>OX411811.1:4011674-5242331 GCA_948253155.1 Leucoma salicis
ATCGACTCCCTAAGCGCAAGGGTACCACCGGAGCCGTGACTCCGACCACCGCTGGCCAAAAAGAAGGCCACGCCGTCTTCAGGCCTAACGCCGCTACCCTGTCAGGGCGGCCGCGTGGCCGCTTACTCCGCGACCGCGGCCTCGTCGCCCAAGGAGCAGGGCAAAGCCTCCAAAGCGAAGGCGGCGCAGAAGCCTGGGCAGCGCCCCAAGGGCCAGTCCAGAGAGGAGTTCCCTCCTCTTCCGTATGCTAGCCAGCCCTCGCGGGCCCCCCCTGGATCCACGTATCCCACCTCACGCGCCAACCGGCCCGGCACCCTCTGATAAGGGCTGGCATATAGTGAGCGGGGGGAGGAAGAAATCCCGAGGCAAAAGGGAAAAGGGAGCCGCAACTGGGGCTGCTGCCCAAGCTGCGAATCCCGCTACGCCAGGGAGCAAGCCCGGCCCTAAGAAGCCGCGCAAGCTTCAAGCGCCGAAAACGGCAGCGGTGGTGATCACCATGCTGCCGGAGGCGGAAGCGGGCCTTACATACCAGGCCATCTTGAGGAAGGTCCGGGAGGAAATCGACGTCTCCGACATCGGAGTCGTCGCCGCCCGGACCCGCCTAGCCCGCACAGGGGCTCGAATTCTCGAGTTCCCTGGGGCGGAGGGCCCCAGGATAGCCGACACGGTGGCCGAAACGCTGACGGGTCTGTTTGGTGAGGGGAGTGGAGTCCGTGTCACCAGACCGGTAAAGTGCGTTGAACTGCGCATTTCCGGTCTAGATGACTCAGTGACGGCGGACGACGTCCGGGAGGCTATTGCCTCGAAAACCGGATGCTCGAATGCCGTCAGAGTGGGCTCATACCATCTGCTATGCGAATGACACGCTGGTCGTGGCCCGAGGTGGAAACTTCGAGGAAGTGGCGTTCCTGGCCACCTTAGGGACCTCGGAGGTGGTCAGGAGGATCGGGGCAAGCTGGACAAGTCGGAGGCCCTGCTTTTCCATAGGCCCCGATGTCGGCCATCTGCTGGCGCTACAATCACTGTGGACGGGGTCCAAATTGGGGTGCAGGCCTAGATTAAGTACTGGGCCTGGTGCTGGACGGGCGGTGGCACTTTCGCGAGCACTTCCGTCAACTGTCCCCGAGGCTCGTCGGTGTGGCATCTGCCCTTGCAAGGCTCATGCCGAATATGGGCGGACCCAACAATGCGTGCCGACGGCATTACGCGGGGGTGGTCCGGTCGATGGTGCTGTACGGTGCACCCATGTGGGCGGAGTCCCTGGACGCACTGAACAGGGCTCTTCTGTGGAGGCCACAGAGAGTCGTCAAGTCCAGGGTCATACGAGGATACCGCACGGTGTCGACGGAGGCAGCATGCGCGTTGGCTGGAATCCCATCGTGGGACTTGGAGGCGGAGGTGCTCGCCGAGGTGTATCGGCGGGCGTCGCGAGAGCGGGAGGGGTGCGGACGCCCCCTACTCAGGGAGGTGGCCAGGTGGCAGGGCGACGCCCGCCGAGCTGCCATGGTCAGATGGAAGGCACGGTTGGAGGTGCCCCGAGCTGGTCTTTGAAGAAGAAAGAAGAGTGGGCGGGGCAACGGCACAGAGTCCTTACCTTCCGACTGGTGCAGGTGCTGTCGGGGCACGGTTGTTTCGGCAGATATCTGCACAAAGTTGCAAGGAGGGAAGCGACTCCGGGCTGTCACCACTGCGGCTGTGACGAGGACACGGCGTGCCACACGCTCGAGTCGTGCCCGGCTTTGGCCGAGCAGCGCCGTGAACTCGTCGCGGAAATAGGGGGGGACTTCTCGCTGCCGAGCGTCGTCAGAGCGATGCTTAGCAGCGACAGGAATTGGGCCGCAGTCGCTGCCTTCTGCTAGTAGGTTATCTCGCGGAAGGAAGCAGCGGAGAGGGCTAGGGAGGAGGATTCTTCCGGTGACCCAAGACGCCGCCAGTGACTGGGGCGGCGCAGGTGCAGGTACGTAGGTAGGTAGGTAGAACCGGGGAACGTCCGCCACCCGCAAGGCCTCCCGCGAAGGTGCGACGCTCCTCTGCGGATGCGTCGCTCAGTAGAGTGTACCCGAAAGGGTAAGCCGCCAGCGGACCACCGAAGGAATATAACACAGTTCCAGTGGCCCACCAATAAAGGCGGAGAGATGGCACACGGCGGGTTTCTTTAGTGGGTGCAGCCCCCGCACTACCCTGTTCGTTGTCCCGAACGGCGGGGTGTGCGGTTAGGAACATTTTTCCCGCCTTAGCACACCCCGTCGTTCAGGGTAGTGTGGGGCCCTCACCCACTAAAGAAACCCGCCGTGTGCCATCTCTCCGCCTTTATAGGTGGGCCACCGGAACTATATTACATTCCTTCAGTGGTCCGCCGGCGGCTTACCGTTTCGGGTACCCTCAACTTAGCGACGCATCCGCACACGGAGCGTTGCACCTTCGCGGGAGGCCTTGCGGGTGTCGGACGTTCCCCGGTCCCTCCACCCGCAGCCCCAGCTAGGGCGGCATTAGGCGCAAATACTCGCGCCTGCGCCGCCCCAGTCGCTGGCAGCGGTTTGGGTCTGTGGAAGGATCAGCCTCCCTGGCCCTCTCCGCCGCTTCCTTCCGCGAGATAACCTCCTCGCAGAAGGCAGCGACCGCGGCCCAATTCTTGTCGCTGCCAAGCATTGCTCTGATGACGCTCGACAGCGAGAGGTCCCCCCCTATTGCCGCGACGAGTTCACGGCGCTGCTCGGCCCAAGTCGGGCACGACTCGAGCGTGTGCTGCGCCGTGTCCTCGTCGCAGCCGCAATGGTGACAGCCCAGAGTCGCTTCCCTCCTTGCGACTATGTGCAGATATCTGCCGAAGCAGCCGTACCCCGACAGCACCTGCACCAGTTGGAAGGTAAGGACTCCGTGCTGTCGCCCCACCCACTCTTCCAGCAACGGCTGGAGCGCCCCTACGGTCCGAAGACCGGCCCGGGGCGCCTCCCATCTACGACGCCGAACGTCGCCTTGCCATCTGGCCGCCACGCTTGGTGGGGGACGTGCACTCCCCTCCCGCTCTTGCGACGCCTGCCGATACACCTCGGCGAGCACCTCCGCCTCCAAGTCCCCCGGAGGGGTTCCGGCCAACGCACAGGCCGCCTCTGTTGACACCGTGCGGTATCCACGTATGACCCTGGACGCGACGACTCTCTGTGGCGTCCACAGAAGAGCCCTGTTCAGTGCGTCCAAGGACTTCGCCCACACGGGTGCGCCGTACAGCACCATCGACTGGACCACCCCCGCGTAAAGCCGTCGGCACGCATTGTTGGGTCCGCCCATATTCGGCATGAGCCGTGCAAGGGCGGACGCCGCACCGACGAGCCTCGGGGACAGTTGACGGAAGTGCTCGCGAAAGCGCCACCGCCCGTCCAGCATCAGGCCCAGATACTTAATCCGGGCCTGCACCCCAATTCGGACCCCGTCTACCGTGATCGAGGCGCCAGCAGGTGGCTGACGTCGGGGCCCATGGAAAAGTAGAGCCTCCGACTAGTCCAGGGCCACCCTAAGCCCCAGTGCCCCGATCCTCCTGACCACCTCTGAGGTCCCTAAGGTGGCCAGGAACGCCGCTTCCTCGAAGTTTCCACCCCGCGCCACTTATAAACTACCCCTACCATTGTTAATATGAAAAGCTCTGCATAAATATTCTATTTCTTTAAAAGTTATAAAACATATACGTTGCTCGCTGCACGCAACTGTGATTGGAAATATGCCAAGCTTATTATACCAGGCTTTGTTTTATCCGAGCTTATTACGAATTGCGGAAGCCTTCTCGACAGGTGTTTTTTCAGAGTGTATTAAAGAGGTATTTCCAGTAATGTAGATAATAAGTTAATATAAAACATGTAATTTGCTACTACAACTATTCAAGGAAAAACAACTTATATGCAAATACAACTATGATAGTCGTAAATAATAATAACGCAATGAACATGATTCTAATGATGTGGAATATTTTTGAGTATAAAATAGCTATACCTATGTGTTATAGAGGACAATGTTATCAAAATGATTTATTTATTTTAAAAAGTGTCTGAGCCTTTTACCCAAACTTTGACTTTTGAGTCAGTAGTTCTTACTATCAAGTGGGCCGCATGCCTGTTTGTTAACCTTGTAAATAAAATATAATAAATGTTCTTTACTCATAATTTCTTTTCATAGGTACGATATCTGACTGATAACACATTGGAGTCCACTGAACGCTGGCATGTACCTCTTAACTGGGTTCTTTCAACAAACCCCGACTTCTCTGACACCAAACCTATGGAGTGGATACCACCCAACTTCCCCGCGCGATCAATTGACATTCCTGGACTTTCGCAATCTGATTGGTACATCTTTAATAAGCAACAGACTGGTAAGTTGATGTTAAGACAAGAATATGATTTTTAGACCATCCTTATAGAAATTCAGGGAGATCCGTCACTCCTGAACGCAATATCTATGGTTTAAATAAACACAAAATATTGTTAATCGTGCTTACCGACTTATAGATTTTTCCCATGAGTGTCGTACAAGGCGAATAAGGGAAGTAAGAAATTATCATCCATTGCATTACTAATGGTAGGGCTGGGTACCAAGTGGGAGTACTCACTTGCTATCAAGCCCGAGCAGGTTGGTACCATTATCTCCCGTGTAACCGGCCATGAAGCACTTCGGTGTTTAGATATTTTTATATATATTTTTAACATTTGACATGATTAGCCATATACATTAAACACAAAGTGTGAAAATGTGAAATCGAAAATAACAGCCACGAGCAGGATTGGAACCTACATCTCCTGGATACCATCCAGATGCTTTGCCAATTCAGCCATCGTGACAATTGCTCCTGACTGCTAATTTCGATAACACATTCATACTTAACGTCTTGGGTGACGCCTGTTCGAGAGCCAAGTCCTTGTTTATCTTTAAAGTAACGTCATGCTGAACACAGCATAAGTAAAGGCTTTGTACGTTTTATTTTATTGTTAATGCGGGGAAAAATACTTAATCGCACACCCCGTCGTTCGGAGTAGCGGACAGGATGGGGCCCTCACCTACCGAATGAAGTCACCGCGTGCGGTCTTTCTGGCTGTACTGGTGGACCACTGGAACCTTGTGACATTACTTCAGTGGTATCTTTATTGGTAAGGCAGAAAAAATGTACCTAACCGCACACCCTGTCGTTCAGGGTAACGAACACTGTAGTGGTGGACCAACTGGTGGTAACTGTGTGACATTACCTCAGTAGGCGCTTTATATGTAGGTACATAAGATATATTACATGTAAGCATTTAGTAGAGGTATATTTTTTTTAGGTTACTACAGAGTAAATTACGATGAACGCAACTGGGCAGCTCTAGCTAAGGTCCTTGAAGAGGAACACGAAATCATCCAGGTTCTGAACCGTGGTCAAATACTAGACGATTCTTTCAACTTGGCTAGAAACGGTCGCTTGGTAAGTATTGTTTTACAAGCATTTTTGATAGTTCTCAAAGCAAAAACTCAAAACAACGACATTTAATGCACAGCTTCTTATGTATTCAAACCTTCACATTATAATTACAAAAATAACATAATTATAGCATATAACTATTAATCAATAGAAACAATGAAAGTTAAGATAATATTAATGTCTCTTATCCATTCCGTTGTCTAGACCCAAGCGAATACCTTGCGCGGTCCATCCTTTACCTTCACAACTCATAAATGTCCTACTATTGGACACATGACTTCTTTCAGAATATAGGCCACGTTGGCTCAAAGTGGGTTGGCAGACCTCTCAAGCAGAGAAAATTGCTCAGGCTTGAAAGTTCACTCACCATGTTTTCTTCACCCAACAGTGTTAATTTGTCAACAAAAACACACATAATTTAATATTTTTGGAAAGTCAAATGTATGCCTTGCGAGGTATTTGCCTTGGTCGGAGGAATGATGAACTCCTACTAGTTTTGCAGACCTTGGTTTTTTGTCTATTGAACAACTCAAAAAAATATTAATTATAGTTCTGTGGTTTTTGCGCTAAGTTATTATTATTAATGATCTCGCGAAACTCATGAAGTCATCACTTGCAAGATAATAGTAATGAGCATTTTATTACATACCAGTGAACAGCACTCGTTTGGCATAAGATTTTGACAGACTACATCTATCTATAATCATATCTTAAAGGATATCTTACAACGTATGCCGCAAATTAACTTGATAAAGATCCTCAACTTAAAAGTGATTAATATGTATTATTCACATATACATTCCTTGAAAATTCATCGAAATAACAGTATAAAATCCTTTGCATGGTATAAAAAAATCGTGTAAATGAATGGAAAGTGGAGCAGTCGCCGAAACCGGCGAGCGTGTATGAAGAGAATTATAGATGTTAAGGAAGCGAGAGATGTATGTAGAGCCTTTTTGTTCTCTCTGCCTACCCTGCAAAGGAGATGACGTGATTATAAGTGAGTAAGTATGGTATAAAAGTGGAAAGCAGACAGACGCGGGTATATGTAATTCTCGAAGCGAACATAAAGCGTATTTCAGTTTGTTGCGATTATTGGACTGGAATAATACAGGATTGCGGTTTGCAATATTAACTGGCGGTTTTAACAGAACATGAGAATAATGACAAGATTTTGCTACATTATGTAGACTCATGTATTTGTTTAACTAGAATTGGAATATAACTCATTAGAATAAGACTCGCGCACGAAGGGTTCCGTACCATTGACTAGGTAAACAACATTACACTATTGTAACTTCTACCTGTTGCCGTTATCAATAGCGAGCAAAAAAGGGCAAAAAAACCACGTTTGTTGTATGGGAGCCCCCCTTAAATATTGTTTTTTTTTTTATTTTTAGTATTTGTTGTAATAGTGGCAAAAGAAATACATCATTTGTGAAAATTTCAACTGTCTAGCTATCGCCGTTCTTGAGATACAGCCTGGTGACAGACGGACGGATAGACAGACAGACAGACAAACAGACAGACAGCGAAGTCTTAGTAATAGGGTCTCGTTTTGACCCTTCGGGTACGGAACCCTGAAAAGTATCAAACATTTTGCGCACTATTTAGACGCTTGGTACGTTTATTTACTTATGTGGTGCTAATAGAGATATGTTTAAAGTACAAAATATAATTATAATTTGTGAATAAGGAAAAAGAGTATTTTAATACGAGCGGGAACCTGCGTCCCTTCCTATCCGGGGAAGTGCTCTAATCCACGGAGCCACCGTACTACCGTACTATTTTTTAGAAATACCCAATCTCCTCATCACATTTGTCTTAACGACCAACAAAATATTAATGATAAAAAATTATGTGTCCTAAAATATTAATGATTCTTTTTTTATAATCTGCTTTCATGGATATTATTCAAGTAAGCATTTATATGTTTTTTTTTAAATATAGGTACATAATACATATGTAGGAGGGAAACATACGTGGTCTATGTAAGTATGTATACATAGACCACGTCTGCTTCCCTCCTGCTTACCTGCTGTAGAGATGTGACAGGACCGGGACACCGGACACGTCACCACAATTCAGTTAAATATTACTAAAATATCTGTTGTTAGTAAAACGGTTGTTACTTATCTATAAGATTCAATCCAATACAATAGCGAATAATGAGAACCCGGACGCTAATGGCTATTTTAGACAAAATTTTGAAACCCGTGAAGAATACCTTTCATGGTAACGCAGCTTTTGATCTAGATCACACTAGATAAAAGCCCGAGTGAAATTATTACGGAAATTTCTAGTTACTAATTAAAAAGGATAGAGAACTTTTTATAAGTAGCCTGAAAATTATAAAAGCATGGAAAAAGTCTTATATATTTCAGCCATCCATCCATCCATCAGCCTTTTTAAAGTCCACTGTTTTTTGAATTTCTGTGTCTTACCACTAGGTTCTTGTAAACTTACTAGATTGATAGTTTGTCTTTGTATTTTTAGTCGGTTAATACGTTATTCATGGTCCAGATTAGGGTGTTCATAAACGTTAAAAGACTGTTTTTTACTAAAATCAATATTTTTACAGAATTATAACTACGCTTTCGACCTCTCACGTTACTTAGTTCAAGAGAAGGACTATGTACCATGGGCAGCAGTCAACCCCGCCTTCACTTATCTGGATATGGTGCTCAGTGAATCCGATGTCTACGAACTGTACCAGGTAATATACCGATGAACTCTATATTTTTTTTTACATTAAATGGGTGGCAAACAAGCATATGACCTGTTGGTAAGCGGTTATCGTAGCCTATAGACGCTAGAAACACAAACGAGGCATCATTCGTGCGTCGCCATCTTCAAGGAAAGGGATAGATAGGAGGGGGACAGCACTTGCTTCAAGCGCTCGTGTTGGTTATTAGCAACTTTGATGATTTTAAGTGCCATTTAAAAAGCCTATGAAATAAGATTTTTTTGAATTTGAATAGGAAGAATAATAACGAGAGGATAGGTAGGATACTGAGGAGAGAATAGAGAAGAGGTAAGGGACTGGGTGTATCTGCCGTTGTTACATGCAGATCTTTTGTGAGAGGGTGGTACTTTCCACCACCGAAGGAATGTAACATAGTTCCAGTGGCCCGCCAATAAAGGCGGAGAGACGGCAAACGGCGGGTTTCTTTAGTGGGTGCAGGCCCCACACTATCCCAGTCGTTGCCCCGAACGATAGGGTGTGCGGTTATGAACATTTTTCCCCGCCAAAACAAAAACTCTTATCTTATCTTCTCTTTTATTATCAACGGGACTGACTTCGGTGGTGTAGCGGTAGTGTATGCGACTGCTAATCATGAGGTCTCGGGTTCGATCCCCGGGTCGGGCAATGTTATTGAGCTTTTTCCTAAAAAGAAAAAATCTCTGTAGCAGCCCGGAGTTTGGAAATGTGCCCTTTAGACGTCAATTGGCTCGCCCCCAATTACGTGGGACTTAAACATAGCTGGCGAGTCGTGGGTGTGTAATACACCTCTGCCTACCCCTTCAGGGAATACAGGCGTGATGCTATGTTTTTTGTTTTTTTTTTTTGGACTGACTTTCCTGACCCTATTAGCCTTTGTTGGATCGTGGTTGGTGACCTTAGAACAGAACCGGAGTCAGATTTTTTATTCTCTGACAACCTGCAATGTTTTCCAGGTTCTTATATAATAGCCAGGTCCCACTGTTTAATATGCTATCCGAAGCACCGAGGACATCAGGTGTACACAATTAAATGGCACTTTTTGGTCACCCATCCGATGACAGCCGAGCTAAAGTTGCTTAACCTCTACAAATTTGAACCAGATATATCAAAATCAGCAAGATTACTATCCTTATTTTGTTTTTATTTTTGATTTAGTACTACCTCCTTAATTTGACTGCACCGTTGTACGATGAACTTGGCTTTACTGCAACTACTACAGAAGAGCACGTGACCGCATTCCATAGGAACATCATTTTGGATATTAATTGCCGACACGGCAACCCTGCCTGTATAAGCACAGCACAAGGGTTGCTGGAGAGCTTTAGAAATAACCCAAGTGAGTGTTTTGTCATTTTTATCGTCATCAGTTAACTCTCTCACAAATACATACACAACACCACACACACACACACACACACACACACACACACGCGCACACACACACACACACACACACACACACACACACACATTTTAAAGATATAACCAAAAAAAGAACTTTAGTGCGAGCGGGAATCCACGTCCCTTTCGATCCGGGGAAGTCCACTGAGCTACCGCACCGACCTTTCGGCCATCCCAATCTCCTCATCACATTTTCGTGATCATGACCGGATAGCAAGGGATGCGGGTTCGAAACCCGCTCGCACTAAAGTTCTTTTTTTCCTCATTCACAAATAATGTGGACATTATATCTTATAAATATGTGTGTGTGTGGTGTATGTATGTGTCAATTCCACAACAAAGAAAATTAAAAAAACATTTTATTTTGGAGCTTCTACGAGCTATGTTACAAGTCTTTATCGGGTACTCTCGTTATAAGAGTTTGCCCTTTAAAGAAATCCAAATCATAGGTCACTTCATTTCACGCTGAATTATTTAACGTCTCGGGATCGTACATCGTCATTTTAATGATGTTAACACATTTAGAAGAAAAAAAACAGTTTTAGAAAGGTACATTTATAAACAAAAACTTTATCAGGTTATTTGTATTTCTATATAGTATTTTTAGATATCTTAAATAGTTCCCCAGCTATCATTATTTCTTAATGATTTAATGGTTTTTGTATATCTTCAGCCCAGCGTTTGAATCCTGACATCCAGACCCTAGTCTTCTGCTCCGGTCTTCGTGGTGGTGACGCCGATAACTTTAATTTCCTTTGGAACATGTACCTGGCCACTAATGACCCAAGTGAACAGTCTATCCTGCTCAATGCCTTAGGGTGCACTTCAAATGAGGAACTTCGTAATTTGTAAGTATCAAGCAGTTGTGGCGTAGTCGGTAGTGTAACCGACTTCCGTGCACGAGGTCGTGGATTCAATTCCCACTCAGGACAAATATTTGTGTGCGTCTGGGTGTTTGCTATCTATTATATGTATTTATTAACAAAAAAAAGTAATATATATGTATTAATATCTGTAATCTGGTACCCATAGCACAAGCATTAAGCTTAGTTTGGCACCAGAGGACGTTGTGGAAAAAATGTCCTTGAATATTTATTATTTCGAATGCTAATGCCAATGGTTTTGCAGGCCATCAAGTAGATCTCTCAATTTGCAGATTTTTCTTAATATACATATCTTTTCAGCTTTCACATGGCAATAATAATCAAATAATTTGTCATTATAGTAAGTTTTTGAATGTAATACATAAATCCAAATGTGTTAATCTTAATAATACTCGCGTAATTTACTTGCTTCATAATATGTGTTAACCCACACCTTATTAGAATATTTGAGTCAATTAATACAATTAATAACCAACGATTAGAACAATTAACACAACCACTCACAAACCTATAATTTTATTTTATTCCAACAGCTATCTGAACCAAGTCATCGCTGATGACTCTCAAGTAAGAGAACAGGACAGACACACCATCATAGTAGCTGTTACTAATGCAAGCCCAGAAAATATGAATGTGGCTCTGGACTTTATTGTACAAAACTTCCACCTTATCCAAACAAGGTAAAATTTTAAATATTACATGTTGTTTGTCAATTAACTTACGTTTGATTTGTCAGTCCACTTTTAAGCTAGTTGGCGACTGCACAGATGGCGGAGTGATTTAGACACCGGCCTCCCGCCGAGTGTTGTAGGTTCAATTCCCACACATGACAACTCTTTGTGTGATCCACAAATGAGTCTGGGTAATACTTTATGTCCGTGAAATGGTATGTTTGTAAAGTCCCCTGCGGTGCAAAGATTATAGCTAATACTTAAAGCAGGGTGTTGGCTTTAAATAAAAATGACTACATACGGAAACTCAATTGATATCGAAAAATAAAGCTGTTCCTTTTATTTGAATTTCAAAATAAATGTTAAAAACATAAAGTGTTACTAACAACGATAGAATGAATGACTATTGGAATTAATATGACATATTTCGATATTTTATATATATATATTTAGCATTTGACATGCTTAGCCATATAAATTAACACAAAGTGTGAAAATGTGAAATCGACAGTAACGTGAATTTTCGATGTCACAATTTCACACTTTGTGTTAAATTAATATGACATATTAAAATTATTTCGAAGTCTGTCTTATCCATCTAAATTATTTTTATTAATGTACAGTAATTCAATAACTCTTTTATTTTTATTTATCCATCCTGTC
Organism: Leucoma salicis; assembly: GCA_948253155.1. Classification (NCBI taxonomy): domain Eukaryota; kingdom Metazoa; phylum Arthropoda; class Insecta; order Lepidoptera; family Erebidae; genus Leucoma; species Leucoma salicis. Next base: position 4,023,462 of record OX411811.1, read on the forward strand.
TTTTTGCCTGCAGAAGTCACACTTCATAATACGGTTTCTTTAAACAAAGCTCTTTAACACTGTATATATTCTTAATTTTTACAGGGTTCAAGGTCTATCAGGAACTAGTAATATTTTAACAGCATTTTCGAGAAGATTGACGTCACAAGCTCATTCTGATAAGGTACGTTACGTTTACAAACGATAAAAAATATTAAAGAAATATATTTTTAATGATCTCAACAAACAGTAACATGCATAGAAACAATGTGATACCATTATGTATCAATATGTGGAAAACATTTCCAATCGATCAAATATTTAAAGTAACATTATTTTTTGCACAAGTGTAATAATTATGGAACCTGTCTCTCAAAATAGTATAAACTGTATCTCGAGAGACAGTGTTCGGCCTAACTAGTCTTCAGTACAATACACTAATAAGAATGTGAGGGTTTGAGTTTGATTTATGTGCGTTTATTTGTGCATGTGCCTGTTTGTGTCAGTTGGCGTGTGTGAGGGAGAGAGAGTGAGTAACTAGGCTAAAAATGTAAGTAAGTGTTCGGTGTTTGAGTAATCCTGGCAAAGTAGCCATGCAGGAACGTAATGCTTGATCATTGTTTTGTTTAAATTTTGTATGCTTATTAGGTATTGCATTTTTTTTTTGTGTGAAATACGTAACAGTTTGGTAGGATTCTGCGTCTATTATGACCTGATGGGGGCATTGAAGTGTGCGTTCTTATCAGAACGGTATCACAAAGAGCTGACAAACAGTTGAACTTTGCAGTTAGAATAATATAATTGTTTTACCGATTACCGTTACCCTACGTATCGGTATGGCTTATTAGTCATTACAATACAATACTGAATTCTACCTGCGACTACGTACCATGGGCTTCAGAGTCTTAATACATCACTTAATTGTACATAATTGGTCTCTATGCAAAAATAGCTATCCCACAGATACTATCAAAGTTAGCCTATGTACTATTTAGGGCTCCAGGCTATATGTATGCAAAATTTCATGAAAATTGGTTTTTTAGATGTTTTTTATATATATTTTTAGCATTTGACATGCTTAGCACTATACATTAAACACAAAGTGAAAAATGTGAAATCGAAAATAACAGTCAGGAGCAGGATTTGAACCTGCATCTTCTGGATACCATCCAGATGCTTTACCAATTCAGCCATCCTGACAATTGCTCCTGACTCCTGACTTTTCACTTTGTGTTTAATGTATAGTGCTAAGCATGTCAAATGCTAAAAAAATATATATAAAAAATATCTAAATATTTAAAGGGTTTGCGTCATTATTAGGTAAAATCTTAATTGTAAAATTAAGTTTACCTGGTCGGTATAATGTATGTAAATACTCCCGACAGATGGCGCAGGCGTCACCCAACGACGTTAAGTATGATGTATTATCGAAATTAGCAGTCAGGAGCAATTGTCAGGATGGCTGAATTGGTAAAGCATCTGGACGGTATCCAGAAGATGCAGGTTCAAATCCTGCTCCTGACTGTTATTTTCGATTTCACATTTTTCACTTTGTGTTTAATGAAAATTGGTTTATTATTTACAATCAAACAAATTAAAAAACAACCTCACTTTCCTATTTATAATAAGGTAAGGATTATGTTGTGGTTATTCTGCAGGTGGATGAGCTTTTCACGCGTCATCAGTCTATATTCACCGCAGCTGAGTTGGCATTAGTTGGTGCTATCAGGGAAAACATTGCAGCTTCTATCACGTGGAGCTCTCAGAACGCAGCCACAGTCGAAGCCTGGCTGACTGATAACTATGGAGATGAAGAAAATGGTGCAGCAGCTCTGACTTCAAGCCTAATAATCCTTATTTCTGTGTTTGCTACAATCTTCAATTCTTAATTTAAGGAATAAATGCTTTTAATTACAATTAAAATAGAACTATTGTTTTATTTTGTTTTAATTCTGAAATTGAAATTGATTTCTCAAGATTTACATTGTCACTAATCTATTACTTGATACTAGCTGACCTGATAGACCTTGTCATGCCCTAAGATATTGAATTCGAATTGGCATAATTAATAAAAAAAAAATGTTTCATAAATTAATATATTATATATTAGATATTCATTTTTATATATATAGATTTTTATATTTATACAACATATTGATGCGCATAAAATACCGATATAACACCTTGTAGTGAGTGTATAGTAGTCACAACGGATCTTTGTGTCACTGAAGTTATGCACAGAACGCAAATTGGGGATTTTGACAGTATCATACGATAAGTACTGACCAATTCAAATGTTATTACTCGATTAACAAAACAATCGAATGAGATCATAATGTTTTCGTATCTAAAGTATTTAGGTTCTATTTTTTTTTATATTCCATAAATACGAGCGATTTGAGTGAACAAGCTTTAATCTAGATTTAGAATAGTCCAAATATTTTAGTACGATCGATAAATTATATAATTATCGATTACAATTGTTAAATTATAACTGAACATTTTTTGATTCATGTAAACTGTAGAAGGCGCACATGCCTTGCGACACAAAAATGGCTACTGCGCAGCGTCTTGCAGCCAACTTCAGAGATACAATCATCCGTTGTGACTACTATAACACAACTTAATATTCATTTGTACGCAACAGCCTCCGCAATCATCCTACTTGCAAATAAATCCAAAGGTTGCCTGGTAGAGAATACTTTTATTAATAGGTTCACCTATTTTATATAGCTATATGTACTTTTTTGTACTACTGGGGTTTTAAACAAGGATACCACCACCTGATAAGTAAGCAGTTACCGTAGTTTATGTTAGCCTTATATCAAGGCTCAAAGTCGCTCAGCGTGCCATGGAGCGGGATATGCATGGGATCTCTCTACGTGATAAGATCCATAATACGGAAATCCGTAGGAGAACGGGAGTAACCGATATAGCCTACCGGGTGAGCATGCTGGAGTGGCAATGGGCAGGCCACATCACTCGACGAACCAACAACCGTTGGGGAAGAAAGGTTCTCGAGTGGCGACCGCGTATCGGACGGCGCAGCGTAGGACGGTCTCCCACCAGGTGGACCGATGACCTGCTTAAAGTCGCACGCATTCGTTGGATGCAAGCGGCACAGGACCGTTCGCTGTGGCGTTCTCTTGGGCAGGCCTAGGTCTAGCAGTGGAAGATGAAAGGCTGATGGAGGGATAGATGGATAACGTAGTCTATAGACGCCAACAATACTATAGACTCGCGCGTAGCCAATTCTGGGGTAAGGGGCAGGAGAAACAGTAAAAGGGCAAATGAAGAGAGGATAAGCAAGCGGTTTGAGCCTTTGACACTCTCACTCCCCATACAAAACACAACAATAGGAGTACCTACAGTTGTTTCACGCTGATTTTCTATTTTTGTGAGAGGGTGGCATTGACCTGACTGAGCCAGCCCATTCATACTGGGACAAGCATGGCTATAGCATCACTATTTGTATAAGTATAATAGCTTTATGTTAATTATTCTGGTACCTATACAATAAACTCATGACCCATGTTCGAATCCTGCTCGCAGTAAAGGTCTCTTTTTTCACTTTCACAAATAATTTGTTCTTTAGGAACACGGCAAGCTTTCTTTTTTTCTTTGTTTGTCCGACATACAACACTCACTATATCGTGATCGTATCGTTGTGTGTCGGACAAACATCGGTGTGGATCAATTTACCCTACAAACTGTCGAGGAAAAATAAAGTAGCTCGCCTCTCCAGTTGTCCCGTGCCTACAGCTGCTGCAACGCAGTTGAAACGCTAAAGGTAGTAAAAATTTCACCTAATTTATACGCGAAAAAAGACCCGTTTACGTTACTTTAAAAATATGACACACTTAAAACGGTTTACACTTACTTCACAATAAAACAAATTCACAGTACTCGCTAGCATCATCATCTTTCATCATCTTTCAGATAAAATAACTCTTTTAAACTTGATCAATTTTGGAAATACTTTTTGATAATGTCAATCAAATGCTATCTATTCAGATGATACATCTGTATCGTATATTATAGTGCTGTAATAAATAAAAACTACTTTTAACATAATTATATTACATCAAAATCTGTTGTAAGCGTTACCACTGCAACTGTAGAATTGATTATGATTGCATATTCGGAGTCAAGCTTGAAGATGTAGTGCTGAACCTCAGCCTTGCAAAATATAGTGGCCAAGACGCCAAACAGGTTAAGCCAATCACACATAATTGTCATCCCATCAAAATAATAGCGGTGAAACGCGTGGTTGGAGGAACAAAAACGCGGCCGCACGGCATTGCGGAGCATAGGTGGGACACAGACACCTCACTTCGCCATCGTTAATATAATTTATTTTATATCGTATATATCAAAACGGACCTCCAGACAGGGGAATTAACAGCATCAAAAGTAATTAAGTCCACTTTATTTAGCTTAGTTCTAAGTAATGTGCGCTTGATGACGTCTCTGTAGTGCAACTTGACAGTCATAATAATAAGCAGGGTCTAAATCCAGGTTCTTATTTATATGCATTTTAAAAACTATGAGAGAGAATAATGGGCTTGTACGGTCAAACAAATTGAACAAAAATACTTTAAGCTTCTAACTTTTTCAATTATAACGTTGTTTAATATTAGTTGCGCTATCTCAATATTCAGGTTTACGTATTTTTTTAAGCAGTAGTGTACAACCAATGTGAGCTATCTTATAAAATTGAACCGTATCTTTAACTTTATCTCCTGAAGCCTAGCATTGACGTTATCGGCGCCTTCTATCATGAAGATATTCATGATTAAATATCTTGTCGTTTTCAACAGCCCATTTCTTTTTTGATAGTAGTTTGGGTTGACGTATGAAACGGTAGTGCATGGAGTAACCGGCCATTAAAATTTAGTAAAAATGGGCCGCAGTAGATTCAAGTGGAAGTGTAATTTTATATTATGTTTAGTTCTATTAAATGTGTTTACTAAATCGTTACCTATTTATGATACAAAGCTATCATCCTTTTCTACAATTGATACAGTTTTTAAAAATAATGAGGTGAATCTAGTAACAGAAACTGCTGAAGTATTAGAAGAATTGACGACTATACAGAATGATAACAATCTTCAAGCAAAAAATGATACACTAGAATTAGCAGTGAATATGACACGCAATAATCTTTTACGGCAAATAAGGCCAGGTCAAGAGATACGGCAATATGCTATAGAATTAACAGACGAAGGGGACATTTTTAGAGGTCGGGCAGTTCTCGATGTGGTTCTGACTCAATCAACTAGAGAAGACCCAATAGTATTATACGCCGAAGGATTAAATATTGAGTCTGTGAGGGCGGGACTTTTTACTGATGCAAATGCTCTGGATGTTGATTTTGATCTAGATGAACCTATATTAGAAATCTTTCCAGATATTGTTGCATCCTCTTATATTATTGTGTTACAGTATACAGCACCGTATTCTATCGGTGGGCGCGGTCTCCATAAAGGATATTTCAACGATGGCCAGGGGTAATTTTTCAATACTCATATGCCTTTACAGTAATTCACATTGAAAAAAATACTTACCGTCGTAGTAACTTTTTATTTATCAAAATGTATTCAGTATTTTGATCTGTATTTTAGCACTTGAGATGCTCAGCTACTTTAAAGAACAAATTATTTTTCGAAATGGAAAAGAGAACTCTTCTCCAGATTGAATGGGACGCAGGTTCGAGTCCTGCTCGCAGGAAAGCTGTCTACTTATATTTTAACAAATAATTTAGGCATTCAGCGTGGCTATTACGGCATTATCCCCCGCTTTGGGGAGGCCTATGTCCAGCAGTGGACGTTAAAAGGCTGATGGATGGTTGGATTCAGCAGTATTTGTATGATGTACAAACAAACAAATAGACAAAAAGCTCAGAGACACCTAAATATCTTAATACATTAATTTTTGCTCGTATAACTTAAACGTACAGACAAAGTTCTATTTTAATTTAATAATGGTATCGGTATTGAGGCGTTACCTTGTTGCTCCTAATAATAATACTTTAAGTAATAAATTACTAAATAAATATTTTATCACAACATAGATCCGTTTCAGAACAAAACAATTATTCTTTAAATATATTCAGGTGCTTTTTATCAAGTTATTTAAAACCCGTTTTTTATACTTGAAAATACTCATACCTTAGAAAATGTGGTTATTTAATTAGTTACATTACTGCATTTAAAATAAACATAAAATTTTAGGAATTATGTGTCCATGAATTTACATCCAACGAATGCAAGACGGGTATTCCCCTGCATGGACGAACCCACAGAGGTATCGATAATGAGTTTTACTTTTAATGGAATGGATTATAATCATTTGATGTCAAACTCTATGCTGGAGGAGAATAGTGCGTAAGTATAAATTAACATATTTTATATTAAATTTTATAAATATATGAAAAATTGCCAATGAGTTTCTTGATAGGATCCTCTCATTAGAGGTTTGGAGGAAAACGGCTGCGATATTGGTGCACACTATCGTGTGGAGCCCTCACCCACTAAATAATAATATAAAAATATTACATTCCTTCAGTGGTATTTGTTTGGGTACTATTTTTTTTTTGTTAAGGCGGGAAAAAATGTTCATAACCGCACACCCTATCGTTCGGGGCAACGACTGGGATAGTGTGGGGCCTGCACCCACTAAAGAAACCCGCCGCGTGACGTCTCTCCGCCTTTATTGGCGGGCCACTGGAACTATGTTACAATCCTTCGGTGGTTGTTTGGGTACCCTAGGTTACTTTATTGATGTATTGGTGAAATAAGATTCCTTCTGATATTTCTTCGTATCGAAATTTTGACACAATCTTATTCTGATTGTTTTCTCATATTTCATACTAGATAATGTTAACTGTTCTCTCTGCCTACCCCGCAAGGAAAATGGCGTGATGATAAGTAAGTAAGTAAGTAGTATAATGTTATTAATGCCATTAAAATCTTATCAAGTATTGTTTTTATTTTTAGATACGTTTTTAATAATATATATACCCTTCTGACTTTTTTAGGAATCAATTCCGTGCCCTTCAAGGTCCCCCACATGTTTGGGGTATGGTAGCTCATAGTTTCGTAAGCATCAACATACCTATCAACCAAGTCCTGCTTTATGGGAGATCAGGTGTTGTTGGACAAGACGCCCAGGCATCTGGTGCTATTAACTTCTATTTTAATCTGTTGAACGAATGGACTAATAAGCCATACTTCGAAATAATACTTAATCAAGATGGTAGAATGAATATAATTGCATTACCTGATGTATCTACAGATTGGCATGCCCTATCAACTGTTGGAATTTGGTAAGCATTAGTGACACTAACACGCATCGTCCACTCTGTGTTGTGAAATCGACTATAGGTATTTATCTACTTTTGTTTAGGGAGCCACACGTGTTTATGGAATTAATTCACTCAGTGAAACAAAGAAAGACTGCCTTATACGAGATAGCAAACGCAATGGCGAAGCAGTGGTTTGGATATGTGATCTACCCTGAAAATTGGCGATACGAATGGGTTGTATCTGGCTTAGCATCTTATACAGCTTACGAGTTGATGAGATCAGTGAGTTTAAGGTTTTTTGTTACTACTATTTGATTTATGTTATCACACCATTTTAACTACCCATTTTTCTAAGCTCATGTATCTTAATTATATTCTTATCTTTTTGCTATTTTTTGGAAAAATTGGCTTTAAACGATACTTTTAAATACCATAGACTTAATATTCAGAGGAACGCTGCTGCCAATTCTCCTGATATTCCTCTAGTTTCCCTTATTAGCAGCCCCGAGAGATGTCACGATGGCTTTGTGTTCAGGTAAATGGCAGAGCATATCAAGTGCTTAAAATATGTAACAAATCTACGGAAAAAATCCCACTGGGATCTAAGCACAAACATCAATCAATCTAAGATAAGGGTCTAACAAACACAAATGATTACTAAATACCATACGATACTACTATTAAAATTAAAAAATAAAGGTCTAAAATATAAATAAAACAAACTAGTTATAAACCTAACCTAACCCGATAAGCACCACTTATACTGATAACTTTGATTCTTCTTATGATCACATATTTGAATCTGTAAAATGCGATTTTTAGTTATATACACTTTGCAATAGACGAATATCAGATGATAAATAATCTTAAAATATTATCACGTGTCAAGTGATTGTTATTGATATGACTTCATCGAGAACGTTCAATTTATTAAAAAAACATGAAGACATTTGTTAATATTAGTATGGATATTGTATCAATCTATCAAATTTAATCATATACGTTGTAACTTTTTTACATATTTATCTGTACCATCTCTACTGCTTAGCCTATACATATTGACATAGTTATACAAATTGGGTAACTGAAGGTCATTTATTTATATATACTTTTAGCATTTGACATGCTTAGCACTATACATTAAACACAAAGTGAAAAATGTTAAATCGAAATTAACAGTCAGGAGCAGGATTTGAACCTGCATCTCCTGGATACCGTCCAGATGCTTTGCCAATTCAGCCATCGTGACAATTGCTCCTGACTGCTAATCTCGATAACACATTCATACTTAACGTCTTTGGGTGACGCCTGCACCATCTGTCGGAAGTATTTTCATACATTATACCGACCAGGTAAAATTAATTTTACAATTAAGATTTTTACCTAATAATGACGCAAACCCTATAAATATTTATATATATTTTTAGCATTTGACATGCTTAACACTAAACATTAAACACAAAGTGAAAAATGCGAAATCGAAAATAACAGTCACGAGCAGGATTTGAACCTGCATCTCCTGGATACCGTCCAGATGCTTTGCCAATTCAGCCATCGTGACAATTGCTTCTGACTACTAATCTCGATAACACATTCACAAATTAATTTTACAATTAAGATTTTTACCTAATAATGACGCAAACCCTATGAATATTAATATATATTTTTAGCATTTGACATGCTTAGTACTATACATTAAACACAAAGTGAAAAATGTGTAATCGAAAATAACTTAACAATAATAATTTCACATTTTTCACTTTGTGTTTAATGTATAGTGCTAAGCATGTCAAATGCTAAAAATATATATAAATATTTATAGGGTTTGCGTCATTATTAGGTAAAAATCTTAATTGTAAGATTAAGTTTACCTGGTCGGTATAATGTATGAAAATACTACCGACAGATGGCGCAGGCGTCACCCAAAGACGTTAAGTATGAATGTGTTATCGAGAATAGCAGTCAGGAGCAATTGTCACGATGGCTGAATTGGCAAAGCATCTGGGCGGTATCCAGGAGATGCAGGTTCAAATCCTACTCGTGGTTGTTATTTTCGATTTCACATTTTTCACTTTGTGTTTAATTGATGTTATTTATAAAACACTAGGGTATTTCGTAACGGTCAATAGAAAGACGGGCATGATGACATTACGTATAATAGGTTGTGTATCTTTATTATTTTTCTTGCAGTATCAAGATCCCTTAGGAATAGATGTGACAAGACTGGACGTTAATACTCTATTTGTCTCTGATGTCATCCAAGAAAGTTTACTCCGTGACGCATATCGTACTGCTCAACCACTGGAACCCCAAGATGATTTGTTTGAAGAAGATGAGATCCGAGACCATGTAAATGGACTACTCAAATACAAAGCGCCAGCAATTTTATGGATGATACGAAATGTTTTAAGCGATACACCTGATACACAGGATTTCGTTCAATCTGCAGGTCGGACATTGCTCACTGGAAGGTACACTGTCACTATAGTATTAATTAATTTTTAAACTGGGGAAAAATTTAAAGAAACGTCAAGTTTAGGTAAATTTTGTTGAAAAGGATTTTGTAGAAGAAAGATATAATATTTTTATTATTTATATGATAGCAGATGGATCAGGGTGCTTCCACAAGTAGTAACCGTTGCTCAAGAACTCAGCAATACTAAAAGTACTGCCAAGCTACTGCTTAGTGTAAAGCTTAACTTGGTAGGAGTGTAGCCGGGCCACTGAAGTAATCCAACACAGTAGCAGTGGTCCGTCAACACAGGCGGAGAGACGGCACACGGCGGGTTTCTTTAGTGGGTGCGAGCCCCACACTACTCTTTTCGTTGCCCCGAACGACGGGGTGTGCGGTTAGGTACATTTTTTCCCGCCTAAACAAAAAAAAAGGTGTGTAGCTACGTAGGAATGAGAATGTATCTGCTTTATAACCAGAACACATTGAAATGCTTCGCGGGCATTTGAACCAAGAAAAATCTTTGTTCGTGCCTGGTTGGGCTTAGTAACTGGTGACTCTCCGTTGGTACCAAAACTGTACCACTATAATGGAGAAAAAATCCTTACATGAAAGAGAAAATCTTATTACTTATAACAAATCTTTACGGTGGTATACACTTAGAGACTAACATATACATATAGACAAATTCAAATAAGTATATACAATTTTAAGGATAAGATATCATCCGTCCACATACTTATACAATATCACTATCAAATGTATCATGTTCTGATAAAGTCATCACATTTGACGGTGCTTTTGCACCGGTTTTGAATGACTAATTTGTTTTTTCGGAATTACTACCTGAAAGGATTAATTTAGTTATTATTGGTTTGAACTGGTGACCTTTAAGTTTTTTGAATCTCTTTCTCGTATTAAAATAAATAATATTTTTCATATGATTAAAATATATTTATAAAAATAGTGTATTAATAAGGTACTATTTGTAAATATACCTCATGATATTTATTGTCAAAATCAAGTAATTAATGATTTCTTTTCTGAATAGATCCTTACAAACGATCGGCTCGTTAGATTTTATAGACGCCATCAACAGCGAATGGCTAGCAAATGGCAACGGCAATGTTGGTGATTTTGACGAGTACCTGGAAAGTTGGATATTTAGCACCGGTTATCCTGTTTTGCACGTCGGCTTGACGCAGAGAGGAGTACTGATTACTCAGGTATTTACTATCATAATTATCAGGAATCCTAGCTGCTCATAAAATGACGTTAGATACCACTACCCTTTCTTCCTTGTAATTCAAACTAAAATATGAACACAGATGAAAAATGTTATCGTATTGTTCCATCATTAAATATGTGAAAACATTTTAATGTAGAATCTAGAGCTTATAAAAGTGATTTATCAACATGTGATTTATAATTTTTTTAAGCCTTTTTGCTTCTTTTTTATACTTACGTTACTATCATTTTTTTATATTTGTAGGAACGTTTTGCCTTCGACCTTCAGGAGTCTCAGAGTTTCTTGATACCCATAACTTATACCACTAGCGTCAATCCTGACTTCTCCAGTTACGTGCCAGTGATGTTGTCAGATGCCACTACGACACTCAATTTCTTTTTGGATGAAGAAGATTGGGTGCTTTTTAATATTCAGGGACAAGGTTGGTTGTTACAAATTCGCGTAGTTTTATTTATGATTATAAAGTGCTATTGCATTATTCAGAACTCTACGGTATGATAAAATTATATAATTATGAATTTGTAGGTTATTACCGAGTAAATTATGATGGAGATCTTTGGGAAAGGATCATTGAAGCTCTGGAAGACCCAGATAGAAGAGCAGAAATACATCCGCTAAATCGTGCCACAGTACGTACGGACTTCATTAACTGCCCTTACTTTTTTTTAAATATAATTCTGTCTCATATTTTAAGTAATTTGTATTTAGTACAGTCATTTATTGGAAAGGAACTTTCTGATTTAGTAGCGTTTGATTTCACAACAGCTTATGTGATTGATTGCATCTAATATTTATACGCATAATTTTAATTAGATTTATAAACTTATTGATTTATTATCTATTACAAATTATTTATAATAATGTAAGATTACAGAACTTTAATAAGTAAAAAAATATAATAATTTTAATAAATAAATTTGTATTCTAAATTTTGATAATTACCATTAATTTAACATGCTTTATAATTTTTACCTACTTTTTTTTTATACTGGGGTAGTGGGCAGCTGCACTTCCTCGAGTATTAACAACATCCACTGCGATCGCCAACCCGCCTGCCAAGCGTGGCGATTATGGCACTATCCCCCATTTGGGGAGGCCTATGTCCAGCAGGTGAACGTGGAAAGGCTGATGGATGGATGGATGATACTTTAAACACAAAGTGAAAAATGTGAAATCGAAAACTGATGATACTTTTAACTGTTATACTACTATCTGTTTTTCTTTGATCTTCACATTCGGTGAAGAGTTTTTAGCAAATTTTGATTCTGTAAACATTATTTCTTTTAATACTGTTTTATATAAAACTAACTGCTTTCTGCGATTTTGTCCCCGTGGAATTTAGTGGCTTTCTTTTTTGTAAGGAACACTAATTGTTTCTCAAAAATAAAAGTGGCCTAACTTATTTGTTAAAACATCAGCTATCTGCTAGTGAAAGTCCCGTCCAAATTTCCGGTTCAGCCGCTCCAGATATTAGCTGGAATATTTAGATATATTTTTAGCATTTGACATGCTTAACACTAAACATTAAACACAAAGTGAAAAATGTGAAATCGAAAATAACAGTCACGAGCAGGATTTGAACCTGCATCTCCTGGATACCGTCCAGATGCTTTCTGGATAGGTTCAAATCCAGCTCGTGACTGTTATTTTCGATTTCACATTTTTCACTTTGTGTTTAATGTTTAGTGCTAAGCATGTCAAATGCTAAAAATATATCTAAATATTTATAGGGTTTGCGTCATTATTAGGTAGAAATTTTAATTGTAAAATTAAGTTTACCTGGTCGGTTTAATGTATGAAAATACATCTGAGAGATGGCGCAGGTGTCACCCAAAGCCGATAAGTATGAATGTATTATCGAAATTAGCAGTCAGGAGCAATTGTCACGATGCTGAATTGGCAAAAGCATCTGGACGGTATCCAGGAGATGCAGATTCAAATCCTGCTCGTGACTGTTATTTTCGATTTCGCATTTTTCACTTTGTGTTTAATATTAGCTGGAACTAAAAGACAGATAAACATACAGACGGAAAAAACTTAAAAAACTGCTATATTATTATTGGTGACGTATATACTTTCATATGCGTTAAGTCAAAAGCTGTTATTTGGACATTACAAACAGATACTTCATCTTTATTTATTTTTTATAGATATTCCTTGTAAACTTTAGTTGACTTTCCAAAGTAACAGAGTCTAGTTTATTTTTTTTTAATTTCCTGTATATTAAATTAATGTCAGGCTTTTTTAAATTATATTGAGTCACTATACTAAAAATCAAAACTTGGTTATAAAAATTTAATAAATCTACAGCTCGTGGATGATGCTTTAAATCTAGCCAGAGCTGGAAGGCTGGATTATGAGATTGCATTCAGAGTCGTTTTAACAATGGAACATGAGACTGAGTATCCGGTTTGGAAAGCGTTTGTGAGAAACATGGACTTCTTGAGGAAACGCCTTGTAGCCCTCGTTACAGAAGACGAAGATTTAGATCCAGATATTTATTTGGTGAGTTTTATTTAAAATACAAATTGTGATCTCCATTATATTCTGTACTGAGGAAGTAAGTAAGGTATTTATTTTTATTAACATGTGTATATGAAATCTAACCTAACAAAACGTAGCTATTGTAATGGTCGGCTACAACACGAAGTGACCAATTCAAAGATGTGACAACGACATATATATATGTATTTTCAATGATATAGAATATTTAGGGGCTTTAACTGACAGTTAAACAACTGACGATTTAACACTATGCTCAACTTCCTATTGGCTTCATTCTGTCTTTATTTTGAAATTATACTGCACCCAAAGTATTTTTTTGGTTATTGTAGGTATAATAATATTTTTGTTTTTTTTTTTGGAATTATAACCCCAATTAGAAAGCTTGTATTAGTACTTTTTAAACTTTCGCATTTTACATACATTATAATAAATTTAAAGGTTCTATAAGCACATTAAACTTCTCAAAATACTATTATTTTGACTAACTTCGACGTTTCGGCTGAGTTGCAATAGCTGTGGTCACGATTAGTAGTAAAATAATAGTATTTTGAGAAGTTTAATGCGCGTATATAGTTTTTAAATGTAAAGTATAAATTATTTGTGAATAAGGAAAGAGATATTTAGTAGGAGCGGGAATCGAACCCGCATCTTTTCCAATCTGGGGGAGTGCTCTAAACCACTGAGCTATCCTACCGATCTTTCGATCATCCCAATCTCCTCATCACATTTGTCTTACGACCAACGCCATCTGTCGGCAAGCATTCACATGCATCCAATATAGTGAGTTTAATCTTGCAATTAAAATTCATACTATTGTTATTATTTAGAAGTAACCAACTTCACAGAGAATGGTGCGCAGAACAATTGGCTCCATTGAGGATGAATTAGGATTCTACCCTGACGTTACTTTGACTGAACCGGCCATGGATACTCTAACCAGAGGATTAGTAATGGATCACGCTTGTAGGGCTAACTACCAACCATGTATTGCAGCAGCCGTTGACTGGTTCTACGACCCTAACAGCAATGATCCTGTAGTGTAAGAATTTTATATATTTACCTGATTTTTATGATAAATGTGACGTTTTCATCCATTTGTAAGTTAGCTTTCTTTAAATAACAAGCTTTTATTTAGCTAGTATGCTTAATATTATGCTTGTTGATGTAATTCTAATAAATACTCCCATCATATCAGTTTTATATAGATGCTCTAAGACTGCTAAATATTCAGCTGATAATGAAGAATTCCCTTTAAGAGAAGGAAAACTACAAAAACATCATGCTTTTCATTTTAACTAGTGTAGTAAAATAGACTAATTTCTAACAGTACAATCAGTTGATGGTCTAGCCTTGCTCTTATTCTGTAAAAGAACCACAAGAGTAGGAAAACTTACTGTTGTTTTAAGTCGGTATTTCTCTTCTGTTGAGCTGGCTCATTTAATCGTTAAGGCTTTACCAGCATCGTAATTACCATGTTTACGGTGTCACTTTCCATTGGATAGCATTTATCACTTCTTCAATTCATTGCACCATCGAACTCGATACCTGTGATATCAGTCAGTCTTTCTTATTAACATCTTGGTGTAAGCAATGGATATTTTTTTTTGTTTTTTTTTTTTACTAATTTTACTCTGAAAGATTTCATTTATATTGTTTTTTCTATTGATTTACAGGAACCCTAACATTCCTCATGAAATCAGGCCTGCAGTATACTGTACTATGGTCAGAGAAGGCGACGATCAAGTTGTTTCAGCTTTATACGATAGACTGGAGATTGAACCCACTCTTTACGAGAGGGTAGTCATTTTAGAATCATTGGCTTGCTCTCGGGATGAAGGCTTTATTAGAACGTTAGTACATTGTGATTTTAATATTTAAATAAATAATAAGTGTGATCAATTTTTATAAGTAGTTGTTATTATGAGTAAGTAGCATTAACGGGACTCAAACTTGTCAAGAATAATTCTCGTGTCACAGCGTTTGTCGCCATTCTTCTCCAAAACGGCTTGACCGATTCTTATGAAATTTTGTGTGTATATTCAGTAGGTCTGAGAATAGTATGTAAGCTATTTTAATTCCATAAGAGACAAGGTTGGTCTACCTCAAAAAAAAATTATTTATTTTGCGGACAATATTTTGTTATGATCCGGCACTACAAAATACTATATATAGTATATATAGTGCTAAGCATGTCAAATGCTAAAAATATATATAAAAATATCTAAATAATTATAGGGTTTGCGTCATTATTAGGTAAAAGCTTAATTGTAAAATTCAGTTTATCTGGTCGGTATAATGTATGAAAATACTTCCGACGGATGGCGCAGGCGTCACCCAAAGACGTTAAGTATGAATGTGATATCGAAATTAGCAGTCAGGAGCAATTGTTACGATGGCTGAATTGGCAAAGCATCTGGACGGTATCCAGGAGATGCAGGTTCAAATCCTGCTCGTGGCTGTTATTTTCGATGTCACATTTTTCACTTTGTGTTTAATGTATAGTGCTAAGCATGTCAAATGCTAAATATATCTAAATAATGACGCTGTAATTTTTATTTTATTTAACAGGTTTTTAGAAGAAACAATAGCCAGCAACAGCCCATACAGCATTGAAGAGCGCAAAAAAATCTTTGCTGCGGTGGCAGAGAGCAGTTTCGAAAATGCTTTCGTTGCCATAAATTTCATATCTATGCGCGCTTTAGAAGTCACGAATATGTATGTATAAAATATTTAGTAATAATCGACTGATCTAATAATTATCTACTGACTGTTCCTACACGTACAAATTAGAAAAGATTAATTTTTGTTTGATATTAGTAGCAACTTGGTCATCGCGGATTTCAGAAATGTGTCCAGAGAGAACTGGAAAGTAGTTTAAAAAACACTCCTCTGCACTTTATTGACTTCGGCCGTAACTTCAACCATAATTAATTTGCCAAGTAACCAAAAAAATTAAATTTTTCATAATTTATTATTAACGAACATATTTATTATTATACACTATCAAGGGCCTAATAAGATCACAAAATACAATCTTTTTATAATAGTTTATGACAGATGGCGTAGAACGTTTCAAGCCGGATTAGTATTTTGATAGATTAGCAAACAATTTTGAAAAAGAGTTTTACCTTTATTCGTCTAGATTCTCACTAGGCAGGGTTAGTTCACCGGATGGTGATCACCAAAAAGAAACATTTCAGAGTTTTTTTTTTCAAATGAAGAGGAATCGGCCTCGATGTTGAGTCCATTGTCTACCTCTGAAGATCTTCATCAGTTTCCAATATGTTATATTCTAGTCTTTACGAACCTTACATATTTATGATATGCCATATTTATTTGTTGTCTTTGTAAAATATAGCCCTTTTTCAGGGCTTTCATCTATGTCGATAAACTAAAAATGTAAAACTTTATCTAAATACAAAATTTGATTTAAATTATTGGATCCATTTCCAAGATACATAAAATAAATATATGTAAGATTTGCTCGTTAGCAGCTATAAGATTTAGGAGATGAACCCAGCATGTCAACTACCCTAATAATATTAAGGGTTAAAAAGCTGTCATTTAAAAAAAGTCAACTGTCGTTTTAAATGTTCTTTATCCATCGCTTACTTTTTTAATCATCTTTTCATTTGTAATGGCGTGATTTTCCCTAGTTTTTGTTTTTTGAACTTAAACAATATTATTAATATAAGTTTGTCTTAATTTCTGATTAGGTATTTTTAACGCACTAGCTATTTTCTAGAATCTTATATGCGAAAAGATATAAGTAACTGGTATATAGAGTCTAATTAGTTGTTATATATGTAATAAACTAGCAAAAAGCTGTGCTTTAGGGCTCCCGAAGTTTTCTACTCAATTTATAATTTTCGATAGATGGCGTTTGCAATTCTAATTAATAAAAATTGTTAAATTTTTTAGGTGTATAAAATACTATTTTTTATGATAGATAACACATTTAGAAATAAATTGAAATTACTATGTCAAAGCCCAAATTTGAAAGTGTGATAGTTTCTCAGTAAAGTGTACCACAATATGCATAGATTGTGGGATAGTACTAGGGCTCGCTTCGCTCTACCTAATCACTATTTGATTTCTGAAAATAAAATAAATAAATTATAGAAATAACAAATACTCTCTAATTGACCCCATAAAGATTATAAAACGTTATTTTGTATTTCAGGTATGGTGGTCCAGAGAAGTTAGAAGAGCTCATATTTATTCTTGCAGACAACATGGCGGACGAGTCTTTGTCCACAGATGTAATTATATAATTTCTACTTTTACCCCATAAATAAGAGGACCCTTTAATCCTTACTAATATTATAAATAAGAAACCGCGTTTGTTTATTTATTTGTCTGTTATGCTTTCAATCCATAACTGCTTTATAAAAAGTTTTTCCATGATAATTGAACAGATAGACAAAATATTTAGATATTTTTATATATATTTTTAGCATTTGACACGCTTAGCATATATACATTAAACACAAAGTGAAAAATATGAAATCGAAAATAATATATTAGATAAAAATCTTGAAAATACTTCCGACAGATGGCGCCGGCGTCACGCAAGGACGTTAAGTATGAATGTGTTATCGAAATTAGCAGTCAGGAGCAATTGTCACGATGGCTGAATTGGCAAAGCATCTGGACGGTATCCAGGAGATGCAGGTTCAAATCCTGCTCGTGACTGTTATTTTCGATTTCACATTTTTCACTTTGTGTTTAATAATAGATAGACAAAAATTCTCTCAAAATGTTTATTGTTATTATGGCACACCTGATGGTAAGTGGTAACCACCGCTCATAGTTTTTGGCAATACCAAGGGTACAGCCAAGCCACCGCCTACCGTTATTGAGCTTAGACACGTCTAAACTGGCATACAGTCATGCTCTGTTATCCATCCATCCATCCATCAGCCTTTTAACGTCCACTTTTTTTTTATTGCATGTAGTAGCAGACGAGCCTCGGCTCATCTGATGGTAAATGGTAACCGTCGCTTATGGACTCAACTATACCAAGAGTATAGTCAAGCCGCTGCTCACCATTTCATTTCACCGATATGAAATGAAAGAATAAACGTCTATCTCCTGCTACTGCCAAAACGCAACGATGTGCTTCACGGCTGGTCACACGGGAGATGGTGGTACCAACCCGCTCGGGCCCGATACCAAGTGAGTGCTCCCACTTGGTAGCCAGCCCTACCACCAGTCATGCAATGGATGATAATTGCTTACTTCCCTTAGTTGTCTCATACGACACTCGTGGGAAAGAATGGGGTGGTGACACTTGTGTTCTTAGTCCGTCACCACACGGACAAAACCACTACTGGACATAGGCCTCCCCAAGAATGGGGGATAGTGCCGTAATCGCCACGCTTGGCAGGCGGGTTGGCGATCGCAGTGGATGTTGTTAATACTCGAAGGAGTGCTGCTGACCACTCCCCCGCTATTCCCTCAGTCGGCTCTTACGACTCCCATGGGTGGAGAGGGGTGGGACAATCCTAAAGCCGCCTCCACACAGCCAAAGACATGCTGTTATAGTTTCATAATAGTTCTATACTATTACGTGTCATCCAAAATGTAGAGTATCAGTATAATTTTAAGTATCCCTAAATTTCATAAAAAATATTATAAAAGATTTTTTTTTTAAGTATAATGTGGGAGAATATATAATTTTTACAGTTCCGAGTCTGGATCAACGCTCAAAACAACAATTTGGAAGACTCTCAACTGGCCGGTGATAGAGCTTTACTACAAGTTAATCAAAATTTGGAGTGGGATTTGAATCATATGGAGTATGTATACGAATGGATAGATGAGAACGATGCTTCAACGATGGTATTGTCTCTCGTGGCGCTATGTTTGTCTATAATGGTGGCTATGTTAAATCATTAGCATAACATTTTTATTTCAGGGTTGATTATTATAATTGTATAATTTTTAATAAGGTGATGTAAAATATCAGATTTTTTATTTAATTCAGATGATTTATATTACGAATAAAGTAAAAAAGAATATTTAACTAATAAATCGACACAATAGGCTTTCTAAAATAAAGTATACAATTGTAATTCTCAACTAAGATTAGATAATTAAGATGTATTAAAAATAAATTATATTTTAATTGATAAAAAAGCTTTAGAAATAAGTATATTATTATTGATTTATAATATCAAACATATTGAACTCTACAATACAAGTTAATGTAAAATTTTAATAGTAAGATATTATGTATTAAGTAAAATGATTGTTTGTAGATGTAAACTCGGTGTTATCATTTTTGATAATATGTGTAGTTTAGAAGAGTTTTCATCTGAAAAAAAATAATTTTAACTACAAAATTATATTGTTTTCTCTTGAAAGCCAAGTTAAGTATTCACTTCTTACTACATGTAATGTAATAAGAATGTATGACAAAATTTAATGAATAGAAACTAAATATTATTTACTTTATTTCTAAATATTACGATTTTAATTTAATGAAAATATTTTTTATTTATAGCTATAATTATTCGTTAATAATATTGCTAAATACGTAATTATTATTTAATTATTTTTTTATCAGAATTGCACAAAGTGGTTAAGTTTTTTTTTTTAATTAGAATAGAAAATATAATCCTATTAAATATTTTATATAAGTACATTTTATCATAGTATGTCATGTCATGTGTGTTTGCGTATGTATTTAGCTTAAGTTAGAATTTTACTGCATTTTTACTCATAATTTATATTTTGTATTAATTAATTATATTTAGAAAATCTAAATTTGGGACAAACGCGTCCTCTTGTCCCAAATTTAGAATTAAAAGGAGTAACACATAACTTAATACTACTTTTAGAATACGTTACCATAAAAAAATAAAAATTATATATTTAATGGATTAATAATATTTTTTTTTTAATAATAGATTTGATAATTATAATAACAACATTATGTAACAATAAATTATGTTTTATGTACATATTAATACCTATATAATATAGCAATTGTAATAAAATAATTAAGAGAAAATCAAATATCTCGTGTCATTAATCAAATTACATTTTCAAAAGATTATTAAATATCACAACTAATGTTTGATCATATCACAACCCGCACAACCTGTAGAGATAAGTAGTCTATTCGTGGTTTCCCGGCAGGCACAATCTATATTTATCTCTTACCTATTGCTTTAGTGATCAAGGAAACAATTCCATATATACAATTCCATAAAGTAAAAACTTATGTAGGTTATATGAAAATTAAAGAAGACATTGAAAAAAAAGATTTCTCTAACATAAACAAGGAGGTTGACGTAAACATAGCAGCTGATAAACTAATAAAAACTCAAAGACAATTTCATTAATCATAAATAAACACACACAATCACTAAAGATGAACCATAGACCTAGAATACTTAAGCCTTGGATGTCATCAGGGCTGCTACGCTGTATTAGAAATCGTGATAGACTGCATTTAAAGTCTAAAAATTCTCCAAATAATATGACATTAAAAGTTACATACACCCGGTACTGCAATTTTTGTAATAGTTTTATAAAAAAGCAAAAAGTTGCATTCGAAAAAAATCTATTAGACAAAGCAGGTAATGATCCCAAAGCTATCTGGAAAGCCATTAAAAGTATAACTAATACTCAAACAGTTAAAAACATTCCTACAGAGCTCCTAAACAAATATCTTAGTCCACAAGCTTCAGTACATAGTTGATGTTGGCAACTTTTTTGCAAATATCGGTAAAAAATTAGCCGCAAATATAGCCGAAACTTTCTCAGACAATACAACTTTTTCTGCTCCGTTACCAGCAAATTTTAACTGTTTTATAAATAGTCCAATTAATTCATTTGCTCTGCTTGAAGTAAATGAGTTGGATATTGAGTCTATCATCCTTGAACTTCGACTAGACTGCGCCACGGGTTGCGATGGTATTTCGTCCCAGATCTTAAGGCTATGCCGACAAGTCCTTGTAGCGTCTGTTACATATATTTGTAACAGAGCTATAAATACGGGTGTGTTTCCTAAATCTTTTAAAAAAGCTATAATATACCCTATATATAAGAGTGGGGATAGAGGTTGTCAACTATAGACCCATCGCAGTATTACCCACCTTGGCAAAAATTCTAGAAAAAGTACTTAATAAGGCTCTCAATAAATTTCTTGACAAATATGAAATCATCGCTACTAATCAATATGGATTCCGAGCAGGCATCTCGACCGAAGTATTTTCATACATTATACCGACCAGGTAAACTTAATTTTACAATTAAGATTTTTACTTAATAATGACGCAAACCCTATAAATATTTAGATATTTTTATACATATTCTTAGCATTTGACATGCTTAGCACTATACATCAAACACAAAGTGAAAAATATGAAATCGAAAATAAGTATGAATGTGTTATCGAAATTAGCAGTCAGGAGCAATTGTCACGATGCCTGAATTGGCAAAGCTTCTGAATGGTATCCAGGAGATGCAGGTTCAAATCCTGCTCGTGACTGTTATTTTCGATTTCACATTTTTCACTTTGTATTTAATATTGATAACCAGTCTGGCTGATAGAACAATAAATATCCTTTCTGCCACTACTAAATTCATGCTTATTCATGCATGTTTTACCGATAATAGACTATCGTGATATGTGCTATCTTGACCTGAATGCAGATTGAGACGATTTTTTTTTTTCAACGATGTGCTTCATGACTGGTCACACGGAAGATGGTGGTACCAACCCACTCGGGCCCGATACCAAGTGAGTACTCCCACTTGGTACCCAGCCCTACCACCAGTCATGCAATGGATGATAATTGCTTGCTTCCTTTAGTCGCCTCATATGACACCCGTGGGAAAGAATGGGGTGGTGACACTTGTATTCTTAGTCCATCACCACACGGACTAATCAGATCCGATAAACTTAATGGACTTCTCCATAATTGCATTCCGTTCATCTTCAACCTATAAAAAGTATGATCAAGAGTCTGATTTCGAGCTAGACTCGCGGGGTTCCCCATTTGTTCACGACGCAGTCTAACTCTTACTACCCTTTTCATACTTTTTAAACCTTCGAATGCTCTTTCTTTTCTTATTTCGCAATTCAGATATCTGTGCTCCAATAATTCCCAATAAACAATATTATTTTCTTCTATTTTTAGTATTATATAGTTATCATCTACTATTTTATTTTTATCTATGCTGTATTTGTGTTTATGTATAAAATTGTATTTTTTTTATATTATAAATGTATTTTATTATAAATCCTTTATTTAAATATTTTATTGTCATAATATGTATAAATTTAAGTTCAAATATTTGTGGGGTCATGTAATTGATAAGAATGGGATTATTTCTTTAAATCATTAATTACTTCTTTTTAACAAACTATGCATGTACATCTTCAATCAAATCTTAAATCTGACATATAAAGTAACATAGACAATCTAATAAAAAATCTCTAAGGTAATAAACATCACAGCATCTTCCCACATCTATAGGCACTAATTTGTACCGCTTCCTTATTGCATCTCTGCATCACCTTTTTTTTTTTTTTTTTTTGTTAAGGCGGGAAAAAATGTTCCTAACCGCACACCCCGTCGTTCGGGGGCAACGAACAGGGTAGTGTGGGGCCTTCACCCACTAAAGAAACCCGCCGTGTGCCGTCTCTCCGCCTTTCTTGGCGGGCCACTGGAACTATGTCACATTCCTTCGGTGGTATCTCTGCATCACCTGAAGGTCGACTAGCAGAAAATTTCTAAGGCATAAAGTCCGCCTTTGCAAGATATGTGTTTTACATGAAGTGTTAAATAAATACTAGCTATGCTATCAACATTTTTAGGCTTTACGTACTTTGTTTATTAATAATGCAATCAATATGAACTATCTCATAAAATTAAACTGTATCTTCAATATTTTATCTTCTTAATCCTAGTGATGACATTATCGACAGTTTTTATCGCCAAGATCTTCGTAATTAAATATTTGAGCATCAATTTCTCTTTTGATAGTTGCTTGAGTGTATGTATAAGACGGTAGTGCACAGAATAACTGGCTATTAATTTTTATTATAAATGAACCGCAGTAGATTCAAGTGGAAGTATAGTTTTATATTTTATTTAATACTATTGAATATTTTTGCTAAATCATCACTTGTTTATGATATAAAGGTGCCCCTAGTAACTGAAGAAGCTGCTGAAGTATTTGAAAAACTGACAGCTATAGAGAACGATAAAACTGCCCAAGTAAAAGATGTTACACTTAAATTGGAATTAAATTGAAAAAAAAATCACAAGCAATGATCTTTTACGGCAGATAAGGCCAGGTCAAGTAATACAGCAATATGCTATAGAATTAATAGATGAAAGTAACGCCTTTAGAGGTTATGCAGTTCTCGATGTGAGTTTGTCACAAGCAACTACAGAAACCCCAATCATACTATACGCTGAAGGATTCATTATCGAGTCTGTACGGGCAGCAATTTTTAGTGATGCAAATGCTCAAGACGCGGATTTTGAACTTGATGGCCCTATATTACAAATCTTCCCACCTATAATTTCTTTGTATTATATTATTTTGTTACAATATACTGCGCCGTATGCTATGGATGGGCGTGGTCTCCATACAGGATATTTCGACGATGGCCATGGGTAATTCAATAACAATGATATTTTAGTAAATCACATTTAATAAATACTTACTGTCTATGAGTAGTAGAGCTGCTGCCATAATCTTTGTCTGCTTAAGATATAAGATAAATAAAGTCAGTCGTCACGTCTGTCTCTCTGTACGTAATAAACTCAAAAACTACCAGGTACATTTTCATGTAGTTCTCACCGATGAATAAATTGACTCATAAGAAAGGCTGAGCTGTATAAGACATTAAGGTTTAAAGTAGTATAGTAGGTAGGCTTAAGTATATTATGATCATTGAAGATGATGAAAAAAAATTTTACTGACTAGGAGCTTTACTGAAGTGTGCCGCGTAAACCAATAGTTATATAAAATAAATATGCTTAGGCTCGCGTTGAATCTGTGGTAAACGCTAGTGTAATATAAATACGGCACATAGATAATATGTATACAAAACAAGCTTCGGACTATATTTGTAGCTACCCAAAATTTCATGATGATCCATTAAGTAGTCAAGGTGTGCAGGCAAATCTCTTTAACATCCCGGTAAATATGTAGATGAAATACCTTAGAAAATATAATCATATTAATATTATAAATGTTAAAATTTGTGTCCATGTTAAGATGTTTGTCCGTCAATCACGCCTAACCGACTGAACGCATTTTAATGAAATATAAATAATAATACAATAAATTTTATCCTGAAAGAATGAATAGTTCCTGTAGGAAGAAAAAAAACATAGCATCACGCCTGTATTCCCCGAAGGAGTAGAATAGGATGTCTATTTTTAACATATAGACCTAACAACCACACGGCTTTATACGAAATTTGGTATACAGAAAAATTTTGTCTGGATAAACACTTAGAATAATATTCTTTTACTCCAATAAAGACTTTCTGTAGGATTCCTATGCATTGATGAAATGAGAAGCAAAAACCAATTTTACTGCAGTTAAAACAAGAATACAATTTTAGGGATTATGTGGCCATGAATTTGCATCCAACTCATGCAAGACGGGTATTCCCCTGCGTGGATGAACCCACAGAGGTATCAATAATCAGTTTCACCTTTAATGGCATGGTTTATAATAATTTGATGGCAAACTCTATGTTGGAAGAAAATAGTGCGTAAGTATTACACTATTTTTTTATTTTGGTCTCTTCATTTCGTGATCTGAATTAAACTAGACGACAGTTAAAATAAAGTCACATACCATTCAAATATGTACTTATTTTGTTAGTTTTTTGATAAATAATTATGTTGTTAAAATTAAATTATTTTTATATTATTGCAGATTAAGTATTTCTAATAGTAATTTTTAAAGATTCACGAATTGTTGTTGTTGAAATTTTAACAGCTGACACTGTTGTCCCGTGGCCACATCTACTGCAACGCATTTGAAATGTCGGGCTAAACGTAGTTAAAATTTGACGTAATTTATACGCAAAAAAAGCCCTGTTAGTGTTACTTAAAACAAGTATTGGTAAATTTTACAAAATCGAGGTCATGATAATAGTAAATAATTGTTATAACGAACGATGGTATCAAATATAAAATAATTGTGGAAATAAGCTTTTCCACATTTTCCATAAACATCGAACTTGCCAAATTACTTTTTTATATCATCGTAATAAAACCCATGCCTCCCAGCCTTATACGAGATAGCAAACGCAATGGCAAAGCAGTGGTTCGGATATTTGATCTACCCTGAAAACTGGCGATACGAATGGGTTGTATCTGGCTTAGCATCTTATACAGCTTACGAGATGATGAGATCAGTGAGTTCAAAAAGCTTTTTAATTATCATAACAATAGTTGAACACAATTGTGAAAATGTGAAGTAGAAAATATATTGCTACTCATCATCATCCATTTCGAGTTCTTTAAATATGTACCTATAAAAATACATTATATTTCATTTTTGAATTGTACTAGTCGTTACCCGCGGCTCCGCCGCAGCCAAAAGCTAGTTTTTAGGTAATATCTCAGGTTCCCGATATTTTTAAGTCTAACCAAGAGCTATCAAATAAAGAAAGTTGAATCAAAATACATTCAGTAGTTGTTGCAGAATGCGCGAACAAACAATCTAAAAAATTTGTTTGGGGTTTAGACACGCCTATATTGTACTAGCCTAATACAGTAATCTAGAATCTTAATTTTGCACAATAATTAAATTTAAATTTGGACTTTACTAAAACTTGTCCTTATTCGTAATAACAGCCTAAACCAGCCATTGCGTGGTCTAGGATAAAAGAAAAGTATCCTTATCATACTTATCGTTTTCATATTAAATACTTGCTAAGCTGTGAAATAATCATACTACAGTGTTTTCATTATAAATCAAATCATAATAAAGATAATAAGATAACAAATAATGCATTATAAAAATTTTTGGGCTGTTATTCACCAAAAAAAACGTAAGAAAGCGAGTAGGTATGAAAGAGAGTATTGGTGTAAATATGCGAAAGGGAATGCTCCGATGGTTCGGACATGTACAAAGAATGCTGGACAAGCGACTGGTTAAGAAGATATACAATGCGAAAGTGGAAGGATGTAGGTACAGGGGGAGACCGAGACACACCTACCTAGCCCAAATCGGTCATGTATTGAAGAAAGGTGAAATCAGGAGTCTTCGAAACCGGTGAGCGTGTATGAAGAGAATTATGAATGCTGAGGAAGCGAGAGATGTATGCAAGAATAGAGCCTCTGTTCTCTCTGCCTACCCTGCAAGGAATACAAAAGCGTGATCATAAGTAAGTATTCACCAAAATATGATTCACTCTTCGGGGCATTTTCAGTTTTGCTCATTTATTAAAATAAAAGATTCACAAACCATACCATCCAAAAGTAACGACACATTTGTAAGTAAAAGTACACAGTCTAGTTATATTTGTTAAATCTGATTTTTTTATTGCTTATGATGGCATACGAGCCACGGCCCACCTAGTGGTAAGTGGTAACCGTCGCTCATGGATTCCACTATACCGAGAGTATTGTCAAGCCACTCCGCACCATTTAATTTTTCAGATATGAAATGAAAGAATAAACGGCTATCTTCTGCTACAGCCGAAACACCTGACGTGCTTCACGACCGGTCACACCGGAGACGGTGGTACCGACCCGTTTGGGCCCGAAAGCAAATGAATATTCCCACTTGGTAACCAGTTCTTGTCGTGTGGGGCCGGCTTTAGAATTGTCCCACCCCTCTCTACCCATGGGAGTCGTAAGAACCGACTGAGGGATATTGGGGGAGTGGGCAGCAGCACTCCCTCGAGTATTAATAACATCAACTGCGATCGCAAACCCACCTGCCAAGCGTGGCGATTACGGCATTATCCCCCATGACGCGACCGCTCGTTGTGGCGTTCTCTTGGGGAGGCCCATGTCCAGCAGTGGACGTTGGAAGGCTGATGGATGGATGGATGGATGGAACCAGCCCTACCACCAGTAATGCAATGGGTGATAATTGCTTACTTCCCTTAGTCGCCTTGTACGACACCCACTGGTGACACTTGTATTCTTAGTCCGTCACCACACGGACAATAAGTCCTACCCGTAGCATAACCAATTTAAGAAAAATATAAACAAAATGTCACTGAAAAAGAGTACGCGATCTTTGGATCAGCATATGAATCTACATAATTATGATGCGTATATCCGTAATACGAATTATAATATATTCTTAATCTTGCTTCTTTTCTAGCCCCATCCGGGGACTTATAAATATTAGCAGTGAAAAAAAATGGCAATTTAAAAAAGTGGCTTATGATATTCTTGCCGGGTTCTTCGCATAAAATGTTTACTACGGTATCCGGCTGCATGTGGTGAATGCAACCGGGACATTAATGGCAGATGCACTTGCCTTAAGCGTTCGTGTTAGTTCTTAGTAAACTTTGACGATTATAGTGTTATATATGTTAATAAGTCTATGACATAAATATATTTTAGAATTTAATTTTTTTCCGTAAGAAAGTGTTAGTTGCATTGAACAAGTTATAAATATGCAACAATATATAGTAAAACAAAACCAGACAAAGATCACTTATGGAGATATTGTCGAGTCTCCTTGCTTAGTGTCGCACATATTTGACACTGAAATTTTCACATGTTACATTCCAGAATCGGCGAATGTAAGATGAATTAGATGATAAAACCATCTTATAATTTCATGTGCCAAGTAATTCTTATCACTAAACATTCATAAATATATTCTTATTAAAACTAAAACAGGTTGTTTCTATTAGTTACTTATATTTTAGAAGCTATTGCTTCTTCTAGAAAAAAATATTACAATCACTTGCTCTTGTATCAGTCGTCTGTAGTCTATATCAGCTCCAGTTAGTCTCTGAACAAAAAACTGTAAAAGAATTTTCTTTAAAATGCTTAGCCATTTTCGATAACGAGCATTCATCGTTACGACTATTTATATCATCATCCTTTGGCCGTGTGGGGCCGGCTTTAGAATTGTCCTACCCCTCTCTACCCACGGGATCGTAAGAGCCGACTGAGGGAATTGCTCGGGTGTGGGCAGCAGCACTCCCTCGAGTATTAGCAACATCCACTGCGATCGCCAACCCGCCTGCCAAGCGTGGCTATTACGGCAGTATCCCCCATGACGGGACCGCTCGTTGTAGAGTACTCTTAGGAAGCCTATGTCCAGCAGTGGACGTTGTAAGGCTGATGGATGGATGGATGGATTTGGCCTTGGCTCCGCTGCAGTATATATATATAGTAGCGGAATAGAATTTATTTCAGCTTTTAAGTCCTATCAAGAGCTCTCAGATAAATTAAGTTGCATCAAAATCCGTTCAGTAGTTTTCGCGTTACGCGCAAACGAACAAAAAAAAATATTTAGCACCGGTTATCCTGTTTTGCATGTTGTCTGGCAGAGAGGAGTACTGATTATTCAGGTATTTGTTATTAAAATTATCAAGGATCATAAAATGGACTTTATGCATTTCTAGGACCAATAATAACGTACGAGATACTCATTTGTTTCCTTGTTCTTTAAAAAACTATAATAATAATATGGTTGTCTGTAAAGTCGGTTTACGGACAATAATTTTACGTGACAACGTCATATATATGTTTTCTGAGAGTTTTACAAACAATGCATCGGTCGCCATACATTTTTTGATGTATATGTAAATATGAAGCTTCTAAACATACCTAAATATTACTTAAGTAAACACTAAATCAGTGTTCCGCAAACCTTTTCTGTTCAAGGTACCTACATCTAGGAAAATGAAAATTTTTGGAGGTGCACCACAAATTAAATCAGTTTATAAGTAATATTAATCAACATTTATTATTAATCAACGAAATAATATTTATTATTAATCAACGAATCTAAACTTTACATTGCAGAAAAGGCATTTAATGCAAACATGAGCCTGTTTAATTGAGCATAGACGGTCTAAATTTGGAGTAATCGTTGACAGGGCTGCTCTCATCTCATTTTCCAAGGCACACCAACTAATGACCACGGATCACCAATGTGCCACGGTACACACTTTGCGGAACACTTCACTACTTTACTCTTAGCACTGCACTAAATCATCAGCAATTTAACGGATCATAGGCTGGTCACATAGTAACTCGGTAAATCCACCATCTTACGAACCGCAGATGAACTACGTAGGCAGATTACTTTAAATATCACCACCTATTTTTATGTTTTAGCAACCGTGGGCGAAACGTGACACTTTTACATGCATGCGGCCGGCGTTTATCGATTTATAAGACGTTATCACGTCGATAAAATACAAACACAGATACAAAATTATATCGTGATCCAAAAGTGCCAATGAGTAGTTATATATAATCTGGAGATTAATAATAATAATAATATCTTTATTGTATAAACTGTGGTACATAAAACAGTAGATCTTAAAGGCTAAGAATGGACCTCACAGCTTACCTTACAAGGCATACAATAATGGCAAAAAAGCTTAACTAAGCTAATTACAATTACATTTTTTTTTATTAATTTTAATGTCAAACATATTTTATAGTCATGTAACAATAATTTATCATAAGTATGTCAGTATTGAGCTATGTCTATATTCGTGTTAAAATATTCATTTAGATTATAAAAACAGTTCTCAATAAGGAGCCTCTTCAAGGAAAACTTAAATTGTCGCAAATTAAGGGATCTTAATGTTTCTGGCAAGTGATTAATTTCTTTTAAATATCTCATATTTTGGCTGTGGTATTATTATTTTGTTTTTATTTCGTAGCCTACTATTATATGTTTTTGGGGAAATATACTTCAGATGTTTTTATAAATACAGCTGCTTGTAGTATGTTAAATAATTATTTTGCTTAAATGCAGGTCTACATGACGCCGAATGTTTTATGTTGTGTATTATTCTAATGCATCTTTTCTGTGGTACAAACGTAGAGTTTAACTCTACAGAATTTCCCCAGTATATTATGACATAGCTAAGGACGGAGTATATGTTTGTATAGTACGCTGACTCAGTAGCAATATTCGTTGTATTTATTAATACTTGTAAAGTGCAACAGTACATCCGCAATTTAGCATTTACCTGTTCTATATGTTGCTTCCAACTTAAATGGTTGTCTATTTGTAAACCTAAGAATTTAGTTATATTTAATTCATCTATTGTATTATTATTGTAGTGTAAATTTAGTTTCATATGTTGTGCCTGATAAGGACGAAATTGTATATAATTTATTTCCATCCATCCATCAGCCTTTCATCGTCCACTGCTGGACATAGGCCTCCCCAAGTGAACGCCACAACGAGCGGTCCCGTTATAGGGGACAATGCCGTAATCGCCACGCTTGGCAGGCGGGTTGGCGATCGCAGTGGATGTTGTTAATACTCGAGGGAGTGCTGCTGCCCACTCCCCCAATATCCCTCAGTCGGTTCTTACGACTCCCATGGATAGAGAGGGGTGGGACAATCCTAAAGCCGGCCTCACACGGCCAATTTGTTTTACTTATGTTTATTTTTAAGTACAAATTATAATTTGTGAATAAGGAAAAAGAGTGTTTTAGTACAAGCGGTAATCGAACCTGCGTCCCTTCCTATCCGGGGAAGTGCTCTAATCCACTGAACTACAGTACTATCTTTTAGACATACCCAATCTCCTTATCACATTTGTCTTAACGACCAACGCCCTCTATCGGAACGCATTTACATGCATTAATCCAATATAGTAAGTTTAATTTTGCAATTAAAATTCATACTATTTGATGGCGTGATTTTTTTAAACATTTTGATCTATAAGCACTTGACATGCTCAGCTACTCTTAAAGTACAAATTATAATTTGTGAATAAGGAAAAAGAGTATTTTAGTACAGGCGGTAATCGAACCTGCGTCCCTTCCTATCCGGAGAAGTGCTCTAATCCACTGAGCTACAGTACTATCTCTTAGACATACATAAAGTACAAATTATAATTTGTGAATAAGGAAAAAGAGTATTTTAGTACAGGCGGGAATCGAACCTGCGTCCCTTCCTATCCGGGGAAGTGCTCTAATCCACTGAGCTACAGTACTATCTCTTAGACATACCCAATCTCCTTATCACATTTGTCTTAACGACCAACGCCCTCTATCGGAACGCATTTACATGCATTAATCCAATATAGTAAGTTTAATTTTGCAATTAAAATTCATACTATTTGATGGCGTGATTTTTTTAAACATTTTGATCTATATTTTAGCACTTGACATGCTCAGATACTCTTAAAGTACAAATTATAATTTGTTAATAAGGAAAAAGAGTATTTTAGTACAGGCAGGAGTCGAACCTGCGTCCCTTCCTATCCGGGGAAGTGCTCTAATCCACTGAGCTACAGTACTATCTTTTAGACATACCCAATCTCCTTATCACATTTGTCTTAACGACCAACGCCCTCTCTTCTATCGGAACGCATTTACACTTGTGAATAGTTTTTTATGTGTAGTTAAGCGTTTATTCACTAGGTTTCTCACAAATATGCACTGTAGTACAAAAAACGTCATCACAGGTATGTAGGTACCTACTTCTATTACGCGATTTCGCAAAAAATACTAAATTAATAATCTAAGCAGTAGTGATGATAACTGTTAGTATTTATAAGCACTTTTATGCAACTATTTGAGCAATCTAACTATTTTTATAAATATTTTAGTGAGGAACTGATGTTTACGTTTCAACTGTCAACTGGAGAAAAAAGGAGATTGTATAGTAAATTTAACGTTATATACTTTAATATTGTCATGGCTGGTTTTACCTTATTTTATAATCATCACATCACTGTGCTGGGTGCAAACCTCATCCATAATATAGAAGAAAAGGGCAAGACGGTTCAGCAAAGGAGTTTGTAACAACAAATTTAAAAAATTGCAATAACAAATTAGAACATGTTATTTACTTCTTTATACTACTGGGTACTGGGTGGTAAATAAGCAGACTTCTCACCTGATTGTAAGCAGTAACAGTAGCCTATAGACGATAGCAACACCACAGGCATCACTCGCGCGCCACCATACCTCCAAGGTATGGTGGCGCGCGAGTGATGCCTGTGGTGAGGGGGAGGAAGGACACTAAGAAGATGATAGGAAAGATAATAAGAAGAAAATAGGGAGGGAGTCCGGGCCTTCAGAGCTCTCACTTACCATACGAATCACAACGGCAGAAGTACCTACCGTTGTTTGACGCCAATCTGCTGTGATAGATTGGTACTTCCCCGACTGAGCCGGCCCGTTCATGCTGGGATAAGCATGGGTCTTTCACTAAGCGTAAACATAGTTTGCCAAACTGCCCAGGACAACACAGATCAGCAATTGTGATTAGTGATTTACTTGTAAAGTCACTAAAAAGTTTGAAGGCCAAATTCAGTAGAATACGTAAAGTATCTTGATTAAAATTAAAATAGCTTTAATTGTATTTGTTACATTTAGTTTTAGGAACATTTTGCATTTGACGATCAGGAGTTCCAGAGTTTATTGCTACCCATAACTTACACGACCAGCATCAATCCTTACTTCTCCAATTACTTGCCAGTTATGTTGTCGAATGTCACTACGACAATCAATATCTTTTTGGGAGAGAAAGATTGGGTCCTTTTTAATATTCAGGGACAAGGTTAGTTTCAACGAATTTACGTCGTTTTATTTTTATTAAATAATTTATATTGAAATAAAATTTATAATAAATATATGTTAATCCAGTCTATAATAAATTGATGGTATATTATATGATTTTTAGGATATTATCGAGTAAATTACGATCGAAAGCTTTGGGAAAGAATCATTGAAGCGCTGGAAGACCCACATAGAAGAGCAGAGATACATCCGCTAAATCGTGCCACAGTACGTAATGGATTTCAATGATATTTATCAAATATTCTTACTGTTTTTGAATCTTCGTAATTTTAAAGTACTTAATTGCTAATCAGAAATATAATATTAAGATTATGTCTCTTCTTTGATCAGAAGCTCGGCTTCGCCGCAGCCAAACGCTAGTTTTTAGCTAATATCTCAGGTTTCCGATATAGTAGTGGGACAAAATGTATACCAGTTGTTAAGTCTAATTGATAGCTATCAAACAAAAAAAGTTTCATCAAAATCCGATTAGTAGTTTTTGCATAATGCGCGAACAAACAAACTGACAAACAAACAAGAATCTAAAAAAAAACTTTTTGTGTTTAGAAACGCCTATAATATAGCCTATTATAGACATTTTTTTCTCAAATATCTTATATGTACAGATAGCTCTGTTACAGCTTTATAATAGTATAGATGTAGTTTATGGCTGTTGGTAGAGTGTCAGGAACGGTAATGCGGTATTTTTATCCGTGTGGTGACGGACTAAGAATACAAGTGTCACCACGCCATTCTTTCTCACGGGTGTCGTATGAGGCGACTAAGGGAAGTAAGCAATTATCATCCATTGCATGACTGGTGGTTGGGCTGGGTACTGAGTGGAAATACTCACTTCGCCCGAGCGGGTTGGTACCACAATCTCCAGTGTGTTTTTTCACGTCAACCTGCTTACGACTACTAACAGACGATCCGATTTGGCTGGTTCCGACCACACGGTGACGACCAAAACGGAACGTGTGTAAGGTGGTCGGGATAGCATAATTATTATTAATGATGGTTGGAAGTGGTCAGCTCACCAGGGCATCCGACAAGGGGTCGTCCATTAATCATGTGAGGCGGTAAAAGGGAGAGGAAGGTGGTTTGACAAAAATCACGAAATATCACAAGGAGGGAGGGGGGGATGTAGTGAGATATCACGTGTATTTATTTTTTTGTTGCACGTGCGATTTCTTAACAACCGAAAAGCGGCGTGTGATCTTTTATTAGATTATACTTACCTGAAATAAAAGATAATATTCTGAAATTTTTAATATACTAAGAAAATACACGTGATACTGGGGGGAGAGGATTAGTCTTAAACCTTACCACGTATGACCTTGGGGGAGGCGGATGTCAAAAAATGCTAAAAAAATATCACATGATTAATGGACTATCCCCAAGCCGGCCGTCCTACATTGCAAACAAATGCCTGTCAGATAGGGATATCCACGCACCAAAAAATATTGATGTTTTTGTCGATATAATATATCGTAGTGTTCTATCAATACTTTGTGATAATATCGTACAATATATATTGATATTTCCGATATATCGTATGTAATTTGTTTGTATTTAAAACAAAATATTGGGGATTTTTTTTTTGATTGATCTATTAACTTTTATTAATTTAAAATATATATATATATACACTCTTAAATACTATAACAAAGCTTATAAAAAAAGGAACAAAATAAATAAAGAAAAGAAAGAAGTTAAATCATAAAATTCATCCAAATCACTGACAACTGGCAAAGTGCCCAGAAGGCTGGCAGCATTGCCACGTTGAATGGCAATGCTAATCCTTTGTGCTAGGTAAAGGCCAGCCCTCTGATCACGTGAGGCGTCGACCAGACGCCTCGCTACTTCTTTATAGAATTTGCGAGCGTTCGGGCCCCATGACCCTAGCGTTTCGACCCCAAACGGTTCGAAAATATAATTACCCTCAAGGTTATTATATTTCCGCCGTTTGAGGGTCTCCGCTGATGCAGCAGCAGCACCAGGACAACTAGCGGTGCTTGGTAGATGTGATGGAGCAAGGGTGTCGACGCAGGTGGCGTCCCACACCAAAGGCCTACCCATCTTCCAAGGCATCAGAGTCATACCGTCTGGTCTCTTCCCATCGTCGCGTACCAAACCATTAGGTTCACGTACGGCTGGTACACCGACGGTAATAAGAGCACGACGGATTATCTCATTTATATTAGCGTGGCGCGGTATTCTGCCTGCACTTTTGCTGCATGATAGGCCATGGTGTCCGAGACTATCGACAGCCTCCCCACAGTGACAGTGATGCGGAGTAACACACGGGGTTCCTAAACGGAGACAAGCTGCAATTCGGGAAGTTGTGTCGTCCATCATGGTACCTGTGTTGGACGACGGAAGTGCTTGAACCCAAATACCTGACTCCCACTCCCCCACAGCCAACAGACGAGCACACTCAGCAGCACCAATAGAAGTATTAATAAGATTTTTTCTAATGATCCCGCATAACGGCTCATCCCATTGTCTCTGAGAAAGCGGGTTTATTGGTAAGTCAGTGTTTGGACATGCCATTTTCCAGGCATCCACGGCATCAGTCTTACATAACACTTCAGAATCAATTAGTGTGGAAGATAAGATTTTCCTAACTAAATCTTCTGTGCTATGGACTGAGGACAGAAAGGCCGGTAAACTTAAATTGGATATTTTGCGAATACCGAGCCCACCCAAACGAACCGGTAAGGATGCTTGGAGCCAAGCTCGGTCATTTAATTTTATGTTCAGAATTTTGCTTGTGGTTGATTTTAAGATTTCATCGATTTTTTCTAAAATTGCCAGATGTTTATAGAAATGAGAAGATCTTAAAACATGTGTAAATTTTGGGACGAAAAGGCAATAACGATTAATGGTAAAAGCCGAATGGATATTAATTTTTAGAAGGCGGTCCGAAACCTCGTCAAATTTTTGAATCTTTGCCTCTATAAAAGATTCATAGGCGTCTTCTAAAATAGGGGACCCAAGGAGGCGAAAAGAGCTTTTTTCTATAATTTTGATATTTGGAGCCAAAGAGTTGAATTTAGAGAAAGCTGAAATTTTGTATATATTGTCATTAAAAAATACTTCACATTTTGAAGAATTTAATTCTAAGCCAATCGCTTGAAATTCTTTTTTTAAAACTACCAGATCTTGTAGGACAGTGTCTACTTGACCTCCAAGAGTCCCATCATCTAGATACCAGACATTAAATTTAGAATCTAGCTGCCTAATAATAGGGTGTATTGTCAAACTGAAAATGACAGGCCCAAGAGGGTCACCCTGTTGACAACCAACTGCTGATTCTAATAAGTTTTCTTTATATAATAATTTTGAAGGATGTCTGTAACATTGCCAAAGAAAATTGTAAATTTTTGGAGTTACTAATTTTGCCTGTGTCAGCAGGGTATCCATATTCAATGAGAAAGCATTTTTCAAGTCAATTTTGGGGAATTTAATATAAATATTAAGGCAGTTCCGTTATTTATTATTTTATACTGTCAAATAATGATATATGATAGGGCTATTAAATCACGTTATACTTACTGTATGAATCGTAAACTGTATTAAACAATACAGATAATAATTGTCACGGCTTGCTTCTTTTAAACAAATAAATAGTAGCCGTTTTTATATATCGTTATGCACACTAACTGTATTTAGATTTTTGTAAACTGTATCAAACAAAATAGACAGTTAGTCATAATTTTATAGGTAATGGGGATCAAAGAGGTTTAATAGGTGCGACTTTACTTTTACTAATAAGTAATCTAGTTTTTACAATATTATTTAAATCGACACTACGAATATAAATACTTGCAGCATAACCATGGGTAGATGCGTGACAAAATGATATTAAATGAACTTTGTTAAACTGTGGTATCAACATGTGTTCAATACGTAATCCTGAGAGACTCGATAGAGAATGTATAAAACTCGACCACTTATCACGCAAGTCACTAGGAAGTTGTTCGTCCCAGCCAAGTTTTAATTTCCATAAATCTTGCATGATGCACTTGGCTAAGAAAACGCATGGATTTAAAATACCTACCGGGTCGTAAATACTGGCTAACAATTTTAGGACAGAGCGTTTAGTGCAGGTATCGTCCTTCATATTATATTCAAAGCAAAAGCAGTCATCAGTGGGTGACCACTTCAATCCCAGCACTTTGATGGATGCACATGGGTTGTTATCGCAAAAGTTGATAGGAATTACTCTGTCAGTATCAACCCTATGTAGCAATTCAGGGCAATTACTTGCCCTTTGCGAAGATCGAAACCACCCAGTTTGAGAAGAGCTACGAGCTCATCCTGCAAGGCGCAGGCCTCAGAAGTGTCCTGGGTAGACAAGAGGAGATCGTCCACATAGAAACCGTTTTTAAGTACTTCAGCAGCGCGAGGGTACCGTTCGCGCTCGTCGTGCGCTAACTGTTGTAAGGTGCAAACAGCTATGAACGGTGCGCTTCGAAGTCCGTAAGTATTTTTTAATAATTCATAGGTTTGAATAGGTTGCGATGGTGATTCCCTCCATAAAATATGTTAGTAACAACGATCAACGGGATTAATCAGTACTTGTCTGTAGATTTTAGTTATGTCGGCAGTAATGCATACACTAAAAAGGCGAAAGTTGAATATAATTTTTAAAATATCATTTTGCAGCTTCTTGCCTGTTAATAAGGTATCGCTTAGTGATATACCGTTAGAGGTCACCGCTGAGCCATCAAATACTACACGAAGAGGAGTGCTAGTACTAGAGGATCGTATCACACAGTGATGTGATATCACATATTTGCTTGGTTGTACACCAGTATATGGCTGCATATGGCCTAGCTGTTCATACTCACGCATGAAAGCCTTGTACAACTCATATAAGTCAGGAGTGCGCGCGAGACGTCGCTCCAGAGTAATAAACCTGCGCAGGGCTGAGTCACGTGACTCGCCTAAGGTTGCGCAGTTCGGATCGAGTAACAGAGGCGAGACATACCTGCCACTGTTATCACGGTAGTGGCGACTTGAGAATACTTCGGCGAATACATCAAGACGGCTAGTAGGGTTGTCGCACGGCAACTCCTCTATTTCCCAGAACGCCTTAAGTTGAGTAACAATGCTGTCACTGTCTGTGGTATACGATAATGGTATCGTGTTGCAGGACGTGGCAACATTGGTGGTGTTAGAAGTACACGGTACTTCTAACTTCCTACACAATACATACCCAAATACACTCTTTAGTGCAGTGGGTATTAAAGGGCTTAAAACTATTTTATTTCCGTCATATAAATGAGGAAAAATAACACCTAATATAATATCTATAGGCGATTTTTTATGAAAGTAGGGATCCGCCAAATCTAAGTTTTTAAATTTGTTTGAAATGTCTACAGAAATTTCTATAGTAGGCAAACTTGTAGTGATATGAGGCAATATTACAGCTTCAATATTAAACGTGGGATTATCACACTGCCTAGGTTTAATAGTACATAAAGTCATTTCATGGGTTTTGACGTTATTACCAGCCAAGCCAAATATTTTAAACAGACATTTCCTACGTGACAACCCTAACCACTCAAAACAATTAACTGTTATGAAGTTTGATTGAGCTCCCGAATCTATTAACACACGGAAAGGTTGCTCTTTTCCAAACGCATCGATAACACTTACTACAGCGGTGCCTAATAATGCAGCAAAATTAGCACTGAATAGGGCTTACCAGCCCTGAAGAGTGGACTGTATGAATGGTTGTGTTAGATGATGGTTGGCAGTTGGACTGTATATGATCCCACACTTGGAAGAGGAGGTGAAAGAATCAACCACCTATCTTTACGCCTTCACAAGCCAGATCCACGCGGTCAGCAGAGATGTTCAGCAGAGCAGGATCAATGTTCACGGAACGATTACAGCACCAACACCGAGCTGCACGGCAGCTTATGATTATAGTCTTGAGCTAGCTCAGTTCACGGAACAGAAAGAGTCCTCGAGAAGGTTCAGGAACGTCCTGGTTACGATGTTACTCTGCACGAGCGCACTAGAAGACCAGTCGCGACTAACGCTCGCGATTAACTCTCGCGACTAACTTGTTGTTGCCAACCTAACGCGGGTAGGCGGCAAAGAAAATAATAGGCGATGGCCAATCACAATCGACCATCCTCATAGCCAAATAGCGGGATCCAATATTTATAATTCACCTGTTGCAGGTATGGTGGCCCAGAAAAGCTGGAACAGCTAAGCTATATTCTTGCAGATAATATGGCTGACTCCTTCTTGGCCACAGAGGTAATTATATTTTAATTTACTTTCAGCATCATCTCCCTAGCCAGGGCCCATAGACTCACTAAATCGTATCGAAATCGTATCGTCTCGCTTGTGATTGGTAGAGAAACCGACGCGTGATGTCGCAATAATCCCTCGGCCAAACACTCAAGCTATCACAATTACACGATGCGATATCAATACGATTTAGTGAGATACATTCTAACCCCCTATATCCTTAACTACTTTTGTTGGGGTTAGCTTCCAAACTTTTCGGTTTTAGCTGGCTGGTATTTACACGGAGCGACTGTCTATTTGACCTTCACTACCCATCTACAACTGGCGACCTTAGAACAATACCGGAGTCAGATTATTTATTCAGGACTGAAAACCTGTACCACCGAAGGAATGTAACATAGTTCCAGTGGCCCGCCAGTAACGGTGGAGAGATGGCACATGGCGGGTTTCTTTAGTGGGTGAGGGCCCTACACTACCCTGTTCGTTGCCCCGAACGACGGGGTGTGCGGTTAGGAAAATTTTTCCCGCCTTAACAAAAAAAAAGGACTGAAAACCTGTAGGCCCCACACTATCCTGTTCGTTACCCCGAACGACGGAGTGTGCGGTTAGGAACATTTTTTCCCGTCTTAAGAAAAAAGGACTGAAAACCTGTAACGACTATCAGGATGTTATTTGACAACTGGGGCCCACTATTTAACGTGCCTTCCAAAGTACGAAGCAGTTCAGGTGTAAATATGTATAACTTTTTAGTCGCCCATCTGATTGCCAACTGAGAAAAAACTGCTTAAAATTGCCGATCGATCGAACTGCAAGTGCACAAATAGACTACAACCTCCTCCGCTCTTAAAAGGAAGCCTAATGAGAAAAAAATAACAAATAGTAGTACAATTGCCCACATTGCTGTGCCGACTAACATCCTTACACTAATAACGCCAAGTGTCACTTTCACGAAGTACGTAGACGTAGACAAATGAGTTTAGCACGTTAATATAAAAAAACTCTTCAGCTTGATTACGTTAGTATAAATAATAGACTTTCCGAATGTCCGTGTGGTGACGGATTAATAATACGATATGTCACCACCCCTTACTTGCCCGCGGGTGTCGTAAAAACCGACGCACCAGGGGAATGGGCAGCGGGATACTCCTGGGAAAAGTTTAACACCATTCTGCGATCGCCAACCCGCCCGCCAAGCGTGGCAATTATGGCATTCCCCCCCCTTCGTGGGGAGGCCCATGTCCAGTAGTGGACGTTTATGGGCTGATGGATGGATGGATAAATAATAGATAATATATATAAATTCAATGAAAACTCATTCAGGAATTTAGTCGTAAAAACTATGCAAGCAGATCGAGAAAGCTCTAAGGTATAATTCAATTATTCACTTAAATATAATGTTTACAGTTCCGAATCTGGATCAACGCTCAAAACAACAATTTGGACGACTCTCAACTGGCCGGCGACAGAGCTTTACTACAAGTTGATCAAAATTTGGAGTGGGATTTGAACCATATGGATTATGTATACGAATGGATAGATCTTATCTATCCACGATGGTTCAACGACGGTATTGTCTCTCGGGGCGTTATGTTTGTCTTTAGTGGTTGCTATGTTAAATCACGAGCTTCACCGTGAATAATTCTATATTTTATTTATATTATGTAAAATATCTGTAATAAAGAAAAAATAATACAACGTTGAACAAACATGAAAGCATAAATTATATAAATATAATGTTGTGTACATATTACGTAATACAGATAGACACAATAAATTATGTAATATGCACACATTACGTAATACAGACAAGACAATAAATCCAATTAAGAACTAATAAAATATTTTATTTGATGCACTTTAAATTATTGATGACTAGATTTATACAATTAAATAAAACGTGAAAATATGATTAAATATTACAATTAATGAATAATGTGTTAACAAGCATATTATTATGTGCGGGAATGTGACTTATAATAATAAAGTAACGATTTAAAAGTAAATATTTTATTTTTATACTACATAGGTGGCAAACATACGGTCCACCTGATGGTCAGCAATTGCCTTAGCCTATAGACGCTAGCAATACCAGAGGCCTCAATAACGCATCGTCGATAAGGAGAGGATAGGAAGGATAATAAAAAGAGGATAGGGAGCGGGTTTGGGCCTCCGGCGCTCTTACTCACCGTACGAAACACGATGATAGAAGTAACTACCGTTGTTATATGTAATTTTTTTTATGAGAGGGTGGTACTTTCCTGATCGAGCCAGCCTATTCGTGCTGTGATAAGCTAGTCTGTACCACTAGAAAACAATGTTTTTTTTACTATAAATGTGCCAATCTAAAAATTTATCTTTTTTTATACGGTAATTATCATGGTAAGGAGTCTTAAAAACCAGGCAAGCTGCTAAAATACACATAACATTTTAAATTAAAAGTTCGAAATTAGATCTGGGCCCCTAGAATGTAACTCACTAAATCGTATCGACATCGCATCGTGATATTGTCATTGGTTGAGAGATCTTGAAAGATCGTCGTGATTGGTTGAGCGATTATTGCGACATCACGCGTCTATATCTCTACCAATCACAAATAAGACGATACGAAGCTGATACCATTTACGCGTATTAAATATTTTAAAAGAAGAATAGATGTATTTCTAAAATGCGCGTGGGATATTTGTTATAACATTAAAGATGTCCTAACATTGTATTCTCTACCAATATAAGTACTAATATTTATATAAATTTACTGATATTAAGGTGAAAATGGGATTACTATTTATCGCCGTCACGTTTTTGTTAATTTATTTAGTGTTTAATCTATTTGCGTATATAATATAATTTGTGGCAATAAAGTCCTGTCTTTAAATATGATTAAACTCTTCAGTGACGGCTTTCTTTTGGCTTAGATGCCATGCTCGTGGTCAAAACGCTTAATGATAAATTTAAATCTACATGGTTTATAAATAATAGTGAAGCTTACATTAAACCAAATAACTTATTCGATAATAAATACAAAAAATATCTTAAATATTATCAGTGAATTAAGCGTTGTTAACTTATAACAAAGTACACATTATAACTTTTAATTTTTTAACATCTTAATTTTACATTTTTAAATAAATTATAAAAATACCTAGCCACTCACACCACATAACATTCTAACCAAATCAAAATTAAAAAAGTGGGCAGCGAAAGTCCTCTTCATGATAAGTGTCAATCCGTTGTCTCTGTCTACCCCTCTGGGAAACAGGCGTTAGTTTATTTATGTATTCAATTTTCGATATTCTATCAACGGCGCTTCACGATTTCTGTCTAATCTCAACAAGATCATCTATATTCGAACACTAATACCAGTCTTAACTGTACAAAAAAGAAATCCTCAATAATTTAGTCTCTTACAAAATATAATAAAAATATTCGTACAAGCATAGTTCCCTTTTAGATAGATAAATAACAATATTATGCGTGATGCTTTCGTAAAATTAAATTATCACGTGAATTTATCTTGTAAATCCAATAATAAATATTGAAACCAATAAAGTTATTAAAGAGAAGGTTGCGGTTGCTGCTCCGTCATCTTCATACTTGGCTGTTACGACTTCGAGTAACTGGGAAAATAAGAAAAATACATATTTATATTCTTTTTAAACTACAAGTATAGCAAAGCAAAATGGTTACAGTTGCTATGTGAAAACCAGCAAAAACAGAAAATTCATAATCTAGGTGGGGTGGATTTTTCACAAAATGTCTTGGCAAGCGGTTGGAATCCTGCCACCACCCGTAATAGCTCAT
The DNA here is from genome assembly GCA_948253155.1 of Leucoma salicis. Classification (NCBI taxonomy): domain Eukaryota; kingdom Metazoa; phylum Arthropoda; class Insecta; order Lepidoptera; family Erebidae; genus Leucoma; species Leucoma salicis. Next base: position 4,066,754 of record OX411811.1, read on the forward strand.
CGAAATCAAACTATCACCATCTCAAAGTTGGGATGCTTTTGCCGTTATATTATTTTTGTAAAGTATTCTCTAAATATTAGCTAAATATTACGAACAACCGCTGTCACAATGCAAAAAGTATAAATATGGAACAATTTTGTATATATCATTGTTGTGGAATTTGAACCTAGCAGGTTCTTCCGTATCCTGACCATCATCCGCTAAACTTACATTTTATTACACACATTAATCAATTTCCATGTCATATTCTCTTGTAGTCTTATTCTGGGACTCACGATATCCTTCAGACAATACATTTTTCCGATAAAGGTATTAAATTGGGCTTTAAAATAAATATCATTTTCGAGAATATTTTTTCTGACAAATTTTAAAACACATAAATAATTGGGGTTTTCTTCATAATCTTATTAGCAGTACGGTATGAATGGACGATAAACGGCAATAGTACCGCCACCTATTCTGCAAACTAAGTTATAGCAGCGAAATAAGGACGTGTTACTAACTCAATTCTTCGAGGACTACAGACGAGAACAGCTAAGGCGATCTCTCTGAATATGTACTAAAAGAATACTACATAATATTACAAATTCAACTGACCTTCTCGGTGGAAGACATCACGATCGGCATAGGCCTAGGATCTCCAAGTGGTACTCGCATTAAAAATTTGTTCTTTTCTCGCCTGAAAAAATCCAAATAACCATTTTTGAAATGAAAAATTTTTTAGGCGCGTTGAGCACTTTTAGGATCAACAAAAATCATGGAACTCGCGTCATCGTCACCGAACGCTCCGATCTTCTTTAGGCGCGTTGAGTACTTTTTGGGTGAACAAAAATCATGGAACTCGCGTCATCGTCACCGAACGCTCCGATCTTCTTTAGGCGCGTTGAGTACTTTTTGGGTGAACAAACATCATGGAACTCGCGTCATCGTCACCGAACGCTCCGATCTTCTTTAGGCGCGTTGAGTACTTTTTGGGTGAACAAAAATCATGGAACTCGCGTCATCGTCACCGAACGCTCCAATAGAAGTGAAAACTAAGTAACTTTTGAATTGTATCGTCGAGCTATTAGATTATTATATTTGAATTATTTTTGGTTTGTAAATTAATTACCAACTTTGGTCATTAACAATTCACAAGTTACTTAGTTTTCATTTCTATCGGCAGTCCCCAAAGACTGCCCCGCATGTTTTTTATACTGTAAGCATACGGCCTGCTCTATGATAAGTGGTTACCGTAGCCTACAACGATAGCTTTTGCTAGCGTTTACAGGCTGCTAGTCTGTTGAATCCTTGGTAGTCCAATGCATCACTCGCAAGTAGCCAACCGCAAAGGAAGGGACAGATGGTGGAAAGAGAGGGCGTTTAAACAAGGCGATGTGGTGGACAATAAGGTCAAGAGGGGGTTTGGGCTTACGGCACTATTACTTATAACTCACAATATAAAAAACAAAAGAGGGAGTATATACCGTTACTTAACAAACAACTTTACATCTTTTGTGAGAGGGTGGTACTTTTCTAGTGGATCCCAGGCTTACACGGCACACACCGAAAAATATATTGTTATTGAAAGTTTGTTAAAAAATTATCAGTGCGAGATGTTTCTGTTAACCCCCACTGGCCCATTGTGATGGACCACCGCCTAAATCCGAGTTACTTGCCCAATAGTAGGATCAACAACAAACTATAACAATAAATAAACAATAAAACAACTTATAGTACATTGTTATCCTAGGGGTGAAAGTGACTTATTTAGTCCCGAGACGGGGATTGGCGCCCAAGCGCAGTGAGGGCGCCTATGGTTCGAGGGACTAAATAACTCTTTAACCCGAGGCACTGTGCTTTTCATTACGAATAAAAACATGCAAAAATGAGTGAATTTTAATTTATATCAACTGCTGAGATAATTATTTATTTAAAGTTTGTTTTTTTTGTGGCCGGCCAGCATAACAGCCATTATTTTTCATTTTCAACATTGATAAGATGGGAATTTATTTTACCCAAATCTATATTATTTTAAAGAAATATTTAAAAGTAAGCAAATTATAATAGGTGGTCGTTAAAAAAAATCTTTATTTAATACTTAACTTTGTTATTTCAATTAAACATCGCGCTGTGGTTGAGTGGCTGTAGTAAGTTAGAATAAGGTTCAATAGAAATGTGAAAATAGAACTAGGCTTTTCTTTTAATAATTTGACAGCTGTCAGTTGAAAATGATTCTCCCTAGGGCTGAAAAGTATTACTTTCAACCCGCTCCTCAGGCAACTTCAAACCTACTTTCCGAGTATGAGTAATAAAAAATAATTTTACGTTATTTTTAGTAGAAGAAGCGCTTTGCTTATCCCAACATAAATGGGCCGGCTCAGTCGAAGAAGTACACCACAAAAGATCAGCGTGTAACAACGGTAATTACTCCTACCGTTGTTTCGTATGATGAGTGAGAGCGCCGGAGGCCCATACCTATCTTCATTTTGTTATCCTTCCTATTCGCTACTTGATATTCTTCCTACCCACCTCCTATACCTTTCTTTGGAGATGGCGATGCAACGAGTAATACCTCTGGTATTGCTAGCGTCTATAGGCTACGGTAACCACTTACCATCAGGTAGGCCGTATACTTGTATACCAACCACGTAGAACACACATCAAAAAAAGTTAGAGATCACTTTGAAAATACGAAATATTTTTGTTGACAGTATGGTGAAACTTTTTTTATTTTATGTCTATGATTCTACATTTAAAAATGTGATATTTGATCAAAAACAATATCAAAAACATATCATAAACAATTGTTTTCCCCTAATAAAACAAATACAATCTTTTATTACGCTTATTCAGAAATCTGACCGACAAGATTTAAGCATATTTTTTTCATTTTTTTGTGTAAAAAGTTGATTTGGAAAGATGCCAAAAGGATTGCCGCTTTACGAGCAAGAATTGTTACTTTGGGGGAAGAAAGATATTATATGAGAGAAATAGCTCGCCGAGTTGCTGTACCCTAATCCTGTGTAGTGAACACGTTGTGTTGTGGAGGTATCGCGGCATAGATAACAACCTCGCAGTGGTTGTCTAACTGTTCTTACTACTGCCCAGAAACGTTACATCAAACTGCTGACTGCCCGTGACCCAACAGTCAATGCCACTAAAATAAGAGCTGAGTTGCGGGCTGCAACTGGACTAGAAGTAAGCACTCAAACCATCAGGAATTGCTCACACCAGGCTGGATTACGAGCAAGGAGATCCTAGCGAGCACCTCTGAAATCACGGCAACGACAACAACGCAGATTACAGTGGGCTAGGCTCCGCCAAAATGAAAATGATAACGAGGAAAACATTTGGCAAAATTGCTTCTTCGTTGACGAAACAAGAATAAGCACTCATCCAGACAACCGACGTGTCTGTGTCTGGAGAATACGTGGGGATGCAGAGAGACAAAGAACTGCCACTGCTACTGTTCAACAAGGTGGGAAATTGGTGTCCTTTTTGAGCGGAATAATGATAGGAGCTTTTTTTTTGAGCTTGTTTGCCGTGTGGGGCCGGCACCAAGAATAGCTCCACCCCGTCTCTTCCTATGGGAGTCGTAAAAGCCGACTAAGGGATTACCGGGGGACCGGGCAGCAGCGTTCCCCTGTGTACTAAACGCGTGGCGATTATGGTAAAACCCCCATTTTGGGGAGGCCTATGTCCAGCAGTGGACGATGAAAGGCTGATGGATGGATAGATGGAATGATTGGAGCTAGAGCGCCGTTAATCCCGTATCCGGGGCTCGATGATTAAAGTTTTGACGATATACCTGTGTCAAAAATCTGGGTCTACATATTGACTCCTCTCTAAGCTAGAGAACTCAGGTTGCGAGTGTAAGTCAAAAAGTTACAGGTACGCTACGAACACTTTATCGACGGAAAATTTTTTTACCTATTAAAACCAAAACTTTATTTGTGCAGTCCTTGATTTTTCCTTTATTCGACTATGGCGACATGGGTTATTTTGACCTGAATGCAGACTTGCTCAACAAACTCGACCGTCTTCTTAATAACATCATTCGATTCATTTTTAATCTTCGTAAGTATGACCATGTCTCTGCTTATCGTTTCCGTCTCAAATTCTTACCCATTCGTCAGCGCAGAAACATGCGAGCTCTCACTTCACTTTATTCTATTCTTATGTCTCCTTCTCCTTCCTACTTAAAACCCTATTTTCAGTATCTATCTTCTAATCATGATAGGGATTTACGCTCTAATGACAATAGACTACTTCTTTGTCCATCTCATTCTTCTGGTTTTGTTAATTCTTTTTTCCTGTACAGTTTGTTCTCCTATAGAATACACTCCCACGCAATATCAGAATGTGTAAGAGTCGCTACGAGTTTAAAACTAAAGTCCGACAACACTTTCTGGCGGAGTTAGAGGAATCACTACATCACTTGTGAATATTGTATGTATATGTGTATTTTTGTATGTATGTATTTAATTATATATATTTTGCTTATTTATATCTTATGTTTACTATCTAGTATATGTAAATTTTTATTATGTATATCTCTATGTATATGTATCGTATAGACGCATAATCATTTAACTCATGTGAAAATTATTTTTTCGCCTCTTGTTTTCTGATGTAAATGTACCTACCTCCTATTATCTCTGCATCACCCATGGTTGACTGGTAGAGAATGCCTCAGGCATTAAGTCCACCATTGTAAAACTCAAAATGTACTTTTGTTTTCTGTTTACATAAAGTTAAATAAATAAAGCTTTGTACCAAAATTTTGTTATCGAAGGAATCGTCAGGCCAATAAGAATAAATCATGGCCGCCAATAAAATTCGGATTGGTTGATATTAATGCACCCGCACATCGAGCTCAACGAGTCAATGCTGCTCTCCGTGATCACAACATTGCCAGGTTAGACTGGCCTGCCGGTTCGCCTGACTTGAACCCGATCGAGCACGATTGGGATGCTCTAAAACGAGTTGTTTGGAACCGTCAACCACCTCCCCAGACAGTGCCAGAGATCAGAGAAGCTGCTGTTGAAAAATGGGACAGATTACCGCAAGAAATCCTGAATAACTTGATTCTCAGCATGCCCAGGAGGATTGCTGCTTGTGTTCGAACTAGAGGAGTTATCACCGTCACCCATGGACTCGACTATACTGAGAGTATTGTCAAGCCGCTGCCCACCAATTCATTTCACAGATATGAAATGAAATATAAACGGCTATCTTCTGCTACAGCCAAAACGCAACGATGTGCTTCATGGCCGGTCACACGGGAGATGGTGGTACCAACCCGCTCGGGCCCGATACCAAGTGATATACTCCCACTTGGTACCCATCCCTACCACCAGTCATGCAATGGATGATAATTGCTTACTTCCCTTAGTCGCCTCATACGACACCCGTGGGAAATAATGGGGTAGTGAAACTTGTATTCTTAGTCCGTCACCACACGGACACGGTTATCTTGTACTAAATAAAAACAATTCCGTAATAAATTCTTAATAACGTTTCTTATTTCGTCGTTTTCTTTAATTTATTTCTTAGTCACAATTGCATTAAAATTTTCATATAAATTTTTTATATGTAAGATAATTAAAAATAGTTAATATTTTAGTTTCAATAAAGTTATTTTCTTTTTAAAAAAGATATCACGTAAGCACTTTTCTGTTATAGGGTAAAATTTAAAAAAATACAGCATGTTTTGCTAGTGATTTCAAACTTTTTTTGATGTGAAAAATCTTATACGGTTCTTGATTTAATTTATTTTAACTAGACTAAAAACATGTACTCGTTTGTTAACTACTTGAAGAATTTTTCTTTGATATGTTATTAGTGATAATAATTACTTGCCCTATGTTCACTTACACTTTATGATCAGCTATGTATTTATCATCCTGTTCAATTGAATTGAATTTCCTTGAGTAGGAACTACTGAATGTCTCATTTGCCAGCACGTAGAAGTAAGGTATTCGGCAGTCAGGGAAGAAACTGAAATTTAATATTTCTAATTAAACTATGAAATATAAATGTGTACCAGGCATAGATAAATAAATAAATATTCACGGACATTTTCACACAACGTCCTCTGGTCCCAAACTAAGCTTAACGCTTGTGCTATGGGTACCAGATTACGGATATAATACATATACCTACTACTTTTTTTTTGTAAATACATATATAATAGATAGAAAACACCCAGATGCAGTACAAATATCTGTGTTCATCACACAAATATTCAACAACTTGTCCCGCCTTAATAAAAAAAAAGGTGTGTCTCAGTCTCCCCCTGTACCTACATCCTTCCACTGCCACATTGTATCTATTCTTAAGCAATCGATTATTATATCCGTTAGTATTTCTCATTTAACTTATATATATAAAGGTATAGGTAGTTATAGGTAATTATACACTAGAATCCACAATAGATTTCTTCTAAATCTATGTAGATCATGGTGGTTAATGCTAACAATCAATACTAAGCATCAATGCTGTACATCTACATGATGCATGAACACATACGTTGTATGTTATTTTTTTTTATTGCGTATGATCTAATGGAAAATGGTAACCGTTGCTCATGGACTCAACTATACCGAAAGTATTGTCAAGCCGCTGCTCACCATTTCATTTCTCATATATACTCGTATATATGAAGTGAACGAATTAACGGCTATTTCCTGCTATAGCCAAAACAATATGCTTCATGGCCGGTCACACGGAAGATGGTGGTACCAACCTGATCGGGCCCGATAGCTAGTGAGTATTCCCACTTGGTACCCAGCCCTACCACCAGTATTGCAATGGGTGATAATTGGTTACTTCCCTTAGTCGCCTCGTACGCCACCCGTGGGAAAGAATGGGGTGGTGACACTTGTATTCTTAGTCCGTCACCACACGTAAGAAGTATTGTTTTATATTTTCAGAAAGTTTTTCTCTATTGTTCTAATAAATTATAGACATGTCAAGTTTTAAAAATTACAAAACATAAGAAAAATTTAAAGTAAAATCAAATTAAATAAAAATGATAAACGATTATAATATGATATAAAAGTTAGTAAATTTCATTTATTTAATAGTTCAGAATTTTCAAGCGTTAAAATAATTCATCCATCTATCAGCCTTTTTTTAAAGTCCACTGCTGGACATAGGCCTCCCCAAGGATGGGGGATAGTGCCGTAATCGCCACGCTTGGCAGGCGGGTTGGCGATCGCAGTGGATGTTGTTAATACTCGAAGGAGTGCTGCTGCCCAGTTCCCCAGTATTCCCTCAGTCGGCTGTTACGACTCCCATGGGTGGAGAGGGGTGGAACAATTCTAAAGCCATACGGCATAAATAATTAAGTTGTAACAATACACTTACTTATGCTTCCCCCTCCTCTCTTCGACGTACATTCGCCTGACATATGAGTGACAAGGTTCATAGTTCAAGGAACAAGCCAAGTCTACGATATTAGATCTGAACAACCTCGTCAACAGTTGTTGATCTTTACTTTTCACGAGTTGTCCGAACAGTTTTGTTACTTTTTTAATCAAAAAGTCCTAAAACGGAATTCTAAAATGAGCAATGCTTTTTTATAATTTAACAATATTTAAAAAATACCTTAATTATGACTTAATTTGTTAACACAATGGCGCAGGCGTCTTCCAAGACATTAATAATGAATGTGTTATTGAAATTCGCAGACCCGAGCAATTGTCACGATAGCTGAATTGGCAAAGCATCTGGGACGGTATTACAGGAGATGCAGTTTCAAATTCTGCTCGTGACTGTTATTTTCGATTTCACAGTTTCGCACTTTGTGTTAATTTATATGGCTAAGCATGTCAAATGCTCAAAAAAAACATAAAAATGTCAAAATACTTCATTTGTTTCTAGTACCTTACGGGCTATCAAAATAATATTTAATAATATAAAAATATTTTATGCTGTTTCCTTATGATGTACCGTTTTATTTACATAATATTGAGGGAAATAATAGTCCTTGAGGGCTTCAGCTTTACTAGTAAATAAATTTCTGCAGCTCTATTGTAGCGATGTTATACTATTGATTGAATGGCTATATCTATGACGAGATCATCTATCCTTACTAATATTATAAATACGAAAGTGCGTTTATTTGTTTGTTTGTTACACATTAACGATGTAACTACTGAACCGATCATCATAAAATTTCGCATAATCTAGAGCCCAGGATGGGTCACAGGCTACCACTGAAGTAATGTAACATAGTTGCAGTGGCCCCCCAATACAGGCGGAGATACGGCACACAGCGGGTTTATTTAGTGGGTGAGAGCTCCACACTACCCTGTTCGTTGCCCAGAACGACGGGGTGTGCGGTTAGGTACATTTTTTCCCGCCTTAACAAACAAAGGTTGGATCACAGGCTAGTTTTTATCGCGAAAAAATAAATGGTTCCGGTGGAATAATTATTTTTACATAAACATAATTAGTGTGCGTTAGAATGATGTAAGTATTTATATATTCTGAAGTCCACGTGGACAGAGTCACGGGTAGAATCTAGTTGTTCCCGAATAATCATTATAAATTTCAGCCTAGTAGTGTTGGAGTCAACATCGTTTCCATGGAGAAAAAATGTTTAAACTAATTCAAATTGCCTACCAACCAACACATCCGTAGACATACAAAATATGTACTAAATAATTTCAAAGACTTACCTCCCACTCCCAAAACAAATGTTTGGTCATATTACAACCAGAACCTTCTATTGTCAGTAGCTCAAAACCATTCAACAGACAATCCCATACTACTGGACTCCGTTCATTGTCGAGATAGTCTAGAATGTCCATTGTAAGCTGCATTTCCAAGTCACCAGCAACATAAAGTGCTAGAACGTCGCTTACTATCTGTAATTAAAAACCAACATTAGCTTTTTACCTTCGATCAAAAATGCAATAGATCTCGCGTCGACCCAAAAAATTCTTACGTCTTGGTAAATAAGAGAGCACTTGAGAAGCGAGCCGGGACGCCACGGTATGCCACGGGACGCCACGGAATACTGCGGGATGCCCCGGCATCCTTTATTTTTTTGGCATATCAAATGTACAGTATACCGCGCCATCCTTTGGCCTGCCACGGCATGCCACGGGATGCCTCAGCATGCCGAAGCATCCCTCGGTGTTCCGATGATACTTTGCCGTGCCATCCCGCGCCATCCCGTCAAGTGAACGCCGGCCTTAACTGTCAATATGTCTTTAATTCTGGCGACTACATGACTATTATGGTATATTCGAGTATAATGTTAATTGTGGCTGCGTTGTCTGTCCGCAATAAAAAACTTACTTGAGCTCTATTTATTTCATCGATAGACCACGTGTTTTCTTTCAAAGTCTTCGCGATAAGTCTCCAAGTTACTTTGTCGTAATTCACTCGGTAATAACCTGTAAATAATGCACAAAAATATTCATTTCCGTTGAAGTGTTTCTGTTATAGAAAAATGTTGGTAAATTTATAATCAATATTTTCCTGGTTATAGTTCAATTCGTAGGCAGCGAATTGTGTATTCCCATGGTATTACCAAAATTATGAGCAGCTATTGCCAGACTGTAGCTCATCTGCCATCACTTACAAATTATTACGTCTAACATTACAAGAAAATGGGTTCTACATAATTTAAAACGCTCAATTTATTTTTACTCGTTATTTTCCAACTGCAACTTTTTGACTACTTCATCATAATAATATGTAATGTTTACAAAAGTCCTCGATGTTAAATTAGTAAGAATTGATTGTTGCTCGTAAGGCGAAAGTAGTAAAGAGCCATGTTTACACATATCTATACTACTTATGTAGTATATGAAATGTACAGTATTTATTAATAATAAGCATAAAACTTTGTCCGCTTAAGGGGGCTAACCTCTGAAACTACATACCTTTTTGTTAAGCAAGGCGGAAGTAAGTCGTATAATACAGGTTGATTTATATGTATGCATAATTGATTTTACTAGGTATTTCATTTTCTACCAACAAAAAACTAATAAAACAAATCGAGTATATGATAAAAGTGACATAATTTACTTTAGTCATGCTTAGTAATAACAAATTCAAAATCAATTGACATATTCCTAAACGCAAAGAATTTAGCAAGTTTATAATTTTCAGTCCAAAACAAGTATTTGAACAAGTTTACTGCATTACCGGTGTTCATTATTAAATTAAAGTTCGTTATTTAACTAATGTGTTTATCTTCGTTAAAAAAAGTAATAAGTACATGTAACAGTGTTGTGATAAAAAATCCACATCTTAGGAAATAGAATTGAGCAAACAATATTTTTTACAACACCCTGCACTAAGGAATAATCCTTGTACCGCAGGGGACACAAAGTACAGCCAGACTCAGAACAACCGTTTGTTTATCCTGTGTGAGAATCGAACCCACAACACTCGGGCGAGAGGCCAGTATCTAAACCACTCAGTCATCTGTGCAGTCAATATAAAATATTAATCAATTTCTTCGTGTGAAACTAAAGTAGGTTATACCTTTATTTTTTTGTTAAGGCGGGAAAAAATATTCCTAGCCGCACACCCCGTCGTTCGGGACAACGACCAGGGTAGTGTGGGGCCCTCACCCACTAAAGAAACCTGCCGTGTGCCGTCTCACCGCCTTTATTGGCGGGCCACTGGAATTATGTTACATTCCTTCGGTAAAGTAATGAAAATAAAAGTAATGAAGATAAAAGAATACCTGATCCATTATTATTCAGCAGTATCCAACCATCGTTTAAGTTCTCTCCAAACGAATAAACCTGAGCACCAATAGTGAATCTGGGTCGGTAACAGTTGAGACAGTTATGGTTGTTTTGGACGACATAGGAGATCGGTATCAAAAAATCAGTATTGTGACGATTCTGACTATTAAAACTAAACTGCCTCTGAAACATTAAACAAATGAACGTATAAATACTTTTTTTTTATGACAACATCCTGCACTAATTAATAAGCCTTGTATCGCGGGGGACTTTACAAACATACAATTTCACGGACATAAAGTACACCCAGACCCAGAACAATAATTTGTGGATCACACAAAAAGTTGTCCTGTGTAGGAATTGAAACCACAACACACGAGCAGGACGCCAGTATCTAATCCGCTCCTCCATCTGTGCAGTCAAAGATACTATCTATCTATACTCACTATACTATATATGTATATTACTTATCATCACCCTATCTCTCTTGAAAGTTTAAGTGAATCATGCAATTTAAATGTAGAATTAATTACTTGGGACCACCACACAATTTGTTATCAACAAGATTAACCACCGCAATAGATTATCCAACTACATCAACACATAGTAAATGTATCAAATATACATTATTCCTCGAGTAGTTGAATGATAAGAGTTTTTTCTACTAGAACAAGATATAAACAGGCTTAGCGATAGCACAGAGTCGATACTTATTGACCCACCTAATGTTAATAACATACCTGACGCTAGCAACACCAGAGGTATCACTCGCAAAGAAGCTCCAAGGAAAAGGATAGCAAGTGAAGGAGAAGGATAAAAACGAGATAATGAGGAAAGGGTTTAAGCCAATAATCATTACTTTCGTTAAGTAGTTTCGCAGAAATTAATTGCAACTTGTATCACTGCACTAGGTAAGTTTTATATTAGCATAACAAAAATACTATAAATACCTGTTTCAATTGAATAGCATTAGGTATCCGGTCTCGCAGAACTTGTACTGTAATAACAGGGTAACCTGCACGACGAAGCCACGATGCAAGGATTCGAGAAGATGTAGAGCCATTGAAATACTGATGCTGGCATTCTATGGTATTACGATCCAAGGTATTTGTGAAATCTTGTAAAGATATATATTTTCCTCTCCTGAAATTATATAGTTTTTTTTACAACCGTTTTTCTGTTATTGGGCACGGGTTCTCTCATGGTGAGAGGAATTAGGCCATAGTCCAACACGCTGGCCCAATGCGGTTTGGAAGAATTCACAAGCCGTCGAGAAAATCAGGCATGCAGGTTTCCTCACCATGTTTTCCTTTACCAAGCAGTGATAAATTGTAAACACACAAAAAACCTCGAAAAGTCGGATGTGTTTATCGAACTAGGTCTGAACCTTGGAATCGGGATCGAACTCGAAACAATCCTAATTATATTGACAACTTATTGCTGCTTCAGCACATCCATCAACGGAATATCAATACAAGTGTCACCATCCCATTCTTTCTTGCGAGTGTCATATTAGGTGACTAAAGGAAGTAAGCAAATATCACCCATTACATTAATGGTGGTAGAGTTTGGTACCAAGTGGGAGTTCCTCTTAGAGTAAGAGGGTTAAGGGTATGGCCTATACCACGCTGGCTCAGCACGGGTTATTGAATTTCACAGGCTTTTAAGAAAATTGGTCTGTTTGCAGGTTTTTTTATGATGTTAATCACCGGGCAGAGATTATTTGTGATCACATATTATTTCGAAAAGTCAGACTTGTGAGCCTTATGAGATCTCGGCCTAGTACGAGGGATCAATCTCGATATCCCCGGTCTTACCATAATGTTATCTTTAAAGAACAAATTATTTGTGAATGTAGAAAAAGAGAAGTTTACTGCGAGTGGAATTTGAACCTGCATCCCTTCCAATCCGGGGAAGTGCTCTAGACGGTTAAGCCATCGCACTGACGGACCGCCATTCCCAATCTCCACATTACATTTGTCTTTACAACCCACGTCACCTACCTGATACAATAGGATATCATGGCATCGAGTACATGTAACGAATTAAGATGTATAATAGTCACAACGGATCTTTGTATCTCTGAAGTTAGGCACAGAGCGGGAAGTGGGAATTTTGACAGAATCATACGATAAGTGCTGACCAATTCAAATGTTATTACTCGATAAACAAAACAATCGAATGAGATCATAATGTTTTCATATCTAATTTAGGTTATATTTATTATTTTATATTCAATAAGCCTTTGCCGCGCCAAAAGCTAGTTTTCAGGTCGGGAATCGGGAACCTGAGATATATCTCAGGTTCCCGATATAGTAGCGGGATAAAATATACACCAGTTGTTAAGTCTACGTAAGAGCTATCAAACAAAAAACTTGCATCAAAATCCGTTGAGTAGTTTTTCCGCGATGTGCGGACAAACAAACAGATAAACAGACCAACAGACAAAAATTCTAAAAAAAATCGTTTCGTGCTTAGTCACGCCTATATAGTCTATTACAGTCATTTTTACTCAAATATCTTAAATGTACAGACACAGCACTGTTACAGCTTTATAATAGTTTAGATGAAAAGTATACGAGCGATTTGAGTGAATATGCTCTAAACTAGATCTAGAAGAGTTCACATTTTTAGTGCATCCATCCATCAGCGTTTCAACGTCCACTGCTGGACATAGGCCTCCCCAAGAGAACGCCACAACGAGTGGTCTCCTCATGGGGGATAATGCCATAATCGCCACGCTTGGCAGGCGGGTTGGCGATCGCAGTGGATGTTGTTAATACTAGCGGGAGTGCTGCTGCCCGCTCCCCCGGTATTCCCTCAGTCGTCTCTTACGACTCCTGTGGGTAGAGAGGGGTGGAACAATTCTAAAGCCGACTCCACACGGCACAGCAGACCCCACACGGCACATTTTTTAGTACGAATGATAAATTATGTTAGTATCGATTACAATTGTTAAATTATAATCGAACATTATTCGATTAATGTAAACTGTAGAAGACGCACATGTCTTGCGACACAAAAATGGCTACTGCGCAGCGTCTTGCAGCCAACTTCCAGACACAAAGATCTGTTGTGACTACTGTAGAAAACACCAACTTACTTAGAATTAATGTAATCTACCAACGACTGGTGGAATTTGTCTGTCTCCACCCAGTTTTCCAGCATCCACAGTATTGCACCCGTCTTCATCTGCACCAATGTTTTATATCTGGATGGTATTTCTATGGCTAACGAAGCGTTAAATGTTTCTAATGCTGGAGTACTTTTATGCCAGTCTGCAGCCATGGCTTTCTCTCTCATTTGTAGGCCGTATGCGCTTAGCTGACGCCTTTGGGAACTTAGTATACCGTGGTTATACTGCAATTAATAACAAAAGAGGTTTTTATAGCCGATATAACTGCCTCGGTGGTACAGCGGTAGGGTGAGGACAGGCTCGCCCCCTATTTCGTGGGACTTAAACATTGTTAGAGGTGTATGTTATACACCTCTGCATACTTCTTCGGGGATACAGGCGTGATGTTATATTTTTTTTTGTATTATGTATAGTAGACTAGATTCTGCCTGCATGGACTTCAGAAATCAGAATATAAATTCGTTACTCTAAGGTATGTTAAGCACGTGTAAGCAAAAATAGCCAAGGTGCAGGAACCATATGTTTTTCTGGAATAAAAACTAGACGAGATGTCCTTATCTTTAATGATGATTAGTTCAGTATTTACGGAGTGTAACAATCACTTACTTTCGCATTTGTAATACTAGTAAGGATAGTAAGCTGAACCACGTAATATTTTAACATACGAGTAGGTATTTGCTTAATTACTGGAATATTTTATTTTTTCACGAAAATAATCTAAGACCTTTGTAAAAACGCTTTACTTACTTATCATCACGCCATATACCGTGGGGGGTAGGCAGAGAGAACAGTGCCAAAAGGCTCTATTCTTACATACATCTCTCGCTTTCTCAACATTCATAATTCTCTTCAGACACGCTCGCCAGTTTTGGAGACTCTTGACTCCATCTTTCTTTAATATATGATCGATTTGGGTTAGGTAGGCTGAGTCGGGCTTTTAATGGATAATACTTGTTGACATCCAACTCCACCTCCCATCTATACCAGAAACGCCTACGCCATTTATCGGATGTATTCCAGTCAACTCAGTAGTTAAAATATTTGGAATAGATTTCCATAAATCATGAGTGTGATTGCCACATGAAGTTTTGTTTTTAATATTTTTTTTACTATTTTACGAAATAATTTTGGATTTATTTTATTCAAATGTTCACAATTTGTAAGAAAAGTACTAACCCGTGTCATAAAATAGTATGCTAAGTATGTAGCCATGCCCTCTTTGAACCACTCTTCCTTCCATCTAGTCCTTTTTATCTCTCCAGGGTTGCCCAACCAGATTCTGCTCAACTGTTGTGCCAACTCAAACATCATTGTTTCGATCTGTTTAATGCTGGTGAACTGGTCAATTGTTGCTATGCGGTGAGCTCTGAAGAAGAAAATATACATGTAAGTAATACTTCACATTACTTCACTTTTTTTTGTTAAGACGGGAAAAAATGTAGGTATCTAACCGCACACCCCGTCGTTCGTGGCAATGAACAGGGTAGTGTAGGGCCCTCACCCTCTAAAGAAACCCGCCGTATGTATTGACGGATTACTAGAACTGGTGACAACATGGAGTCGCCTCCCTCCTTGCAGCTTTGTGCAGGTATCTGCCGTAGCAACCGTGCCCCGACACTTGTCACCAATCATGGCCAGTACTCCTTTTTTTTTGTTTAGGCGAGAGAAAATGTACCTAACCGCACACCCCGTCGTTCGGGGCAACTAACAGGGTAGTGTAGGGCCTTCACCCACTAAAGAAACCCGCTGTGTGCCGTCTGTCTGCCTGTGTTGACGGACCACTGGTACTGTGTTGGATTACTTCAGTGGTCCGCCGGCGGCTTACCCTTTCGGGTACCCTCCACTGAGCGACGCATCCGCACACGGAGCGTCGCATCTTCGCGGGAGGCCTTGCTATTGTGTTTCGGTTTTTAAGGTGAGTGAGAGCTTACCATCAGGTGAGCCGTATGCTTATATGCCATCCAGGTAGCATAGAAAAGTAATTAAGTATAGGGCAAAACTTTGATATAATAATTTTCTATCATATAAATCTACAAGATATTTGATTTTGTGATTATCAGAATGATTTTTAATTGCATCATATGGATTTTTAACCAGGTATAAATTACAAGAATCGAACATCAAAAGCCTAATATTAGAAGACTATGGTCAAATGCGAGTCTTTTTATCATTGAAAAAGGACCGGACACTAATTACTCTAATTTTAAATTCATATAATCTATGTTCTTTGATCGATGCTCCTAAATTATGTGGCATACTTTAATAATAATTAGTAGTGTGTGATAAATAGCATGTCATATTAGCTGCAGCATCCTTCATATCATTTAAGTGATAAGAAACTGTAATAAGAAATTTAAAAAAAGTGGTTCATAAGTTTCTTGTTGGATTAATTAGTTGTTGCGGATGCACTCGCTTCACGCACTCGCTTTAATTATTAATAGATTTTTGACTTCCATCATCACATTCGTCTTAACGACCAACGCCCTCTATCGGCAATGCATTTACATGCATTCATCCAATGTAGTAAGTCTAATTTTGCAATTAAAATTCATACTATTTGATGGCGTGATTTCTTTTAAACATTTTGATTTATATTTTAGCACTTGACATGCTCAGCTACTCTTAAAGTACAAATTATAATTTGTGAATAAGGAAAAAGAGTATTTTAGTACGAGCGGGAATCGAACCTGCGTCCCTTCCTTTCCGGGGAAGTGCTCTAATCCACTGAGCCCTGATCCTCATATTTTAGTACTTGACGTGCTAAAATATGAATCAAAATGTATAAAAAAATCACGCCATCAAATAGTATGAATTTTAATTGTAAAATTAAACTTACTACTTTGGATGAATGCATGTAAATGCATTGCCGATAGAGGGCGTTGGTCATTAAGATGAATGTGATGAGGAAATTCGGTATTTCTAGAAATGGTACGATAGCTCAATGGATTAGAGCACTTCCCCGGAAAGGAAGGGACGCAGGTTCGATTCCCGCTCGTACTATTCATTATTCATAACTTATAATTTGTACTTTAAGAGTAGCTGAGCACGCCAAGTGCTAAAATATAGATCAAAATGTTTGGAAAATCACGCCATCAAATAGTATGAATTTTAATTGCAAAATTAGACTTACTACATTGGATGAATGCATGTAAATGCATTGCCGATAGAGGGCGCTGGTCGTTAAGACGAATGTGATAAGGAAATTCGGTATTTCTAGAAATGGTACGATAGCTCAATGGATTAGAGCACTTCCCCGGAAAGGAAGGGACGCAGGTTCGATTCCCGCTCGTACTAAAATACTCTTTTTCCTTATTCACAAATTATAATTTGTACTTTAAGAGTAGCTGAGCACGCCAAGTAGCTAAAATATAGATCAAAATGATCATTACATTCAATTGAATTACAATAATACGATTATAACCCAATCGATTTATATCTCTCAATCGAATAATGTAACAATAACATACATAAACAGAATGTATGAGCTATAACAAATGTTACGGCAGCTGACGGTAACCAGTGTCGTTACTCATCGGTTGACCTTGTGCAAAAATAGCCGTCTAAACAGCATCTAGGTCAAGACTATTATTCGAGGAAGTCAGATGTTTCCTTGGAAACATTATTTCGGTTAGCAACCATGTTTTCTATGATTTTGTTGTTTGTTATTGTATGGTGTATATAACCTTATTGACTAAAGCTGTATGATCCACTATCCACTATAGTAAAATTTAGTATGTTTAAGTACTAAAAAAACAATGTAAATAGTTTTAAGCTTTAGTTAGGCTGATGGTTCTGCCAAAGCCTTTCATAAACAAATGAAAAAATATATATATTATAACCCATAGACTAAGTAGGTACTTCTTTTTTTTGTGTGACAATGGTTACGAAAAAAAATTTTTTTTTTCTAGAGCCTTGCTTATCCCAGCTTAAATGGGCCGGCTTAATCGGGGAAGTACAACCCTCTTACAGAATATTGTCATAAAACAACGGTATATACATCTACCGTTGTTTCGTATGGTGAGTGAGAGCGCCGGAGGCCTAAATCCCGTCCATATCCTCTCCTTATTATCCTTCCAATCCTCTTCTTAGTATTCATTCTATCCTCTCATTACCCTTCCTCTCCACCCCGTTTCCCTTTCCTTGGAGATGGTGACGTACAAATTATGCTTCTAGTATTGCTGGCCTCTATAGGCTACGGTAACTGCTTCCCATCAGATGGGCAGTATGCTTGTTTGCCACCCACGTTGTATAAAAAAGTACTCAACTACAGTCATCATAAAAATTATTTAACCAAATTCTCTGTAAATTTTGTTTAAAAGATATTATTTTTAACCAGATTCTGCTCGCTACTCCCTCCGCATGGATTTTAGTATATAAATACATCATTCAGGATAACTATTTTTACATAGACATAATTGTGCCATCACTAATTATGTTATACCTATGGAAGCTATCAGTTTTCTGTACTTTTTTGCTCTTCAGACTAAAGGCGTGCAAAAATTTATTATAATTGGTTTAGTACTTAAAATGAAAGTAGTATAGTTACTAGCAAAGAAACTCACTTTCGCGTTTATAATGTTACTAAGGATAATATACTTGCTTACCCATTCGTCAACAAATTCCAGCTTCCAGTTTCATACCCAGTTATAATTGTAGGTACCGCTATCAAATTTATCGGTCCTTCTACAAGAGCTCTCTTGGTCTCTGAATATTCTTGTATTAAATTAATAATCGTTATTCCATATCTTCGGATGAAACTGAAGTCATTGATCTCGTCTATGGGAGCCCATAAGATTAGAGTATCATTAGAATTCTTAGCATGCTCCTCTTTGCTTCCAAATTTCGAATAATGGAAACCGACTTGATGTAGTCCAACTTGAGGAGACGGTACATAATCTATTATAACGTATTCATCTTTGTTTCTGAAAAAAAAACATTTATAAGTGAGAAAATTCATATTATTTCTCTATCACTATCACATCACCCTTTCATCCCCCTTTTTGTACTCCCTCTTCCGATGTTTTATTGCTTTAGATAGCAGACGAGCCATGGGCCACCTGATGGTAAATGGTAACTGTCGCTCATGGACTCAACTATACCGAGAGTGTTTTCAAGCCACTGCTCACCATTTCATTTCACAGATATGAATTGAAAGAATAAACGGCTATCTCCTGCTACAACCGAAACACACAGTTGTGCTTCATGACCACGGGAGATGGTGTGCCAAACCACTCAGGCCCGATAGCAAGTGAGTACTTCCACTTGGTACCCAGCCCTACCACCAGTCATCCAATGGGTGATAATTGCTTACTTCCCTTTGTTGCCTCGTACGACGTCCGTGGGAAAGAATGGGAGGTGACACTTGTATTCTTAGTCCGTCACCATACTTGTCTCAACCTCTTTATTCCTTATCTGTAATCCTTTCTATTTACCTTCTACGCCTTTATCTGGAGTTAAATACTCGACTGATGGCTCAGTTGTCACTAGCATCTACATAATTCAATTTGATCATCAATTTGGTTCTAAAATTAAACTGAAAATATAGCTTAGCTAACACTAATTAGCAGTTATAGCTTAAGTAGTGTTACCACTTTCAACCATAATGTAATTGATAAATGTTCGATAATTATGGTTTTAGTTCTCTTTGCACGAGAGTGACCGACATAGCCCGCCGGGTCAGCATGCTGAAGTGGCAATTTGCAGGCTATATCGCTCGACGAACGGGCAACTATATTCACTTGCCGAGTGTTGTGGGCTCGATTCCCACATAGGACAATATTTTGTGTGATCCATAAGTGGTCGTTAACTTGTGTATTTGTATAATACCTCGCGATACAAGGATTAATATTTATGCAAGGTATTTTCTTTAAACTAAGAAGTTCTAAAGATTGTCGTGTTTAAATAAACAAAAACTCTATCTAATCTAAGTACTGCTAAAGATTGTCTTGTTGAACTAAACAAAAACTCTATCGAATCTAAGTCTTGCTAAAGATAGTCGTGTTGAACTAAACAAAAACTCTATCTAATCTAAGTACTTCTAAAGATTGTCCTGTTGATCTAAACAAAAAATTAATCGAATCTAATTACTTCTAAAGATTGTTGTATTGAGTTCAACCTTCTACGCCGCTTCGTAGTTTAGTTAAACAAAAACTCTATTGAATTTAAGTACCTACTTCTAAAGATTGTCGTATTGAACTAAACAAAAACTCTATCTAATCTAAGTACTGCTAAAGATTGTCGTGTGGAACTAAACAAAATCTTAAATTTTATTTTGTCATCTGTACTCGTAAACATGTAAAAGCTGCCACTGACTTTTATAGTAACGTGGTCTAAATCTAAACTTCCTATAACGACTTATAAAAGGGCTATAATCATGTCCATAAGAAATGCACGTCAAAATAAATTTTCTGATAGTGTAATATGTTCACAGCACGCGTTACTTATAGGGCTGTCAACTGTTAATGCTAAGTATAGCTTCTATTAAATTTATTTATATGCTATTAAAACTGTAACAACTGTAACAGAGTTTTCTCTATTTAGATATTTTTTTATATATTTTTAGCATTTGACATGCTTAGCACTATACATTAAACACAAAGTGAAAAATGTGAAATCGAAAATAACAGTCAGGAGCAGGATTTGAACCTGCATCTTCTGGATACCGTCCAGATGCTTTACCAATTCAGCCATCCTGACAATTGCTCCTGACTGCTAATTTCGATAACACATCATACTTAACGTCTTTGGGTGACGCCTGCGCCATCTGTCGGAAGTACTTTCATACATTATACCGACCAGGTAAACTTAATTTTACAATTAAGATTTTACCTAATAATGACGCAAACCCTTTAAATATTTAGATATTTTTATATATATATTTTTAGCATTTGACATGCTTAGCACTATACATTAAACACATTATTTTCGATTTCACGTTTTTCACTTTGTGTTTAGAGTTTTCTCTTATATATTACAGATATTTAAATAAAATTGTCTATATTATGCAATAAAATATATCTTTAAGCTCAAAACATTTTGTTTAAATTTTTTGTCTATTTGTTTGTTTACAAATCTAAGTAATTATTTTATTTAAAAATAAAGTTTTGCCAAATGCTAGTTTAAAAACAAATCTATAATAAAGCGCAACTTTTGTCTCTGTGGCGATAGACTAAGAATAGAAGTGTCACCCTATTTTCCCACGGGTGTCGTACGAGGCGACTAAGAGAAGTAGACAATTATCACCTATTGCATTACTGGTGGGGTAGGGCTGGGTACCAAGTGGGAGTACTCACTTGCTATCGGGCCTGAGCGGGTTGGTACCACCATCTCCCATGCGACCGGCTATGAAGCATCAGTGTGTTTTGGTTGTAGCAGGATAGCAGGGGAGCCGCTAATTCTCTCATTTGTGAAATGAGATGGTGAGCAGCGGCTTGACAATACTCTCGGTATAGTTGAATCTATGAGCAACAGTTACCATTTACTATCAGGTGGGACGTGACTCGGCTGCCACCATAATGTAATAAAAAAAACTACTGCATAGTGATATAAATTAACAAGAAGAGTGAATGCGGGAAATAGAGTGAACGGAGCATTGGGACAACTTCTCGGCAGCCATCACCTCAGCCAGAGGGCACGTGTCGCAATACACAACGCGGTGCTTGTCCCAACGTTATTATTATATAAAAGAGAGAGTTGGGTATGCAAAAAGGAGCATGAGAGTAAAATCAATGCAGTCGAAATGCGATCTCTGCGGAGAATTTGTGGAGTGAGGCTGACTGACCTCGTTCGTAACGACGACGTAAGAGAGCGAGTAGGTATGAAAGAGAGTATTGGTGTAAAGATGCGAAAGGGAATGCTCCGATGGTTCGGACATGTGGAAAGCATGCCGGACGAGCGACTGGTTATGACGATATACAATGCGAAAGTGGAAGGATGTATGTACAGGGGGAGACCGAGACTCGCCTATCTAGACCAAATCGGTCAAGTATTGAAGGTAGGTAAAGTCAGGAGTCTCCGAAACCGGCGAGCGTGTATGAAAAGAGTTATGAATGTTGAGGAAGCGAGAGATGTATGCAAGAATAGAGCCTCTTGGCACTCTGTTCTCTCTTCCTACCCTGCAAGGGAAATGGCGTGATGATAAGTAAGTAAGTAAGTTTAAGAATACAACAAAAGTTTTATGCATCATCACCATATTTTATATACTTTACACTATATAGGTATAAATTGCACTTGCGGTACTTTAATTCATAGCAAACACGTGGGTAGAATCGCTAACGATATCAATCTTTACCAATCATTATAAAATCCTGTCAAAAATTTCATAAAAAGACGACTAAAAAACTGGTTCTAATTTATGTACATTATATTTTATGACAGTTATTATTATAAGGTAAGTAATGTCTGCATTAACTATCACATTGGCAACCCTATTTCCCAATCACGATGTTAGCACAATAATTGACACAATTCTCAGAGGTTGCAGTCGAAGTGATCGCCTTATAGAGCTGCGTATCTAGTATGAGATATGGTCAGAGTTATAGCGATAATTAGCTTATATTACTTGGTTTTCTCTTCATCTATAGAATAGAAATTTCTTCAATACGGCTGATCTTTTTTTTTATATTCGTTGAGGTTCGAGGAGAGTTTATAGGATGACAAAAATTGGTAGAATTGCCAAGATAAACGTGTAAACCATATTTTTCTTTTTTTCCGTTCAAACTGTTCTTAGCTGACAAATCAAACATTTCAATCAAATAATGACGTCAAACACATCAATCAAAAATAGTGTGTTCGAGGATCTAATGTACACAGAAACGAGAATAGTTCGAAGATATACTGTGACAGAAGAGTTTATTTGAGCCAAATAAGATTAATAGCTTTTATTCCGAAAAAATGGTCAATTCTTGTGGGATAGCATTTTTTATTTAGGTCCTTTTCTGAGTTCTAAAGTATATGGATGCTAAATTCCATGATGATCGGTTTAGTTGTTATGTCATGAAAGCGTAACAAACCAATAACTGAACTTTTACATTTATAATATTATACTAGCCTTTGCCCACGGCTCCGCCGTAGCCAAACGCTAGATTTCAGGATATCTCAGGTTCCCGATATAGTAGCGGGATAAAATGTATACCAGTTTTTAAGTCTTATATTATTTATATTTTTTACTGAAGTTATTTAAAAATATATACCTACCTTATATATCTATAGCTTGTTTTTCTAAATATTTTTAGATTGCCATAAACACGCTAATCCCTAACAGTGACACCTTAGCTCTATACTTTACTTAAGCTACCCAGACAAAAAGTGACCAGTTGAAAATATTTTCTATTTCCGATTAGTCTAACCTGTTGGTCTAAAGAGAAAGTATGAATCCGTTTTAATGTATAAAAATACTAGCGATATACTACTCGCTTGACACGGGTGCAATACAGTAGGATTTCTAACGAACTATGACATTTTAGCACATTATTTTCAGGTATCTCATAAAGTCGTGTGCTGTAAATAGATTTTTGTTATTATAAAAAAACATTAAATTTATCTCCTTAAAAAGTTAAAGTGCGATTTTTGAAGTGTAAACTTCTTGAAGTGCGTTGAGCACTTTGTGGGTGAACAAAATCATGGAACTCGCGTCGTCGTCACCGAACGCTTTGGTCGCGTGACGTGTTAACGATAACACTATATCTATTCCTATTAGTATAACTTATTGTGCTGGGCCAGCTGGGAATGAAGAAATAAATAATTTAAATATTTTTTTTTGAATAAGTGAATAATTTTGATTTACAAGTTTTAATTTAAGATCAAACAATTAATTTGGATATCCCAAAATAAAAACTGGTTGTTTATAGTTTTAAGTTTTCACTTCTGTCGGCGTCCTCATGTCTGCTTTGACTTTTTTTTAAATTCTTATTCTGGGGTCTTTTATTGCTTATATCGATGTGCTTCATAGTAGGTCTGCAGACAGTGGTAACTCGGGCCTTATAACAAACATTCAAAATAATAGTATACTTATACTATTATGTTTATATATTTACAACGTTTTGTAAATATCGTTAAATTCGTATAATATGTTAGGAAAATTCTTGCATATACCTTCTATTATCTCAGCATCACCCTTACTGTTGACTGGTAGAATATACCTCAGGCGTTAAGCCCATTATTACATTCTTTTTGCTTAGATTTAAAAAATAAATTTAACAGAACTGACCTGGCGTCATTCTGGCGTGCAATTATTTTGGGTACTATTATGGATAGCCTTAAATTTCGACTAGAGATGTTATATTATCAGCAAATGTAAAGAAAAAATGCAAAACTGCATATAGTTAAACATCACAAAAAATTTACCTGTCTCTTCTTTGCTCAGATGCAATACACAAAGAAGTATTCGTGTATTGTAGCCCTTCTTTATATTTCTGCAATACGTATACCTTGAACTTGAATACAGCTTCGAAACGAGGATGCTCGAAGCAGGGGAAGAAATACTTTGCTTTATTCGGAGACAATCTTGTTGTGAAGAGATATCTGTAATAGAAGATGTAAATTGATTAGCTGGTTCTTAAGTATTTGGTCATAATATTTTTTTTCCAACCCATTACTATTATATTAAGCACTGGTCTCCTCTTAGAGTGAGCGGGGTTATGGCCGCGGTTCACCACGCACCCTATACTAGACCATGCAGGGTGGGAGACTTCACAAGCCGTAGAAAAAATCTCTCAGGCATACATGATTCTTATCTACATATGTTATTTCTTCACAAAGCAGTTATATGTTTTTTATTGCATGTTTTCTATTTATCATATGTAGGTATTTACAAAAAAAAGTAGTATATGTATTATATCACATACGAAGGATATATCATAATGCACTCTCTGTGCCCTCACATTATCGAACCCGAGGCCTTATGATCCGCAGTCGCGTACTCCACTGCTAGACCGTCCAGACAGTTAACTTTTAAAATAAAATAAATAAATAAAGACTACACACACTATCCGTGTGGTGACAGACTAAGAATACAAGTGTCACCACCCCATTCCTTTCCACGGGTGTCGTATGAGGACTAAGGGAAGTAAGCAATTATCATCCATTGCATGACTGGAGGTAGAGCTGGGTACCAAGTGGCTGTAGCAGGAGATAGCCGTTTATATTTCATTTCATATCTATGAAATGAATTGGTGAGCAGCGGCTTGACAATGCTCTCGGTATAGTCGAGTCCATGGGCGACGGTTACCATTTACCATCAGATGGACCGTGGCTCGTCTGCCACTACATGTCTGCAATACATACACTATATATGCCGTGTGGGGCCGGCTTTAGAATTATCCCACCCCTCTCTACTCACGGGAGTCGTAAGAGCCGACTGAGGCAACACCGGCGGAGTGGGCAGCAGCACTCCCTCGAGTATTAAAAACATCCACTGCGATCGCCAACCCGCATGCCAAGCGTGGCGATTACGGCATTATCCCCATGACGGGACCGCTCGTTTTTGCGTGCTCTTGGGGAGGCCTATGTCCAGCAGTAGACTTTGAAAGGCTGATGGATGGATGGAGTGGCAGACGAGCCACGGCCCATCTGATGGTAAATGGTAACCGTCACTCATGGACTCAACTATACCGAGAGTATTGTCAAGCCGCTGCTCACCATTTCATCATATCAAATGAAAGAATAAATTAAACGGTTATCTCTTGCTACAGCCAAAACGCAACGATGTGCTTCATGGCCGGTCACACGGGAGATAGTGGTAACAACCCGCTCGGACCCGATACCAAGTGAGTACTCATACTTGGTACCCAGCCCTACCACCAGTCATGCAATGTATGATAATTGCTTACTTCCCCTAGTCACCTCATACGACACCCGTAGGAAAGAATGGGGTGGTGACACTTGTATTGTATACATTCTTTTTTCTACATATAAAAACAGGTCTTCTTATTCATACTGTCACTGTTCAAAGTGTTTGAACATCAAAGTTTTCTGCATATAAGTATGGCTAATTAACATAATCCAGTCCAATTAAAAAATAACAAACCGCCCACAAAATGTCATTTTGGCACTGTATTACCAACGATCCTTACTTGGTTCATTAGATACGTAACAAGCGTGTAATTTGGTACATATTTGCTCAAGGTGTGCACCAAGGTCAAGCCGGTCCGGAAGCCTATATGTGCACAATATATGTCACGGTAATCGTAAGAATTTGGTATTTTGGTAAACCATCCATAAAGAAGTGAAACTTCTTTGTAACATTGTAATGGCTTTTTAAATATAATTTCTTTAATTCAACAAACATTAAAATCTAAAAAATCACAGCAGAAGAAGAAAAAGCTTATTACCAAATGAAAGCTCTGATGCACTTTAGGACTAACACGAATTCAAAATTTATGTATTCTTCGTTTATAAAAGACGTAAAGAATCACGATGTATTTTGACCATAGAAGAAATCTCCAATCCTATTTTCAATATTAATAAAATAAAATACTTTCAAGCTTAGTATTTAATTTTCTTGGTGAAAAGTAACTTAGAAGTGGTCTTACAAAACCTGTGAGCGGCATTTACCATTCACCAACTGATAGACCATACGTCATTTGCCGCCTTAAAAAAGAAAAAATACATTTGCTTTGATTGAAAATGTTACGATAAACTATTATAAACATTGCACTTTTTTATAATATAACTTTTAAATGCAGTGATGGCTGCAATTCGATGTAAGTATAGATCGTTGACTTTGGATTAATGTAGAGTTGGAGAGGGAACATCAACTAACTCGTTACTTATAAAAATACCTGTATCTATTGATTTGACTGCAACATGATGTATGTCCTATTTGAAAAGAGTAACGAACCGAAACAATGAGCGGGAGACTTATTTAGTCAATGAGGCAACTTAAACTTGCTAACACGGATGAATATAATGTATCTGTAAGGTTATTTCACATTGCATTCTTGACCTATGTCTAGACCTTGAGGTCAAGTAATCAGTTACCGAGCAAGCAAGTTATAGTTGATGATGAATTACACATATTTGCTCGAAATAGTTTCGCAATTTACATTCCTAAGAAGGCCGTTAAAACACCAGAGCAATCACTCGCGCGTCGCCATCTCCAAGAAAGCGTTGGAGAAGAACGATAACAAGGACAGAATAGGAAGGCTACTAAGGAGAGGATAGGAAGGATAATAAGGAGAGTATAGGAAGGATAATAAGGACAGAATAGGAAGGCTACTAAGGAGAGAATAGGAAGGATAATAAGGAGAGTATAGGAGGGATAATAAGAACAGAATAGGAAGGCTACTAAGGAGAGAATAGGAAGGATAATAAGGAGAGTATAGGAAGGATAATAAGAACAGAATAGGAAGGCTACTAAGGAGAGAATAGGAAGGATAATAAGAAGAGTATAGGAAGGATAATAAGAACAGAATAGGAAGGCTACTAAGGAGAGAATAGGAAGGATAATAAGAAGAGTATAGGAAGGATAATAAGGACAGAGTAGAAATACTACTAAGGATAGGATAGGAAGGATAATAAGAATAGAATAAAAAAGCTACTAAGGAGAGGATAGGAAGGATAATAAGGACATAATAGGAAGGCTGCTAAGGAGAGGATAGGAAGTAAAATAAGGACAGAATAGGAAGGCTACTAAAGAGAGGATAGGAAGTAACATAAGGACAGAATAGGAAGGCTACTAAAGAGAGGATAGGAAGAATAATAAGGAGAATATACGAAGGATAATAAAGAGATAATAGGGATGAGGTTTGGGCCTCCGGCGCTGTCACTCACCATACGAAACACAACGTTAATAGTATCTTTTTTTTTATTGCATGTAGTGACAGATGAGCTACGGTCCATCTGATGGTAAATGGTAACCGTTGCCCATGGACTCGACTATACCGAGAGTATTGTCAAGCCACTGCTCACCAATTCATTTCACAGATATGAAATGAAATATAAATGGCTATCTCCTGCTACAGCCAAAATGCAACAATGTGATTCATGACTGGTCACACGGGAGATGGTGGTACCAACCCGCTTGGGCCCGATACCAAGTGAGTACTCCCACTTGGTACCCAGACCTACCACCAGTCATGCAATAGAAGATAATTGCTTACTTCCCTTAGTCGCCTCATACGACACCCGTGGGAAAGAATGGGGTGGTAACACTTGTATTCTTAGTCCGTCACCACACGGAGCAAATCTACCGTTATTTCACGCTGATCTTCTGTGAGTGGGTGGTACTTCCTTTATCAAGACGGCTCATTCATGCTGGGATAATCAAGGCCCCACCACTAGCAAACCGTAACAATTAGATCAATCATCTTGCAATTTTTCAAACGTATAGTCTCGGGCTCCAAATAGGATATTAGCTGTTTTTTATTCAAAAATAATAGGTAGGTCCTGTGGGATAGCTTGCTGTGCCGTGTGGAGCCCGCTTTAGAATTGACCCACCCCTCTCCAATCATGGGCTATCCAAGCTTTATTTGCATGGAGATAATAACTGTGGCTTATAGTGACGTATTTATGTTCTGTGGCCCACGCGGACGTAGTAGCGAGCATAATATAGTTTTATAGTTTAATAAAATTAAACTGCATAGCAAAGTATTACATCGTAACAACTTGCTGTGTGGGATTTAAATGAATGCTCATCAAGTTGAGCTGTAAATAACAACGAACACATCAATCAAATCATTAGCATACACGTAATATTTTCAATATACTAATAGTATTATGGCTTTTGACCATACTGAGACTGATCCAGACTGTGGACGTGGGAGGAAGGCCGACCTCATACGTATATGGTCCTCGACCTTACGCCAACATGAGGATAGATACACATTAGCAATTCACACATTTAATGACCATTACTAAATCAAAACGTATCTTAATACAGAAGCTTAGTATTATAAATGTGTGGTGGCAAACAAGCCTTGGGCCCATCTGATGGTAAGTGGTTACGGCAGCCAATAAATGCTAGCAACACCGGAGGTATTATTCGCACGTCGGGTTTGTTCAGTGGGTGAAGGCCCCACACTACCCTGTTCGTTGCCCCCGAACGACGGGGAGTGCGGTTAGGAACACATTTTCCCGCCTTAACAAAAAAAAATGGATTACCTACCGTAAAGGGATCGCACTAATCTCCTGTAAAAGAGTCAATTCATGCTGAGATATATATGATTTTATCCTTCGAAGGCTTTATCACTAGACATGCGAGAGATATTTTTTTAATGCCTGTTGACAGACGACCCACTGCCCATCTGATGGTAAATGGTAACTGTCGCTCATAGACTCAACTATACCGAGAGTATTGTCAAGCCGCTGCTCACCATTTCATTTCACCGATATGAAATGAAAGAATAAACGGCTATCTCCTGCTACAGCCAAAACGCAACGATGTGCTTCATGGCCGGTCACACGGGAGATGGTGGTACCACCCCGCTCGGACCTGATACCAAGTGAGTACTCCCACTTGGTACCCATACGACACCCGTGGGATAGAATGGGGTGGTGACACTTGTATTCTTAGTCCGTCACCACACGGACAAAATAAACATATTTTTTCCTTAAATAATTATATTTTTTTCTTCTTGCTCCAGTAACTGTAAACCTTTGGGCAGACCGCTTACCACAGACTAAAAACGCTAGAAAGATCAGAAGTATCACCTACGCTTTGCAATCTCTAATGGGACAGAAAATCCATGTGGAGGGAGACATGGCATAATATAAAATCACATTTAAAAATTATTGCTTGCACACAAAAACCTATACTAACCTAGAACTATTTAACTGAGTTGCGATATACTCTATAAAAAGGTATTTGATTTTTTTATGGTACGAAGGTGTTTGGTGTTGGCAAACAGCCGTATGGCTTGTTTGATGCCAAGCAGTTACCATAAAGTATAGGCGTTAGCAAAATCAAAGGCGACTCTTCTCTTAAGAGTGGAAAGAAAAGAATATATAGAGGGGATAGCGAGGTGGAATTGCAAGATGATGGAAAGATGATAAGTGTTTCGGGCGCTCCCAGTCACCGAACAACAATAGTAGTTTATACCGCTTCTTTACTCCGATATTCTGTGCGAGCGAGCTACTGCCCTGGTCGAGATGGTTAATAAGCCCTCTTCTACTATAATCAATAACACTGTACCACTAAGAAATACTTTGGAAAATCCAATGTGCACGCCTCATAATCTTCATTTTTCACAATAAAATTGATTATTTGATAAGTAACTAATAATGTATTGGTCTTACTAAGTAGTTTTCAATAAATCACATAGATAGCGCTAATTTTATGAGTATTAATGTGGTTCTCATGTTTTAAACGCCATCTAGCGCTAATTTTAAGAAGTACTTCTATATTGGTATATAGAAGTAGGCGCTGGTTTTAGTGTTGAGTCGAGCGTAAATGTTCACAATTTTTTTGTTTATTTAATAACAATTAAACCACATCGAATCAGACCATAAAAAGTGATAGGACTCTATTCGTAATTATACTGAGTTGTAAAAGGAAAAAAAAAAGACTCGATTAGTAAAGTATTTTGGTCGTTATCGTGTTAACATACATTGCCTACAACACACAGACGTCTAAGACAGAACTTTTTCAAACAGTTTTTTAACTAGTTTAAATAACAAAAATGGCATCAAAAATATCATGAGTGTTAAAAATAGTGTTTTTTCTTGACATGTGTGTTTATATAGTATTTTACAAGTGCAATATATGTTAAATAGAGACATTTTAAGTTTGAAAAATCAGTTTTTCTGCGTGAAACGAGTATAGTAACCACCTCCACGCTTCGCTTATGAGGCGTGCAATACGAAAAACATATTTTATCATATGTAAATAAGTACTTGCATGCAAGCTGTCGCTTGTGGTGATGTAATACTTCACAAACGTGACCTTGCACTAAGAATGAATTTTAGAAACATCACCTCAACGTCCTTTGATATAATTACTCATTCAATTAAAATATGAATCCGCACACAACGATACTGCAAGGTTAAGTGCAAATCAAAATAGATCTAGAAACGACGTCACCGACGCTCTTGAAGGGGCTTATGAATGTTTATTTTAGTTTTCTCTTCGCTTCAATACCTCCTTTTGTTTTGGTTATTAAAAATAAACAAGGAAATTCCCATACTAGAAAACAAATCGAAGGACTAGATAACTGATTCGAAGGACTAGATCTGTCAACAGATGATAGATGTGTACAGAGATTTGTCTACAGACTCACAAATACCTGGTTTAGAAGTAAGTTAAGCTTCCGTGTTGAATAATTATCATTCTGTATACATATAGTTATGGATTTAACTCCCACCGAGGACAATAAAATTATTTATATGATTCAAAGAGTTGCTCTGAGTCTAGATGTACTTTGTTTTTGTTTATACTACGTGGGTGGGTGGCATACAATCATAAGTTAGGCTCTACCACTAGATAATTTGTATCCCTTATTTATGTTTGCCAAGCCCCCACGGCATAAGTACATATATTTTGTTACGATCTATCATATATTTTGTTACAACTGTATTAACAATTTTATTCACATCTACCTACAATTTAATTTACTCACATATCAGCATAAAATATATTTTAAAATTATTCTTTTTCTACTTGTTACTTATCCCGTCTAACGCCGTCACCCTTATGGGGTAGGCATGTATTATGAAACTATTTTTTTTACATGTAGTTTATCATCACGCCGTCTCCCTTATGGAGTAGGCATGTATTTTAAAACTTTTTCTTCTTGTGTTAAAGTTTTATACCGGCAGAATGTAGGGAGCACTGATTTTTTTTTTATAAAAACTGTTAACTGTGTTTTGTATTTTTAATAGTAATTCTATCTGGGAGACTCTGTGTATTTCAATACGGACGCTGTAATGGTCTGCCGACACCCTCGGACCCGAATCTAGTTTGGGTATGCGGGCTTGGCGGGAAATCACTGCAGCGTCCCCAGGAGTTGAGACGTTCTCCTCTGTGTTTTCCAGCTCCTGGGTTTTATTTTCTGTTCTATCTTCTTCCGGCTTTTCCTGCGCGTCGAGTTTTCCGAGCAACGGGGATCTCCTCTTCAGTCGGATACGCCTGTAGAAGTGCCTCCGAAACCGTCTGCATCTCATCACTCCGTGTCCACGCGACGGGAAGACCACGTCCAAGTTGAGTGCCCCCTAGGTGACGGTCCGGGGACTATCCTGAGTTACGAAACTTCTCCCCTGATTCCTCGTGTCTGTATTTTCTTTTATAAATTCCCAAATTTATAATATTTTATTTTAAATGACTAAATCCATTTTTTTTTATTAAATTGTTAAATTAAATTTTGTCTCTTTTATTCAATTGTTAGGGATTGCCCCGTAACAATTTTTATATGTACTTATGCTGTAAGTATATACTTCGATGATGTTTAAAATATTTTTGAAACAAACTAATTGAGTTTTTATTCCTCATTTTGACTTTTAAAAGTAATTTCAACGAGATCACCTAATGAAGCTGTAAGCTTTTTGGAATATGACAGCATCAGTGGCACTGTATGACTGTATAAAACCACAATGATGACTGGTTACTGGAATGTAGGATTATACAGGAGCATGACTATACATAATTATAATGAAATATGTGATTACAGGCTAGACTACCAAGCCAAGAATTACTCATCATCGTGAAAACCGATGTTATAATTTCTACTTTATACTTAAAGTTGTCTATTCAATGGCTACCACCCCAAAGCAATTTAATAGCCAATCATTAAAAGAGATTGCCAAGAAGCTTTATTCTTGAATACATCAGTCGCTTCCTCAACATTCCTAATTCTATTCATACAGACATGCCGGTTTTAGAGACTCCTGACTCTACATTCCTTCAATACATGACCAATTTGGTCTACGTAGGTGAGTCTCGGTCTGCCCCTGTATCTACATCCATCCACTTTTGCATTGTATATCGTCTTAAACAGTCGATCGTCCGGCATTCTTTCTCTACATGTCTGAACCATCGGAGCATTCCCTTTCGCATCATTACACCAATACTCTCTTTCATACCCACTCGCTCTCTTACGTCGTCATTGCAAATACACGATTGAATGAAAATTATCATTATATTGAAGAGCAATCATTTAAGATTATCAATACTCTTACACTCAGTCTAAATTGAGAATTCTGCCCGCAGTTCAGTCTGCAGAGCCTCGTGGCGTAGTTGGTAGTGTATCCGACTTCCGTGCACGAGGTCGTGGGTTCGATTTCCACTCAGGACGACTATTTGTGTGATGACCACAGATATTAGTACTGCGTCTGGGTGTTTTCTATCTGTTATACGTATATATTCACAAAAACAAAGTAATATATGTACTATATCCGTAATCTGGTACCCAGAGAACATCATCCATCCATCCATCAGCCTTTTAAAGTCCACTGCTAGACATAGGCCTCCCCAAGAATAGTAGTAATAGTAGTAATAGTAGTACCGTAATCGCCACGCTTGGCAGGCGGGCTGGCGATCGCAGTGGATGTTGTTAATACTCGAAGGAGTGCTGCTGCCCACTCCCCCGGTATTCCCTCAGTCGGCTCTTACGACTCAAATGGGTGGAGAGGGGTGGGACAATTCTAAAGCCGGCCCCACACGACAAAAGACCCAGAGCACAAGCGTTAAGCTTAGTTTGGGACCAGAGGACATTGTGTGAAATGTCTGTGAATATTTACTTATTTATTTTCTTTCTTTACTCTTTCCTATGCTCAGAGAGCGAACACCTCTAATACTTGTATGGACTAGTTGCGTGTTAGCCACTTTTGTATGATCTATTATAGGATCAGCTTTAGTCAAGGGTCTTTTTACAGGGTGAGAAGGTATTATAGATTATCGATTACGAAGCTACTAAGTACAGTAAGCAGTTATTATCCATGGCATTACTACTGATAGGCATGGATACCAAACCACTGTAGTAATGACACACAGTTCCAGTGGTCTGCCAGACATGTGAAGAGATGGCACAGGGTGGATCTATTTAGTGGTTGAGGGCCCTACACTACCCTGTTCGTTGCCCCGAACGATGGGGTGTGCAGTTAGGTACATTTTTTTAACAAAAATAAAATAAAGTGTTGGGTATCAAGTGAGATTCACGTTATCGGTTATCTTGCTATCGGCAATTATCAGATGCATCATGCTTGTCCTAGCAAGAATGGGCTGGCTCAGATCAGCGGGGAACAATTATTAACTACTCGAACTATTGTGTTTCGTATGGTGAGTGAGAGCGCCAAATACCTAGTACCTCTCCTCATTATCTACTTTTTATCATTCTTCTCCACCTTCTATTAATTACCTTAGAGTTGGCGACGCGTGAGTGTGACATCGCAGTATAGAACAATCAATAAAAAGATTAAGAGAAATCCTTAATTAAAGACTACAGTTATAGGGTTGTTGACTTCCATTAGTTTTAAATTACTGACACTACAAATACATTATATAAAGTTACATAATAGTTAGCTGCCCATTAAGAGAATTCTCGTCGACCATCCATTGTAAAATGACAATATGACAATGAGTAATCGCGTTGACAATAACAGCAGTAATTCAAAGATTTTAGAAGTACAAATACGCCACGTATTTGTAAATATATATCTGAAAAACATTGAAATAACGACAAAAGTTATACAAACATACATGAGAAATATGTTGTTGTGAATTTAGACACAGAAATGAGGGATAGTAGCTAATCATATTGAAATATTGGGCTCCACCATAGAAAAAAGCTAGCTTTAGGTTATACCTCAGGTATCCGATATAGGTAGTAGTGGGATAAAACATACATCAGTTTTTAAGCCCAGTCAAGGGTAATCAAACAAAAAAGTTTCATCCAAATCCGTTTCTATTAAACGTAATGCGAATTTTGCGTGATGTGCAAAACAAAAAGTTTAAAAAAAATGTTTGTGTTCAGAAATACCTTTTTTTTTGGTAAGGCGGAAAACAATGTTCCTAACCACCCACCCCGTCGTTCGGGGCAACGAACAGGGTAGTGTGGAGTACTCATCCACTAAATAAACCCACCGTGTGCCGTCTCTCCGCCTTTATTGGCGAGCCACTGGAACTATGTTACATTACTTCAGAGGGTGTTCAGAGACACCTAAGAAATAGCATATATTTTTTCTCATATATTCACTATGAAGAAATGATAAGTACTCCTACTGTAACAGTAGTGTTTCGTATGCCGAGTGAGAGCGCCGGTTCCCGATCGGTATAATTTATTCAACATCTTCAAGAACATCGTCCATACTTCAGTGAATTCAAACAAAATATTAATAAATTATACATGTAAAACTTCTTCATTAATCATTTTATAATTGGTAGAAAACTGTATAAAAATCCGTTCAGGAGTTTTTGACATTATTGCATTCAAACAGAGAGATAGACAAACGCGGCGGGAAACTTCATTATGTAATATCTATGTATAGAACACCTATTAACCTTGTTCATTAAGGGTCACTTATTATGTCGAATAAATATTGCTTGCTGAGATAAAACAGAGAACGAACAGAGTCTATCAGTGATATTAACCTTAATTTATTTTAAGTGTAGTTTTGCTTGATACTATTAATATGTAGGTAACTGCCTCTGTGGTGCAGCGGTAGTGTAAGCGACTGCAGATCATGAGATCTCAGGTTCGATCCCCGGGTCGGCCAGTGTAATTGAGATTTTTCGTAAAAAATAATAAGACAAATTCTCAGTAGCAGCACGAAGTTTGGAAATGTGCCCGGTAGACGTTAATCGCCCCCTATTACGTGGGACTTAAACATAGCTGGTGAGTCGTGGGTGTGTAATACACCTCTGCCTACCCCTTCGGGGAATACAGGCGTGATGCTATGTTTTTTTTTTAATTTGTAGGTACAATATAATTTCTAAGTGCATTGAAAGCAACAAAAACATTATTGGCATTTAAGTTATCTAGGTAGGTAGCAGAGAAAGCAGCCCCCTGATGGTAAGTGCTAACTGCCGCTCATGGATTTTAGTAATATCTACCTTCAATAGTACAGCTAAGACTTTTTTTTATACTATGAAGGTGGCAAACAATTATACGGCGCGGGCAAGCGGTCACCATATCCTATAGACGCTAGCGTGTAATGGGTGGGAGGTCTATAGGAAGAATAATAATGAGAGAACGAAGAAGGTAAATCTATTATACAGTATCATAAGCAACAACTGAGTCCGATACAGTTGGAATCATCTGCAGGCTCTTTAAGCTAATTTATTCCCGCTCATTATGGAAGATGCTTGTAGAAATATCAAAGAGAAATAGCAGTAACAGAGACTTTAATCCATGGACCAATAAACCTGTCATAACCTATTGACTTCAGCTTGAAACAAAATGTAAACAAAACATCCAATGTTTCTCAAAGAGTCTATGGTTAATTTACGTTTTGCCACGAAAACGTCAAAAATAAATATCAAGACAATTAGCAAAT
This sequence comes from Leucoma salicis, assembly GCA_948253155.1. Lineage (NCBI taxonomy): Eukaryota > Metazoa > Arthropoda > Insecta > Lepidoptera > Erebidae > Leucoma > Leucoma salicis. Next base: position 4,103,012 of record OX411811.1, read on the forward strand.
AACTAAACACGCAGGAAAATAAGAATATTAGCAAAACTAAACACGTAACAAAATAAGAAACTTAATAAAAGTAACAGTAAACAACATGAAATCACCGAAAATATAGAAACAGCACTCTCGTATCAGTAGGGTTATCAATACTACCACCGAAGGAATGTAACATAGTTCCAGTGGCCCGCCAATAAAGGCGGAGAGACGGCACACGGCGGGTTTCTTTAGTGGGTGAGGGCCCCACACTACCCTGTTCGTTGCCCCGAACGACGGGGTGTGCGGTTAGGTACATTTTTTCCCGCCTAAACAAAAAAAAAAAGGGTTATCAATACTACCACCAGGAAATGTAACATAGTTCCAGCGGGTTTCTTTAGTGGGTGAAGGCCCCACACTACCCTGTTCGTTGCCCCGAACGACGGGGTGTGCGGTTAGGAATATTTTTTCCCGCCTTAACAAAAAAAAAAGGGTTATCAATACTACCACCGAAGGAATGTAACATAGTTCCAGTGGCCCGCCAATAAAGGCAGAGAGACGGCACTCAGTGGGATTCTTTAGTGGGTAAAGGCCCCACACTACCCTGTTCGTTGCCCCGAACGACAGGGTGTGTGGTTGGGAACATTTTTTCCCGCCTTAACAAAAAAATGTTATAATTTCACGAATTTTTTTGTTAAGGTGGGACAAAGTATACTAAATAAACTCGCCGTGTGCTGTCTCTCCGCTTGTACCGGTGGACCACTGAAACTGTGTGACATTACTTTAATCTACAATTTCACGACTTTCGTTGTAATATTATGATGACTCTTTTGTACCATTTTGGGGTATTGTACCATATTCAGTTCTGGTCAGGGTTTCGTCACTAAAAGTTTTAGAACCGTAACTATATTTCTCTGAGTTTAAGAATAATCATTGATCTATTAAAATATCGTCAATAATATTTAAAATACAAAGATTCATACAAAGAACTAGTCATGAGAAACATTCATTGTTAAAAAATACATTACGCAATTCGATTAACAACCGCAAAACATCTCTAAATATGATTATGAACTTTAATAAATTAGCATAAACATACGCCCAATCGACTCGCATGTTCAACAAGCCGGTACTAGATCTATTGTGTGCACTCAAAAGGTTAAAACCCTATTAATAAGGACAATATTGAAATTAAAAGACTTTAAATGGTTGTCATTCTTAAAAACCATTATGTAAATTCTAAATATTTTAAGACCAAACCTTTTTTATAATTGTACCGAACCGCACACCCTGTCGGTCATGACAACGAACAGGATAGTGTGGGGCCCTTACCCACTAAGTAAACCCGCCATGTGCCACCTCTCCACTTGCTTATGGGTGACCACCAGAGCAGTGTGATATTACTTCAGTGGTTTAAGGTAGACAATAAGATAAAGAAAGGAATTAAGAATGAATCTTACACACACGCACACACACGCACGCACACGTGCACACACCCGCGCACACACCCGCGCACACACATACACGCACACACACATGTGTAAAGCTAATATAAGCTTGTGAATAAAGACAGACTTAAACACTTTTCCTCATACCAGTATTTCCATTAGCCTACTTTTACAGAGTAAGGGTGTAGAAAGAATGTAATGACTTCCACAGTCATAAAATATATTACACGCTGATGATGGTTTAGTCATCTTAGTAACGACCTTCCATCTATAACAACGCGGTTTGATTCCCGCATAGAATAAATTTTCAAGCAAGACAAATGTTTTACGACTTTTGTTATCCGCAAGGATCTTCTATAACTAATAACAAATCTATATAATAACTGTAACAGAGCTATATTTGTACATAAAAAATATTTGATAAAATGGCGTCTCTGAACCCAGCCCTTTTTTTAGAATTTCTATATGTATCTTTGTTTATTTGTTCACGCATCACGCAAACACTACTGAACGGATTTTGTTGAAACTTTTTGTTTGATAGTTCTTGATTAGTTTTCAGAACTGGTATACAATTTATCTCGCATCTATTTATATCGGGAATCTGAGATAAAACTAAAAGACTAGCTTTAGCCTACAGCCGGATAGTTCAATTTAGAATTAATCCATCCATCCATCCATCAACCTTCTATCCTCTACTGCTGGACATGGGACCCCCCAAGAGAGCGCCACGATGAGCGGTCTATTGCCAACTGCACCCAATAAATTATGAAATAATTCCTTGCGTAAGATATATTATGTCGTATCCTTAAATTTTTACAGCTCCTAAGCTTTTCAGTCCATTATATAATACTATTAGACTCTACCTGCGATTTCGTTCAGAATATAAATACGTCATTCTACCGTATAACAATGATTCCAATTTAAAAATTTTTTGTCCATTTTTCTAGTATAAGAAATAATCTATGTCCGTCTGGGATACAGACTATGTATGTATAAAATTTTATGATGATTGCTTCATTAATTACGGCGTGAAACCGTAACAAAACGCAGCAGATAAATAAACAAACTCACTTTCGTATTTATATTTTAAGTAACGACTAGTAAGGATTTGGCTCAAAATAAAATAAAATATATAGACACTTACTTATAATCCTTACTCTGCTCGTCATAATATTTTACTAAAAACACTCCATTGCCATCTTCTCTGACTTTCTTTCCAAATGATATTTTAATCATGTAAACTTGCCTATTGTCCTTACGATACATTTGCAAGGGCTCTATCAAATAAATATATAACTTTCCTTTAACACTGTTGTACTGAAAAGGCCGAGCGTCATTTACTATATTACGATTGTCATCAAGAACTTTTATGTCATTAATTTCCAAATCTTTAGCGTCTAATTCGATCACATGCACTCCCGGAGCGTTTGCTATAACAGATATTGTTAAATCACAGTCGAAATAAGATTGTTCCCCGCTCACATAGGGGTATATATTTAGTTCATATTGCAACGGATACACCGTATAGTTAAGACATTCTTCTTCCACAACAAGATCGATTGCATTTGTCAACGAAAATAAAAATATAATTAAAAGCGCGCGAAATGTATTACACAGCATTTTTGAAAAATCTTAATAACCTTCAATTTTATCATTTAAAACGCCTGAATTATTTCTCAAACAAGATTAACAGATAATAATTTTATTTCATACTGTTCGTTTTATATTAAATTTCCCGCCAAAGAGCGTTCGAAGACGTCCGAACGCGTTGCGCGCGTAAATGCTTGTAACGATATATTTCTCTATATACCAGTACTTGGCGCCAAATTTTCCAACCAGTCAGACTAGATCTACCATGCCCCAGGTAATCTTACCATGTAAATTATAATATAAAGGCTTCAATATAATGTCAAAGACCAAACTAAACTAGACAATTGTTTTGTTTGTAAATATTACTTGGTAGCCAGTTTTCTTTCGGTAAGGATTATTAGAAATTTTATGATTTACCTATGTATAACATAGTACAATAGGTGTTTCTTTTACATATTGATAAAATTGTAACACAGTTTGTGATTTAGGTTGGTATTACTGAATTTATTGGTTGGGTATTTGGTGTATGTTCCGTTGCAACACGTTTCATACTTACTCTTTGTACAAATGGCTCAGTGGTTGATATTCTCCTATACAGAGTGTTGTAGGTTATCATACAGGATAATTGCGATTTACAAACAAAGATACTTGCCTGGAGTCTGATTAGTATACTGTTGTGTGACCTCGGCAACAGGGATTACTTCCTAGTATTGTTGTTTATTAAGAAACTTAGGCTCAATATATTCATATTTGCTCTGTTGCGTCGTTAAAAATAAGAAATGCGAAAAAAATTACGTGGATAACGGCTGCTTTATACTATGTTTAGACATAGATCGATATCGTTGCCGATGACATCTGCATTCAGTCCAAATCGGTTAGATAATTATTTTATCAGCGATTATTAATCGTAATTAATTTACATTGATTAAGGTTTGGATTTTGATGGGTTATTAAAAGAATCTTGCTTGTAATGCCAACGAATTAGAAAAAGCCTTTGCCCGCGGCTCCGCCACAACCAAAAGCTAGTTTTTAGGTTTTATCTCAGGTTCCTGACCGGGATAAAATGTATACCAGTCGTTAAATCTAATAGAGAGCTATCAAATAAAAAAGTAGCATCAAAATCCGTTCAGTAGTTTTTGCGGGATGCGCGAACAAACAAACAAAAAACAGGTAAACAGACAAACACAAAAAATCTAAAAAAAATCGTTTTGAGCTTAGACACGTCTATATAGCCTAATACAGTCATTTTTTCTCAAACATATTAAATGTACAGACACAGCTATGTTACAGTTTTATAATAGTATAGATAGATAGATTACAGTAGCTGTCATTTTGTCGTCTATTAACGAAATTACCAATATTGTTTTTTTTTGTACAGTTACCTTTTTTTACTTTTAAACCACCTGTACACACACCACACTGTACAAGAGCTAACTATTGTTTAAATCGACTAACGGACTGTAATTCATTTAAATATAATATGATATTTATTTAACACAATTCTTTTATGCGTCTTCTTGGATCTTCAGAGCTCGTCGCCATCGTCAGGCGACTTTGTGTACACTTTTTCCGAAATACACAATTCGAACCCGGGTATAAGATTTCACTCTTTTTATTGATAAAGTGGGGAAAATATAAATAACAGCACACTTCCTCGTTATTGTGGGGGCTTCACCTACAATAAACCCGACGTAAACCGCCTCTCAATCTGTATTAGCAGACCACTAGAATTACTGTGTTCCACTTTAGTTTGTATAAAGCAAAATAGGCTTAAGCTGCTTCTCATCCATTAATTTTCAAACTTTGTTTATCTGAATCTTTCTATGTAATTTTAGTAATAAAAAATATGTACTGCAATACATTGGCGAATTAAAGAGTTGGCTCATGATTTTCTGGCCGGGTTTTTCTCATGAAAAGCTTTACTACGGAATCCCAGCGCTTGTGGCTATTGCAATTGTCACTTTGTTGTTGCGGATGCACTTGCCTCAGGCGCTCGTATTAATTATTAGTGAATTCTTGAAGATTTTAAGTGCTATAAATAATAGCTATATGAAATAAAGAAATCAAATTTGAATTTGAATTTTGGTGTTAGCTTTAAACTTCGCCATAGTAGACGTTTAGTTGTTTTGAGATTTTAAAAACCTGCACAACTCTGATGCTATGATGTACTAATGGTATACGAAACTAATGTTTATGTATAACAAGTTGACATTGGCAACTTACTACAAAGTAGCGTCACCCACGCAGCAATGACACGTGGACTAATAACAAAGCGTCATAACGGTATCTCACGAGACAATTGATCCAAGACAGGAATCGTGGGACGACACACTTAGCAACAATTTGTGGATTGCTGCACGAGCAGTGCTGCAATTACGCCTTTAAATATTTTTTTTTTCATTGCATATTGTAGGTACTTACTCAAACAGAATTTGAGATAAATTATAAAACTGTGAAAGGGGCCTCACCATTCTCCGTATCCTCTTTATTATTCTTCATATCCGCTTCTTAGTTATTCTACCTATCCTCTCCTTATTATCCGTCCTATACCATTTCGTGGAGACGGCGACGTACGAGTGATACTTCTAGTGTTGCTGGCGTCTATAGGCTACAGTAATCGCTTACCATCAGGCGGCCGTTGCTTATTTTCCAACCTGGAAAAATACAATGCACGCAGCTCTGATTCTCCGAAATATTTATTGCGAAATTATTACTGCCAGGTGAAGAAAGACATCGTCCTGAGAACACCGGGCTGACGTGATAAACTACGATCATTTGTTAGGTGACGTACCTGTGGCCAGTAATGAGATAATAATTAGTAGAGAAAAAGAAAGGTCCACCATCCATCAGCCTTTCAACGTCCACTGCTGGACATAGGCCCAAGAGAACGCCACAACGAGCGGTCCCGTCATGGAGGATAATGCCGTAATCGCCACGCTTGGCAGGCGGGTTGGCGATCTCAGTGGATGTTTTCAATACTCGAGGGAGTGCTGCTGCCCACTCCTCCGGTATTCCCTTAGTCGGCTCTTACGACTCCCGTGGGTAGAGAGGGGTGGGACAATTCTAAAGCCGGCACAAACCGGCTATTATAAGAAAGAAAGGTAGGTGTGTTTATTATACCACCGAAGGAATGTAACACAGTTCCAGTGGCCTGCCAATAAAGGCGGAGAGACGGCACACGGCGGGTTTCTTTAGTGGGCGAGAGCCCCACACTACCCTGTTCGTTGCCCCGAACGACGGGATGTGCAGTTAGGAATATTTTTTTCCGCCATAACAAAAAAAAAGTATGTTTATTATAATTTTAATTTAATTTTTTTACAGTACATAATTATATTATACTTATAATACTTTCTGATAGACGCGAATGTACACATTATGGAATAAAACTACGTTTACGGAATCTATCGCGTTTAGGTACTTGATTTTCTACTATACCGACGTTACGAATACTTAAAAAATAAAAATTTAATAGTAGATATTTAAGTTTTGTTTCTACACAAATATTAGTAGGGTTAAAATAAAAAACTGACTTTTAAAAAATCATATAAATAGTTATGGGTAGATGAAACCGTTATAACAATATATCAACCATTCGACGTCCAACATCTCAGTTCACACGTGATCATAATTGCTGTAAAGTATTCGAAACGTTGTGATAGTAGTAAATCAGGTAAACGTGATAGATTCAGTAATTATACTTTATTACAATTATATAAATTTTAGGTATCTAAATACAAAAATGCATCAACACATACCTAATTATATAATATAGACGAACTCCAGAAATAATGAATTGAAACTAATATCTTATTACTCAACTAAATAGGATACCTTGTTTGACTTCATTTAAACTAATAAATGTAATTTTCGTCTTCATAGCCTTATTCCGAAGTTTTTGAAGTCTGTTTTGAATCTTTTTAATTTTATCTGATAATTATGATGATGATGATAATCTCCAGACCGTTATGTCAGTCGTCATGTCTCATTCGTTGCCATTTTATTACAAGTGATAATCCTAATATACAATCAAAATGGTCTCTGCCTACCCTTCTGGAATCCAGGCCACAGTCTAAGCTATGATAATGCATTAATAAACTATATATTTTTTTATACATACAAACTATTATGTTTTAGTGGAGTGGAATCTCTTCCTTTATGTTAAAAACTTAAGGATATTTTAATAGCTAATATAAAACATAGTTATAAAAGACTGCAAATATTTCCTAATGCTACGAAGTACATATTAAAATACCATAGCGTACATTCTTTTTCATACATAAATACGTAAATATTAAAAAAATACAAAGTATTAATTATTACTTAATTATTTTATTCGATAAATCTGATCATATTCTTATATTGACTTACAAAAGTTAAATAAAATCTATATAATAACGTTAATATAACGTCTTAATACCGAGTGAACAAAATTGCTATACTTAAAACAATCAATAGAACAGATGGAATTATTACGATCGAATTATTTCTCAATTTAGACAAAATGGCGGCCTTATGACTGTCAGCCCAAGCCTTTGAAGCTTTAGCGCTGTTTAAAGATACTCTTGCTGCGTTCTTAGCCTCTTCAGTGCACTGCGTACAATCCGCTAAGAATGACTCAAACTGGAAATACAAAATAAATGTATTATAACTAAACTGTACTATAAAATTATATAAATGCAGTCCCCTTACGCAGAATACCTAATAGTTCTAGCGTAGAGAAGAATCACTCTATCTCTAAGAAGTTATTGTAGTATAAATACTTGCCTACGTTTATGACTGTTACCTGCTTGCATGCGAAAGTGAAACTTATCGTGTGTAACCACTTACCATACGGTGGGCTTGTTTGCTATCACGTAGCAATAAAAAATATAGGTATCTTTACCTCCACCATTTATATAAATATATAGGTCTAGGTACCTTCATATGTAGATCGTTTCTAATATTGAAAACGTTTTTTTTGTATTTATGGGTAATTGAACCTATATAAACAGCTGCTAATTACATAATAAGAACGTATATTTCATCAATTCATTAGTACAATCGTTAAATGAGGAAGGTCAAATTTATTAACTACGTGTGTGCAAAAATATGCGCGATATAAGTACTGTTTATTACCAGCCATGAAAGAGTTTTAATAGTTTGTAGTATTATATATAAATTAATAGTTTCCTTTGACAATGAATTGCGTTACTGACACAAAAAGTTCACAAACACTTTTTTTTTACGCAACTAAAGATTCAAAAACGCAAACGTTCCATTAAGAACTACTAGGCATCATTCATACGTTTGCCATAATCCAATCTATTATTAATTTAAAAAACTAAATTATAGAAACGAATACAACGGTTAATGATTAACCAAGCACTGTTAAAACCACAGACCTACCAACCTCAAAACATTTTTCAAATAACTAACAAAACAGGAATAGACGATTAAAAAGATCATCAGAAATTTCCTTATTGTTTAAAATTATACCAACACGAATAAAGGGTTTCCTCACTGGCTTATTGCCAAAGTAGCTTTCTATCAGTAATAATTCATCCCGTTTGAACGATAGCTTTGTATTTAGGTCATTGCATCCATTTCTAAATATTTCACTCCGAAATGCGCTTTTAAATACGTATTGTTAACTCATAAATTAGAAAGCGAAGTAGTTATTGAATATAAATGTGTTAACATTACAGAGAACAAATTATTTGTGAATGTGGAAAAAAGGTGTTTAGTGCGAGCGGGATTCGAACCTGCGTCCCTTCCAATCCGGGGAAGTGCTCTAGACCGTTAAGCCATCGCACTGACCGATGGCCATTCCCAATTTCCACATCACGTTTGTTTTTAAGACCTACGCCACCTATCGGTTGCATTTACATGCATTAATCCAATATAGGCTATCTAGGTATCTTATTTATGGTTACGTGTTTCCTATTTATTTGGAAGTTGGTACTGACAATTAGAGCAACGTTACATGACACTACTCATGGCGCAGTTGTTTAAATATCAACAATACAAGCCTTTTCTAAACACTATAGTAGTTAAATACAAATATTATGTAAAAGACGTAAAGTTGGTAACACTAGACTGTATTAATTCTGGAACACAACACAGACACACAGAGAAAGAGAGACTTAAGCATAGCTAGTATAGCATGATGCTGTGCAGGTCAATACAGTTTTTAGTCACCCAAACAATTTTATTTTTATACCGGATGAGATATAAATTGGCAATTTTTTTAAATACAACAACCTTCTTTGGTGAATCATCATTGTATTGCGGGGATTTTACAAACATACAATTTCACGGGCACAAAGTACACCCAGACTCAGGACATCATTTATGGATTACACAAAGAGTTGTCCTGTGTGGGAATCGAACCCACAACACCCGGGTGAGAGGCCGGTATCTAAACCACTCCGCCATCTTTGCAGTCAATTATATGAGAAAGTGAGTTTGTTTGTTATGCTTTTACGTTGTAACTACTACACCAATTCTCATGAAATTTTGCATACGTCTAATACAAATCCCAGAAGACGACATAGGTTTATTTAGAAAAACTAGGCTGGGATAGTTATTTTCGCATAGAGATAAATAACGTGGAATAGAGTAACGTGTTCTTATAATAGATGATTAGAAATCCACGCAGACAAGGTTGCGTGTAGGATCTCGTTACAAAAAAAACTCGTTAGGCCTTAGGTTAAGCATCGTTCTACCAAAAAGTTTTATCATGGTTCTGGTTTGTAAATTTTTAAGAGCGGAATTTGCACCCTAAATATTCACTGGCTACCTTTTGGTTCCTAACTATTATAAAGCTGTAACAGAACTGTGTCTGTATGTTTTAGTTATTTAAGAAAAAATAGTTTATTAGGCTATGTAGGCGTTTTTTTTTAGTTTTTTGTCTATTTGTCTGTTTGTTTGTTCGCGCATCACGCAAAAAACTACTGAACGTATTTTATTGCAGCTTTTTTATTTGATAGTTCTTGATTTGAATAAGAATATTGGCATATATTGTATCACGCCACTATATCGGAAACCTGAGATATAACCTAAAACCCAGCATTTGGTTGCGACGGAGCCGCGGGTACATACTACTAGTCAGAGATAACTCAGGCAACTTTTTCAGAGATAAAGTTGTGAGAACTAAAAATATTTACATTCGGGGTGATCCAGCTCAAACAATGTCAAGTCGTTAGTAAATCCCAGTTGACACAATTACGTCAATATCACCAGGACGTAATGTATTAACCCATCGAGTGGAGTGTTTGTTAAACACTCATTTAGGTCACGAAACCTCAATTAGGGGCGGTCAGAGGAAAGGTCACGTTTGTGTTTACCTTTCCAATGTGATACGAGTTGATGACACCCTAAAGTTCTGATGAAAAACCCTACTATGTATTTTAGTTTACGCGAATTTTGGATCATTTTGATATTGAGTTACTAGCTGACCCAGCAAATAATTATTTCTACATCGGCAGTAGAAGGGTGAAAATTTAAAATAAAACAATTGTCAAAAAAAAATTAGGAGTTGGTCACCCTTATCATTTAGCGATATGAAAAATAGATGTTGGCCGATTCTGATACCTACCCCACAAAAAATTTCATACAAATCGGTCCAGCCGTTTCGGAGGAGTATGGTAACAAACACCGCGACACGAGAATTTTATATATTAGATTTTGTGTTTTAACTAGCAGATACGTCAATAAGTTCTTTTTTATAAAACTGATACTATTAATACTAGTGGTCAAGTTTTATGCCAAGTAGAAGCTCTCTTAAGTATAAGATTACTTGTTATTAAACACGAACGGGTAGGTTATCATCTTCTTTGTAGCAGCCGTGAGGCATCTCGCAAGTTTTTTACTATATTGCCTGGGTGGTGAACAAGCATACGACCCACCTGGTGGTAAGCGGTAACCGTTACCTATAGACGCTAGCAACACCAACACTAGAAGGCATTAATGGCGCGGTGCTATGTCTAAGGAAAGGGATAGGAGGTGGATAGGAAGGATAATAAGGAGAGGATATGTAGGATACTAAAGAAAGGATAGGAAGGATAATAAGGAGAGGACAGGTAGGGGATTTTCAGTGTCTCTATGATGATGATGATGCTCTTTTTGGGTAGCGGTTCATGAATGGCGGTTATCGTTTACCACCAGGCGAACAGTGGCTCGTCTGCCACTATTAGCAATGACAAAATTAAGTTCCTCCTATGCTAAAACCATTAGAACGTATAGTGCCGGAAAGGCACTTGGGTATTTATTAGCATAAATGTTTTTATGTAACTTGAAAAAGATATCTATGAAAGTCAAATTTATCTGTAGAATTTGAACCCGAGTCTTTCTAGGAAAATGTTTAATAGTACAGTTTCATCAATTATACTTTCCATGTTCATATTGTACTTATTAATAAAACTTCGAATAACTCGTTTCTGATATTTATTGGTCAAAGTTAAAACACACAAAACCCTTTAATACTGGCATTTGAGTAATAAGCACTGTCCATATAAACACAAATCATCTACATAAGTACACAAGCACGATTTCCAAACGATTTATTATAAAACTAAAAACTAAATCACTCTCGCAATATCGAGACTTTCATCACAAATTAGAAAAGATGAACTACTTACTTCTTTGAAGTCATTGTCAGTATGAAGCGCCGTCGCTATGGTGTTGAGAGTTGTGTCCATTGTACTATAACTAGAAATATAAATGGAATTATTAAAAACAAATTAGATATCTCAGATATAGTTAGTCTGTGTACAAAACTATACAGGATGATAAACAGCCACCAAAGTCTAGACACTATTAATACCTTGAGCATCTTTTGTAGTATTACCAACCCTTGAGAAAGGATTAGGATGTTGAAGGTGCAGATAAAGAGGGAATGAGCTGAGCTTTGGGTCTTACTCATCGAATATAACGTGACAGTAGCAATACCTGCCGTCTATATGCCAGTATTCTATGAGAGAATGGTACTTCCCTATTTAATCGGCCTATTGTTGTAATCAGCAAAGCCTTACCACCAGTATTTAAAGTCAAGAAAAGATTACTATTACATGTAGTGGCAGGCGAGCCACGGCCCATCTGATGATAAATGGTAACCGTCGCTCATAGACTCAACTATACCGAGAATATTGTCAAGCCGCTGCTCACCATTTCATTTCACCGATATAAAATGAATTATCTCCTGCTACAGCCAAAACGCAACGATGTGTTTCATGACCGGTCACACGGGAGATAGTGGTAACAACCCGCTCGGGCCCGATACCAAGTGGGTACTCCCAATTGGTACCCAGCCCTACCACCAGTCATGCAATGGATAATAATTGCTTACTTCCCTTAGTCGCCTCATACGACACCCGTGGGAAATAATGGGGTGGGGACACTTGTATTCTTAGTCTTTCACCACACGGACAGTATCGTGTATCATCAAGACTGGAAGGATTTTCATTCTATCACACTTACTCTGCACCGTTCTATCATCTTTCCATCAACCTCTCTCCACCAATCATAATCTCTTTAATTGCAAGTGGCCTTAAGGACATCTAAAACAAATGTGAAGTTGAGGTTTAGGTCACTACTAGGTGACTGCGATAGCTTAGCAGTCCAGAGCAATTCCCTTGATTGAATGGGACGCAGGCTCGAATCCTGCTCGCAGTAAAGCTCTGTTTTTCCACTTTCACAAATATAGTCTGTTATTTAAATAACTGGTATTATTTTCTCCTGCGGTAGCCGCATGCCTTTTTAACACGCTTTTATTAGCTTCGCTTCTATTTTTATATCTATATATCTATGTAACAAAATCACTTCAAAACGTTGGAATTAATGGAAACTTGGCATTAAGGACTGATGACAATACCATTATTTATGAAGATTTTCCAGCACCCTATGCTTTTTTGGGAACTAGCTATTAAAACGGGATTTTTAATTTTTTTTAATCTATAATTAAATTATTTTATTTTTTGGTATTTTGTAGTATAATAATAATAATAAATATTCATGGACATTTTCACATAACGTCCCCTGGTCCCAAACTAAGCTTAATGCTTGTGCTATGGGTACCAGATTACAGATATAATACATATATTACTTTTTTGTAAATACATACATATAATAGATATAAAACACCTAGACGCAGTACAAATATCTGTATTCATTACACAAATATTTGTCCTGAGTGGGAATCGATCCCACGATCTCGTGCACGGAAGTCAGTTACACTACCGACTACGCTAAAAGGCCACACACCAAAATACACTAACCCACTCCTCCTAAAAGATTGACTGAATCCCTGATGTAGCTAATATTATGAGCGCTAGTTACTACAGGCGCCAACTCTATTAGTACTATTAACCAATATAAACAACTACGTACATTGTATTCCACAAGGCATATTCACTCTTCAACTGGCCCATGACGATGTGTAGATTGCTATAGTTACTCAGAACACTGTTCAATGGTATCGTAAGGTCTTGGAGTTTGACGGGACTGTCCTCCAGCGTCATTGATATTAAGTAGCTGAAACGTTTAAAGAAAAGATACTGAATTATTAACTGACTAATCGCCTCCTTATGATAGTAGCACAAGCTTCATGCTTCTAACCACCAGGGATCTCAAATCTGGTGAAGATTACTTTTGATTTTTGCGCCAAGATTTATCGTTGTTAGCATTATAGAACCAATATCAGGTGGAGACCTTGTACAGCATAAACTTCTGTTTTTCGAAATGATGTGCATTTTTTCCCAAATTATCATAGCTCGATAATAGGAAAAAAATGTGAAGAAACCGGCATAGAAATTATCTTCATGACTTGTGAGGTTTGTCAACCCACACTGGGTCAGCGTAGTGGCCTATGCCCCTCATTGTGGGAAGAGACTCGTGCACAACAATGAGACAGCGATAAAATGAAACAAAAATACCTACGGAGTAAACAACCACATCCCATAGATGGCAATAGACGTTTTATTACGTTGAATAAGTTTTGCAGGCAAAATGTATCACTTGGTTCTTCAAGGGATACATTTAAGGTATGTGGATATACAAAAAAAAAACTATTTTTTTAGAACATATTTTACGACTATGCCTTGCACTAGCGAATAATCACTATACCGCGGGGGACTTTATAAATATACAATTGTAAGGAAAAGATGCAACCAGACTCAGAACAACCATTTCATCCATCAGCCTTTCAACGTCCACTGCTGGACATAGGCCTCCCCAAGAGAACGCCACAACGAGCGGTCCCGTCATGGGGGATAATGCCGCTATCGCCACGCTTGGCGATCGCAGTGGATATTGTTAATACTCGAGGGAGTGCTGCTGCCCACTCCCCCGCTATTCCCTCAGTCGGCTCTTACGACTCCCGTGGGTAGAGAGGGTTGGGACAATTCTAAAGCCGGCCCCACACGGCCAACAACTATTTATGGATTACATAAATCATTGTCCTGTATAGGAATCAAACTCCCAGCACACGACACAGAAAGGCATTATGAGGTTATTTAAGTTAATAACGGGGACAAAATCATATGGTGATACTCCTAGTCTATCCATTGCCTATGACATTGCTACAAGTTTTTACAAATATTTAAAAGACAAACCTCTTTATCTTCTCTTCATCCGAAGTATGACCCAGTGCGTATTCAATGACCCATACTTCATTTGCTAGATTGGTAGTTTTCATGCGCTCCCATAAGAAATCATAGTCTTCTCCCGTGCCGTGACGTAAACCAGTCTCGTAAACCACTGGACGTAAGCTTGGTGATACTCTAAATAGATAAATAGTGTTTTTTTATTACATAATTTAATGTTGAATACAGGAACTTATTATACAAGACATTCTAACCTTTCTTATTAAATGGAATTTAATTATAAAATGGAAATGGTATTTTTATTGAGGTTGAATAAAGGAAGCCGAAGTAGCAAAACCTACTACCCCGTACCCTATTTCTTCAAATAGGAAGAAATGTTCTTAACTACTCTTTTGAGTAACCAGCACCATAAAATAACACACGTCGTGCCTTTTCTTAGTCTGTATTAAGGGACCACTAAGGAACTATTTACTATCTTTCCTAGCGTCCTTAAGCTACGGTGACTTCAGACACGCCGTATGCCTGTTTGCCACTATTAATGACGGCATAAAAGGAAATGATATCACTGCAACGGAAGAAAAACTCAATAAATCACGTTATGATAGAAACATAGAATACATCTTCAAAATACTTACTCTGTGCCGTTTTCTCTTAATGCATTGAACAAAGCAAGTGAATGTTCCACACATTCACTGTGATCTAATTTGCAAGCAAACTCTAAAAGTTGCTGCCGATTCCTCAAATCTTCGAAACTATCTGTATTTCTTTCGTCATACCCAAACTTTTCTATGCCCTTGCCTACTAAGTGTAGCATATATTCCTAAAAGATAAATTGGTGATTAATGGCCTACCCAAAGAACAGGGTCTACCGACTTTCGTATCTACCTTCATCATCATCGTGCTCATGGACTCTACTACCGAGATTATTATCAAGCCGCTGTTCACCATTTCATTTCATAGATATTAAAAGAAAGAATAAACGGTTATCTCCTGCTACAACCAAAACACATCGATGTGCTTCATGCCCGGTCACACAGGAGATGGTAGTACCAACCCGCTCGGGCCCGATAGTAAGTGAGTACTCCCACTTGGTACCTAGGCCTACCACTAATAATGCAATGGGTGATAATTTAGTCGTCTCATACGACACCTTTGGGAAAGAATGGGGTAGTGACACTTGTATTCTTAGTTCGTCACCACACGGACAAAAATCCTGCAGAATCGTAAAAATTTGGATTGTTTTTTTCATTTGGAATTTGGCATCGCACAATGAGGCAGCGTTCGATTATTGAGTAAACTCAACTAGTAAAAATAAGTATTTTTGAAATTCTTACCTCTATCTCTGGTAAAACATCAGCGTGCCCCTGATAGCTATGCAATAGTTGGTTGAAGCCCTTCAAAGCGGCGACCCAAACCGAATAATCTGTTTCTTGCTCAAGGAAGCCGATTGTACTATAAAGAATTGAAAAGTCCTCCTCATCGGCGTACAAGAGAGCAAAGAGATCGTTTACAATCTGAAACACATAAACAGATTATAAGTGATTGTTCCTAGCATTGTTAAAATATTTATACATTTCATTCCATCCATCTATTATCCTTTCAACGTCCACTTTTGGACATAGGCCTCCCCAAGGATTGGGGGATAATGCCGTAATTGCCACGCTTGGCAGGCGGGTTGGCGATCGCAGTGGATTTTGTTAATACTCGAGGAAGTGCTGCTGCCCACTACTCCGGTATACCCTCAGTCGGCTCTTACGACTACCTGTGGGTAGAGAGGGATGGGACAATTCTAAAGCCGGCCCCACACGGCATACATTTCATTATTAATCGTCAATTTCTTCAACCTGTAAAGCTTTCTACAGTATATTCTTTTCTTCTTTGTTTTAGCCATATCAAAATGATATCTAAAATATTACTTTTGCTAAAAAGCTTATAATATGTAACTTATTTAAAATTTCTAATTAGAAATCCGAAAAATTAACAGTTTTAATAATTGTTAACCGCGTAATATTTTTAATAATCTTGATGTGTCTCAAAAAAAGAGAATAATTGTTTTATACAAATATTATAATAATACATATTTTTTGTATAAAACAATATATATTATTGAAGCGAGAGTTGGGTATGTAAAAAGAAGCATGAGAGTAAAATCAATGCGGTCGAAATGCGATCTCTGCGGAGAATCTGTGGAGTGAGGCTGACTGACCGCATTCGTAACAATGACGTAAGAGAGCGAGTAGGTATGACAGAGAGTATTGGTGTAAAGATGCGAAAGGGAATGCTCTGATGGTTCGGACATGTGGAAATAATGCCGGACGAGCGACTGGCTAAGAAGATATACAATGCGAAAGTGGAAGGATATAGGTACGGGGGAGACCGAGACTTACCTACCTAGACCAAATTGGTCATGTATTGAAGGAAGGTGGAATCAGGAGTCTCCGAAACCGGCGAGCGTGTATGAAGAGAGTTATGAATGTTGAGGAAGCGAGAGATGTATGCAAGAATAGAGCCTCTTGGCACTCTGTTCTCTCTACCTACCCCGCAAGGGAAATGGCGTGATGATAAGTTAGTTAGTTAGTTTTTTATAATAATACCAAAAACAAACTGTACTACACAAAACGTCACGCAGACGTTTCGGTAATATTCATTAACAAACACATGTACTTGTACATTGTTTTAATATTGTTTAATATTTTATTGCATTTCGCCATGTGAGTAATGGGTTATTCTTACATTTAAAAATAAATACCTGCTTTAGGTTTATGATCACTCCTGTTTAAATCAATTTTTAAAATCCAAATACCTTAGCACGTTTTGAAATAAAACTACGTTTACGGAATCTATCGCGTTTACTTGATTTTACTACTATCCCGACGTTTCGAATACTTTACAGCATTCATGATCACGGGTGGACTTAGATGATAGACGTCCAAGGTTGATATGTTATTTCAAAGGTTTCATCTACCCACAGTATATGATTTTACAAAATTTTTGGTTTATTTATTTTAACCCACCTAATATTCGTTTAGAAACACAGTGAAAATATCTACTTCAAATGTTTATGCTTACAATGTATGAGACTTTAAGTTAGTATATTAAAATGAGTATAATACTCCTCTTTAAATTGTAAAATTGTTTTTTTTTTTGTTTTTATTTAGTGCTCAAAAATTCTACCAGAAACTACCAATTACTACCAGTAAGAAGACAATCTTGGTTATTAGTTTATATTATTAAATATATTGATTTTTCCAAAAGCTAAGACTAAGAAGCTACCACCGGATCGGAACGCGGCCTGATGATAGTAGTAAAATCAAGTAAACGCGATAGATTCCGTGAACGTAGTTTTATTTCAAAATGTGTAACATTCGCGTAAATATCAGAAAGTATTACCTTAGCACGATTCAGATGGTGTATGACTTTATGGTCACTACCCTTTAAGGCTGATGTGATGATTTGCCAGGAGTGTTCATCGTAGTTTACTCTGTAAAAACCTGCCAAAAAATGGGTATGCGTTATTTTTATATCTATTATTTTCCCAATATAATCATCGTTTTCAATTTTAAGCCACGTTGTAAAAAAACTTTTTAATGTTAGATTACCTGTTTCTTGTACGTTAAATATAACCCAGTTGTGTTCATTGCTGATATTAGTGATCGATAACTCATGTGTTCTGTCTTTCATAACGAAAACGGGTTTGGTATTCTCAAAATCTGGAGACATTCCAGTTGTGTATGTAATAGGAATGTTATAAGTCTCATTTGATGAGTATGAAGCATTTATATAGAAGCGTTTCTGAAAATAAACATTATTATTCATCATATCAGAAGATATTTCGTGGTCTCTACCTACTTGAGATGATATCTGGCAAGAATTTGTAATATTATCTATATTTTTCTCTATCATGTAGCACAAAATCCATAAGTTGAAATGTCTCATTATTTATAATATAGAATTCTGTGCATATGAGGCTATTTTAGGCCACAAACTAGCCTGACGCTCAAAAACTCAATCCCTTCGCTATTTATATCAACAACTACAAAAACTATATGGTTGTCTGTAAAATCGGTTTACAGACGATAATTTTATGTGATAACGTCATATATGTTTTCTGAGAGTTTCACAAAAAATGCATTGGTCGCCATACATTTTTCGGAACGTGACACCTTTTATGCATGCAGCCGGCATTCATCGATTTGTAAGACATTATCACATGAAAAAGTCTTTGATAATCATAAGTATGCTTACAGATTTAGAAAAGATGACTTTTCTCAAGAAGTAATATTTTCCTAAAATATAATTACAATTCGTATTTGACTGGATATGGAACTTTATATAAGACCTCTTTCATGCAGTAATAGATCTTATCTTTGGACTCTGCTAAGCGACTATTATTCGACCAACTTTTCGTACGATATCAGTGACCATTAAAATAAACACCTTTGCATAATAAATACTTCTATTGTTGTTAGTTAAGTATTGATATTTGTAGGAATAGACAATAATAATTCCGGAGTGGAAACAATAGTGATATTACTATTCAATTTCAGGAAGAAAGAAACAAAAGCCCTTTAAGCTATTTCACCTATATATACATAGGTGTTAAGACGCGTTTGATTGTTTATTATATTTTATTTTTTATTTTAATTACCTTACCAAGCATAAAATTTTAAATTTACCTGAGTTAAAGTTACTTTATCAGTACTGTAATCAATGTCGACATGCAAAAGAGGATGACCAGCCTGTGTGATCCAGGAGCTCATTATATCAGCTACATTAGCGTTAGGATAAGCACTCAATGAATTGTATGCAGATACACCTTCCTGCAGTCCAGCGTAGAGCAATTCTGGATAGCCAGAATCAAAGGAGCTGTGGCAAGAAATAATCACTGCTAAAACTATACTCAAGAGCACCCTCATTATAAACCAATAATAAAAGTAGGAATTTTAACGTAGTTTGCATTTAATTAATGATCATCTAATACTTATCCAAATGCCAGCGTACTTCAGCATTATGTAATTATAGTTATTTGTTGTCTTGAAAAACTCAAACCAAGTAACCTAAAGACTGTTACAAATTCTCTGTGTTAATCTTGTGAATCTTATAAATATTCCCCGCGACATTTATCTAGTAAATTTTTACTAGTTATATAACTTCTTTGTATAAAACATAGGCGAACTCTCACTACTAATACTACATCATGAGTTCAAATGTTGACGCGTGAAAAGCAATAATTTACTAAAAGAACACTTACTTATTTTTCAAATAGTTATGCAATCCAAGTTTAAAAGCCTCATCTCCGATCCAATGATGTATCATTCTGATTACAGAACCTCCTTTCTGATATGTTATTCTTCCAAAATGATCACTGATTTCAGCAGGAGAATTAACGTTAATGTTGCTTATTGGTGGTGAATTTAGAAGTTCATCTGCATCGTATGCAGTATAAACTGAACTTGTTACTAATAAATTTGCTGAACCTAAATCTGGCTCGATCTGTTGGAGATTAGATTTTGTTACGTTATATTAAAAAATCATTGGAACGCTTATTAATAAACTAGTGGTTTTATTGTTATCATTATAGTACAATAAATTACTGTTGCTTTAATAGCTAACTTGATAAAATTGTGATCTAATGAAGTTATGTGGAGCTTTTAAAACATCCAGTGCTTGGGGTAGTGGATTTGGTCTCCACATGCAATAAATATATTTGTATGATCCCAAAACTGTACATATCCCCACCTGCTGCAATGTGTTTAGTGAACTACACCTTACAAAATCATGAGCAGGTCACATTTCTAAAGGAGAAATAAGTTTTCACAACAAGATTTAACTTTTAATTGATTTTAATATAGGTACTCGTATCTGTCAAATAAATATTTCATACTTACTATAGCAGTGATATAATCTTGGAAATAATTTGCGAATCCTTCGTTTAACCATATGTTACTCCACCAGTGACAAGTTACTAGGTTTCCAAACCACATGTGTGTAGTCTCATGACCTAATATCTGCGCAATTCTGTATTTGAAATAAGGTCCTGACATCTGAGAATCGTATAACAGCAACGCTTCTCTGAAAATAATGCAACACTATATAAAAATCTGCTAAATATTACATACATACGGCACCTGATGATATACCACTTTGCGTTTATCGTTACCTATAGACGCCTGCAACACTAAAGGTATTGCCAGCTCTGAGGAAAGGGTTAGGAAAGGGAGAGGAGGAATTATAATGAGAGGATGGGAAGCATAATAAGGAGAGGATAGGGGGGATAATAAAGAAAGCATATGAAGAAAGTTAACGGAATATACAAGGTTAGGAGTACCTACTGTTGTTTCACGTTGGTCTTCTGTGAGATGGTAGTACTTCTTCGATTGAGCCGGTCGAATCATGTTTACAAACATACAATGTCACGGTCACAAATCACGCAGACTCACTGCGGATCACACAAAGATTTCTCCTGTATGGGAATCGAACCCAAACTACTCGGGTGGGAGAGGTCGGTTCAATACCGATCTCCCCCGCTTATCACACCGCCATCTATGCTGTCATTCCATAAGTAGATTAGCTACTGTAAAAGAACAATCGAATCAACCTTGATAGTTGTTTGATCTTACCTATAATTTACAAGACCCCAATTTTCCATAGCACCAGCCCTAAAATCTGGTAACGCTACATGATCCAGCTTCAAATATTCGTTAGTAGAATAGAAATTGATGCCGTAATATGCGCCTAGTTCATCCACAACTTTTTTACCAAAATCAAACGCGAATACACCCTGGCTTTTTGCTTCTGGTCTAGTATAAAGACCAAATTCTTGAGTTCCATTAATACTATAATTAGCAGCTTCAAATTCAGATATTACGAATGCAACCAAATACGTTGGCATCTTCGGAGTTGGGTAGAAAGTTTCTCTGATGTAGCCATTTCCTCTAAAATTTTATCAAAACCAAAATTACTCTTGTAAATGAAGTAGTTCAACAATTTTTTTATACAACGTGACACAAGCATACTGCCTGTCTGATGGTTAGCGCACTCCAGGTATTATAAGTTCATCACGTTACACTAGTCTTCTTGTATAAGGCAATAAACTTTGTAAATATCCGGAGGGCTTATTTACAA
The DNA here is from genome assembly GCA_948253155.1 of Leucoma salicis. Classification (NCBI taxonomy): domain Eukaryota; kingdom Metazoa; phylum Arthropoda; class Insecta; order Lepidoptera; family Erebidae; genus Leucoma; species Leucoma salicis. Next base: position 4,124,718 of record OX411811.1, read on the forward strand.
ATATTCCAGATATTTTTAAGTTAAAATCATCTAGTGGGATCCTAAGTTATTTATTTGTAAATTACTGTAAACGTTACGGTGTTACGACTACTTACAAGTCCATCGATGACAACATTTTCGTATTTGCTAGTGATTTCTGGTAACTGGATGGCCGATCAATTTGAATTGTGAAGATAGCTTTGAGACCTGGTTCATCAAAGCAAGGGAACACCTTCCTCGCATGTGTGGGCTCCATTTGAGTGGCTCCCAGCCATCTAAAATTAATGAAAAAAATTGATTATTGTTTAGTAATTTATATAACAGCTTATCCCGACTGCCGATTAACGAACAGAAAAAAAATCGAGTCTGCACAACCGTTTGGAATGTTTTTATTTTGTAATTTTATTTTATAATGTAAACATCCGCTAATAAAAAATTTTTAGGATATCTTTATTTTCCATATTTAATTCTATGAGTGTTAGCCCAAGGCCGGAAGCTTTGCAGTCAGCCTTCTTCTTTTATGTGGATGATTACAACTGGGGGAAAATGAGAAGTGAAAGTTTAATGTACAAAATTATTTGAATCCAGATTCAACTGACCAACGGCCATACCCAATATCCACATCACATTTGTCTTTACGACAATAGCTTAGCGGCTTAAAGCACTTCCTCGGATTGGAAGAAACGCAGGTTTAAACTCCGCTCGCCCTAAAATTCTTTTTTTTTTTTTTACAGTCACAAATTATTTGTACTTTAAAGTAGCTAAGCATGTCAAGGGCTTAAAATATAGATCAAAAAGTGAAAGTTTATATAGGAGTATTGGTATTTCTAATCAGCACTTCAAATATTATTATTTAGATAGATATTTATGCTTTTTAAATCTTTATGGACTAGTTTCAGTCCAAAAATATTTGTAAAGCTGTTGGCATCTGCTCTTTTGGTAATAAATGTATTCTGTACATTATTTTATACATTCTGTACATTATTAATAATACAAAATAAAATAATAATAAATACCTCAGTTTGGCCTGCTATTAGCTGGATTAGTTATTAACAAGAATTGCTGGCTCATAGTGATTATGTTTTTTTATTTATTTTAAGTAAATTAACTTTAAATATTACATAAATAATAGTTTGTGTTACAGTTATCACAACTTCAAAAGTGTTTATCATAAAGAGATAAGTAAGTACTATTTAGATAAAAGATCACGTCTTATCATCAAATATTTGTTGAAGATGAAATTAAGTAATAAAATATTATTGTAGCTTCTTTTTCTTTTGATAACAGTATAGGTATTTGTCATACTCATAACCTGGTCGTGGTTCATCCGGCAAAATTTTTATTTGCTACTTTAGCACTAATATTCATACCATGTGTTGCCAACGTGTTATAAACTCTTTTGTATCCATATTTTAGGTTTTCATATTTCGAATAATGTATATTTTTAAGTGTTCTGAAAGTTCGTATTTTATTGAAGTTCTCTACACCATGAAATTCACGTAAAAGATGTATTATGATGTTGAAGAGCTGTTAAATATATTAAATTAATTTTACATTATTTTCATAAAATTTACGATATATTTTTTGATCGCTTATAGAAGTAATATTTTGATTAGTTTTAAAGTTAGTTTCTATAATGTAAAAAGTCGTTATTGTAATTCTATTTATAGTTTCTATTTGCACCATGTTTAATGGTTTCTTAATCAGCAGCGTTCATTATAGTACAAAGTTTTAGGTTATAATTAATTTGTAAGCATAATTTATAAGGCGTGACCAGTTCAGAACATGCATGTATGAATATAACTTAATGATAGCAACTTTCCTTTTCAGAATTTTAGACGTTTCTTGCATACTTACAAACTACAACAGCTATCTTTAAACTATAAAGTCATAAGCATTTTACAATCAGATTACCAAGTATTGTTTGAGGAAAATAATTGTCTTTTATAATAGTTTGTGTGTGTAATGTACATAGGTATTCAGGGAATCCCGTAACAAAGTTTTTGTTGTATTTTCAATAACAAAAGATAAATACCACTCAATTCTTAACTCAAGTAGTGTAATCTGATAACGTTTACATTTTGTTTATGTGTCATGATACTACTTCAAGACAGAACAATACTAATGCAATCAATGCTCTTAGACAATTATTGATTACAATAACATGTATATAATCCATCAATAATTATGTAATTGACTTGAAAACTAAAACAAATTAGCTAGTACCTATATTGATAACCAAGTATGTAGCCTCGCTAAAATAAATATTAACACTTAACAAGTTTTATTATTCTCCATATAAAGATATACATTATTATATTTTTATTATGTACTAGCATATGCCCGCGGCTTCGCCGCAGCCAAAAGCTAGTTTTTAGATTATAAGTCAGGTTCCCGATATACTAGTAGTAGCGGGATATAATTATAACAGTTTATAAGTGTAACCGAGAGCTTTCAAATAGATAAAGTTGCATCAAAATCCTTTAAGTAGTTTTTGCATGTGCGCGAACGAACAAACAGACAAACATACAAACAGATAAACAGACACACAGAAAAAAATTCTAAAAACAATAGTTTCGTATTCAGACACACCTATATACCTAGCCTATTATAGTATTTTTTTCTCAAATATCTGAAATGTACACAGCTTTATAATAGTATAGATTAGTAAAGAAAATTATACTTACTTTTTTATACCATTTTCTAAGTAATAGTTCCTATAAAATCCATTTAAGTCTTCTCTGATGGGGCCAACGTAAGTTATTTTCACCGTATATTGGATATCGGGCGCTAACGCCACAAGCAAATTCACAAAACAAAACGTATAATGTGTATCAAATTCTAAAGGATTTGTATTATTTAGAGCTATATTTGCATTTGTATTCAAATTAGTAACTGCAATATTTGCAGCGGTGAAATTTAGGTCTTCCGAATGGAGTTTTATTTGATTAGTATCAGCTGTTGTAGTAAATTGTATGATAACTTCTCCATCAAAAGTAAATTCTCTTCCATCATTAGTGTTGAAACGTGGAGTAATCAATATTTGGTAGGCTGACGGTACTATTGGAGTATCCAATCTATATTTTGTATCAGTGACCACCACCGCAACTTTTGCCAGTATGCATACTCCTGCTAAAGTTAGCAGTTTTTGAAACATGTCTGAAATAAAAATTATTGGACTTGTTATCACAATGAAAGTAATTAATTTTACATATAATATTAGTATTTTTTATGCACGTTACTGTGTGTAAATGAGTAATATTTTTTTTTAAGAATATTTATGCTCGAATAGCCTTCATTTTTATTATCCTTTATATTTCCAAACGCTAAGAGTCTACTATATAGTGAAAAGAGAAGATAATCTACCTAGATTGAACGCATAAATATGAGAGTAATTTATTTAGTAACTAGCCTTTAATAAAAAAAAACAACTTACTATGCGTACAATTATGTGAATGTTGATAATGTGACGTGAAAATTGATTACGAGAAAGACGGTTAAGTTGTTGGATAATTTGAAGTGGATTTTCTCATCAAATTGAATAGTTTACTAATGCTATAGTAGTCGTCTGTTTTCACAATTTGTTCAAACAATATTTTTTTTTTATCTAACTAATCCACGTCAGCATTGTTTCCATCACTCCGCAAAGAAGTAAAATGTACACTTTCAGCTTAATATACCTTAAATGCCATGTGGGGCCGGCTTTAGAATTGTCCCACCTCTCTCCACCCATGGGAGTCGTAAGAACCGACTGAGGGAATACCGGGGGAGTGGACAGCAGCACTCCTTCGAGTATTAACAACATCCACTGCTATCGCCAACCCGCCTGCCAAGCGTGACGATTACGGCACTATCCCCCATTCTTGGGGAGGCCTATGTCCAGCAGTGGACTTTAAAAGGCTGATGGATGGATGGATGGATACGTTAAACTAACCGAGTATGCACATAGATTATCTATATCTGGTTAAAAAGTTTCGTACAAAAGTTACAATTTGCCAAATATTTAATTTCAAAACGCCCGATATAGAAGATAGGTTACAGGTACCATATGGCAAAAGTACATATATCAAAATAACTAATAAAATAATATTTCACGGACATTTCACACAACGTCCTCTGGTCCCAATCTAAGCTTAACGCTTGTGCTCTGGGTACCAGATTACGGATATAATACATAATATTACTTTTTTTTTGTAAATACATACATATAATAGATAGAAAACACCCAGACGCAGTACAAATATATGTGTTCATCACGCAAATAATTGTCCTGAGTGGGAATCGAACCTACGACCTCATGCACGGAAGATGGTATCACTACCGACTACGCCACGAGGCTCGTAAACTATGACAATACAAAATATAGAATCAGTTATTGAAATTCTAAAGATAGAAAGCTCTCATTAAAAATAAATTAAGATGGTATATAGAACGAACTTGCTTCCCTTGAAGTTCGGTTCAGTCTGAATATAATACCTAAAAATAAATCAAAAGAATGTAGATACTAACCTTCAGTGTTCACTTCTACAAACTATTGTCTAAACTGAAGCTAGTACTTAGATATTTTAGAATCGTGACTATGTGACTGATAAGCAGCATCTTAAAGAGTTTCGTTATCAGTGATAATGTAGCACTTGTTGTATATAGGTTCAGTTATATTGTTTAATTTATTTTCTAAATCTGAACTTGTATTAGTATCAATAATTGTTGAGATTTTTAACTAAATTCTTCTCTAAATCCAATTAATATATTCGCACTATAGGATAAAATGTATACCAGTTGTTAAGTCTAATCAGCTACCAAATAAAAAAAGTTGCATCAAAATCCGTTCAGTAGTTTTTGCATGATGCTCGAACAAACAAACAGCCAAAAATTCTAAAAAAAAAATACCTAATACTCTTTGTACACATATAAAACCTGAGGTAGAAACTGCTAGAGAGTTTGAAGTTGCGTCTTCTAAATTACCGTTTCAGAGCTATGGTGATACTTGACCAACTAAGTTATCGTGAAACTTCTCTGGACTATCAATTTCCATAATACATTCTTTCTTAATGTTTTGATAAACACCAATCATATACTTAAATTGTGTTCTCATTTTATTACCCTTTTCTTATCTGTATTTTGTCTCTAGATAACTCCTAACAGCTAAGGCATCAAAAATCATATAAAAGTATAAGTATATCAGTCGAAATTTTAACGTCAAGACCGGAATCTTTATAGGTATTCTTGGCAATAGAAAAGGTGACTCCTTCAAATATTGGCGCTATAACAATGGTAATTTTTTAACTTTCTGCTAAGAAAATTAAAAATTTTCAAAAGTTGGGAAGTTATTGCATTTAACCCGTTTTTCGAAAATCGAGTTTTTCAACGGATGTTGACGTTTTGAGGCCCTAGAAACCATGTGTGTGTGTGTGTGTGTGTGTGTGTGTGTGTGTGTGTGTGTGTGTGTGTGTGTGGCCGTATGTAAACCTCTCATAACTTTTGAACGGCTTGACTGATTTTTATCGGGGTTGGCGTCATTCGAAAGTACTTGACCAAACAAAGACTTTGAATACAATTAGGACTGATTCGAAACGGTAGATGAGAAATCTCAAAAAAACTACATAAAAAAATTTTTTTTTGGAATAACTTTTTAATGCTTTTAACGATGGATTCCAAAAACTAATCAGGTCTTAACAATAAAAAACCACGTCGATCGCCACCAGTCCAATCAAAATCGGTTGATTCGTTCGTGAGATATCGTTGTCGAAAAAAATTTAAATAAATGTTTTTTTCAGAATTTCTATGAAATTTTCAGTCTGACCAGTTCGAGCTTTAACATTCTTCAAAGAGCTCAAAAAGCTACGTTGAATGCCGAAAAAATCGGTTCATTCATTCAAAAGTTATTGCGATTTGAAAATTCAACGAATAGTGGTTTATTAAATCTCTATCAGACTTTTGAGCTCGAAGAGCTCAAAAGCATAGAACAGTTATCTCTTTGAGCTCGGAGAGCTCAAAATGACACGAAAATTATACTTTTGAGCTCGAGGAGCTCAAAAATATAATAGCTCGAGGAGTTCAAAAACATAATAAGTGCAATTTTGAGCGCTTGAGCGCACAGGACAGGCATGGGGGGAGGTCGGTATCTAAACTGCTCCGCCGACTCTTACCTTGATGAGGATAGTGACTATTTTCCAATCTGAATTTCGTTGAAAAGAGAAAATAGGTATATACCACTTCATTTTTGCCCTATCCGGGAAGACAATCCATGCCAAATAGTACCAACAGATCAACGAGTACCAACTCAGCTATTGACATTATTATTTCAAAGATAACAACATGTTTACATTACAGATATTGATTTATTTATCATCTACTATTTAAGACTAGTCATTGAGATCATATCTCCGCTGTCATAGACATCAACAGTAATGAAAATGGGTTAAGGTTTATATTGCAATATTGTATTTATCTAATTCTTGGCTTTTGCCCGCGGCTTCGCCACAGCCAAAAGCTAGTTTTTCGGTTATATCTCATGTTCCCGATACAGTAGCGGGATAAAATGTATACCAGTTTTTAAGTCTAACCAATGCCTTTCAAATAAAAAAGTTGCATCAAAATCCGTTCAGCAGTTTTTGCGTGATGCGCGAACAAACAAACAGATAAACAGACAAACAGACAAAAATATTTATATATATTTTTAGCATTTGACATGCACTTTTCACTTTGTGTTTAATGAACAGACAAAAATTCTAAAAAAAATTGTTTTGTGTTTAGAAACGTCTATATAGCCTATTACAGTCATTTATTCTCAAATATCTTGAATGTATAGACACAACTCTGTTACAGCCTTATAATAGTATAGATTCTGCTCGCGACTTTGTTCGTGTATACTAGAATTGGATCAAATATGTATATACTTTAGAATTATATTACGTAAGTTACTAATACCATGAAATAGATTGCTAACAATTTGTGACAGCAGTAAAAATTATTTGTGACTGTGGAAAAAAGAGAACTTTAGTGCTAGCGGGATTCGAACCTGCGTCTCTTCCAAGCCGTTGAAGTGCTCTAGATCACTCAGCCATCGAAGTGACTGACGGCCATTCCAAATCTCTACATTTTTTATTGCATTTAGTGGCAGACGAGCTATGGCCCATCTGATGTTAAATGGTAACTATCGCTCATGGACTCAACTATACCTCTTGGTACCCTTTTTTTTTTTTTTATTTTAGGTGGGCAAAAATGTCCTACCGCACACCCCGCTGCCCGGGGAAACAACGGGGTGAATGGGGCTCTCACCCACTAAAAACCCACCGTGCGCCTCCACCCGCCCTTGCTACGGCGGATCACGGGTACCGCGTCGTTACGACCGCGATCCGCAGGCGGCAGCCCCTACGGGCACCCTCTCTTGAGCGACGCCTCGCGCACTTGGGCGTCGCACCTTTGCGGTAGGCTTCCGCGGACGGCAGGGTACTCCCCGACCCCACCGTCCGCAGCCTCGGCTAGGGCGGCATCAGGCGCAAGTAAGCGCGTGCACGCCGCCCCTCGCGCCGGCGGCGAATCGGGTCCGCGAAGGAGGATTCCTCACGGGCCCTCTCCGCCACCTCCTTCCGCGAGATGACAGCCTCGCAGAAGGCGGCGACCGCGGTCCAGGCCCTGTCACTGCCAACCATCGCTCGCGCAACGGCCGGCAGCGACAGGTCCACGCCTATGACTGCAACGAGTTCCCGGCGCTGCACATCCCAGGCCGGGCACGACTCGAGCGTGTGCTGCGCCGAGTCCTCGTCGCAGTCGCAGTGGTGACAGCCTGGGGTCGTCATCTTTCCGCCACGATGACATTGCGCTCGGCGAGGGGCGGCTGCCCCCCGCCCGCGCCGTCGACGCCCGCCGATAGACGTCGGCGAGCACCTCCGCCTCCAGATCCCACGGGGGGGTTCCGGCCAACGCGCAGGCTGCATCGGTCGAGACCGTGCGGTACCCGCGTATTGCCCTGACCGCTACGACCCTCTGTGGCCGCCACAGAAGGGCCCTATTGCGAGCGGCCAGGGACTCCGCCCACACGGGCGCGCCGTACAGCGCCATCGACCGTACTACCCCCGCGTAGAGTCGTCGACACGCAAGACTCGGTCCGCCCAAATTCGGCATAAGTCGCCCGAGGGCGGACGCCGTGTTGACGAGCCTTGGCGCAAGACGGCGGAAGTGCTCGTCAAAGTGCCACCGTCCATCCAATACCAGGCCCAGATATTTGATGTGGGCCTGGATTGGGAAGCCCACACCGTTGACCGTTATCGAGGCGCTGGCGGGCGGGCCCCGTCGGCGCCCATGGAAGAGTAGGGCCTCCGACTTTTCAAGGGCAACCCTAAGCCCCAGCGCCTCGATCCGCCTGACCACCTCCGCGGTACCTGAGGTGGCCAGAGTTGCCGCCTCCTCGAGGGTCCTGCCCCGGGCTGTGACGAGCGTATCGTCTGCGTAGCAAATTACGCCCAGCCCGGGGGGGAGCCGGCCACGGAGGACCCAGTCGTAGCCGATGTCCCACAGGAGCGGCCCAAGAACCGAACCCTGCGGGACGCCGCAAGACATAGCCCTCCTTACAACGTCCCCTTCCCGGTCCACGAAGAGGACGCTGCGGCGGTCCAGGTAGTCTGCCACCAGCCGCCTTAGGTAGAGGGGCACTCCATGGTACCGGAGTGCCTCCTTGATGCAGCCGAATGGCAGACTATTGAAGGCGTTGGCGACGTCGAGCGACACTGCCAACAGCACTTCCCTCGAGGTGACGGCCTCCGCAGCCGCGGCCTTCAGGCGCAGAATGGCGTCGACCGTAGACCGACCCGCCCGATATCCAAACTGGGCGTCGGACAGGTCGGGGCCAACCGCTCCTAGGTGCCGGACGATGCGGGCAGCGACTACCCGCTCGAGGAGTTTGCCCGCCTCGTCCAGCAACACGATGGGCCTGAAGGCCGAGACCGTATTCGGAGGCCGTCCCGGCTTCGGCAGGAGCACGAGCTTCCCCTCCTTCCAGCAGTCAGGGAACCGTCCGGACACCAGGCAAGCGCCGAACAGCTCCCCGAGGCGGGGCTCAAGGTGGTCGAGGACCAGGGCCAGCACTCGGGCGGGAACCCCGTCCGGCCCGGGGGCGGCGCCTCTCCGCATACGCGCAGCCGCCGCCCCCATTTCCGTCGTCGTCACGGGCGGTACCTCCCCGTCGTCGGCCTCCCGGTCACCATCTGGCGGAGCCATGACCGGGGGCGTGTGCACCGCCCGTGAGGGGAAAAGTCCCTCGACTACCTCAGAGAGGAAGCCCGGCTGGAGGTTCTCCGTAAGGGGGGGGCCCTGGGCGCGGAGCTTGTTAAGCGCCGCGCGGTACGGGCGTCCCCAGGGGTCACGCTCGAGACCCTCCAGCATCTCCTGCCTTTTCGCGTCTTTGGCGCGACAGATGGCCTGCTTTAACGCGGCGCGCGCACTGCTATACGCCGCATACAGCTGGTCCTCCCGCTCTTCGTCGCGGATTCGGCGACGTCGGCTGCGGGTGTAGGACCTCCGGGCACGAATACAGGCCGCACGGAGGTCCGCCAGCTCCGGGGACCACCAGTAGACCCCCTTCCGTCGAGGCGGGCGCCGCACGCGGGGCATGGCCGCATCGCAGATCTGCGTAAGCATGCCGCGAATGCGGCCAGCCTCGGCGCCCAACCTCTTGGTACCCAGCCCTACCACAAGTTATACAATGGATGATAATTGCTTACTTCCCTTAGTCGCCTCACACGAAACCCGTGGGAAAGAATGGGGTGGTGATACTTGTATTCTTAGTCCGTCACCACACGGAGAACATCACATTTGTCTCTACGATCACTTATTTAGAGTACTTCCCCGGATCGGAAGGGACGCAGGTTCAAATCCCACTCGCACTAAACTCCTCTTGTTCCACACTCACATATGTATAATTTTTTTTTAGAGTAGAGCATATCAAGTGCTAAAATACAGATCAAAAAGCAGTAAAAATGTTATCAGTTCCAGGTTAGGTAGTAAAAAAGTCCATATATAAAGAAAAATCACAGAATTGATCGGAGAAGTACCGCCCTCTCACAGAATATTGAGGTAATGTAACGATAGATACTCGTATAGTCAAGTTTTGTTCGGTGATACTTTTTTCCGTGTTGAATTGAATGATTTACAGTTTCGTCGTTGTTTGTCAAAGGAGTTGTCGAAGTTGTTTGTTATAAGACATTGATAAAAAAGATACTTAGAGAAAGTAGACAATTACAGTTTATATGGAATTTCAACTCATAATCCCTCATTAAGATAAGCTTAATCTCTTATTACGTGTATAGTACATTTTTTGAGATTATTTGCAATTAAAAACAAATGATTTGTGAATGTGGAAAAAGAGAAGTTTAGTGCGAGTAAAATTTGAACCTCCCAATCGGGGTAAGTGCTCTAGACCGCTAAGCCATGGCACTGACCGGCGGCCATTCCCAATCTCCACATCACATTTGTCTTTACTACGAATGCCACCTATCGGATGTGTCCGGATGTATACACATTCACAAATATTTTTTTTCTTTAAAGTAGCTGAGCAATTTACAAATAAAAATTATTTGCAATTTTTAGGGGTTCACGGTGAATTTTACATAAAAACGTAAACTTACTACATACTCATTTTATTTAATCATTATATATAATTTTTTATGTCCGTTAAATTGTACGTTTTTAAAGTCTCCGCAATAGTAGGATATGTGCCTATTTGAAATTTTGCTTAGAACAGCGTTGTCTATAAAAATATTAAAAAACTAGCCTTAGCCTGCGGCTCCGCCGCAGCCAAAAGCTAGTTGTTAGGTTATATCTCGGGTTCCCGATATAGTAGTGGGATAAAATGTATATACCAGTTTTTAAGTCTAACGTCTAATCAAGAGCTATCAAATAAAAAGAGTTGCATCAAAATCCGTTCTGTAGTTTTTGCGTGATGCGCGAACGAACAAACAGATAAATTGAAAGACAAAACATTTTAAAAAATTGTTCTGTGTTCAGACACACCTTATAGCCTAATACAGCCATTTTTTTCTCAAATATCTTAAATGTATATACACGGCTCTGTTACAGCTTTATTATACTCGTTTTTATAGATAGATTTGGAAAAAAAAACAGTAAATGGCTATCTCAAATAAAATGCCAAATAAATTATAAAAAATATATTTAATCTTAAATAAATATTAAACATATATGTAACTAAATTACATTAAAAACATCGTGATTAAAGAGACGGACAATAAGGCCGCAGTAGGCACGATGCCACCAGCTGAACCCCGAGCTGCTTTGAGAACTATTTGAGCATTATCTGTGCCCCAAGCCATGTTCGTCCTTGCAGATTGTATAGCGCTTAAGCCTACGGTATACTCAGGAATAGAAGCCTGGTTAGCATTCAGCCATGTCTGCATCTATAAACAATTTATAGCGTATTACAAAATTGCTTAGTATAGTTTTATATGCAGCAGCGGCCTTTCCGTTCTTTCTGTTGTCGAGTTTTTATAAATATTTTTTAAGGCTTTAACATGCTTAACCATATAAACTGCACAGATGGCGGAGTGGTTTAGATACCAGCCTCACACCCGAATGTTGTGGGTTCGATTCCCACACGGGACAACTTTTTGTGTAATCCACAAATAGTTGTTCTAAGTCTGGGTGTACTTTGTGTCCGTGAAATTGTATGTCTGTAAAGTCTCCTGCGATACAAGTATTATTCCTTAGTGCAAGGTGTTGCCTTAAAAAAATAACACAAAGTTTTAAAATGTGAAATAGTAAATAATAGTCACGTATGCAGGATTTGAACCTGCATCTCCTGGAAAACAATACCAGATGCTTTCCCAATTCAGCCACCGTGATGGCTCAGGACTGCTTATTACGATAACACTTTCCTTCTTAATATTTTAACAAATGGAATTTATTTGTAGATAAAAAGTAGATACATACGTCCTGAAGACCTTCTTCGTCTAAATAACCGGGAAGGGAAGACAGCACGTTGCTAAACCAGGCCGGAAGGATGACACTGGAAGACAATAAATAAGGGAGTATCATGCCAGCTGACGAAATATATCGATGTGCTTCAATTTGTAGTGGTATTCGATAGTTACCCCACATGTCTCTTGACCCAAATTCTAAATCTTTAATGTGGACACGCCTGCCAAGCATGGCAATTACGGCACTATCCCATATGAGCGAAATACATGTTGTGGCGTTCTCTTGGGGAGACCTATGTCCAGCAGTCGACTTCGAAAGGCTGATGGACTTTGGACAAATTTTAAATGTAAATACATACATCATCATCATCAGGCTTTCATCGTCCACTGCTGGACATAGGCCTCCCCAAAATGGGTGTTTTACCATAATCGCCACGCTTGGCAGGTGGGTTGGCGATCGCAGTGGATGTTTTTAGTACGCAGGGGAACGCTGCTGCCCGGTCCCCCGGTAACCCCATAGTCGGCTTTTACGACTCCCATAGGAAGAGACAGTGTGGAGCTATTCTTGGTGCCGACCCCACACGGCACATATAAAGTACAATAAAATACATACATATAAAGTACAAATTATTTGTGAATAAGGAAAAAGAGGACTTTCGTGCGAGCGTAAATCAAACCTGCTTGCCTTCCAATCCAGGGAAGTGCTCTAAGCCGCTGAGCTATCGCACTGACCTTAAGGCCTTACTCGATGCCTTACCCAATCTCCTCATAACATTTGTCTTTACGACCAACGCACTATCGGATGCATTTACATGCATTAATCCAATATAGTAAGTTCAATTTTGCAATTAAAATTCATACCTGCTAGGTATGTATTTCATAGCGCGATTTTTTAAACATTTTTGATCTTTATTTTAGCATTTGACATGCTCAGCTACTTGAAAGTATCTACAAATTAATTGTGAATGTGGAAAAAGAGAACTTTAAATGTAATGAGGAGATTGTGTATGGCCGTAAGGTCAGTGCGATAGCTCAGCGGCTTAGAGCACTTCCCTGGATTGGAGGGGACGCAGGTTCGATTCCCGCTCGCACTTAAGTTATCTTTTTCCTCATTCACAAATAATTTGTACTTTAAAGTAGCTGAGCAAGTCAAGTGCTAAAATACAGATCAAAAATACATACATATTACAAAAATCTGACTGACTGAAATATCAACACACAGTAAACACTACTGGGCCAAGGATCGTTAAAAAAATTACAAATGGGATTCTTTGATGCTGTACCTGAGCAACTAAGAAAGGATTTTACACAATTTATATCTAAAATAATAAATATTTAGCAATATGACGCGGGTAAGACGCTAGGTACTTAGTAAAACCCCAAAAAAACTTACGCTACTCTGACAGCGTCAACGTTTTCTTTTAGCCAATCCAAAGCAATCTTGGCATTATTACGATGACCCATTAGGTAGAACGTGAAGGCATTCACTCTATCTTGAGCCATTACTTCGGAAGTCAGCATCATATTTAAGAACCTGAAAATTATAAAAACATTATCCATCATTTTACTAACAAATTCGAATTCTAAAAAATAAGTATTTATGTCAAAGGCATATTATATAGCACTTAAAATCGTCAAGAATTCACAAATAATTAACACGAGCGCCTGAGCAAAGTGCATCCGCAACAACAAAGTGGCGGTTGTAGTCGCCAAAAGTGGCCGGATTCCGTAGTAAAGCATTTCATGAGAAGTATGACATGTGATAACTATTTAGTTATTTCCTACATAGGTATTTTATGAATCTTTTCATATCGTTTCAATCACATTATTTAAAAGGAAACTTGATACCTTAATCCTGGGCAAGCAGTAAGGCATAAAATTCAATTTAGCTCCTATATTTTAAATAACTTGTACCTTGTATTATTTTAGCAAATTAATGGTCGCAGCATCCTTTTGATAGTCGCGTCACCAAAGCTTAAAGTTTTACCCATATCCACTTTGAACACAAAGCAATACTCTTACTTAAAAAAAAGTGGATTGGATAGCATATAACTTTACTAGCGGTAGATATTTGCTTGTCCCAGCACAAATGGGTCGGCTCAATCGGGAAAGTACTATCCCCACACCGTAACGTGAAACAGCTGTAGGTACTCCTGCTATTGTGTTTCGTATGATGAGTGAGAGCGCCAGAGGTTCAAATCTCCTCCTTATCCTCATCCTATTATTCTTCCGTGCCACGCATGGCAGGCGTGGGCTGGCTGGGCAGGGCCGTATGGGGCCGGCATTAGAATTGTAATGGGAGTCGTAAGAGCCGACTGAGGGAATACCGGGGGGAGTGGGCAGCAGCAATCCCTCGAGTATTAATAACATCCACTGCAATCGCCAACCCGCCGGCCAAGCGTGGCGATTACGGCATTATCCCCCCATTCTTGAGCAGGCATATGTCCAGCAGTGGACGTTAAAAGGCTGATGGATGGATTATTCTTCCTGTTCACATCATATCCCTTTGCTTGGACTTAGCAGTATACTGGCGTCTATACGCTTAACGCCTTATTATCAGATGTACGTTAACACCTTATTATCAGATGGGCCATATGCTTGATTGCCACTCGTGTAGCATATAAAAAATACAACAATAATGGCCTCGTTTTTCAGAGCATAAAGTGTTGGATATGATTATTACCCTCGAACTATTATATAAAACCTACTTACTGTCTTCCAGCGACTTCATTGGTGGTACATCCTAAAGATCTTAACATCGCAACTTCGTCAGCCTGGTTGTTGGAGTTTTGTCTGCGCGTACGTAAGAAGTTGAATTCATTGATTCCACCCACGCGGAGACCTCTGCAGAATACGTGGCGCCTCAGGTTAGGGTTCACACTGAAAAGAAAAAGTTACAGATACATTTTTTTTGGTCTTTTAGCCCTAAAAAATTACGTTGCAACGCATTTGAAACGTCGGGCTAAAGGTAGTTAAAAAAATCACCTAAATTATACGCGAAAAAAGCCAGATTGTGTTACTTTAAATATGTGTACAATTCGCGAATCTTTAAAAGTTAAGTATATTTTTTATTTTAATACAATCATCGGAGGGGGAAATTATATGAATAAAGCTATGTTTCAAGGTTTTTCTCACCTCACAATAGTTTTATGTTATCTAAATAGATCTCATATGTACTGGATATGTAATTTTTGTAACTTATAAATTCGTTAAGATTGTGGACTGGAGAATATTTATGGATATATAGTATTTAGTACGAATTGTTTCGATAGATGGCATTGTACTTGTAATCTGAATGGCGGTGTTAAGACTTTCACGCGATCAGCTTGTTGTGACGCTAACTCGTTATAACAATTCTATTCACCTCATCTCTCAGTCACAAAAATGTACTCTGTTTTTTCACCTCAAACAAACCGCTAAATGGATTCACTTCAATAAAAAGATAAAGATTGAAGATCAGGCCCACCCACCCAGTCACAGTCAGCAGTCAGCTATGTTCAGTGAAGTGAACTTCAGTGTTCTAAGTGACTTGGTAAGAAAAAATGTCCTAAAAAAAATATGGAGTTGTCATTCTTCTCGCAGAGTAAAAATGTTCTGTGTAGAAAATTCGCTTCAATATTCAATAAAAATCTCCGTGTTTCGTGGATAAAAACTAACGAAATAACAGTAACACATGATTTGTCCGAGATATTTTCAAAGATTCTTGGATATTTTACTACGTTCTTCAAAGATATTATTATTTTTAGGGGTGAGCCGTGAGGTACTTAACCCTTTTCCAACGCAAGTCTTTTGTTTGTTTGTGGAATTATTTACTGACAAATGATACTGTGTTATAGTAATATGATTATCGATTTTTGCTTAACAAATTGTTTAGCTAGGTTGGGTCAATTTCCTTTTGATTTTATTAAGCCTTTTACTCAACGTGATTACGCTATTTTTACTCGTAAATAGTTTGCATATTCTTAATAGCGCTTAGTCACGCCATCCTGATGATCCTACTCGTGTGTTCATCGGTCTGAAAAAATAATACTGATTCACTAAATCCTCTTTTAAATAGTTCACTGGTTCATTTTTATTTATCAAACTATCATTTGCACACGGCCCCACCGTTTTTAGGTCAAATCTCCGGTTACCGATATAGTAGCAGGATAAAAAGTATAACCGATTTTAATCTAATTAAGAACTATCAAATAGAAAAAGTTTTATCAAAATCCGTTCTGTAGTTTTTGCAAACAAACAGACAAAAAAGAAGTCTATAAAATAGGTTTTTTTTTGTTCAGACACGCCTATATAGTCTAATACAGTCATATTACGTATAATTAAGGTTTAATTAACGGGTCTCATGGCGTAGTCGGTCGGTAGTATAACCGACTTCCTTGCACGAGGCCGGTATTCCATTCCGCCATCTGTGCCGTAATTTACATTATAAATGAACATCAAGCCTTCCCTCTAGGCTTTGACTCTCTCTTCACACCCTCTCATCATCCTACCACCACCACACCACCCCCTCATCCCCTCTTAATCCTTCGTCTCTGTCTCCTGAGGATCAAGGATCTTTTTATAAGGTAGGCGATGCGCAAGTGATGATTTGCTAGCGCTTACTATCAAGCAAGCCTATATGAACAAAAAACAACAAGAACAAGTAATTTAAATAACCAGACCGTCCAAATATTAATTCTACGTGGAAACGTAATAGTTCAGTTACTACGCCATCTGTGTGGCTACACATGTAGCTAACAGGGTTCTCTTAGTTTTGACAGTGTTTGCTAGATGGCGTTATAAGTCAAACCAACTTACGCAGTTCCTTGACTGATTAAAGCTGTGAATTTAGCGTCAGCATCAGCAAGGCATCCTTCGTGACCGATGTTGCAAGCGAAGGATAAAAGGAAGAACCGATTAAGAGTGATGGTCAAAGGCTCCGAGGGATCGACGTCGTAACCAAGCTCTTTGATAGTGGCGTCCATAAACTCGAAGAGGATTTCCTAGAAACAAACACAAAATCTTTTTCCTATTCGTAATAAATGGGGTGACAGTAAATGCTGTAGTGTAGAATGTATGAAAAATTTCACGATGATTATAGTTTCGACGTGAAATCATAAGAAACGAAACATAGCTTCACGCCTGTATCCCCCACGTAATAGGTGGCGAGCCTATTGCCGTCTACTGGGCGCATTTCCAAACTCCGGGCTGCTACTGAGATTTTTTTTTACGAAAAAGCTCAATAACCTAGAACCCGATACCTCATGATAAGCAGTCGCTCACACTAACGCTGCATCACAGAGGGAGTTATACATGACACGTATGAAGTTATCAAAATTTCAAAATACTGCTAACAAAATAACCAAACGAATACCTCAATTAACTCACTTTCACGTTTCTCCATCCATCCATCAGCCTTTCAACGTCCACTGCTGGACATAGGCCTACCCAAGAGAACGCCACAACGAGCGGTCCCGTCATGGGGGATAATGCCGTAATCGCCACGCTTGGCAGGCAGGTTGGCGATCGCAGTAGATGTTGTTAATACTCGAGGGAGTGCTGCTGCCCACTCCCCCGGTCTTCCCTCAGTCGGCTCTTACGACTCCCGTGGGTAGAGAGGGGTGGGACAATTCTAAAGCCGGCTTCACACGGCCCTCGTTCACGTTTCTAATATTAACAGATAGGGAATTAAATACATAGGTAGTTTTTTTTTAATACTGATTATTATTGGATATACATTTTTAACACTGAATAAATCTAATAGTAAAAAAGATGAGCCAACTTCATAATAGAAAATAAATTAGCCTAATACTGCACGATGGGTAAATGGGCCTATAGTCTTCTTAGTGCAAACCATAGCAGTAGTGTGGCGGAAAGTCCCATGCCTGTGGTTCAAACCAACACAATGATTATGTTAGGTAATATTACAAATGCGTAATATAGGTAACGATATTCTCCTTTGAAATAATGGGGTTGTGACACTTGTATTCTTAGTCCGTCACCACAATGATAAAATTTGTACTATATTATAAATCAGACTTACGTCGAATTCTGCTAACACATCGGGTAGATGGAGGAATCGGTTTCTTAACCAATTGAACCCTGTGATAGCCGGGTACCAAGAGTAGTAGCTGGTATCCTGCTTCAAAAAATCAAGCACGTGGAAGCCGAGCTCATAGGTCATCTTCCCAGAGCGCATCAAAGCAAAGACGTCATCAACTATCTGAAAAATTAAGACACAAAATTATAGCTATAAATTAATTAAAAACTTTTCTTGTCCATCTTCTTTCTGTCATGAAGCTACATTTAATATATTTGAGAAAAAAATACTGCACTACCCTGGACGTTGCTCGGAATGACGGGGGTGTGCGTTTAGTTAAATGTTTTCACGCCTCAACAAAAAAAACAAAGGTTATTTAGGCGCCTAACCGCTTTTTTTTTTTAGGCGGGAAAAAATGTTCCTAACCGCACACCCCGTCGTTCGGGGCAACGAACAGGGTATTGTGGGGCACTCACCCACTAAAGAAACCCGCCGTGTGCCGTCTCTCCGCCTTTATTGGCGGGTCACTGGAACTATGTTACATTCCTTCGGTGGAGGCGCCTAAACCAAGACATTTTATTCGAATTCAAAAAAAAAAACTATTTTTATCTGTAGTTCGTACAACATGCAACAACTACGGAATAGATTCGGATGTTTTTTGTTATGACACTAAATTCATGAGTGGCGGCAACCACTTACCTTCAGGTGAGCCGTGGCTCGTCTGTAACCATTAGCAATAAAAAATAAACAAAATACCATATTTTATTGAAAAAAAAAAGGTAAAAAAAAAGGCTATACACGTTTTAAGGTCCATGTAGACGAATTTCTAATCTCTAGCTAATATTAAAGTTAGTTACCTGAGCCCTGTTGAGATGATGAATGCTGTTGTAGTTATTATTCAATGCCTCAGCAATGAGATGCCAGGAGTATGCATCGTAGTTGACGCGGTAGATACCTATAAAAATCAATCAGGGCAATACAAAAACAGTTAATGTTGTTTATTTGTAACATCAGTAAGATATTGAAGTGACTGTGCTATTTGTAACATGAGTAAGATATTGAAGCAAGTGTGCTATTTGTAACATTAGTAAGATATTGAAGCAAGTGTGCTATTTGTAACATTGGTAAGATTATTGAAGCAAGTGTGCTATTTGTAACATTGGTAAGATATTGAAGCAAGTGTGCTATTTGTAACATTGGTAAGATTATTGAAGCAAGTGTGCTATTTGTAACATTAGTAAGATATTGAAGCAAGTGTGCTATTTGTAACATTAGTAAGATATTGAAGCAAGTGTGCTATTTGTAACATTGGTAAGATATTGAAGTGACTGTGCTATTTGTAACATTAGTAAGATATTGAAGTGACTGTGCTATTTGTAACATTAGTAAGATATTGAAGCAAGTGTGCTATTTGTAACATTGGTAAGATTATTGAAGCAAGTGTGCTATTTGTAACATTAGTAAGATATTGAAGTGACTGTGCTATTTGTAACATTAGTAAGATATTGAAGCAAGTGTGCTATTTGTAACATTGGTAAGATTATTGAAGCAAGTGTGCTATTTGTAACATTAGTAAGATATTGAAGCAAGTGTGCTATTTGTAACATTAGTAAGATATTGAAGCAAGTGTGCTATTTGTAACATTGGTAAGAATATTGAAGCAAGTGTGCTATTTGTAACATTAGTAAGATATTGAAGTGACTGTGCTATTTGTAACATGAGTAAGATATTGAAGCAAGTGTGCTATTTGTAACATTAGTAAGATATTGAAGCAAGTGTGCTATTTGTAACATGAGTAAGATATTGAAGTGACTGTGCTATTTGTAACATGAGTAAGATATTGAAGCAAGTGTGCTATTTGTAACATTGGTAAGATTATTGAAGCAAGTGTGCTATTTGTAACATTAGTAAGATATTGAAGTGACTGTGCTATTTGTAACATGAGTAAGATATTGAAGCAAGTGTGCTATTTGTAACATTGGTAAGATTATTGAAGCAAGTGTGCTATTTGTAACATTAGTAAGATATTGAAGTGACTGTGCTATTTGTAACATGAGTAAGATATTGAAGCAAGTGTGCTATTTGTAACATTGGTAAGATTATTGAAGCAAGTGTGCTATTTGTAACATTAGTAAGATATTGAAGTGACTGTGCTATTTGTAACATGAGTAAGATATTGAAGCAAGTGTGCTATTTGTAACATTGGTAAGATTATTGAAGCAAGTGTGCTATTTGTAACATTAGTAAGATATTGAAGTGACTGTGCTATTTGTAACATGAGTAAGATATTGAAGCAAGTGTGCTATTTGTAACATTGGTAAGATTATTGAAGCAAGTGTGCTATTTGTAACATTAGTAAGATATTGAAGTGACTGTGCTATTTGTAACATGAGTAAGATATTGAAGCAAGTGTGCTATTTGTAACATTGGTAAGATTATTGAAGCAAGTGTGCTATTTGTAACATTAGTAAGATATTGAAGTGACTGTGCTATTTGTAACATGAGTAAGATATTGAAGCAAGTGTGCTATTTGTAACATTGGTAAGATTATTGAAGCAAGTGTGCTATTTGTAACATTAGTAAGATATTGAAGTGACTGTGCTATTTGTAACATGAGTAAGATATTGAAGCAAGTGTGCTATTTGTAACATTGGTAAGATTATTGAAGCAAGTGTGCTATTTGTAACATTAGTAAGATATTGAAGCAAGTGTGCTATTTGTAACATTAGTAAGATATTGAAGCAAGTGTGCTATTTGTAACATTGGTAAGATATTGAAGCAAGTGTGCTATTTGTAACATTAGTAAGATATTGAAGCAAGTGTGCTATTTGTAACATTAGTAAGATATTGAAGCAAGTGTGCTATTTGTAACATGAGTAAGATATTGAAGCAAGTGTGCTATTTGTAACATTGGTAAGATTATTGAAGCAAGTGTGCTATTTGTAACATTAGTAAGATATTGAAGTGACTGTGCTATTTGTAACATGAGTAAGATATTGAAGCAAGTGTGCTATTTGTAACATTAGTAAGATATTGAAGCAAGTGTGCTATTTGTAACATGAGTAAGATATTGAAGCAAGTGTGCTATTTGTAACATTGGTAAGATTATTGAAGCAAGTGTGCTATTTGTAACATTAGTAAGATATTGAAGTGACTGTGCTATTTGTAACATGAGTAAGATATTGAAGCAAGTGTGCTATTTGTAACATTGGTAAGATTATTGAAGCAAGTGTGCTATTTGTAACATTAGTAAGATATTGAAGTGACTGTGCTATTTGTAACATGAGTAAGATATTGAAGCAAGTGTGCTATTTGTAACATTGGTAAGATTATTGAAGCAAGTGTGCTATTTGTAACATTAGTAAGATATTGAAGTGACTGTGCTATTTGTAACATGAGTAAGATATTGAAGCAAGTGTGCTATTTGTAACATTGGTAAGATTATTGAAGCAAGTGTGCTATTTGTAACATTAGTAAGATATTGAAGTGACTGTGCTATTTGTAACATGAGTAAGATATTGAAGCAAGTGTGCTATTTGTAACATTGGTAAGATTATTGAAGCAAGTGTGCTATTTGTAACATTAGTAAGATATTGAAGTGACTGTGCTATTTGTAACATGAGTAAGATATTGAAGCAAGTGTGCTATTTGTAACATTGGTAAGATTATTGAAGCAAGTGTGCTATTTGTAACATTAGTAAGATATTGAAGTGACTGTGCTATTTGTAACATGAGTAAGATATTGAAGCAAGTGTGCTATTTGTAACATTGGTAAGATTATTGAAGCAAGTGTGCTATTTGTAACATTAGTAAGATATTGAAGTGACTGTGCTATTTGTAACATGAGTAAGATATTGAAGCAAGTGTGCTATTTGTAACATAAGTAAGATATTGAAGTGACTGTGCTATTTGTAACATGAGTAAGATATTGAAGCAAGTGTGCTATTTGTAACATTGGTAAGATTATTGAAGCAAGTGTGCTATTTGTAACATTAGTAAGATATTGAAGTGACTGTGCTATTTGTAACATGAGTAAGATATTGAAGCAAGTGTGCTATTTGTAACATTGGTAAGATTATTGAAGCAAGTGTGCTATTTGTAACATTAGTAAGATATTGAAGTGACTGTGCTATTTGTAACATGAGTAAGATATTGAAGCAAGTGTGCTATTTGTAACATTGGTAAGATTATTGAAGCAAGTGTGCTATTTGTAACATTAGTAAGATATTGAAGTGACTGTGCTATTTGTAACATGAGTAAGATATTGAAGCAAGTGTGCTATTTGTAACATTGGTAAGATTATTGAAGCAAGTGTGCTATTTGTAACATTAGTAAGATATTGAAGTGACTGTGCTATTTGTAACATGAGTAAGATATTGAAGCAAGTGTGCTATTTGTAACATTGGTAAGATTATTGAAGCAAGTGTGCTATTTGTAACATTAGTAAGATATTGAAGTGACTGTGCTATTTGTAACATGAGTAAGATATTGAAGCAAGTGTGCTATTTGTAACATTGGTAAGATTATTGAAGCAAGTGTGCTATTTGTAACATTAGTAAGATATTGAAGTGACTGTGCTATTTGTAACATGAGTAAGATATTGAAGCAAGTGTGCTATTTGTAACATTGGTAAGATTATTGAAGCAAGTGTGCTATTTGTAACATTAGTAAGATATTGAAGTGACTGTGCTATTTGTAACATGAGTAAGATATTGAAGCAAGTGTGCTATTTGTAACATTGGTAAGATTATTGAAGCAAGTGTGCTATTTGTAACATTAGTAAGATATTGAAGTGACTGTGCTATTTGTAACATGAGTAAGATATTGAAGCAAGTGTGCTATTTGTAACATTGGTAAGATTATTGAAGCAAGTGTGCTATTTGTAACATTAGTAAGATATTGAAGTGACTGTGCTATTTGTAACATGAGTAAGATATTGAAGCAAGTGTGCTATTTGTAACATTGGTAAGATTATTGAAGCAAGTGTGCTATTTGTAACATTAGTAAGATATTGAAGTGACTGTGCTATTTGTAACATGAGTAAGATATTGAAGCAAGTGTGCTATTTGTAACATTGGTAAGATTATTGAAGCAAGTGTGCTATTTGTAACATTAGTAAGATATTGAAGTGACTGTGCTATTTGTAACATGAGTAAGATATTGAAGCAAGTGTGCTATTTGTAACATTGGTAAGATTATTGAAGCAAGTGTGCTATTTGTAACATTAGTAAGATATTGAAGTGACTGTGCTATTTGTAACATGAGTAAGATATTGAAGCAAGTGTGCTATTTGTAACATTGGTAAGATTATTGAAGCAAGTGTGCTATTTGTAACATTAGTAAGATATTGAAGTGACTGTGCTATTTGTAACATGAGTAAGATATTGAAGCAAGTGTGCTATTTGTAACATTGGTAAGATTATTGAAGCAAGTGTGCTATTTGTAACATTAGTAAGATATTGAAGTGACTGTGCTATTTGTAACATGAGTAAGATATTGAAGCAAGTGTGCTATTTGTAACATTAGTAAGATATTGAAGTGACTGTGCTATTTGTAACATGAGTAAGATATTGAAGCAAGTGTGCTATTTGTAACATTGGTAAGATTATTGAAGCAAGTGTGCTATTTGTAACATTAGTAAGATATTGAAGCAAGTGTGTTATTTGTAACATTGGTAAGATTATTGAAGCAAGTGTGCTATTTGTAACATTAGTAAGATATTGAAGTGACTGTGCTATTTGTAACATGAGTAAGATATTGAAGCAAGTGTGCTATTTGTAACATTGGTAAGATTATTGAAGCAAGTGTGCTATTTGTAACATTAGTAAGATATTGAAGTGACTGTGCTATTTGTAACATGAGTAAGATATTGAAGCAAGTGTGCTATTTGTAACATTGGTAAGATTATTGAAGCAAGTGTGCTATTTGTAACATTAGTAAGATATTGAAGTGACTGTGCTATTTGTAACATGAGTAAGATATTGAAGCAAGTGTGCTATTTGTAACATTGGTAAGATTATTGAAGCAAGTGTGCTATTTGTAACATTAGTAAGATATTGAAGTGACTGTGCTATTTGTAACATGAGTAAGATATTGAAGCAAGTGTGCTATTTGTAACATTGGTAAGATTATTGAAGCAAGTGTGCTATTTGTAACATTAGTAAGATATTGAAGTGACTGTGCTATTTGTAACATGAGTAAGATATTGAAGCAAGTGTGCTATTTGTAACATTGGTAAGATTATTGAAGCAAGTGTGCTATTTGTAACATTAGTAAGATATTGAAGTGACTGTGCTATTTGTAACATGAGTAAGATATTGAAGCAAGTGTGCTATTTGTAACATTGGTAAGATTATTGAAGCAAGTGTGCTATTTGTAACATTAGTAAGATATTGAAGCAAGTGTGTTATTTGTAACATTCGTAATATATTGAAGCAAGTGTGTTTTATCAACTGAAATGCCAATTTTTTTCAATTTATTACTGTTCCATAGAGTTAGTCAGTCAGTCAGTTGTGTGTGTTTCAGTGTGAGTTGGCAGACTTCACGTCGAGAAAATCTCTCATGCCATGTTTTATTTAACCTTGTACAAGCATTTTAAAATAAAATTGTTATATTTCGTTGATGAATAAAAATAATACCTTTCTGTTTCACATTGAAAATGACCCATTCCTCTCCAGGTGATTTACTTAGAGAATCAGTTCTTTGAGTCATTACGTGAGATGGTGTAAGATCGTCCCAGTTGGGATTTCTACCAGTGGTGTAAGTAAGTGGCAAGGGCCACACTTGCGATGTTGGAGTTGCCGTAGCGCTGATAAAGAATCGTTCCTGGAGTGCATAAAATAATTTAGTCACTAGTGATAAAGCCTTGCTTGTCCTTGCTTGAATAGGCTGGCTCGAATGAGAAAATAATATACTCTCTCACAGAAGTCCAGCGCGAAAGAACGATAGACACTTATTAGATTCCCTATTATACTTCTTCTCTGCCTTCTAACCTAACTTTTTCTTACTTCTAACCTAACTTCCAACTTTTCCTTTTTTGAGTTGGTGACGCGCGAAGGATGTCTCTGATGCTGCTAGCGTCTATAAGCTACGGTAACCGCTTACCGTCTTTTGGGCCTTAGGTTTATTCGCCAATCATCCATCATTGCGTGTGGTGACGGACCTAAGAATACAAGTGTCGCCACCCCATCCTTTCCTGTGGGTGTCATACAAGGCGACTAAGGGAAGTAAGCAATTATCATTGCATTACTGGTGGTAGGGCTGGGTACCAAGTGAGAGTACTCACGTTCTATCGGGCCCGAATGGGTCAGTACCAAGGTCTCCTGTGTGACCGGTCGTCAGTGTGTTTTGGCTGTAGCAGAAGATAGCCTTTTATTCTTTCTGAGAAATAAATGGTGCGCAGTGGCTTAAAAATACTTTCAATATAGTTGAGCCCATGAGCGACGGTTACCACTTACCTTCAGGTGGGCCGTCGCCCGTCTGCCTTCAACAGCAATAAAAAAAATCATCGCGAAAAGCGCTGAGGGGTTAAGTAATAAATAAAGATCAAATTATTTGTGAATGTGGAAAAAGGAGGACTTTAGTGCGAGCGGGATTCGAACCTACGTCCCTTCCAATCCGGGGAAGTGCTGTAACCGCTTAGTCATCGCACTGACCGATGGCCATTCCCAATCTCCATATCACATTTGTCTTTACGACCCACGCCACCTATCGGATGCATTTACATGCATTAATCCAATATAGTAAGTTTAATTTTGCAATTGAAATTCATAGGTATTATTTGATGGCGCTATTTTTTAAACACTTTGATCTGTATTTTAGCACTTGACATGCTCAGCTACTAACCTAGCCAATTGCACTAACACTAATTTATTAGATTTTTGGAATAAAGTTCAAAACTACTACAACTATGAAATTGAAACTTCCGTGAATTATATATATATGTGTTACCTGTGTTAAAGTCATAGCGCCAGTTTCCATATTGACCTCTACGGTGAGTAAGGGATATCCAGGTTGTTCGACCCAGTATTGCATTAAACCTGCTATGTCAAAGTCAGCGCTGGGTTCACCAGTCTCTCTTACTGCCCTCGTAAAAGCCGTGTAGAGGTCTGAAGGAAACGCGTGTTCGTAGGCCCTGGAAAAATAGATATAGTTATTAGCCACTGGATTTTTTTCAAAAAGAAGACCTATCAAATTTTAAAAAAACACGTGCAAGTTGTTAAGTTGTTCGTAAAGACAAATGTGATGTGGAGGTTGGGAATGGACATTGGTCATTGCGATGGCTTAGCGGTCTAGAGCACTTCCCCAGATTAGAAAGGACGCAGCAAACTTCTCTTTTTCCACATTCACAAATAATGTGTACTTTATTAGGTTGTATTTTAGAAAATTAATCTACGCGTACAGTTTATAATATTTTTTAAATTTGGTTGAATGTGTTGCTCCATTAGCTGCTGCTAAATCTGGCTGAGCCTTTTTGAGTATGTATTGTGATAATCATGAAAAATAAGTAAGTATTATTAAGACTTCAAAAATATTAAACAATTTATGTACCTTGTGTTCTATTTGTTTTATTCAAAAAGAGAGACTAATCTTGATACAAAAAATTTTGAGTAGTAGGTATACTTGATAAAACATTTGGCCACAGACGTATATTGGTGTAAGTTCAATGCGAAGAAACATTTGCACAAAATTTTAAAGCTTCACATCCATTGCACATTACTTTTATATTAAAAACCTTAAAAACATTTATTTTATCATACCGATCAGTTAAGAAGTCGTTCAATGCCAACTTGAACGTATCTTCGGTGACAAGGTGCTTCAACATCAGAAGCAGCGAAGCTCCTTTAGAGTAACTAATACCACTGAAATGACCAGTAACTTCCGTGGGGCTGTTAACAGTGTGCTGCAGAGCTCTGGTTGCAGCTGATGAGTCAGTTGACAGAGCGCTTTGCACATACATGATATTAAATTGATCTTCCAATTCCATGGTTTTATCAACCTGGAAATAGGAAAAGGTTCATATATTTTATTTTGCTTCTGCGTTCTGTGGCTTTAAAAATACTTTTACTATAATTTATAATGTACTTTCATCAATAGAGAATTTTTGTGAAATTCAATTATCAAATCAATTGCTTCATTAACTCTATAATTACGATAAAACACTTGTACAGCTAAAATTTAACTTTTAATAAAACAAAAATATCTACATTTAGGCTTCACTATGGTCGGTTAATGATTTTTTAGATACTACTGTATACCCTATATCGTAGTAATTATTCATTACTTGTTTGTTGACAGTAATTGAATCAGGTATAATGGAAAATCATATTATAAGATGCCTTAATTCTTTGGTTTCTATTGAACAGGTAGAACATAATAATAATATAAAACTAGACTTTGCCCGCGGGTCCGCCGCAGCCAAAAGCTAATTTTATGTTATATAACAGGTTCCCGATATAGTAGCGGGATAAAATGTATACCAGTTTTTAAGCCTAATCAAGAGCTACCAAATAAAAAAGTTTTATCAAAATCCGTTTAGTAGTTATTGCGTGATGCGCGAACAAACAAACAGATAAAATATCAAAAAAAAATGATTTGTGTTCAGACACGCCTATATAGCCATATTATACAGTAATTTTTTCTCAAATATCTTAAATGTACAGACACAGCTCTGTTACAGCTGTATAATATTATAGATACTTACGCCGTCCATTGCAAAATACTCAAAGTAGCTCGCGAAGCCTTCATTGATCCAGACATTGTCCCACCATCTACATGTGATGAGATTTCCAAACCACTTGTGGGCCAGTTCGTGAGCCGTTATAGTACCAATGTACATTTTGTCCAAAGCATTTGTTTCACCCTCCTCATATAAGAGACGAAGTTCTCTAAAGTAAAAAAATATAGTTATACTTATAAGACCTCATGTAAAAACAAGAAAAAGAAGATGGTGCAGAATCTGCCGATTCAACCCTTTCACAAAATGTTCACCTAAAGTAATTGTATGTACTCCTAGCACCGGAAGTCCGAACCATTTTCCTGAGAGATGGCAGCATGCGAGTGATACTTTTGGTGTTACGGCTTAAGGCCTAAAGCTTTGGTGTTAAACTTAAATATCAAGTGATTTTATGGAGAAAAGCTAATACCTTAAAGTTATCCTCACCTGTAAGTCACAAGACCCCAATTCTCCGTAGCTCCAGAAGCCCAATAAGGTGAAGCGATTTGATCATTCTTAATATTTTGTTCCATACTGTAGTAATCAATACCGAAGTAATCACTCAACCAATCAGTAAGAGGAGTACCAATTTGTAATGCATAATCTCCCTGACCTTGAGCATTTGGTCTTGCCAGAATCCTATAGGACCTTTCAGCATTGTTGTTATCAGCAATAACAACGAAATCTTCACTTATGTGGAAGGTGACCAAGTAGGCAGACATGCGAGGCGTTGTATAAAATACTTCCCTTACTCGATTACCAATACTGAAATATCAATTTATCATCTTAGACTGAATAATAGTTTTGTAACAATATACACTAATACTACCTACTACAGTAAAACATTGTGAAAATATAATTAAGTTACTCTTCTGAATCCAAAGCTATGATTTATGTTTTATATGCTTGATGTTGCAGATAGTCCTCACAGTAACATATGTTAAGTTTACATATCACACCAATTATGTATTGGCACCTACGTTATCCATTGTAAATATTATATAGACTATATTCTCACAATAAATTGATTTTAGTAAGTAGTCGCACTCATTCCAAAATACATTATTCATAAAGTTCTTATTTATTTTATATTTAAAATAAATTATACATACGTATGTACACTAATTTTATTTACTCAATCATTTAAAAAAGAGCTAGCAATATTAAAGTTTAAAACCTCAAATTAAAAAATCAGCTTACAGAGTGCTTGTACGAAGATGCATGTTTGAAAAGCTCTCGCCAAAACTTTCCAATCTATTAATGATGATATCAAAAGTAGACTTGAAGCCTGGCTCATCGAAGCTTGGGAAAGCTTGTCTAGAGTTAGTTGGCTGCAAATGTGTCGCCGCATACCACCTTAAATATATACATACACCAAGATTAGTCATTTTCTCAGCTTTTTTCTGATTGGAAGTCTATTAATAGCAACATTCAAAGCAATTTAAATACCTACTATTTAGAATGTATTATCATAATTATTGACAAAATCTTACCGTACTCTCCCATCATTGCCAGTATAGTTGCCTCTGAAGACACCTCGGGACAGTGGACTCTCGTTAATGTTACCAATATATTCAATGACTAGTGAGTAAACAGCGCCATTAGTTAGAGTAATGCCATCAGCCAAGTTGACTTTCAGAAAATGGTACTGTCTTATACGTTCAAACGGATTGAGAGGATTCAGTCGAACGGTGACGTCAGTTTCATCAGTGAGGGTCACAGACACTATTTCTCTAACATTTTCTTGGATTACAAAAGAGTTAAGGTTTTCTTTGACAGCCTGGAATCAAACATTCAAATTAATTCACATCAATAAATAAATATATAATAAATTATATATTTTATAACCGACTGTAGGTACATCATAATGGAATTGCAAAGCCAGGTTGGGTCAACTACCGCGGTCGCTGCCTTCTGTGAGGAAGTAATCTCGCAGAAGGAAGCGATGGAGAGAGTCAGAGAGGTAAATCCGCTTGCTGGGATGATGCAGGTGCGAGAGCACCTGATGCCATCCTAGCTGTGGCTGCGGGTGGATGGACCAGGGAGCGTCCACCACCCGCAATGGCTCCCGCGAAGGAGCGACGCTCCGGTGGCGAGAGAGTTGCTAAAAGAGGGTACCCGAAAGGGTAAGCTGCCAGTGGACCACTGAAGTAATGTCTACCACTTCCAGTGGTCCGCCAGTACAAGTCTAGAGACGGCACACGGCGGGTTTCTTTAGAGGGTGAGGACCCTACACTATCCTGTTCTTTGTTCCGAACGACAGGGTGTGCGGTTAGGTACATTTTGTTTCATCTTAAAACAACAGGTTGAGTCAACTAGTAATATTAAAAATTTGTGTAAAATATGAATTATTGAATTCTGTAATTTACATACCCTCAGAGTGAGATTTACTTTGCCGTCAAAAGTAAAAGCTTCCTTGTTACTCTCTGCTTCAAAATAAGGAGTGATTTCTATTTCATAGTGAATGGGATCCAAGTCTTCAGGTATACGGTAAGTTTCATCAGCGTCAGATCGGATGGCTGGTTCTTCAATATCTAAAGGAAAGTTGGCGCTTACGAAAGCGAGAAACGCCAAAATAATGAAGCTGATCTGCTGCATGGCGCTGTAAATATAAAAAATCATATAAAAATTAAGACATGTTTCTTCAAAAGATACAAACGGATTCTTTTTACTAAAAAAATAACTGTGATGATGTGTGTGTGTGTGTGTGTGTGTGTGTGTGTGATGTGATATTTAAAATAAGCTCTTAGCTAGAACACATTTTTTCACATTTGTGTGTACCAAGTACGAAGTAGGTACGTAAGTTTTTGTATGAAACTATTCTTAGAAAAAAAAGTTTAAATCTGATTGCTTTAGAAATTATTTTATATCATGTCTAAAATAGTTTGTTGAATTTCAGTAAATTTCATGTTGTCGAAACACATATTAAATAAATTTAATACATATTTTCTAGAGCTCTAAAGTGACATCCATATACACTTTATAGTGTACTAGCTGACCCGGCGTACTTCGTACCGCCATATATTTTTTCATGAATAAATATTGCAATTATAAATTGAGATATA
This sequence comes from Leucoma salicis, assembly GCA_948253155.1. Classification (NCBI taxonomy): domain Eukaryota; kingdom Metazoa; phylum Arthropoda; class Insecta; order Lepidoptera; family Erebidae; genus Leucoma; species Leucoma salicis. The sequence goes on from OX411811.1 coordinate 4,155,426, forward strand.
AAGTATCCTATCTCTTAAGAACAAAACACATTTTAAAACAAAAAAAGTTAAAATCGGTTCACTAGTTTCAGAGTTCATCCCGTACAAACATTTTTATCACACAAGTAGGTACAGTACATTAAAGCATTTAAGATATTATATGTAATGTCATATAATTACTAGAACCAATGAAAAGCTCTTATAACTGTGATACAAAACGTAATTATTAGATTAGAAACTAGATCAATCATTTTATAGAATTTTTAACCTAATGATTAGTTTACTCGTAGTTTTATATTAATCCAAATATTTCCTTCAATGGAGTCAGAAGTCTCCAAAACCAGCGAGCGTGTATGAAGAGAATTATGAATTTTGAGGAAGCGAGATATGTATGCAAGGATAGAGCCTCTTGGTACTCTGTTTTCTCTGCCTACCCCGCTAGGGAAATAGCGTGATGTATTAGTAGTTTCTAATCCTTCACTAATAACCTTTGCAGTCTAAAAGTCGACTACCAATTTATTCTAAAGGTAAGTAGGTAAATCTGCATTAGAATCATAATGCATTTCACAAAATCATGTGTGTAGTTAATAACAGTATATAATAACAGTAATAGCCCAGCTGCAAAACCATGGACTGTAAAGTTAGTGGAGTTCGATCCCCAGTCTCAGATCCAGTCGCTTAAATTAATGAGCAGTAATAGAACCAAGGTCTATGAAGATAGTAGTATCGAATTCGATCACCGATCGGTGTTTCAGACCCTGCACGGTATACACCAGAGACTTCTCGAGATTTTTCGAATGTGTGTATTTTGTTTACATATTATCTCTGCTTGGTGAAAACCTGCATAACTGGGAGGTTTTCTCAACTGCTTGTAAAGCCTGCCAACCCACACTTGGCCAGCGTCGTGGACTACTTAAATCCCTGTCACTATGAGAGGAGACCCAAGTTCAATAGTGAGACAGTAAAAGCCTTATGTATATTACCCCTCTCTACCCACGGGAGTCGTAAGAGCCGACTGAGGGAATACCGGGCGAGTGGGCAGCAGCATTCCCTCGAGTATTAACAACATCCACTGCTATTGCCAACCCGCCTGCCGAGCGTGGCGATTACAGCATTATCCCCCATGACGAGACCGCTCGTAGTGGCGTTCTCTTGGGGAGGCCTGTGTCCAGCAGTGGACGTTGAAAGGCTCATGGATGGATGGATGGATATTTTCAAGATCATAGCCCCAGTATTTTGCTTTGTGCGTTTATATATCAGTCAGTCAGTCAAATATTCTTTTATAAATACTTATATAATAAAATTATTTTTAATAAGTTTGACACACATTTAAGAATCATTACGTATTTATGAGTGTAAATTATAACAAAAAAAATATTATTTACGTACCTGCTTCACAATTACGCCATCTAAAATGAGTTCTAACGTTATTGATATATCAGAATGTTGCAGTTATAATTGTTATCAGGATTACCATACAATCAGCTATGTGATAAAACCATCAATAATTAACTTCATGATAAACATAAGTACACAGATAAATTTCGACAATGTTTATAAGGTAACTCGTGAAATGTATTAAATACTTTGCCCGTGGATCCGCCACATGGAAAAGCTAGTTTTAAAGTTATATCTCAGGTTCCCGATATGGTAGAGGGATAAACGCATGCTGGTTTATAATTCTAATCAGGAGTTATGAAACAAAAAAGTTTCATTAAAATCCATTCAGTAGATTTTGCATGCTGTGCGAACAAACAAACATACAAAAATTTTGGTGTCTTAGCGTAGCCACAATGCTTATTGCAGTAATTTTTTCTCAAATATCTTCCATACTCACAGCTTTATAACAGTAAGCTGATAGTAAGAATGAATCAGTTTTCGGTCAACTAAAGATGCAAGCATTTTAAAGTTTTAATTACACAAATGCCAGAGTGGCTAAGATCCATTCCGGGCCAAGTGATGAGTGTTCAATTCCAACACAGGACAAATATTTGTGTGATGATTTCACGTGTAGTCCATTAAATTGTATGTTTGTAAAGTCCCTCGCGATACAATGATTAATCTATAGTGCAGGATATTGTCTTACACCTATGAAAGGGAGTTAATATAACTTCAAATAAAAACAAGTATTTAATACAAGAATATATTTTTACAAATAAATATTTTTTATACAAAACTTTACTTTATATACAAATCTTTACTTAAATGTAATATGTTTAAACAAGCATAGATAGTAAAGCAGCTCCAATCAGCACAGTCAAAGAGGCCACAGCAGTTGTAGCCCCACTTCTGGTTGCATCTAGAATGGCGTCAGCATTTCTTGTGCCCCAAAGCATGTTGTTTCGAGCAGAGTTGATGGCTGATATAGCGGAGGCGTACTGGGGAATGCCGGTTTGTGTGGTTCTCAACCAGTCTTCATACTGCGAAATAATACCATGATTGCTATTTACTCATTATCTTTTAAAGTGATGGGATGATGTACCTATATTATCATTCAAAATATGGTTACTACAGTGAAGTCAACAGTCGTTTATTCACTCAATCTGACGTATAGCTATGCTTGGAATAGCTATTCACGAATAGCGAATACCCGGCAAAAAGAAGTTGTTCTACAAACGGGACGGTGTATAACTTAACTCATCTCAACTCTTATTTGTCTTATTATAGCGTGAGAAAGTAGCTGTCACTGTATAGTTTAAAATTCTATACGCCCTGCGAAAAATTACAGCAGAGCTGTTCTAGAGAAATAAAAAGAACTTATCCCTTTAACGCTAGTTTATTACTGAGTGATTGCGCGCCGTTGCGGCGCACGTGCAAGCCGGCGACGCCCCGCTATCTATTCGTACATAGATATACATCATTAAGGCTTATGTTATGGTGGTATAGTGACTATTCCCGAATAGGTTCGCTATTATTCGAATTATTGTAGGTAAAACGTAAAATTGATGTATTGTCGAGTAAGTAGCGATTTATTCTAGGAATAAAATTTATTCTTGTTTGGTCGAATCCGCCCTTAGTGAAAATAAGCGTAATAGTCGCTTATTTGAATATGGGTCTTAATGCGCAGTGATAGCCTAGCAGTAGAACTTAGATCTGTAAAGACAGTGTGATCGAGTTCTGATCCCTAATCCGAAGTTCAGACCTCGCATGGCACACACCTAACTTTCAAGATTTTTAAAAAATGACGCGTGTCTTTGTTTACAAATTATTACTGCTCGGTGCAGGAAAACAAATTTTCTCAATGGCTTGTGAAATCAGCCATCTAGCACTGGGCCAGCATAGTGGTCTACGACCTAATCCCCGTCACTATGAGAGGAGACCTGCGACTAAATACTGGAGCAGTAAAAGGTTTGGGAAATAAGATGTATTTCGTTTCGTTAAAACTCGACTATCTAATGTTTCAATAAAATTTAACAACTTCTTTAATTTTTTTTTATATTTATAATAGGCAATTTAGATTTGATTATTGTCAATAATATACCAATTATATTTGAATCCCCAGAAATAATTGGTTGTAAATGATGAGTTTTATTAAATTGCCATTGCTTAAAATAACATGAGTAGTATCCGGAGTTTGGAAATGTGCCCGGTAAGACGGCAATAGGCTCGCCCCCTATTACGTAGGATTTAAACATAGCTGGCGAGTCGTGGGTGTGTAAGACACCTCTGCCTACCTCTTCGGGGAATACAGGCGTGATGCTATGTTTTACATCATAGCTTTGTAACTTACTTCAACCAATTGCGGCTCGTCCAAGTAAGCTGCAACATTCGCTACCGCGCTATGTACCGGCGTTGGTGGTGAATCTTCGATGTACCTAGAGAGAACATAAAAATACATATTACAGGAGCAATATTTTTTGTAAATAATGTTTATATTTTTGCACTCAACAGTTAAAAATAAAATTAAAATGAAACAGTCAAAAACTAGCTCATAAAGATGGTTTTTAATTTTGAAATAATAATTATGTTTTATTGAAGTACAAATTATTTGTGAATAAGGAAAAGGAGATTTTTTGTACTAGCGGAAACTGAACCCGCGTCTTTTCCAATCCGGGGAAATGCTCTAAGCCACTGAGCTATAGTACAGATCTTTCGATCCTCCCAATCTCTTTCATTGGAGTTAGTGACACGGGGTTTTATTGGAGAGTTAGTAGTTTAGTTTATTTAGTGTTGTTTATAAGTCCATTTAAAAACAAACTGTTGCTAGGTAACGCGTCACTTTACTAAAGATAAGTTATAAATGAGCAAATAGCTACGTACCACCCATAACTATGAACGTACAGATAACCTACGCGAAGTAGTCACATGTCTCAAAAAATACTTACTCTACTCTTATCCGGTCGATGTTGTTCTTGACAAACTCAAGAACTGTAACGGCATTTTCACTGTTTCCTAGTAGAGCGTAATTAAAGGCATTCAATTTATCATGAGCTCTGACGCTCTTAGTCAATGTTAGTGATAGATATCTGAAAAAAAAAATGATATGATTGAGATTTTTTTGGTAATAAATTAGGTCACCCATATAGTAGATAGCGATATAAAAAAGCAAATCGGTTTAGCAGTTTTTGCGTGAAGCGCGAGCAAAATTAAGACATAAATATAATAATATATAAATAAGACATACATAATAGCTGAGATACAATAATTTTTCCTTAAATATATTTAGTGTACAGAAACAGCTTTATCACAGTCTTATAACAGTATTAGCTGGTTCTAACCGATTCGCACGCGTGATTTAAATGACCAACAAAAAACATTTATGCAATAAATATGGTAAATCTGCATTAACCAATAAATTGAAAGTTCTTATAAAAAACACTAACATTCCCATACAAACTTTTATCACTAATATTCCCTCGTTAAAATAAGAAAATCCGTAATCTTAAAACGCGTTATTATTTTTTTGTGGCAAGGTGATACTAAAAAAAATCCAATTTTCAGGTCCCTATTTATAATATTGCCCGTGTGGGGCCGGCTTTAGAATTGTCCCACCCCTCTCTACCCACGGGAGTCATAAGAGACGAATGAGGGAATACCGAAGCAGTGGGCAGCAGCACTCCCTCGATTATTAACTACATCCACTGTGATCGCCAACCCTGCCAAGCGTGGCGATTACGGCATTATCCCCCATGACGGGACCGCTCGTTGTGTCGTTCTCTTATGGAGGCCTATGACCAGCAGTGGACGTTTAAAGGCTGATGGATGAATGGATGGACTTATAATAAAGCCGATACTATTATAAAATGTTTAACTCCCCATTTTCTCTAAATAATATGTGAATATCCAAAAACTGAACTGAGCTGCACATGTTTAAATCTACAATGAACAAAGGCTATCATACAAAGCCTCTCATTTATTACTTTCCAATTAAGAATGCATGTATAACCCCGTTTAATGTATAATAATGGGGTACCCCCTATTATATACATTGATATATATTGAATTTTTTTAAACATTTTGATCTATATTTTAGTACTTGACATGCTCAGCTACTCTTAAAGTACAAATTATAATTTGTGAATAAGGAAAAAGAGTATTTTAGTTCAGGCGGGAATCGAACCTGCGTCCCTTCCTATCCGGGGAAGTGCTCTAACCCACTGAGCTATAGTACTATCTTTTAGACATACCCAATCTCCTTATTACATTTGTCTTAACGACCAACGCCCTCTATCGGAACGCATTTACATGCATGCGTCACCCAAAGACGTTAAGTATGACGTGTTATCGAAGTTAGCAGTCAGGAGCAATTGTCAGGATGGCTGAATTGGTAAAGCATCTAGACGGTATCCAGAAGATGCAGGTTCAAATCCTGCTCCTGACTGTTATTTTAGATTTCACATTTTTCACTTTGTGTTTAATGTATAGTGCTAAGCATGTCAAACGCTAAAAATATATATAAAAAATATCTAAATATTTAAAGGGTTTGCGTCATTATTAGGTAAAATCTTAATTGTAAAATTAAGTTTACCTGGTCGGTATAATGTATGAAAATACTTCCGACAGATGGCGCAGGCGTCACCCAAAGACGTTAAGTATGATGTGTTATCGAAGTTAGCAGTCAGGAGCAATTGTCAAGATGGCTGAATTGGTAAAGCATCTGGACGGTATCCAGAAGATGCAGGTTCAAATCCTGCTCCTGACTGTTATTTTCGATTTCACATTTTTCACTTTGTGTTAAATGTATTTATAATTAACTATTAAAAAATAAACAATTATACGGGTACCTTGTTAATAATTCGGGATTCTTGGACGCTCCCATACCTCTTAACATTTCAAGTTGATCGTTAGCGTAGTTGGAGTTGCTAAATTGATTCATTAGGAACTGGAAATCGTTTTGATCACCCTGTCTCATGGCTGTCATGTAAACGTTGCGACGAACGCGAGAATTAACACTAAATAACAAGAAAAAAATAATTAAACTACATCATTTACTCAAAACTGTTCACTACTATTAAAGAATTAAATACGTACGGAATATTATTATCCCTCCAATCTACAAATCTGCTCCAAGATTCCTGAATACATCTTGCGTGTCCCAAAGTGCATGCAAACTGTAGTATGTTTTGTCTTGCTATGGTAGTCGTAGCGCTTTCACCAGTGACGGCCTCAAAGCCCAAAGTGGTTATGGCATGTTCCATTTGTCTTAGAATGTAGGCCTACAAAATAAGTCAAAGTTTTTATCTCTAAAAGAATCTCTAAAGGTATTTATAACACACCTATGGCTACATATATAGACTTCAACCCCAAGTAAAAGGAGGCTGCTTATCGGGATACAACTTGAAATACTTGAAAAGTATTTGATGAGTAATCCTAAGAATATTTTTTGCTTGTCTTGGCAGATGAATGGTAGCGACACGAGAACCTACTAAGGCAAATGGGGGTAATAAGGGTAATGATTATTTACATCTCTTAGTCACTTCCTACAATACTTGAGAGAAATAAAGGGGTAGTGACACCAATAATCCTAGTCCTCATCCACAAGGACCTTACGGAATTATACCCTTACGGTTAGATCATGCAAGATTATGTCAGTAGACAAAAAAAATGTTTTAATTTTTTGTGAACTGCAAAGGTTTTGCCTGTTAGAAATTATATTTGATTTTGGTGAGATTAGCCTTTGTGCATCTCATCAAATGCACATTATTTAATTATCATTAGAATTAGAAATTTTGTATAGCTATGTCAATTAAAAGTACATATACAATATCTAGTACTTACATCAAACTCAGCATGTTTTTCAGGGATATGTCTAAGCCTGTTTCGTAACCAAGTATAACCACTGATAGCCGTATCCCAAACTTGGAATGTAGTTTCTTTTTCCAGGAACCTCAAGATATTAAAACCGAAGCTATAGGTCATTTTTTCGGACCTCATGTATGCAAAAATATCGTCGACAATCTAAGTGACATTATAAATAAGCGTATGATTAACAATAATAACCATTCAAATAAAATCGAAGAAGTGGTTTGAAAGTATTTATTTAACATTTACCTGGGCTCTGTTCAGATAGTGAATTGAGTCTGGTGACTCTAACAGAGCATCAGCAATCAAACTCCAAGTTCTATCATCATAATTTACTCTATAGTGCGCTGGAAATACATATGTTAAAATTGTTATTTTTCAAGACTTTTTCTAGACTATTAACGTAACGTATAGAAGAAAGTAATAAAGCTACCAGTTCTTGTGGTGAGCTCGTAATTTGATCAAAAATAAAAATAACATCAATAGGTATTATTAGTACTATGTTTTTTGGTATGAAAAAACATAAGAATTCAAAACATTTAGAGAATAAAAAAACTGTCTTAATTTTATGTTTCATCACAATATACGATTTAAAACGTAATGTTTCTGAAATATGTACCTATACATCATAATTTAATGCAGTTTACCTTGTTGCAAATTATTAAAAATAACCCACTCTTCTCCAGCGTCCTTCCATAGAGTCTCGGTAGGTAGCGTCATCATGTGTATTGGTTTTAAATTACTAAAATTCGGATTTCTACTAGTTGAATATGTGATAGGAATTGGATAGATTTGACCAGTCGGTTCAGCGGATGCACTTAAAAAGAAACGTTCCTGGAATGCAACAATTTATTTAATGGTTATAGTTCCAATTCAATTCTTTAGATCAGCAGCAATACTACTAATTGCAAAATGTCTTACATACTAATAAAGCCTGTATAAACAAATTAATGACGGGCCTCGTGGCGTAGTCGGTAGTGTAACTGACTTCCGTGCACGAGGTCGCGGGTTCGTTTCACACTCAGGAAAATTATTTGTGTGATGAACACAGATATTTGTACTGCGTCTGGGTGTTTTCTATCTATTATTTATCTATGTATTTACAAAAAAAAAGATTATGTATTATATTCGTAATCTGGTACCCATAGCACAAGCATTAAGCTTAGTTTGGGACTAGAAGATGTTGTGTGAAAAATGTCCCTGAATATTTATTTACCTGCGTTAGAACCATTTCTCCAGTAGAATGATTAATGTCAATGCTTAGAATTGGGTATCCAGGTTCATTGACCCAAACTCTATAATATTCGGCAAAGCTAAAATTAGTATAATCTGCTAAACTATTATCTTCCTCAATAGCTTCAGTAAAAGCTTCTAGTAGATCATATTGATCAGTAACTTCGTAAGCGCTGAAATTATAAATATTTTTTACATTTGAAAATATGGTAATCTGTAACATATAAACATATATACCTATGTATACTGGCAAGATCAATACGTATAGATAAGTGTGGTAGGTAACCATACCAGACATGACTATTCAAAATTAGTAAAATTTCTAAACTAAAACGTTTGTTTATTGGTAAAGAAGAGTTTATGTAAGTACAGTAGGTATACTATATTATAATATTTTGTTAACAATGATATCATAAGTTTCTTCATTCTTAGAACGTCATGATGGAATAAGCCTGATATTGAAGTAAAAATGTTGTTTAGACCTCAGAATTGAAACATTCAGTTATATACATACATACTACAATAATGTTATAAATAAATATAACTTACTTCTTTTGCAAGAATATAATGCATGATTTTCTAAATGTTTCCAAAGATATGATGCTTGCTGTCATTCTAAGGAAGGAGGCAGCTTTAGAATAGCTGATGGTGCCAAAGTGGCCGGTAACTTCCGCAGGTGTGTTTACATCATGATTCATAGGAACAGTACTGACGCTGGAGTCAAATGCTAAAGATGTTTGGAGGTAGCGAGAATTGAAATGTTCATCTAATTCGTATTCAGGGAACATCTGTTGTTAATAAATATGAAAAGTATATAATAATCAGTAAACACATGCAAATAAAAATTATATATTTACACTAAGTAATGATAAGTTACTAAGAAACATAGAGCTTTTTATAATATCAAAAATTTTAAAGAAAGTTTTACTGTAACTATATAAACGTATACCCCATTCGAGGAAGAAATAAAGACAATTTTAACACACCAATCCGCTAACATTATGGATGATCGAATATACTATAAAGATTTCAAAAATATGTTCCTCCTTACTTTACTTACCTCATTAGTAGCGATATATCCAAAGTAGCTGGCATAGCCTTCGTTGATCCAAGTATTGCTCCACCAGTAACAAGTGATCAAATTTCCAAACCACTTGTGAGCAAGCTCATGTGATATTAAAGTAGCTGCGTAATGCTCAACAGTCATAATTGTCTCATTAGGGTCGATAATCATGTATAATTCTCTAATAAATTAAAATTAAGAAGATTACATACCATAATAATATATATCTTTTTTAAATATACTATATTGACTTACCTATAACTGACCATACCCCAATTTTCTGTACCTGCAGATGCCCAATCCGGTGAAGAAATATGATCATTTAGCAAATTTGGGTGCAGGGTCTCATAGGGAATACCAAAATATTCATCAAAGTATTCCGTCATTTTGACTACTAGATTGAGAGCGTGGTCTGCAAGCCCAACAGTATTAGACCTACCAATGATTCTGATAGGAGGGTTATGAGTAGTATCTTCAGCAATTGACTGGAAAGTTTCACTAACGAGTAGGGTCACGAGGTATGCTGACATCTTAGGTGTCTCCAAGAAATTATCTCGGATTCTATTATTGAGTAATCTGAAATAATACCATTGTTACATCTTTAGTCATCTTTACTCTAATTTGAGAATGCACTTCGTTTTTTAAAGGTAGTTACTAAAAAATATGATGATACGTACGCGTTAGAGCTTTCTAATCTCGTATTTGTGAAAGTGCCAGAATAAGATACAGGCCTTGACAAATGCAGTTTAAATACAGACTTAAAAAGTGGTTCATCCCAGCAAGGAAATGCCTGCCTTGCATTGTAAGGCTGGAAATGTGATGTAGCATATATCCTGAAATTTGATATTTAATAATTATATTAAACTAGCTAATTTTCGCAGCTTTACCGCTAGTGAGATGAATGTATTCAAAATTCAATGAGTTTTAGTTAGCGTAACAAGCAAAGCCTTGTTTGCATATTTACTGTATTTAAATTTGAAAATCTTTATATAAATTTATTATTACCTTTCGACACCATTATCGTCTATATACCATCCCCTCCAGATACCTCGTTTCATAGGGCCTTCGTTCATAGTACTAGAATAATCAATGAACAAAGTATATTTTGTTCCTAAAACTAAACTTTCTGCTAGATTGATTTTTAAGAAGTGATACAATGCCTCTGTTTCAAATGGTAATAAGGGATTTAGCCTTACTGGAGCACCAGATTCATCAGTCACTGATACCATATTTATTCTGTCTACATTAGAATGCAAGACAATTTGAGTTACATTACCTTCGATAGCCTGAAAATGGAAATGTTCTACTATTATATGTAACACACGCTCAACTTATAAGAGGCGATCCATTTAGAAGTTCCCTGCTTTTTTAAAGAAATAAACACAGAAAATTCAAACTTAACGGAGAATGTTTATTATCATTTGAAAGAACATTCTTTGGCATTTATTTTTTGAAGATTATGTCTATCAAATGTTGGCCGTTGCCGTCGCAGATGGTCAAAATTGCCGCATTTGTGACGAAGAGCAACCTGAAGAGTTTCAAGAGCTGCCACTTCATCCAGAAAAAACAACGGTTTGGTGTGGTTTGTGGGCCGGTGGAATCATCGGTCCATATTTCTTTAAAAATGATGCCGGTGCGAACGTAACCGTCAATGGCGACCGTTATCATGCCATGATAACCGACTATTTGATGACTGAAATTGAAGCTCGTGATCTCGGCGACGGCCAAAATTTGATAGACATAATCTTCAAAAAATAAATGCCAAAGAATGTTCTTTCAAATGATAATAAACATTCTCCATTAAATTTGAATTTTCTGTTTTTTTTTTTAAAGTAGGGAACTTCGAAATGGATCACCTCTTATTAATGCTCTTGCTTTTAATGTCTAGTTGTTGTTTAGTTTTTAAATATAAGTAACATAAATATCTAGGTACTTTTTTATCTCTGATTTTCAAATTATGACATTAGATAACAAATTTAATACTTACCTCAATAATAATATTTTCTCTACCATCATAACTGTAAGGTCTATCCGTTCTTTCATTAAAGTAAAAATCGATGTATATATCGTATTCTAAAGGTACAACATTTTCTGGAAGCCTGTAAGCTGTATTCGTGCTCCTCTCGTAAGAAATTCCATCAATGCTGACATCTTCAAGGTCTCTATACCAGGATAAGGGATGGTCACCCTTTACTATAACCAAGAGCATAAAGCTCAAGGCACTAAAGAGTTTTTTGGACATTTCTGAAACTTAAAATTCTTGAATACCTAGCTTATAAAATTAATAGATAGGACCGCATATTAACGTCGTTCATTGTAATCACCTATAAACCTTTCTAAAAGTTTGGTCTAAAGAGGATATACATTCTTTTTTAGAAATTGTGTTGCTGCGTATCGACTGACTGATTCATCAACGCAGAGCCTAAGCTGATTAGGCTACAAACTTGAAAGTTTCACAGCCAATGTCTTTTTTGTTGTAAGCGAATGCTTAAAATATAGATATACTTCCATACAATCCTTCATCCCTTATTTTGCCTTCTTCTTTGGGGGAATATATTCAAAAATCCGTTCTTAGTTAATAGTAGTAGTTGAAATAAACAAAACAATGCTCGCGTAGACTAATTAAAATTATAGCAAATATATCAATAGTAAAAGATACTACAATTAATAAAATAATTAAAAATATTTAATGAAACAGTACCAACCTGATAACAAAAATATCCTTTACACAATACCAATTATGATAATATGAATGTAATAGCAAATTACAACGATAATATTCAGAAGGTTTAGTTTACTGATACACTTATCATATCACTTCAGGTAATCTAATTTATTGCATTCCGATACCTAATAATCTATAGTATTGTAAGGGTTATTAACATAATAAAAGTTATAATCTCGTTTCAATAGAAAATGAAGACTTACTTACTCCTAGGTAATTTTAATAAGTGATTAAAATAAAAATATATATTTGGTCTTTTTTTTTCAAACGTATTACTCTCCAAGTGTTGAGCATGGGTCCAGGCTAAAAGAACGATAGAAAAAAAACACTTTAAAATAAACCTCTCAGGCAGTGGTTCTTTGAAGTGAAACATTTTAGGCAGTTGTTCTATAATTGACTATTGCACAGATGGCGGAGTAGTTTAGGTACCTGCCCACCCGAGTGTTGTGGGCTGGAATACCACACAGGACAACTCTTTGTGTGATCCACAAATTGTTGTTCTGAATATGGATGTGTCTTTTGTCTGTCAAATAGTATGTTTATTAAGTCCCCTGCCATACTATGACTAATCCTTAGCGCATGCAACACAAATTTTGATACATTTGAAACATTTTTGATTTATATATTTTAGCATTTGACATGCTCCGCCACTTGTTAAAGTACAAATTATTTGTGAATAAGGAAAAAGATATTTTTTTCTTTATTACATTTTTGATCAATATTTTCAAAAATATAGATCAAAAATGTTTAAAAAATCGCGCCATCAAATAGTATGAATTTTACTTGCAAAATTAAACTTACTATATTGGTTTAATGCATTTACATGCATCCGATAGATGGCGTTGGTCGTAAAGACAAATGTGATAAGGAGATTGTGGGATGATTGAAAGATCTGTACGATAGCTCAGTGGCTAAGAGCACTTCCCCAGATTGGAAAAGACGCAGTTTCGTTTCCCGCTCGTACAAAAAATCTCTTTTTCCTCAAATAATTTGTACATTTGAAACAATTAAATGTAACAAAATTTGTGTGAGAGAGAAAGCGATAAAAACAGAAAGAACAGCGAACATGCGTGTACGCTGCAACCGCAATCTAATTAGTACTTTGGGACAATTTACGTTTGTCCTGTGATTTTTTGATTATGTTCACGACGAGAATTTTTAAGTTTTACTTCTGTTATGTGTAAGGTACTGCATGCCCAATATTTTCACAACTTGTTACTGTAGTACCCTTACTGGGCACGGGTATTCTTATAAAGTAAGAAAAAATTTCGTCCATAGTCTAATAGACTAATTAATTAATAGACTAATCGAGCAGTTACAAAAGCTCTCAGGACTGCAGGTTTATATAAATTTGTGATCAAATTTTCAGAGATTCTTATATCCATAAAGTTCTTTCGAGGTGTCGTTTTTGGAATAGGAATCAAAGTGAATAATTCTATCTTTGCATTCCTTGGACTTACCACCAAGCTTACTCACAGTATTTGCTTTTACAGTTCAGTGATAATTAGTTTCGTAATCATTAATCTTATACTGGAAATATATAAAAACAAATATTTTTACTACCCTACTTGGCTCGATATCTACAGTAGACAAAAGCGACTAAAGGAACTAATATTACCTATTGCATTACTGGCAGATTTCACAAGAGCGGCTCACTTGCTCTGTCAAAATACTACGATCAAAACGAATATTGCTTAGAATATGATTGATATGAGCTGGAGTCGTTGGGGCGACGGAGAGACTTTGGGACTCTCTGTGTGCTCTATCGACTCTTCAACGGGGAGTGCTCTGAGGAACTGTTTGAGGTGGTACCAACATCGCCATTTTTTGACCGGACCACGAGACGCCTTACTAGGGTTCATACATACCACCTGGAGACGATATCTTCCAACACGGCTGAAAACGTTCAGCGTTCTTTTCTACCACGTACGTGTAGGCTCTAGAATGAACTTCCTGCTGCGGTGTTTCCCCAGCGTTACGACTTGTTCCTCTTTAAACGAGGTTTGAGAAGAGCACTTTACTCATGGTAGGCGGTGGCTTGGCTGCGCGCCTGGTGTTGCCAAAGTCCATGAGTGGCGATTACCACTTACCATCAGGTGGGCCGTTTGCTCGTGTGCCACCGTTAACAACAAAAAAATAATCATCGTCATTTCATAGCGTTGGTATTAGCTGTTAAGATGTTATGTTTTTTGTATTAAATAAATAAATAAGTGGGTCGGCATCGTCCTCTCGTGAACATCTCGGCGTACTTTGCTTGTAGTGGGAGATAGCTATCCTTTCGTTCATCTGGCTCGGCAGTAATCTTATAATTGTTGAGTCCATTGAATCGGTTCCCACTTACCAACTGTCGTACAAGGCGACTAGGAAAAGTAAGCCATTATCACACATTGCATTACTGGTGGTAGGGTTAGGTACTAAGTGAGAGTACTCACTTGCTATCGGGCCTGAAAGGGTCGGTATCACTGTGTCCTATGTAACCGGGCGTGAAGCACATCAGTGTGTTTTGGCTGTAGTAGATGATAACCGTTTGTTCTTTCATTTCATATCTGAGAAATGAAATGGTGCGGCTTGGCAATACTCTTGGTGTAGTTGAGTCCATGAGCGACGGTTACACTTACAATCAGGTGGGCCGTGGCTCGTCTGCCATCACTAGCAATAAAAAAAAGATAAACCATGACTCGCTAAGTAGTTTTGTTATCTGCGCATAATAATCTTTTGTATATTATGTTAATTTATTATGTAAAACATTAGTTTTCCCAGCATGAATCCGTGTGGGCCGGCTCGACCAGAAAAGTAACCACCTTTCCACATAAGTTCGGCGTGGTGGAATGGTAGGTACTCAAACTGTTGTATTTCGTATGGTGAGTGAGAGGGCCGGAGAGCTAAACTCGTTCCTCATCCTTTCTTTGTTATCCCTCCACCTCCTATTAAATATTGTTACAAGGAAAAGGTTGTTTTTTTCAATTGCATAAGACATTTGTTACTATAGTATGCATTAGATTGTACACTAATAAAATATCTAGCATTGAAAAAATATTAAACATTTGTCGTGTTTAGATTAAAAATATTTGCCGTGTGGGGCCGGCTTTAGAATTGTCCTACCCTTCTCCACCCGTGGGAGTCGTAAGAGCCGACTGAGGGAATACCGGGGGAGTGGGCAGCAGCACTCCCTCGAGTATTAACAACATCCACTGCGATCGCCAACCCGCCTGCCAAGCGTGGCGATTACGGCACTAGCCCCCATATGAGCGAAGTTGCCTTGTCCAGCAGTGGACGTCGAAAGGCTGATGATGAAAAAATATGCATCTCATTCAACTGCCTCGGTGGTGTGTTAAGTATGTGCGACTGCTGATCGTGAGGTCTCGGGTTCGATCCCCGGGACAACGTTATTGAGCTTTTTCGTAAAAAGAAAAATTCTCAGTAGCAGCCCGGAGTTTGAAAAAGTGCCCAGTAGACGGCAATAGGCTCGCCCCCTATTACGTGGGACTTAAACATAGCTGGCGAATCGTAGGTGTGTAATACACATCTGCCTGCCCCTTCGGGGATACAGGCATGAAGCTATGTTATTGTTCATTCACCATTAGCAATCCTTATACAATCCTTTAAACGTTGAGTCAGTTTTCAATTAAAATACGCACTTTCTCCTTAGAAAAAATTCACTGCCACTTTTTGGAACACGATCTTACTAAAAGTCTTAACCACCTTCTCAAGAATCGTATCTTGATTACAATGACAGGTTCCAAATTCAAATGTAACATGTTTGTTTTATGTAACAGTATTTATGGCTAGACAATGTATATAATAATATAATCAGGGTCTGTCGTAAATAATGGATAACCCGTATATCGGAGGTAGCCCTGATGTCAAGCTGCAAGAAAATCAACTTATTATTTTAGGGTTGCCACAATGTGAAAATGGTTAACATATGAATGATAAACAAATTAACGGGTTATCTTATTCACGACAGACCATGTATATATAATATACATCTATTTTCTAAGTATCTCATGACCATTTTTTTTTATTTACGAGTATTTATCAAATTTTAACCCTTTAACAATTTTTTATAGTTTTGAACACTTCTTTCCTTTTGTAATAAAACCAGTGTTATATACTTATAAAAATATTATATTACGATTTACATTTATTAAATAAAAATAAATCAAGAAACAGAATCTCATTAGCTGTAAATATAAATTAAATAAAGGCGCTTAATTAAGTTACAATTAAATACTTCAAATAATTTAACTTATATTGAATAAATTAGCGGAGTAAATGTGTAAACATCGCTGCCACCAAAAGAATAGTGGATGCTACGAAGGTAGTAGAAGAAGATGTCTTAGTAAGAAGGAAGTTGTAGATATCTTCAACATTTTCGTTACCCCAGCGGAGATTGTTCAGGGCTGTGTTGACGCCGGACACACCACTTGCAAACGAGCCAGCGAGCCCCACTTGGTTTTGGTACAACCATGTTTGGTACTGAAAGATAAATAAAAAATTATAAATTATTTTCTAGTAGTGGAGTCTTGCTTATCCCAGCATGAATGGGCCGGGTTAATCAGGAAAGTACTATCCTCTCACATCAGCGTTAAACAACAGTAGATACTCTTACTGACGTGTTTCATATGGTGAGTGAGAGTATCAGAGACCTAAACCCTATCCTTAAAATTCGTTATCATCCTTCAACTCCATAGCTTATCACTTTCCTTGGAGTTAACGACGAGCAAGTGATGCCTCCGGTATTGCTAGCGTCTATAGGCTACGGTAACGGTGGCTGTATGCTTATTTGCCAAACAACGTTATAAAATTTTATGTATAAATGCCACTCCTAGTGTAGTATCCTGGTTGGTCACTTTTCCAATATGTGTGTGATAGAAATATACATTCTTCTATGATAACGTATCTTCTAGTTCAGGACCCTGCAAAGGCTCATGATAACCATGTTGATAATTATAGTCAATTATAAATCCGTACCTCTTGGAGCATGCTGAAGTCCGTCAGGAATGCAGGAATGGCATTAAGAACAATGGTAAGACGAGCTTCTCCACCATATCTATAAAATAAGGTTTCTTACTATAGTGCACGGCTGCACAGATGGCGGAGTTGTTTAGATAACGGCGACCCGTTCGAGTGTCCGTGAAATTGTATGTTTGTAAAGTCTCTCGCGATACAAGGATTATTCCTTAGTGATGGGTGTTGTCTTTTTAAATAAATAATGTGTGCAATATTTAATACCTTATAATTAATGTTTAACGCAATGTATGGAGTCTGTTCGAAATAAAAATTATTATTATTATTAAAACATCTTTTGCTTTCCAACTAATATATAAGAACGTAAGTACTACTGGACTGGTTGGATACAAGACTTCTCTAATGTGGAAGAACGGTTATAAACCTATATTATACAGGCCATCTTATGTGCGTATGTTTAAAGCTTTTCTTTTCCTGTAGTTAACAAAACGCAGGAATGATATTGATATAAAATTTTTCCGAATTATTTCAAATACACTTAAGTTACATTCATAAAGATAATTTATTTGCAACATAAGAATGTTAAATAAAAAAACTTTGGTTTAGAAATTATTTAAACATTTTTTTTTAAGACATGGACTTAACAAACATACAATTTAAAAGAGATAGAAAGTACAGTTCAGAGTTCGGCATCTAAACCACTGCACCTGTGCAAGACACGATGTATACTCATACTCAGAACAATTAATTATAATTTTCATAATAATCATATTCCTTGAGAATGAAAATCGAGGCAGTGATAAAGATATTTCATCATCCATCCATCCATCAGCCTTTCGAAGTCCACTGCTGGACATAGGCCTCCCCAAGAGAACGCCACAACATGTGTTTCGCTCATAATGGGGGACAGTGTCGTAATCGCCACACTTGGCAGGCGGGTTGGCGATTGCAATGGATGTTGTTAATACTCGAGGGAGTGCTGCTGCCCACTCCCCCCGTATTCTCTCAGTCAGCTCTTACGACTCCCATGGTTGGAGAGAGGTGGGATAATTCAAAAGCCGGCCCCAACCGGCATTTTAATTAATCATCAAACATATTGAGATCAGGCTAAGGAAGCCTTATCCCAATATTTTACTTGGGATTCGATCTGTTCGATTTTAGCTGATAAACCAGTACTTATACGCAGTGACTGCCTATCTGATCTCCGCGACCCAACTAGAGGGACAACTGGCGATCTTAGAATAAGACCGGAGTCAGAATTTTTTATTCAGGACTGACATCTTGCAACGACTGCCAGCGTGTGAGTTGCCAGCTCGGACCTACTGCTTAACTTAAGTTTTAAAATATTTATTACCTTCTAAATATGTTAGAAAAACTTTTATCAAGCATAATCATATCTACAATGATAAAATTTAGTTTACCTAATAATATAAATAAAATGCAGAGGTGTTATAAAAGTTTGTAGATTATGTTTTTGGACTGGTGCATATATTAAAACTCTATCCCTCTAGTGGATTAGTTGGTACTGTTGCGATAACCATTGCATGAGTTTCGCATAAATCATAGTATGAGCATATAACAGTATTATACTAGATAACATCTATCAAAATTATAAATATTTAAGGAGGCAATTATTCTTCACAACTGGCCATATTACCATCTTCTCCGTTAATAAAATTAATGGTAAGAACTTACGCGGTTCTCATTTCACTGTAGTTTTCATACAGGAACCTTAGGACTATAGGCAAGTTCTCCTTGTTGCCTTGGAGTGCGTAGCTCCAAGCATTGGTGCGGTCGTGGATTCGGATCTTGCGGTTAGTCATAGATTGGCGTAGATAACTGAAATTTATATTTAAAAATAAATTCTTGTATTGAACTGACTCATACCTATTAGATATATTATTATACCGGCAAGTAACACGCGCTGATCTCGAGCGAGTGCGTGGAATAAATCATTTTAGTATTGTGCATTATATTAATCATGCTAGCAATTAAATTACTACATCGTTGGATACTTAACAGTAAACAATTATCAGTCACACAATAAACTCAGAAAATATACATTATAATGTAGGGTAAACTGTAGTATTGCTGGCACCCCCTTAGTAATTGGCACTTTGGATTTTAAATGCAAATATTAAGAACTGGTATAGCAAAAAACATCTGTTCTACTTTTTTTCATAATCTGCAATAGTAACATTGTTTGCAGAAAAAAGTAGGTTTTATAATATTATAGCTGGCAGTACTAAAGAAAATAAATATGTACCGGCGCCATGCAGAACTGTTAAAACGTCACTTTCTAATAAGGGTCATCAATTAACGACTGTAAAATAGATTATTTATTATTATGCTTAGTTTTTAGGTAAATAATGGCAATGCGTGCTTTTTCTGACCACTTTTCTGTTATAATCTTACTTTATTATGTGCCAATGACTGATTTCTATGTGTTAATTACTTATGGTGCCAATGACTGTAATTTCAAATATTATTTTGTTCTTTTTTGTTTTTCTATTAAAAATCTCTAATTAAATTGATTAATGCATTTTCATTTGGAAATATACATACCAGAGAACCCTTTATCAATGTTTACTGACTTTTTAAACACATATAAATTTAAAATATACATATATCAATCTTAAATATGCTTGGAGTGCCAACCATTATACAGATTACCCTAAATTTTTAGGGAGTAGTCATCGAAAGTTACTGCGCCCCGCTATAAATATATATATATATCAGTATATATCCCACCTTGTACTCATCTCCCATTTAAAATTGAACTATTTTTAAAGTACAAATTATAATTTATGAATAAGGAAAAAGAGTATTTTAGTACAGGCGGGAATCGAACCTGCGTCCCTTCCTATCCAGGGAAGTGCTCTAATCTACTGAGCTACAGTACTATCTTTTAGACATACCCAATCTCCTCATCACATTTGTCTTAACGACCAACGCCCTCTATCGGAACGCATTTACTTGCATACTTTAAGAGTAGCTGAGCATGTTAAGTGCTAAAATATAGATCAAAATGTTAAACTATTTTTACAAGATGCATTTCTGAATTATGTATTACTTCATAAAATACCTAGAACTGCGTTTAAAAGGTAAAAAATAATACCCCCCTATAATCAGAATGTAAAAAATGTCCTTTTCTATCTATACTATTATAAAACTGTAACAGAGCTGTGTCTGTACATTCAAGATATTTGAGAAAAAATTACTATAATAGGCTATATAGGCGTGTCTAAACCCAACACTATTTTTTTTAGAATTTTTGTCTGTTTGTCTGTTTGTTTGTTCGCGCATCACACAAAAACTACTGAACGGATTTTGATGCAACTTTTTTTATTTGAAAGATCTTGATTAGACTTAAAAAACTGGTACACATTTTATCCCGCTACTATATCGGGAACCTGAGATGTAACCGAAAAACTAGCTTTTGGCTGCGGCGAAGCCGCGGGCAAATGCTAGTTATATCATAAATGCAAAATTCTGTATGGAAAGGTAGAAAAGATTTCCCCTCTTCCTCGCTTCTCCATGGCAAGAAAACACACATTACAGAATCATAACACACATCAGAAGGAATCTGAATACCCCTTATTTTGGACTCCATAGTCAGCTTAAATGTTACGTACTGTATGTCGGTGTGAATAAGAATACCATCACAACTGCGTGAGAATCCAGGCTTCGTAAGTTGGGTACAGGAGCTCGGTAATTTATTCATTCAGTCATTTATCAATATTATTAAATAGTTAACATACTCATTGATAGAGGTTTCATCCTTAGTGCAAGCAAGAGCACGCAGCATCACTACCATATCAGCAGTGTTCTCAGAAGCTTCGTACTTTTCCCACAAGAACCTATAGTCATCGGCGTCACCTTCACGAAGACCCACGCAGTAAACATAACGACGAAGATTTACAGGCACTCTGCAATAAAATAATTATTTCAAATAATTATTTCAAATAATCATTATCAAAGATAAGCATTGCTTATTTTTGAAATGTGCTTAATGATCACTTAATTATATATATTTTAGTTATAAAGGGACATAACATTTATTGATTATCCTTCCGAGAAATGAAATAGTGTGCAGCGCCAGTAAAATAAAATAAAATATAAATATTCACGGACATTTCACACAACGTCTTCTGGTTCCAAGCTAAGCTTAACACTTGTCTTGTGCTATGGGTACCAGATTACGGATATAATACTTATATTACTTTTTTTTACTTATATTACTTTTTTAACATTTATAATAGATAGAAAACACCCAGACGCAGTACAAATCCTGAGTGGGAATCGAACCGACGACCACGTGCACTGAAGTCGGTTACACTACCGACTACGCCTCGAGGCCCGTCAAAGTATTTTAATTTAAAGGAGGTCATGAGCAGCGGTTAACACTTACTGTCAAATAAGCCGTGGCTCGTCTTCTACTAGTAACAACCAAAACAAAGTAGATAAATCGCAGATAGATAAGTAAAATTTAAAGCAAAACTCTGTGCTAAACTATCTAACCAGCATGACATTAGGCCAACCCTACCATTGCATGGGGAGCTCACGCCTAACAGTGGGATATTTAATAGGCAGTAAAGAAGAACCCGTACGTAATCCGAATTTTAGTACACTAGCGAAATTTCTTTGTAAATTCAGCCATCGTGGCATCTACTCGGGATTATGAATGTCAATAACACATTCTTACTGCCTGTGGTGATGCACAGCATCTGGAATGGTTTTCGAGGAGAAGCAAGTTTAAATCCTGCTTGTGAAAAAAAGAAATAAAGAAGAAGTGCTTAAAATATACATAAAAATATCAATATACTTACAATTCCGAGTCATTTTCTCTGTACGCTTGCCATTTATTTAAGGCGTCAGTCACGCAACCAGGGTGATTCAGATTACAAGCCAGATTCATGATCTGCATTCTGTTCAGGATGGTGGAGGTGGAGTCAGTTGCGCGTTCTTCGTAGCCAAGGTGTTGGATGACAGTCTCCATCAAACCCAAAAGGTATGACTATATTAAAAATAACATATTAATTAAAACTTCGATTACCTCTGTGGGTAAGCGAATGCTGATCGTGAGCTTTTACGTAAAAAGAAAAATTCTCAGTAGCAGCAGTTTGGAAATGTGCCCGGTAGACGGCAATAGGCTCGCCCACTATTACGTGAGACTTAAACATAGCTGGCGAACCATGATACCGTACCCCTTCAGGGAACACAGGCTCGATGGGATGTTCGATTGCACAATGACGGAGCGCATGGCTTTAAATACTAGCCTTCCGTGTTGCATGAATTCAATTCTTGCACATGATATTGTTTGTTTGACGACATTGATTGTGAAGGACGAGGGCCTGCCCTTCGGCCCAGTTATAGCCTCCCCCGCAGTTGAGTACCCGTAGGTGATGGTCTTGGGGACAATCCCCTGAGCTGCAAACCACCCCTTGCTGTCTCATCGCTCTCTCTCTCTTTCTCTTGTTTTAAATTTATCGTTAAATTTTTAAATAATTAATTATTTTGTAAATTTTTTATAATTAAATTAGAAATTTTGAATTTTATTTTTTTTATTTCATTGTTAGTGTTTTCCCCGTAACACTAGATGAAATGTTGTAGTTTAGGTCCATTATTTGTTTTAAAAAGTCCCTCGCAATACAGGATTCCTGTCATTGATTTCCTGTCCGTGTGGTGACGGACTAAGAATACAAGTGTAACCATTTGTTTCCCACGAGTGTCGTACGAGGCGACAAAGGGAAGTAAGCAATTATTACCCATTGCATTAGTGCTGGTAGGGCTGGGTACCAAGTAGAAGTACTCACTTGGTATCGGGCCCGAACGGGTTAATACCACCATCTACTGTGTGACCGGCCATGAAGCACATTAGTGTTTTGGTTGTAGCAAGAGATAGCCGTTTATTCTTTCATTTCATATCTGTGATATCAAGTGCAGTTAAGTTAGTTAGCATGAATGTAAGGAGTTGTTGTCAACACCAACAAGACACTGCAAAGTTCTTGTAAATAAAAAAAAAATGTACTTATTCTATGATACTCTTTTATTAAATTGGGGTACCATACCGTGAAAACACTGTCGGCATATGGAAGGTGCTCGAAGCGTCTGCGGAGGAAGTCGAGCTGGCCGATAGCTCCAGCCCACACGTAGTAGTCAGTCTCGCTTCGCAAGTAATCCAAAACATTGAAGGCAAGCGCCCTATCTATGTCTCCGGAACGGATGAAATACAAAAGGTCATTGACGATCTAAAAAGGAAATAGTATTCTTATTTAAAAAAAAACATTTTTATCGACTGAGGTCCTTATTAGTAAAAATAATCATGATTATTTATTATAGTTTGAAAAACATAACTACAAAACTATAAAAATCCACACCAGACGGTGTGATAGTTTTTATTTTTATTTTTACTTACTTACTTATCATTAAGCCATGTCCCCTGTGGGGTAGGCAGAGAGAACAGAGTGCCAAAAGGCTCTATTCTTTCATACATATCTTGCTTCCTCAACACTCATAATCCTCTTCATAGACGCTCGCCGGTTTCGGAAAATCCTGACTCCACCTTCCTTCAATACATGACTGATTTGGTCTAGGTAGGTGAGTCTGGGTTTCTACATTGTCGTTACAAATGCGGTCATTCTGCCTCACTCCACAGATTATCCGCAGAGATCGCATTTGGACCGCATTTTTTTTTTTTTATAAGTTCATTAATTGTATTTAGTAAAGCCTTACCTGAGCCCTGTTCATCTTATGTATGTTCGTTCTGTCGTTACTCTTAAGGTAGTCAGCAATTCTTTGCCAGTTATCATCATCATAATTTACGCGGTATAGTCCTAGAAATTAAAATTTAGATCATAAATTAAATAAATATATAAAGTTTAAAAGCATGTTTAAACACTACAAAAAAAAAAGACACAAAATATTTTTCAATAATTTTTCATAATATTTACAATTTAGTTTGAGTGGTACTCATCGATGGTACTCATAATTCCATAATTACTCGATTTTTTTACGTAACTATGATGACTAAAATTATTCAAATGCAATGAAAACATCTATCCATCAGCCTTTCGACGTCCACTACTGGACATAGGCCTCCCCAAGCAACGCCACAACATGTGTTTCGCTCATATGTGGGATGTCATGTTGTTAATACTTGAGGGAGTGCTGCTGCCCACTCCCCCGGTATTCCCTCAGTCGGCTCTTACTACTCCCATGGGTGGAGAGGGGTGGGACAATTCTAAAGCCGGCCCCACACGGCAAAAATTAAAACATAACACTAATCAATAAACAAATTACTACTTTTGGACAAATGATTTCATGTTTTTAAAATAAAATGATTTTGATCTGAAATGGCCAGTACTGCAGAACGGCAATTTCATAGGTAAAGACCTTTCATTAGATTAGGCCGTAGTCTGCCAGTGTAGGTTAACAAGCCCTGTTAATACCTTCCACTGAGTGACTTACTCACTCACTCACTTATCATCACGCCATTTCCCTTGCGGGGTAGGCAGAGAGAACAGAGTGACTTATAGTAAAAAAATAATTTACCGGATTGAGCAACATTGAAGATGACCCAGTTGTTGCCAGCTGTGTGTGATATGGTGGCAGAACTAGATGTGAGAATCTGGCTTGGTCTGGTGTTGGTGAAGTCGGGGGCTCCTTGATGGGTCCAGGTCAGAGGGATCTGCCATACGTCGTTGGGCCTAGTTCCAGAGAGTATGTACCTTTGCTATAAAGAATAAATATATTTTATGTTAACATCATTTTTAATTTTCTCTTAATATCTAATCTTCTGGTAATATGGAGAAAAATTAACATTATACAAAAACTCTCTCTTCTACAAAAAGTCGTAGTTTTAAACTACGAAGGACTTGTGCTAACAAGGACGCGATGTATTAGAAAGCTATTGAAACATATAAAGTGCAATACTCGATCTGCTTGATCGTATAAGCACCACCCTGTCACAAAAGATCATTGTGAAACAACAATAGGTACTCCTACCAATGTGTTTCGTATGGTGAGTGAGAACGCCAAAGGCCCAAAACCCTTCTTTATTAACCTTTCTAGCTATCTCTCATTAGTATCCTACCTATCCTCTCCTTATTATCCTTCCTATCCACCTCCTATCCCTTTCTTTGGAAATGGTGACGCCCGCGTGATGTCTCTGGTGTTGCTAGCGTCTATGGGCTACGGTAACTGCTTACCATCAGGTAGGCCGTATGCTTGTTTGCCACCTAAGTAGTATAAAAAAACACAATTCATTATTAATTATCAAATAGGTAGGTATTCTATTGTTTTCTGTTCAAAATACGTGTGGATATTTATTAGTTTTGGTAAATGGTAAGCGGCATCGACTCAATAACCCTAAGTTTATTGCCAAGCCGCTACTTCATATCGCAATAGGAAGTTAATGAATAATCCGCTATATCTACCCCACTATACTAAAAAAAAAACCGAGGTGTTTCGAGACAGTGGTCGACCCTCGTGCCCGATAACAAGTGAGTACTCCAATGTGGTGCCCAACCTTACCAGTAAGTAATGCCACGGCTGATAACTGTTTACTTCCATTAGTCATACGGCAGTTGCGGTAAAGAATGGTATGGTGACGGACAAATATTTTAAAAATATTAAACGTTTAGATTTAAAGATAAAAAATACTAATCATACTTTAATTGTAAATGAGTAACAACAGATAAAAGATAAGCTGAAAAACATATAATGTAGGTATCAAGTCGGTATTTTTTTTACATTTATTTCGTTACCTACTACATTACTTTTATCATATTTAATACTAACGATGTTTAGTGCAATGTCACTCATTTTAATCCCTTGATTCCAATCTATATGTTCTAGAACGTCTATAAAGTGACTACTCTTTATTAATTGATAAACTTTTCACTTAATATTACAGCTGCTAGCTCGATTATAAACCAGTACCTTGTTTTTATTAAAGCATATCGCAAAGGAACTACTTATAGGGATAAAAATGTTTCATCCAGAACATGTTTTATTTTTATACAAAATTTTGTTCAAATCTATTATAAACTATTCATTACAGTAATAGGAAAAAGAAATTGTTTGAGAAACAAGAGGGTTGGTAAATGTGATGGTACAAGAATTCAATTTTAATCCACATGCAAAGACTAGCAATCTCCCGTGAGAAATCTATTTAAATAATATAACAAACAAAAATCTTTTTAATAATATAATAAAGAGGAGTGTATTTTTTTCACTTATGAACACAGAGTGCAAAAATGTGAACTCAAAAAAAACTTTATGTGTGTATATATAATGTCAAATTCTTGAAAAAATATACCAGATAATATCAAAATATTTATAGAAGTTTCTGATTATTCAAACTTTTAGCACGTTCAGAAAAGGAGCTAATTATAAACAGACCTTAGATACTCTCGGATTGATTAAATTAATAATTAATAATTGATTCAACACGTAACTATATACCTGTAAAGTAAAAGTTATCCAATTCTATTTAATTTAAATGATTGGTCATTTATAAATAATGTTTTTTCTTTTTAAATGATTATGTAAATTTTGTGGGTGCTATCTATTAGTGAGCTCTGTAAATAAACTTTATTATTATTATTATTTATATCACAAACCTGTGTTACAGTGATGGCACCAGTTGCCGCATTGAAGTTAACGTTTACGACGGGAGATCCAGGGTTCTGTACCCAGGAGTCAAATACTGCACCTACATCAATGTTGGGATAATCACGCAGGAACTCAAAGTCTTCGGCGACTGCCTTTCTGAAGGCCGAGTACATGTCAGCGGGAGTAGCAATTTCATAAGCACTGGAAAAATAGAATTAATTGTTTTTTTCAAAGGTGTTAAGGAAGAAGAATACCCAAGTGTTACAGACGTATGTTAAGTAATTCGCCATAAATCTCGTTACCAGGAGGGCGAAAAGTGGGGAGCGGCAGATCGTTTTATGACAAGTGTAATCAGTTATATCTACATAGCCCTCTGGGAAACAAGTGTTAGTCTATATATTTATTTATGTAATACTTACGTATGAAAATATATGATAATCATGAACTTTATAATATAGTTGAGGGCGCCATTGGTCTGCATCAAAATGTAACTTGAATTTTCTTGAGACTACTACACAAGGATGTTGGTTTCTTAAGTATGCACAGTAAAAACAACAAAAAATATACAGTGTAGATAGCCCTAGGAATAAAATTCCAACAGCAGATCAGTAATTGCTACCAATTTCACCTGGCAAGCACTTTATGAAATGCCACAATTACAGTCTTAAAAATGAAACTCGAGTGGTTGCTCTTTAACACATAAATTGACTTTTGGCCGTTTTATAACTCATTTAATTGGGCACGAGCTTTTCCTATAATAAGATGAAATAAGGCCTGACATATCATATGACCAGGTTCATTAACATGGAATTTAAGAATTATTCTTACTTGTCTCTCAAGTAATAGCGGAGAGCTGCTCTGAAAGTCCTAGAACCGACGAAATGTTCCATCATCTTCAGAACTGACGCTCCCTTGGCATAACTGGTCGTAGAGAAGTGAGAACTGATCGAAGGGTTATTCTCTACTGCTTCCCAGTTCATTGGGGTAGCGCCAATAGAAGAGTCAGCAGCGAGAGCGCTGTGTACGTAGTCCACGACGAATTGCTCATCCAATTCCAAGGAAGGATCAGCCTGTAAATTGCAAGAAAACTTGTTTTAACCTAGTTTGCCTGAATTTATACTAGAAATAATTTTGGAGTTCATTTTTGAACGAATTAAAGCCCAATGATGTTCAACTAATAAGGTGGAGTAATTTATGGCACTTGTACAATATCATGTATATTTCCACGATTCAACTACTCTCATTCTGGTAGACTCAACACTGCATGGGACACATGCAGAATGAATAACAGTATACTTTCTTTATCACCAGACTGTTTGAGCACAAAAGTTTTTCAGTCCAATTTATTATCAGTTTCGCAAACAGCAGCTTAAATCTGTATAAAGGATTTTGTTAGTTTTGGGTGCCACAATAAGTACTATAGAATTCTATTGTTTTTTTTTTAAGTTCCATTATTGTTGTATATATTGTTGGTTGTATATTACATTCCTCGGATAAGGGCAAACGTGTGTGCTGTGCTTTAAATACTAACATAGACTAAGGCTTTCTTTATAAACACTCCTGCCCCGGCTATGCTTCGTGCAACTCTAAGCAAATTTAGCCAGGCGTTTTTATAGCTTTCAAAATCTCAAGCTCACAAAGGAAGTAACATGATTTTTTTCATACTATCTGGATCGATTTATTGCCCTATATTTTAAACGTGAAACAAAATAATAGTAGCTTTTGCAGTAAGATCAAAATTTTGAATATTCATATTATACCAAAACAATTTGTCACCTTTTACATTTATCATGGTTGCGAGAGCAAAAAGAAGCACTTTATATTTCATAAAACAGAATACTTATAGTAGGTATTTGAAAAATTAACGTCAAGCAATTATTTAAATCTAGTGCATTCATTCGAGTAAAAAAGTACTGAAGAAATTACCCAGTGAGCAGCGAAGTATTCGAAGAAACTTGCGAAAGACTCGTTCAGCCAGAGGTTGCTCCACCAGAAGCACGTAACGAGATTACCGAACCACTTGTGTCCAAGCTCGTGAGCCATGATAGTGGCGATAAAAATCTTGTTATTGATGTTGGTGTTATTTTCATCGTAGAGCAGGTACGCCTCTCTAAAATTAACATTTGGGTAAAGTATAATAAAGTAAGTAATTTTCATTGTAAGAAATAATTTCTTAAAAACCTTTTTCTAATAATATAATAGCAAATAGAAATACTCTTTAAGTTATATAAAAAAATACCATAATAGGTACCTATTTCTTAGCTCTGTGTAATTACGAAATCTAGATCGAGATCAACGTTTGCGTTGCAAGTATTTGTACTTGTGTATTCGGAATTAGGTTTTCAGCCGTGATAGCCTAATAGTAAGCTCAAGTACTTCACAGACAGTAGTATAGAGTTTGATACGCAGTCCGATATCAATACATCCCGGGGCACTAAAACCTTTCTAAATTTTTCTAAATGATGTGTGTATTTGTAATACAAATTATCATTAGTTGGTGAAGAAAACAAATCGTGAGGAAACCTACATGCCTGAGACATTTTTTCAACGGACCTAATGAGCCAGCGTGGTATCTACCACATCATAAATTCCTTTAACTTTGAGGGAAGCCCCGTATCTAACGATGAGACAGGTTCTTTTTTTTCTTACCTGTAATTAACCATTCCCCAGTTTTCCATAGCACCAGAGGGGAAATCAGGAAGAGCGATATGGTCATTTTTCATCAAGACACCTTGACCCATTTCGTGGTACTGAATGCTTAAATAATCGTCTAATTCATTGGTGATTTTAAGACCGATTTCAGCAGCATAGTTGTGTTGATTGAGGACTCCAGGACGAGAAATGATTTTGAAAGGTCTGGCAACAGTGCTTGTCAGTTCAGTTTCTACAAAGTCACTCACGTGGAAAGCAACCAGATATGCAGAAATGATGGGAGTCGGGTAGAAGACTTCACGGATGCGATTGGTACCAACCCTATGGATAAAATATTTATCAATAGACAAAACCTATAGCTTTTTCAATATAAATAGTTCAGGACGTTTCTGGCAAAATTAATTCACGACATAAATTAAAGCATTGATTTGTGAATTTGTATTTCCGCCATTTATAAACATTGTTGTAAAGATAAAACCAGCAAAATAAAAATAATTTAATATCTTTGATTTTTGAATCTTCAAATAGAATATTGAACATATGGAATATTAAAATTTTTTAAAATAGTAAGTAGATACAATAAAAAAAATATGAAACTGCACGCGAATATTCGAATGTACCGTCATCATTCTATTCGCAATTTATTAACATTTCAATATGTGGTTCAGAACAAATACGAGGAGAAACAGTCGCGGACATTGAATTTATTTATACTATTTGAAGAGACTGACAAAAGGACAACTTACTGAGTGGTCTGAGCGATAGCCATGTTAGAATATGAAGGACTGAGGTTGCTGTCCCGGGTGATAGCGATGACGTACTGAGACTTGAACATAGGCTCGTCAAAGCAAGGGAAAGCCTTCCTGGCGTGGAATGGCTGGAACTGAGTTGTGGCGTAGATTCTGAAACAAAATGTGGTCATTGAATAACAAAACTTTTTAATAATGAAATAAGGTAGGACATTGCATCATATATATGCTTTATCTGTCTTCTTTTGTGAATAGTTACTTTATTTTATTTTATAAACCTGACGTAAGCGGAGCGGTATCCCTTTTTTTGTTTTTTGTTTTTATGTTTTGTGGCATTATAGCTTTGAAACGGATGAATGAACTTTGACTGTGGTCTTTTGTAATTAACTTGATTAAAAGTGTTTTTAGCTAAGAATACATATTATACTGGTATGACTATATAGAGTAGAAAAATATTCAATATATCATAGGCAAGAGAATTTAATAATTATGTAGGTATATTATTTATTCGTTCGGAAAAATTACTCCAATTTTAAATTACTGCAGGATCAAAACTCACCTTTCCTGATTATTCAAGAAGTAGTAACCCTTATAAAATCCACGGTCAAGAGGATTCTCATTGATAACTCCGGTATAGCTGACTGTGATGGTGTAGTTACCAACAGGGATCCCGTACGCAAGGTTAATCTTGAGGAGCTCATAGTAGCTATCAGTGGTGAAAGGTTCAGGGAATTGGAGACCGACAGGGTTGTTGCTAGAGTCGACTAAGTTCACAGTGGTGATCGATACGACATTTTGATGAAAGACGATCTGGTTCAGATTTGCCTCTCTTACCTAAAATGAAATCGAAATCAGCTTACTTATCATCACACCATCTCCCTTGCAGGTTAGGCAGAGAATACAGAGTGCCAAAAGGCTCTATTCTTACATAAATATACCTCTCGTTTCCTCAACACTCATAATTATATTCATACACCCTCGCCAATTTCCTGACTCCACTTTCCAATACATGATTACCGACCAAATGTCTATGTAGGTGAGTCTCGATCTCCCCCTGAAACCTGCATCCTTCCACTATCGCGTTGTATATCTTCTTAACCAGTCGCTCGTCCAGAATTCTTTCCACATGTCTGAACCATTTATCTCATGAATACAATAGAGATTTTTAGTATCATCCGAATAGCGATGAGGTGGTTCGCCACCCATGTCTTTTCTACGGGAGCGAAAAGTAGAGAACGGGAGGCTGTTAACAAGTGATAAATCTGTTGTTTTTGCCTACCCTTCTCGGAAATAGGCGTAAATCTCTAAAATAATGAAAAATTACAGACAGTATTAAACACAAAGTGAACATTGTGAAATCGAAAATAACAATCACGAGCAGGTTATTTTCGATTTCACAAGTTTCACTTTGTGTTTAATGTATAGTGCTAAGCATGTTAAATGCTAAAAATATATACAAATATTACAGACAGTATGCAAAGAATGACATCTCTTTAACGGCTGTGAGCAGCCAAGGCTTCTGGCATTGCTGATTAAGAGCGATGGTTACCATATGCTATAAAGAATTCCGTAGTCTATAAATGCGATATGCACACGACTAATGACGTCACCTATACCATTAAAACATGTCTACAGCCGACATTATCAAGTACAAACTAGTTGATTATGATAAAGTTAATCAATAGGTATAATTAAACCGAAATATTTATCGGATAACAGCAATAACTTTACTGAAATTTAATGTTATTAAATGCCTAAGTTATATAAATCTAGAATTTGGGAAGTACCTACACTAGAACCGGCAAGCTTAAAGGAAAACTGTTATCAAAATAATAATAGCTTTTCCACTTCCATCTACCGTATAACCACGTGTCTACGAAAGTCGTAAGAGCCGACTGAGAACTCATCACTGACCTGCAGGCTTACCACGAGCTCTTATTGCGATCCAGTTTAGGACCCAAACTGAACTGAATTCATAGGTAAATAACTATACTTGTAAACTGAATCGCAATTTCGTACCATGACGTGTCAAAAACGCAATCTTTTGTTGTTTGCCGAATCGGCACATAATCTGAATCGCAAACATGACATCCGTGTAGTGAAATTCGTACCATGAACTTACTTGACAACCTAAACAAGGTCTCTCAATTAGACATAATGGTACAAAATGGTAGGCCTGCTGGGCAAAATTAATATGTGGATAAAGGGAAACACCCTTAAACAGGGATTAAAGTTTGAATCAATAAACTTTGTTTTACGTACTCAAAAACATCTTTGCTAGGGTATACTAGGAAGACTAGTTCCAATAATTAATAATATATTTTGAGAATCGAATGACACACGTATCAGTGAAATATAAAAGGAACGATTAATTCAAATTGTTTAGGTGTGTTTTAACATTCCCGCGAAGGTGCGACGCTCTGTATGCGGATGCGTCGCTCAATAGAGGGTACCCGAAAGGGTAAGCTGGCAGCGGACCACTAAGGTAATGTGACACAGTTCCAGTGGCCCGCCATTAGAGGCGAAGAGATGGCACATTTATTTAGTGGGTGAGTGCCCTACACTACCCTGTTCGTTGCCCCAAACGCCGGTGTGTTCGGTTAAGTACATTTTTCACGCCTTAATAAAAAAAGAATGGTATGTAAATTATCTTAAGTGTTACTCAAACTTAAGGAATTGTTAACGATAGCAGTCTCCCTTAATATAAATGGAGACTATTGCTCTAAGACATAGGTATTTATAACTAGCGACTATTTCTCTGCCTTACATAACATCATGAGGCAGATCTAGAAGATACTTCCTTCCATCATTCTCCCACATCTCTCCGAGGCAAGAAAACACACGTCACTGAACACGCAGAGCTTATAAAAATATTTGTTTCTTAAAACCTAAATAACTGTATAGTTAATGAACATATCGTCATATTGTGTTCTTTAGATAAGGGGCGCGTTCCAAGGAAGTAAAACTTAAAAAACTTAATAAAAAAATATCCAGTAGTATTCCTATGATGCACGCCAATGGCGCAGATCTATAATTTTATTTATAAAGAAGATAATGTTTGAAGCTAATATCAATAATTATATACTCACTTCAATACCCATGGTAACCACTCCATCGAATCGGCTTTCATCTAAATACACATCTAGATCTACGTTCATAAAATGAGGGTACACGGCATCCGTTATACGGTAGTTCGATTCACCCAAGTTGGTGTCATAATCGAAGAACTCCAAGTTTGACCTCAACTCCTGTTGTGGGTTAGCCAAGGCCGACCCGATAAGAAGACAGATGATACTTGGGAGTAACATGGTCGTACCTATAAATATCAAATATTAATTTATTTACCTTTTTTTTAAAGACCCTGCACTAAGGGATAATCCTTGTATCGCGGGGGACTTAATAAACATACAATTTTATGAAAACAAAGTACACCCAAACTGAGAACAACCATTTGTAGACCACACAAAGAGTTGTCCTGTGTGGGAGTCGAACCCACAACACTCGGGCGGGAGGCCGGTACCTAAACCACTCCGCCATCTTTGCAGTCAATGTTTGCAATCTAAATTTACATATGACATAGAAAGTTCTCTGTACAATTTTATTTGCTTGTTTGCTTGTTGAAGCTAATGTCCAAAATAGATAGACTGATTTGAACAAGACATCATTGATTAGTAGTGACTTTTTATTACTTATCATACGTTATTAGTTACTATAAACCTCCATCGGTTTTCGGTAATATGAGACGGAGGTAGTAGCATGTCTTATTTAATGTTTTTAGCGGTGGTAACTACAAAAATATGTTTATCTCACTTGGGTAGAAGACAATATAATTATCAAACGAGAAAAATCTGATATTAAGCCACAATGACCTACCACTAGTCAGAATATGTAACCTAAAGTCGTTAAAAAGCCATTTCAAAACACGAATTCTTTACATTCACAATATTTTTCTTATTGGTGTAATTTTGTTTTAAATAAATGTGAGGTTGATAGACCACCTTAATGTCAGAAGTCTCTTTGACTAAAATTTTATTGTTTTATAAAAGAAAACATTAAAAAATGCCGAGTTGTCAATTGCGTTTCATCAACTAAAACTTTATTACCACTTACAAGCAGGTAGTTATCAAGATCAGCTTTTCGTATGAAAAATTGTTGTCAAGCTAGTTAAACTGAATTTGGCGAAGATATTTCTAGAACAACATTTATATTTTAAAAGAAATAATATTTTATCTGACATAGTTATTATATGTAGATGACGTAATCATTAAGGTAGTCATTAGGTACCCTTTTTAATTGCATTATTGGCAGAGGTTTGCTATGCCCTTGATTCAGGTAATTCCTTAAACACCAATTGCTTACTACGAGTAAGTACCACTGAGTCACTCTGCACCGTAAAACTAAAAAAAATATGCTTACCCAATCCGACCTCGGTGGTACCAAACAGACGACTAGAAATGAATAATTATCAATATAATATATATTTATCCATATTATTAACTTATCTATATGAACATATCATTAATATTTTAGATATATTGTAATCAGGAGATATATATTCTTTATCGTATCTACTGATAGACAATAATATATAAATTGTACAATAACGAATATAGGCTATCAGGACAGTTAAAATTTCATTTAAGTTTTTAAACCAACACAGTCCTTTGTTGGGCATAGGCCTCTCCCAATGTGCTCCTAAACATCAAATTATCTGAGTGTTTTATAATCGGGTCAACAGCTGGACAGGTGCCTGCTCTAAGTTTGCCAATCCGTAGTTATCCACTCTAGGATATTACTTATACCAGTAAAAATCGGTCCTTCGATACATATGGCCAGATACCACTTGAGTGTACTGATGCTGCAAGCTATGTCAGTAACACCTGTTTTTTGTCGAATGTATTTCTTACGGAGTCCTTAAAAACCCTAAATATAGCTCCACAGCTCTCTGTGTGACTTAGAGCTTTCGGATTAAACCTGCCTTAGTATCTAGGTTTCAGCGCCGTTAATACAGGCTCGTATAGGCAGTTCAAATAATAAGCCAATGTAATTCCATATGACCCATTCGATGGTAAGCTACTATTGTAGGCCATAAATACTAGTAATATCAAACTTAAATACAGGGAGGGAAGGAGGAGGGATCCTGGACCTCAGATGCTTTAGCTCACCATGTAAAATTACCAAGGCTCTATCAAAATGGAAGACGCTGGTATGAAAGGCTCCTCTAGTCTCTAGTCCATCCTTTAGTGGGTTTAAAAAAACTGACTCCATCCTCTTGTAGCGAAGTAAGTATAACAAATAAATCGATTTTTGGGTATAAAATAAAATGCTAAAAAAATGCATTGTGAACGTTTATTTTTTACATTAATACTTATAAAAATTAGAATATTATGTAACTTATTATTTAAATGAAATTGAAACTAGGATAGTTTAGAAATAGCTCAGTATTGTAAATATTTATAAATGTGTAAACTGGTAAAATATACGTAGTTTTGTAAATTTATTTACGACAAACATTATTGTTCTTCAGTAAATATTATATAACTTTGCTCTTACAAATTAACATAGGTAATAATTGTGTTATTATTTCATTGCAACTTTAAATTAGATATATTATATTTATACATCTATAAAAAGATTTTATGAGTTACTTATAGCGTCATTGAAATGTTTACAACATGATCTATTTTATAATGCATCCCTAAAAATAGCCAAATCTCTACTGCACATGTAATGCTAAGATAAGAAATATCGTCAAAAAACTCATGGTGGCTGTTTCAGCTGATGACGGTGTAGTGCCTGGTGTTGCCTCAGTTGTGGGAGGCGCTGCTGTCGTAGTGGTAGTTGTAGTTGTTGTTTCTTCATCCTCAAATGTCTCTTCAGCGTATCCCGTCTCGAAATAACTCTCGAATTCAGATACTCTCTCATTGTACCACTGGATATTGGCTCTAGCAGCAGCAATACTTGATACACCGGTGTTGTATGATTCAGTGCCAATTAGAGCTTGGTTTGCTTCAAGCCAGAGATATACCTGTTCATAAATTGAATATTATTACTCAGATATTATATAACAATTTAATCCATTCATCCATCAGCGTTTTAACGTCCACTGCTGGACATAGGCCTCCCCAAGAATAGGGGATAGTGCCGTAATCGCCACGCTTGGCAGGCGGGCTGGCGATCACAGTGGATGTTGTTAATAATCGAAGAAGTGCTGCTGCCCACTCCCCAGGTATTCCCTCAGTTGACTCTTACGACTCTCATGGTTGAAGAGGGTGGGATAATTCTAAAGCCGGCCCCACACGGGAAAACAATTTAATAACGAATATTTATTTTAATAAATATTAATTTTTTACCAGTCTAATTAACATGCCTTTTAAATTAATGTCTAATCGATTAGTTATTGGTGAGTGAGAGGGCCGGGGAGCTAAACTCGTTCCTCATCCTTTCTTTGTTATCCCTCCACCTATTAAATATTGTTACAAGGAAAAGGTTGTTTTACTTCAATTGTATAAGACACTAGCCTTTCTAGTTCTTTCTTTCTTTACAGATTTTAGGTTGTCTCTCAGGTTCCCGATATAGTAGCGGGATAAAATGTATAGATATAATGTACCAGTTGTTAAGTCTAATCGAGATCCATCAAATAGAAAAAGTTTCATCAAAATCCGTTCAGTAGTTTTTGCGTGATGCGCGAACAAACAAACAGATAAACCGACAAACAGACAAAAAATCTAAAAAAAATGATGTTGTTCAGACACGTCTATATAGCCTAACTATTTTTTTCTCAAATATCTTAAAAGTACAGACACAGCTCTGTTACAACTTTATAATAGTATAGATTAGTTACTGTAGTATGCATTAGATTGTACATTAATAAAATATCTAGCATTGAAATAATATGCATCTCATTCAACTGTCTCGGTGGTGTGTTGTGTGCGACTTCTGATCATGAGGTCTCGGGTTCAACCCCCGGCAAATTTACTGAGCTTTTTCGTAATTTCTCATTGAGTTTGGAAACGTGCCCGGTAGATGGCAATAGGCTCGCCCCCTATTAAGTGACTTAAATATAGCTGGCGAACCGTGGGTGCGTAATACACCTCTGCTTACTTCAAGAAATACAGGATTTTTTTTAAATATTTAATAATGTTACCTCGTTAATCTGTTCCTCATTCAACAAACGAGATGTTATTGAGCTTAATATCGTGGAAATGCTCCCAAGCCTGTTAAAATCAATAGAATATTAGAAAAATATATAAAATTAATACAAAAACAAATCAATTTAATAACCAAAATATATTTTTTTATTGCCTATGGTGACAAATGAGCCACTGCCCACCTGATAGTAAATGGCAACCGTCGCTCATGGACTTAACTATACCGAGAGTATTGTCAAGCCGCTGCTCACCATTTCATTTCACAAATATGAAATGAAGGAATAAACGGACTCTATTTGGATTGTATTGACAAAGCTAATAAGTATAAACCATATCCACAAAATGAAATTGCAGTGGCTTAATCCTAAACGTATAATTAAGTCCATGAACGATGGTTACCATTTACCATCAGAGGGGTGGAGTATCGTCTGCCACCATAAGCAAAATAATAAAATTGCAGTGTCATGCAACCACGAATATATATTTTTATGAGACAACAGCCTGCATTAAGGAATAATCCTAGTATAGCTTGGGGCTTTTGAAACATACAATTCATCGAACACGAGATTCACCTAGACTTAGAATAACCATTTGTATCCACACAACGAAATTGTCCTGTGTGACAATCGAACCAACAATACTATGCTCGGAAGGTCGGTATCTAAACCACACGGCCATTTATGACAATAGTCTACTTACCCTGAAATTGTTCTTTCAACATTACTCTGGAGCCACTGGAATGCTCTCATGGTATTAATTTCATTACTGGCAATAGCTGAGCTGATAGCTGTAGCATAATCTTGGGATCTGATCGTATAATCGTCATCGCCGGCTGTAATAGCGTTCAAAAATGTTTGCAAACCAGTTTCGTCTGTGGTACATCCAACAGCCGTTAGCAAAACAACTTGCTCATTAGCCAAATCTTCTTGAAGATAACGGTTCCAGAAGAAGTTAAAATCTTCAGCATCACCGTATCTAAGACCAGTGCAGTATACCCAAGGACGCATGTTAGGTGGTATGCTATAACAAAAACAATAAAACAATGAATTTCACAATAATTGGTTCAGTAGATACAGCGTAAAAACACAACAAACAAGCAAACTCTCGCATTTATAATATTAGTACATATATTATAACGTATATTAGTAAATATAACTAAGGTGTCCCTAGGGAACGCAATAGAGATTTAAGTAACAATCATCCTGATTACGGTGACATGGTTCACGACCTATCACGTTTCATTCTCACGTGAGCAAAACAGCGGGAAACGGAAGGCCGTTTTATTATAATTGCCAATCTGTTATCGCTACCTTCCCCAACGGGAAAAAGACGTGAGTCAACTAAGCCTATTGTAGATCCGTACGTAAGGACACAAGTGAAACATACGATTGCAGAAATCACACTGATTAATTATTAAAAATAATACATACATCACAAAGGTGGTGGATACACCTACACACACATAATGGTACGTATGTACAGCCTATATAAGTTGATAAGAATAAAAGTAAAAATATATTAATATGACCGTATCTTCATTTTGTATGATTTTTAATAGGAATAATTAAGCTTGCCTTGTCAGAACAATGTATGCAGATACATCTAACATAATGCCATGGGCTTCACCTAAGACAGTAATAAAGAAAGTGATAAGAAATTAGTAGCTCCGAGCAACTGCAACGATAGCTTGGCGGAGCGTCTGGACTAGTAATCCATATGACGCGTGCCAATCCTCACTAGTAATTATTATTTTCACACTTTGTAATTTAGCGAATGACGGAACATGTCAAGTTTTTATACTTAGGTTATATTAGTAGGGGAGCCGCAGAAGGCTCCAGCGCGGCAGATTAATATAAGGGAGGATACCTTGCATCCTGTTGAGTACCTGTATCATATATAGGCCTATCTCTATATATAGTGACGTGCGTCTAGGGCAGCCCATCAGATTTGTAAAAAAAAATCGATGATCAGAAATATTAAAGCGCGTCAGATTAAGATAAGGTGGGTTGATTATGAGCTAATAAGAATATATTTTGAAAATCTGACGATTTGAGCGTGACGAAAGGGAGTGGGAGGGTTACAAAGCTGCAAAAAAACCGATATCTTGACATTCTCGAGCGTGGCTAATTTTTTATTTATTTTGAAGGAAATAATTCAAGGATAACGAAAAATATATAATCTGACGATTTACACAAGCCGAAGTAACAAAAATTCGTTGTCGATGGAAAGTTAATAATCTGGTTTGCAGGTTGCCAAAAGCGTATGAAGATGTAGTCATAGTACCTGATATTCTTGAGGATACTCCAGAATCAGGTATATCTTTTCTCCAAAAATTAAAAAACACGTTATTCATAACAACAAAATATTGTTCAATATTTTAATGATTTCTTATTACAGATACGCAATCTGAGGATGAAATCGATTTGCATGCTATTTCCTGAGCTGTTCAATTAATTAAGTACAATTATTCAAAAAAACATTTAAAAATAAACTTTTTTGTTGTCATATTAGGCGAATCCCTCTAGGTAATCGTCAGATTATGAGACAGCACGTCTAGGACATATAGATGAACCATATATATCTTAATCTGACGCGCTTGAGTATTTCAAAATGGCGATTTTTTTTTTGCACATTATATTAATGACCGCGAGTTTGCGTCACATCGAAATCGTCAGATTATTGAATGAGAGCTTTCTTTTAGGTTCACTTAACATCCCTTAGAAAATCTGACGCGCTCGATTAAATTTTTTTTTACATATTTGAAAATCTATAGCTGCTTACCCCACTAATGAAATGGATACATTATATAACATCTTTTTCTTCTTATCATCTAAGCTTTGCAACCCAATAGGTCTCCATGACGCTCGAGTAAATCCCCAATTAGCATCGTCGATTCCCCTATTATGTCTCAGGTTCCCCATATAGTAGCGGCATAAAATGTATACCAATTTTAAAGTGTAATCAAGAGCTATTAAATAAAAAATTGCATGCAAATACGTTCAGTAGTGTTTGCGTGATGCGTGAACGAACAAACAGACAAAAAATATTAAAAAAAATTGCTTAGATATAGCCTAATACATTAATTTTTTCTCAAATGTCTTAAATGTACAAACACAACTCTGTTACAGATTTATAATAGTATAGATAATAACATAAATAAGTGCTTACAATGCCCCAGTAGACCGCCAGTTTGCGAACAAACTTCTGCCAGTTACGATGCATTCTTGGTGCCCAATATCGCAGAGGAAAGTGTTAACATACATGCGAAGAAGACCGTCCATATACGACTCACCTTCCACTTCAACGAATCCAAGGCGTGAGGTAATAGCAGTGCTCAGGCTGATGATAAGTGACTGAAAATAATTTTTTTTTTATTGCGTATGGTGGCAGACGAGCCACGGCCCTTCTGATGGTAAATGGTAACCGTCGCTCATGGACTCAACTGTACTGAGAATATTGTCAAGCCGCTACTCACCATTTCATTTCTCAGATATGAAATGAAAGTATAAAAGAATAAACGGCTATCTCCTGCTACAACCAAAACGCAACGATGTGCCTCATGGCCGGTCACACGGGAGATGGTGGTACCAACCCGCTTGGGCCTAGCAAGTGAGTACTCCCACTTGGTACCCAGCCCTACCACCAGTAATGCAGTGGGTGATCATTGCTTACTTCCCTTAGTCGCCTCATACGACACCCGTGGGAAAGAATGGGGTGGTGACACTTGTATTCTTATTGCGTCACCACACGGACAAAATTTCCTTACTTTATATTATAAATGCGAAAATGCGTTTGTCTGTTGCGCTGTCACGGCATAAATACTCTATCGATCATCATGAAATTTAGCATAGGTACACGAAACTAATATTACACCTTAACAAACAAATGCATTTATGCTATCACGGAGTAAATACAAAAGAAAAATGGCTACCTCAATGGTGCAGTTGTAGTAAGCGACTGCTGATCATGAGGTCTCGGGTTCGATCCCTGAGTCGAGTCATGTTATTGAGCTTTTTCGTAAAAAGAAAAATTCTCAGTAGCAGCCCGGAGTTTGGAAATGTGCCTGGTAGACGGCAATAGGCTCGCCCCCTATTGCGTGGGACTTAAACATAACTGGCGAATCGTGGGTGTGTAATACACCTCTGCCTACCCCTTCGGGGAATACAGGCATTATGCTATGTTTCTATGTTAAAAAATTCTAAAAACGTTTATATAATAAAAAGATGTTGATATAAAAATTTGAAAAATTATCAAGGACCATCCATATTCATGCGTAAAAGTTGAATGGTTACATGATTTCTGACATCTTGTTAAAAGTTACGATGGACATCATGGCTTTAGGAACATCAAAATTTGTTAATAAATATTAAAGTTTCCAAAAGGTATAGGATAACTATTCGCTGTTCTCAGGCATGAATTTACAAGGCGAATGTTTTACATACATTTAATTTCTCGAGGCTTTCTGAGCTGTGGGCCAATCTCCGCCTGGCGTCGATGAAACCAGTAATGGCAGCAATCCACGGAGCGTACTGATCTTCAAACTCGAGGAACGAGAGGATATTGAGAGCTGAGCTGTACGGGATCACACCAACTTGAGCCATGATGAATACGTCATCTACAATCTATAAAATCCATATACAAATAGTTTAAAAGATGAACAAAGTTGTCCAGAATGTGGGAATATCTTCGGATCATGGTAGTCGCGACCTGGCAGTTGCGATCGGCTGCCGCGACCCATTGTCACTGCTGTGCAGCGCTGCCAGAAGCTCCGCGACTCTGGCAGCGACTGCCACGCGCAGACAGTTGTGCATTCCACGCGAATCGCGATTTTTTTCAAAGACCGCGAGCGGGCAGCGCGGCCATACTGCCTCCGGAGCGGTGGCGTTGCCAATATCGTGCGCAGGCCACGCCCCCTGGCCCCGCTGCACGGTCGCTTGCGTCGGAAATCGTTGCAAACAAATCCCTACAAAGCGATACGGTACAAAGAGATCCGAATGCTACCTTGTTATTATTTTAAATCAACAGTTAATTCGTGCATCATATTTGAATAATAAAAGTTGAATAAAAACATTCACTTATTGTAGTTTAAAATAACAAATCATCGTGTGATGAATTGAACAACATTAATAAATATTATATATATATATATATATATATATATAATAGATATAACCTGAATAAAAATATCTAGTAAAAGCTATAACAACTAAAATTTGGAAATAGCTTTTAAATATAGATAGTACCTAACATAACGTTCTTCAAATGTATCAATCAATCAAGTAGTCAGCTTGATATTGAACCATTAAATAAATATTTTGCTTTTATGAAATAAATAGAGATAATGATATAATTTTATTAATTTTAGAACTGTGGTGAAGTGGGCGATATCCCTATCAATTTTAAGTTATTATCGTACCTGTGCACGGTTATGTTCATGAATTTGTACCCTTGTTGTGGAGTCTCGGAGCGCCTGGGTGATCAAAGCCCATGTGACAGAATCGTAGTTTACTCTATAGAAGCCTGAAAGGAGTAGAAGAATTTTTAGTAAGAAACATCAATTTGTATAACGCTCTTCACAAAATTTCTTACCAGATTGTTGCTTGTTGAATATCACCCATTCTCTGCCCGTTGTGCCTCTGTCAATTACTGTCGAAGTAGCAGTTATGATCTGTGTAGGCTTTAAATCCTCGAAATCTATAGCACCAGCTCTAGTCCAGGTGATAGGTATGTACCAACTGGTGCGGATGGATGACACTCCGGTATTACCATTCCAACGTTCCTACAACAATCGCTAAAAATTATAGAAACAAAGAGTATGCAAGTAAATAGCTCATATTTCTAAAAAAAAGCGATTACAATCGCGACATTGATGCTGCGACATGGATGCCCTTGCCTTAGGCGCTCGTGTTAGTTATTAGTCTTGATAATACATATATTGACACTAGTTTTAACGTATATTTATGTTTAATCTATTTATAGTAATATTTAAATATCTAAAATTGTATAGTTTAAACACTGGTCCGTCAAGTAATCGAGTGTTCGAGCGGGAAGTTTGAAAAATGTTTCAATTTATAATTTTTTTACTGCAAAATATAATACTTATTTATATATTTTTTTGTTGTATTTACCAAGGCTTTATCAACGACATAAAAGCCTAATCAAATAATTGACCAAACCCGAATTTTAAGTGCTATATAAAAGTTCTATGAAATAAAGATAATTGAATTTGAATTTTAAGCACAAAATGCTCATTACATGTTATCCAGGTAGTGGATATAAAAATAGATATAAAAATGAATATAAAGAAGGGTATAAAAATAATATCAATATGCCATGTAATACCTGTGTAACAGTCATACTCCCAGTATTGTGATTAACAACGACAGTCAGAATGGGATATCCAGCTTGCTCTGACCAAGTTTTAAAATACTCCTCGATAGTAATACCACCATAAGTAGTTAAAGCGTTGTCTTCTGCGGCGGAGTTGGCCAACGCATTGAAAAGATCCTGAGGTTC
Organism: Leucoma salicis; assembly: GCA_948253155.1. NCBI lineage: Eukaryota > Metazoa > Arthropoda > Insecta > Lepidoptera > Erebidae > Leucoma > Leucoma salicis. Next base: position 4,199,325 of record OX411811.1, read on the forward strand.
AGCTACATTGAAGGCACTAAAATAAGGATTGAAATTTTTAATTATAAGTCATGGTGGTGGACTAGTTACGGCTACTTGATGGTAATTGGTACCCGCATATACTGCCAAACCGCTGCTCTCCATTTCATTACGTGGATTGGAAATTAATGAATGTATGGCCAAACTATATTACGCTACAAAAAACGAAACACACCGAGGTACTTTATAGTGTTACTCGGCTGAGAGAGGTCCTGACTTGGTCGAGCCCGATAACAAATGAGTATTCTCACTTGGTAACCAAACCTACCTCCATGAATGCAATGGGTGATAATTGTTAGCTTCCCTTAATCGCTTCGTGTGACACTTGGAGGAATAAATTTGGTAGTGACCCTTCTATTATTATTTTTAGTACGCCTTCACACGGTGAATGTGGAGCCGCTTAATCCGAGCCGAGCTTGTAGTCTTTGCAACCAACCCCTTTGAAAAGAATACGCCTGAATCTAGTATAAACACTCTTGTTTATAGAAAAAAATCGTTAAGACGGGAATTTGATTCCCGAGCTGGTGATTACGATCAGAAGTATGCTAAATCTTGTTAAAGTATTCTTTAGACAGCTTCTGAATAGTTGTATAATATCACCTAATTATAGCATCAAATTATATTTTCAGATGGTGACTTAGCAATTTATATTTACTTTTCTTGTAGTTCATGTAATAAAAAAAGATAACATATTAAACATTTTGCTTTGCGAATGCAATTCAATTTATACTGATTCGTAGGTATTTAAATATTTATGCTATTACGCATCATAGAATAAGCAGTCTTTACTGACCATCACTTGAATTTAGGATTAACCACAGGAAATTTCTGTATCTTTTTAAGAGTGAAGACAATCTATTAGTAGCTTTAGATGGCTACATTTCAAAATGATACCCGGTAGTATACTAAGATTCTGATTCGTAGGTATTAAAAAAGAAACATAAAATACAAATGAAACATTCAAATATTCCTAAATCGAAAAATATATATTTCTATTACGTCTCATAGAATAAAGCTGTATTAAACCTTTACTCAGCATCAATTGAATTTAGGATTAACCATTGAACCATTTACAGGAAATTTTTATATTATTTTTAGATACAATGAATGATAGTTTTTTTTTTATATTAAATTAGTGATGACGACCTATAAGTTAACTTTAGTTAAACTTACTTTTCCGCCAAGTAATTTTGCAAGGCCTTCCTATAAGTATCGACACCAAGCAAATATTGGGTCATTCTAAGAACTGCGGCGCCTTTTGCATAAGTGATGGTGGAAAAATGAGCGCTGACAGTGACGGGATCATTAACTTCAGGGTTGGTGAGGGCGTGAGCACTGTCAACCGAATCTGATAGCATTGCTGTATGCACCTGCTCGACTATGAAACGAGTATCAAATCCCATTTCTGGAGCCACCTGAAAGTTGTTATTGCATAAATGTATGTTGTGATGTCTAAAGTATAAACAGATGGCTAATCTTAGTGCTCAGCTTCTCGGGTAGTAATTAAGTAAGTATAATCAAACTAATATAAAAAATAACAATATCGTATTATTTTATTAAAATTTTTCGTTATTGTAGCGATATTGTTTGCCTTTTTGAAATAATAAAAAAATAGCCAAAAGGTATTAATGAATAGACTTTTTTGTATAACGACATCATCACTGAAAGTTGATAGCTATTAGACGTTTTGAAGTTTTAATTTGCTCTTAAAAATGTCTACACTGATAACAAAAATACCACCACCCAACAAACTCACCATATCCGATAAATAATACTGATAGAATCTAGCGAAAGCCTCGTTTAGCCAGAGGTTGTCCCACCAAGCACAGGTGACGAGATTACCGAACCACATGTGAGTGATCTCATGGGCAATAAGGTTAGTGATACGCTGCCTATAATAGTGGTTTGTATTCAAGGGGTCGTACAATATCTGAGCCTCCCTAAAAAAATAAACACAAATACGAAATGTAATAATAGTATGTTATTCTGAAGATTTGAAAAAAATACATAAATACAGATAAAAAAAAAACGAGCTAATGCATTTATATATGAGTATATGCATAGATTAGGGAGTAGAATACACTCTAAGATAATTAAACCAAATTTTTATAACTATTCAGTTCATTTCTAGCATAAGAATTTTAATCATAGTAACTATTTCTGTAGTGCGATAGCAAAATGTAATAATTATAACTTACCTATAGGTCAAAAGACCCCAGTTCTCCATAGCATTAGCAGAGAAATCTGGAATAGCCGCTTGCTGCATGATAATATTATTCGTCATCGTATAGTATGGGTAATTTGTAAACTCTTCAATAGCACCAAGGAGTTTTTCACCGATCTCAAGAGCAAAATCACCGGTTTGTCCAGCATTGTTCCTAGCGTAGATATAAAATGGCCTCTCTTGGCTTTCATTGCTAGTGACTGGGATATAGTGCGATATGATAAAAGCAAGCAAATAAGTAGACGTTACGGGAGTAGTATAAAAAGACTCTGAAACTCTTCCATCTGTAAGACTGAAATAAGTTGATTTGTCATTGAAAAGAAATTATAATCAAGTTACTCGTAGTGTGGTTGCAGGTCTTCTTTTATAGATGAAACTATTTGGCTTAACATTACTAAAAGTCAATCCACATCAAATTATGCATCATACTTCTTCTTAAAAAGAAAAAAAGATAAAAACAGAATCAAATCTTCATACGTTAAACTTACTTGTATGTTAATTCCGTCCTCATTGGCATGTTTGATATTGTTGGACTAAAACTAGCCTCTCTAATAATGGTGATATCAAACAGAGCCTTAAAACCAGGCTCGTCGTAGCATGGAAAAGCTTGACGTGCGTGTCCAGGCTGAAATTGGGTAGTAGCCATCCACCTGGAATATTCAACTAAAAAGGTATCCAAAAGAATATAATAGTTTGAAAGCAAAACGATTGTGAACGTATGCACTTTTCTGCTTATGTTCCAATAGTAAAATAATTAAAAATATTAAGATCCTTTTGATTTTTTAGTAGAGAATATAATAGCTTTCGTATGACTGCCATCTTGACAGCTTTGCTAATAGATTACTATTCAGATCAATATATTGAAGTTATTTTTTTAGATTAATATAGTATTCTGGAGTTCATTTTAGTTCTATAAGGCAGTAAAAGTATTAAAAAAATACATAACATACCTTCGAGTACCGCTACCGTCAATGTACCAACTTCTGTAAAACCCTCGCATGTTTGTTTGTAAATTGCCTCTAAATGTGCTCGTAATAATGTACTGTAGATTAGTATCTAGAGTTGTAGTCAAAGGTATCCTTAAAAAGCTATACGGCATTTCGCATTCAAAAGTTTGAGTTGCAGCCAAATTTACGGTAGGGTTTGTTGCAGCAGAAACCGTCAAATTTGAAATAGTCAAATCGTTGCAGTGTAAAACAATTTCATTCACATTAGCTTCTGTAGCTCTAATCGTGATGGTAACTTCGCCATCGAATGTAAATGGTTGAGCATTTGGAAGATTAGAAGGTACTGTATCTAAAATTGGAGCTAAGGATACTGTATAATAACTTGGACGTGTGGTGGTAGGAAGCCGGTAAGCTGGATTTCTTAGTGACTCATTGTATCGAATCCAATCTTCTTCAGGGTGGTCTTCAGGAATAGGACTAAAGGCCAAGAAGCCTTCTAAGAATAACACCCCTATGATGAGGTTACACCAACGGCTCGCCTACGAATATATTTACAATATCATATTTATTACAAAAGTAGTGATAAAGGATGAATTGTGTTTCGGTAACCTTCTAACAAATAATAACTTCTGAATGAAATTAACTCGTAGAGATAATAAAAAAGCAAAACCTCAGAAATTTTGATTTTAAGTATTTTTGAAGTCCTTATGTCTTTTAATTTAGTACCGAATAAATCAATTACTCCATCTTATCAAATATTTTAATACACTTATTTTATTTTAAATGTAATTTTTAGTATTATATTTATGCAAGGATTTAATATTTAATTGTATACTTACCATCCTTACTCTAGGTCTACACAGAAATAATCAATATGAATTTAATGCCCCACATTTAACCAGTATTGATAAAGATTATATCTAATCGAATTTAAAATATTGGCTATAAAATATATCTTTAGTTGCCTTTTTTATTATGTCGGAATTATATCAAAGCAATAATTATATAATAATAATTATTCAAAAGATAAAGTTGACTAATATTTCACAAAGCTTTTCTCAAAGCATCGACTGAGCACGTTTATTCAAATATTCCCGTTGATGTTCAAAAATAAAATAAAAACATTTCATAGCACCCATAATTGTATATTTATTATCTTATCAAAATATATCACAATATATACATTTTAAAGAATAATATTACAATGTAATTTAAGATTGCTTATACAACTTCTCAAACGCAAACTCTAAAAAGATGCTTTACATCAAATTCATAATAAGAGTCACAAATAATGTTACGACACTTAAAGTGGCAAGTTTCGCTGAAGATGGAGTAGTTCCTATTGTAGCATCGGTCGTTGAAGATGGTGTAGCTGTTGTAGGTGATTCAGTAGTGGTATTTTCATCATCAAGTACATCCTCTACATATCCAGTTTCAAAGAAGCCTTCAAACTCAGTAACTCTTTGGCTATACCATTGCATGTTAGACCTAGCGGTAGCTATCCCTGAGACACCAACATTATACGCAGTACCAATGCTGGCTTGATTCGCTTCAATCCAAGCAGACACCTATATAATGAAGATAAATGCTTTAAAATATTTGATTTTCTATGTTTATCATAGATTGTGGAGGATATATGTTAAATCTTCAGATACAAGTTTAAAAGTCTTGAGTTATCTTAAAAAAATATGAAGGCACCACCCGCAAGGCCTCCCGCGAAGGTCCGTGTGCGGATGCGTCGCTTAGTAGAGGGTACCCGAAAGGGTAAGCCGCCGGCGGACCACTGAAGGAATTTAACATAGTTCCAGTGGCCCGCCAATAAAGGCGGAAAGACGGCAAACGGCGGGTTTCTTTAGTGGGTGAAGGCCCCACACTACCCTGTTCGTTGGCCCGAACGACCCCCGGGTGTGCGGTTAGGAACATTTTTGCCCACTTTATTTAATTCATTATTAATTGATATGACATTCTATTGTGATGACTAATTTCTTTTGATTCTATTTCCCGACCAGGTTTTTACCTACGACTTCGTCTCTGTTGCATTAAATTGTCATTATCAGCAAAAAAATAATCATGTTTTGTACAGAACTCAATCTGTTCTTAGTATGTGTCTAAGTTGAAGAAGGAATTACTATGAAATTTCAAGCTAATTTATATTTTTGGAGATTTAATTCTGAATTAGTGGTATTGCACTTGTATATAAGAGTTTTAAGATAAAACATGGTATTGGTACTAAGATTAGTTGCACACTACCAGCTTTTCGATACAGTATTACAAAAAGATTACCGCAATGCTATGACAGCCTGTAAGACTCATACTTTGCAATGTCACACCATGTTCAGTTTTTTATACTGAAAGGTACTTATAAAAAAAATTAAAGAGGACGATAATGATAATGTAAGTGAAAACAAAAATAAAGTATCTCTAGTAAGTTTACCTCTGTTATTTGCGCTTCGTTCAACAAACGCGACGTGATGGAGCTCAAAGGAGTTGAGATACTGCCGAGACTGCAATAATTTATGATTTATTAGAAAAATGGTGCATCTGTTTAACTTTTAAAAATTGTAGATAGTAGATGTTTCTATAAAATCACTTACGCTGCAGTAGTCCTTTCAACATTTGTCTTAAGCCACTCAAATACTCTCATTGTATTAACTTCATTTGCTGTGATAGCGGAACTGAGAGCTGTACTGTAGTCCTGCTCCCTAATTGTAAAATCATTGTTACCGGCAGTAATAGCATTCATAAATTTCTGTAAACTGGCTTCATCGGTAGTACAGCCGGCGTATTGCAGCATAATTACTTGTTCGTTAGCTAATTCCTCAGCGAGATAACGTTCCCAGAAGAAGTCAAAGTCCTCGGCATTACCGTAACGAAGACCAGTGCAATAAACCCAAGGACGCATATTTGGTGGAATGCTGCAAATTGAATCAAATATAGATAATGCAAAACATTATTGGTATTATGCTTTAAATATATTTAAAATAGCAGATCCGACAAACGTTGACTAATACAAACTAATTATGGTGTTTCGTTTGCATGTATTAATTTATTCAGTCATTTTTTTTTAGAACTGGGAAGTGCAGAGAGTTGTGTGAAAAATAGTTGTTATATGTTTTTATGTTTTAAAAATTTGAACAAATGAAACACAGCCGTCGTATTGCCAACTACCGCGTACAATTGTGAATCTAAACCATCCTGAGTCTCATTCAAACACAAAAAATCATTGACATAGAATAGTAATACTTACTATGCGTTATTATTTTTCCAGTTTGCAAAGTTTGTTATACCTGCTTCAATGCATTGAGCGTGACCAATATTACAAAGGAAAATGTTAAGATACATCCTGAGTAGACCGTCCATATAGGACTCGCCTGGTATTTCAGCGAAACCAAGTCTCTGAGAGACTGTGCTACTCAACTGAAGAGCAAGTGACTGTAATAAATAAAAACAACATTATTAGTATATACTGTTATAAATCTTTTACAGAGTTGTGTCTGTACATTTAAGATATTTGAGAAAAATATAGTTTTAGGCTATCTAGGCGTGTCTGAACACAACACATTGTTTTTTAGCTTTTTTGTCTGTTTTTTCTGTTTGTTTGTTATCGCAATATGCAAAAAGTACTGAACGGATTTTGATGCATTTTTTTATTTGATAGCTCTTAATTAGACTTAAAAACTGGTATACATTTTATCCCGCTACTATATCGGGCACCCGAGTTATAACCTAAAAGCTAGCTTTTGGCTGTGGCAGAGCCGCAGGCAAAGGCTAGTAAAGATATATTATTCAAATATTTTAAATTAACACATTCTAAATCAAGTACCTCCAATTTCTCAAGATTAGCACTGTTATGAGCCAAACGCCGTCTAGCAAAGTTGAATCCAGTGATAGCAGCAAGCCAGGGAGCATATTGATCTTCAAATTCAAGGAAAGATATAATATTGAAAGCTCTACTGTATGACATTACACTAGCTCTTGCCATAATAAACAGGTCATCGACAATCTAGATAACAAAATAAAATGTTTTTAATAATATTGATTGAAAGTCAAGTATAATATTGAACTTAACAAAAGTGCACACCAATTTAAGGATGATGATTGAAATATGTCACAATTATTACAAGGTACTATGAATTACATACCTGAGCACGGTTATATTCGTGAATCTGCGTTCTAGTGTTTGAATCTCTAAGTGCCTGAGTGATAAGGGCCCATGTGACAGAATCATAATTAACTCTGTAGAATCCTAAAACAAAATCAATAGTTATATAAAATAGGACTACCCAAACAGATTTACGGACATAGTGGTATGTAATGGTAGTGAACAGAATCATAATTAGCTCTGTAGAATCCTAAAATAAAATAAATAGTTATACAAAATAGGGCGACCAGAACAGATACTTACGGACATATATAATTTATACATTTATAATGGTTGATAATGAGTAATGTTTTATTCCATTTAAGTCCTCTATCTGTTGTCAATTTTTAGAAGCAAAGACATTTATATTGGATCCGTTGTTTTGATACACACCCTATTGAAGAAATTACAAATTTCTTAAAATTCTAATTATGGGTTAATTGTATTACATACAAATGATTGCGTACCAATTACCATAATATTGATTGTTGTTGGAGACAGTCACAAAGATGCAATAAAAATAGTGCAAGTTTCCATAAATTGCATTTACGAGTAGACAATAACATGACTAATAAAATTTTACGAATCAAAATATATAAGTAATTTACATATTAATGTAAGCAGTTATCATTATCATCGATTGCATTACTGGTGGTAGGGCTGGGCAACAAGTGGGAGTGGTCCCGAGCGAGTTGGTACCACCATATCTCGTATGATCGGCCATGCAGCACATCGGTGTGTTTTGGTTGCAGCAGGAGATAGCCGTTAATTATTTCATTTCATATCTGAAATGAAATGGTGAACAGTGGCTTGACAATATTCCCGGTATAGTTGAGTCCACGAGCGACGGTTACCATTTACTATCAGGTGGGCCGTGGCTCGTCTGCCACCAAACGCATTAAAAAAAATCTGTAAAACGGTTGACCCTAAAGGCCATCCCTGTAACTTCCCGCTAATTTGATACTTAGGCGCTCAAAATTGCACTTTATACGTTATCTTCTTTGAGCTCTCCGAACGCAAAGAGATAACGTAAAGATATAACTATTATAAGGATAACTGTTCTATGCTTTTGAACTCTTCGAACTCAAAAGTCTGATAGAGATTTTATAAAACACTGTTCGTTGAATTTTCAAATCGCAATAACTTTTAAATGAATGAATCGATTTTCTCGTAGTTTACAGCATTCAACGCAGCTTTTTGAGCTCTTGAGATTTCTCAAGATCTACCGGTCCGAATCGGTCCGAATGACGCCAACCCCTATGAAATCGGTCAAGCCGTTCAAAAGTTATGAGAGGTTTACATACGGCCACACACACATACAGACATACGGACATCATCGTGGATACATTCGGGGAAGCTTCCTAGGACCTCAAAACACGTCAACATCCGTTGAAAACTCGATTTTCGAAAAACGGGGTAAAACCAATAACTTCCCAACTTTTGAAAATTTTCAATTTTCTTAGCGGAAAGTTAAAAATATCAACAAATTCCATATGCGAATAATGCAAACTATCTTGGAATAACCTTAGACGTAAAGCTGCGCTGAAAAACCCACGACAAAAAGAAATATAAGAGCTCGCAATCGCTACAAGAAATTATACTGCCCCTCTAGATATGTAGCATAACCTTCCTCGGCTGTACACATTTGTCGAGACACCCCGAGACAGGGCGGGGGCGAGTGTGTACATGGTAGCCTCGTTTCGTCTCTCGTTATGTCTCGGAAGAGTGTCGGTTTTTTGTCAAAGGGTCTCGGTGAGTCTCGCGATGAAAACGAGACCGCGCCTGTACACACTCGTTTGGTTAGTTACCTGCCAACTGCGTTCGCGTAAAGACATGCTTTCTACGTGCGACAACGATGTGTTCTAACGGTTTTTAGAAGCCTACCAAAGGCAATCACTATTATGGAATCCTAAGAATGTCAGGCACAAGGATAAGCAACTATTACACGACGCTTGGTTGCGGATAAGCAACGATTTTGATATCCCCGTGGAAGACTTAAAAAAAATATATATTCCTGTTGAATAGTTAAAAAATTCTTATTCGCCATGGTTTAATATATTTTTTTATGGTAAATGATTAAAAAATTACAATAACTGATAAAAAAAATAAACGCCGCAATTGTTTTTTCCACGTCCATCGCGACGGGCATCCGAAGTTCAATTGATACAAGTGTGTACATGGTGTGCTTCCACGGGACGAGAGTGGACGAGAGGTTGGCGAGACAAATACACGAGTATCTACAGCCGCCGTTAGTTGAATAGAATAATCAATTTATTGGTTAAAGATAAAGTGTAAAGAATATAAAGAAACGAACTACCAATGAACATTATCTTAGATATTCATAAACTATATACCCTGTTTAAATTCAATATAAATTGCTCATTACTCTATAAAAACTAGATTAGAGTAATATGTTAAGCTGCCTATAGGTATAGGTAGTTTGAATATCAAATACTAGCATAATAACAGTCACTCACCTGCTTGTTGCTTGTTAAAAATGACCCATTCTCTGCCTGTGGTACCTCTATTAATGACAGTGGTAGTAGCACTAAGCATTTGTGATGGTTTAGTGTTGGCAAAATCAATAGCTCCTGCTCTAGTCCATGTGATAGGAACATACCATAAACTACGGATGTTAGATACTCCGGAATTTACATTCCAGCGTTCCTAGAACATTATAATGAGACATTACTTTTTATGTTATCAACACTTTGATTATAGCAAGTGAATAACACAACGTGTGAAAATGTGAAATTGAAAATAATAGACACGATAATTGGCAAAGCATCTGGGACGGTATACCAGGATATGCAGGTTTCCTGTTGCTAGACAGGAAGATAATAAAGACACCATATAATCAGTAATCCATCCATTTATCAGCCTTTCAACGTCCACTGCTGGACATAGGCCTCCTCAAGAGAACGCTACAACGAGCGGTCCCGTCATGGGGGATAATGCCTTAATCGCCACGCTTGGCAGGCGGGTTGGCGATCGCAGTGGATGTTGTTAATACTCGAGGGAGTGCTGCTGCCCACTCCCCCGGTATTCCCTCAGTCGACTCTTACGACTCCCGTGGATAGAGAGAGGTGGGACAATTCAAAGCACGGCCTGATCTCGAAATGAATCAATATTCATAAAATAATCTTACAAATATAAGGGAGTCTACACACCGAAGTCGCCGACTAACCCGGTGACAACAAAGCTACCGCTGTGTCCGCGTGTCGGTGACTTTGGTGTGTAGACTGCCTAAGTTATAAAGCCTTGTGAACTAAATAAGTTTTTTAAGTACCTGAGTAACAGTCATCAGTCCAGTGTTATGATCTACGACTACTGTCAACAAAGGGTGACCAGCTTGTAAGGACCAAGACTTCAAATATTCTTCAACAGTGACGCCGCTGACTAGTGCAGAGTCTGCAGCAGCTGCTTCGTCCAAAGCATCAAACAAATCCTGAGGTTCAGCAACGTCAAATTGACTAAAACAATTACGATATTTTACTACACTGCCAATAATGTAATTCTCACGAAAAAAATATATTTATGATAGTTATTAATAGCGTCATGTCTGTCCATAATCCTTTTTAGATAAATAAAAGTACATTTTACCATATACAACTATTAAATACTAACCGCACCTACTCTGGCATTACACGTCCTTTATCCCGAGAGTCGCAGCGCGATGTTAAATTGCCTATAAACTTCCTCAAGACTATGCATAAAAACTTACACAGCTCTATAGCACTATTTTAACTACAAAATTATTTTATCCCTTTTCAATAAAGTACAATGAAATTTTTTAAGGAAATGATAAATAAATAAATATAAATAAATATTCATGGACATTTTCACACAACGTTCTCTAGTACCAAACTAAGCTTAACGCTTGTGCTATGGGTACCAGATTACGGATATAATACATATATTACTTTTTTTTTATAAATACATACATATAATAGATAAAAAATACCCAAACGCAGTACAAATATCTGTGTTCATAACACTAATAGTTGTCCTGAGTGGGAATCGAACCCACGACCTCGTGCCACTACCGACTACGCCACGAGGCCTGTCAACCATAGCTATCAGCTTAAGCAGTGTTTTAAATCAGTGTTATATTTTTATGAATAATTTTCTAAGGCTATATAACACGCAGAAAGAACCGGTATCAAAGATTAGTATGTTTACCTAAATCAAAAAAGAAACAAATTCTTCGGCTATAGGTATGCAGAAAATATAGATTGTCCTTTAAATTTCATACCCAAATTTTTGTGTTGACAACATAAGATTAGGCGAAGTATAATCATGAGTAATAAACTATCATTATTATAGAACTAAAAAGTCGCTTACTTGTTGATTAAATATTTCTGTAAGCCTTTACGATAAGTGGCTTCGCCGAGCATATGCTCGGTCATTCTAAGAACAGAAGCACCCTTTGCGTAAGTAATGGTTGAAAAATGTGCCGAAACAGTGGCAGGGTCGTTGACAATTGGATTTGTGAGTGCATGAGCGCTATCGACGGAGTCCGAGAGTAACGCTGAGTGCACCTGCTCAATAATGAATCGGGTCTCGAAGGCCATCTCTGGAGCCACCTGATATACAAAAGGATAATAAATAAAAATATGAAATTAAAATATACAGCGACTTCATTATTTGGTATGCATTATAATAATAATTTAACTTTTCTGATCTATACCGATTATACCGAGTATACAAAGGAAAACACAATAAAGATGTGAAATAGAAATTGATAACCAAATATAACTATAGACAGTCATGCATTGAAGGAAGGTGGCGTCAGGAGTCTCCAAAAACTGGCGAGTGTGTATGAAGCGAATTATGAATGTTGAGGAAGCGAGAGATGTATGCAAGAATACAGCTTCTTGGCACTCGGTTCTCTCTGCCAACCCCGCAAGGTAAATGGTGTGATGATAAGTTTTTTTTAATACAACTATCATAATTAATATTTTAATGAATATTTAAAAATCTGACCTACCCATTCAGCAAGAAAATATGTGTAGAACCTGGCGAATCCTTCGTTTAGCCAGAGATTGTCCCACCAAGCACAAGTGACAAGATTACCGAACCACATGTGAGTGATCTCATGAGCAATTATATTAGCAATGCGTTGTCTGTAGAAGTGGTTTGAGTTCTGTGGGTCGTATAATATGAGAGCCTCCCTGAAAAGAAGAGCAAATGTTATTCCAGTGATAGAGACCTGCTTATCCCAACGTGAATGGGCTGGCGCAATCGGGGAAGTAAAAGAGCAGCGTGAAACAAGGATAGGTATTCCTACTGTTGTGTTTCGTATGGCGAGTGAGAGCGCCGTAGGCCTAAAGCCTCCCTATCCACTCCTTATTATCCTTCTTGTATCCTCCTTAGTTGATACTAACTCTGCTTATTATCCTTCTTATTTACCTTCTATCCCTTTCCTTGTAGATAGCGACGCGCGAGTGATGCCTCTGGTGTTGCTAACATCTATAGGCTACGGTAACAGCTTACCATCAGGTGGAGGCCGTATACTTGTTTGCCACCCACGTAGTATAAGAAATATAACAAAAAAAACTGACTTCAAGTTAAGACTTATATGGTTTTCTCATGGATACCGTTGTCAGAACTGGACCAAATTGCTAGGGACCACACGGGAAACACCAGCTTACAAATAAAAAAAAGAATCATAAGAATCAGTTCACCCAGTCGAATGTTCTGAGGTAACAAACATAAAAAAGCAGTCGAATTGAGAAGCTCCTCCTTTTTTGAAGTCGATTAAAAATAGCATGAAAACATTATTATTACACAAACTTTTAATTAAAGTGTTGCTTGTCATTGACACTATTCCTTTGACTTCTATTAATGTTGACTAACAAAACGTATAAACTTACGACGCACCTGTATGTTAATAGGCCCCAGTTTTCCATTGCACCAGCAGAAAAATCAGGGATAGCTGCTTGCTGCATGATAATATTGTCAGTCATTTCGTAGTATGGATAACCAGTGTACTCCTCCATAGCATAAAGAAGTTTTTCACCAATCTCAAGAGCAAAGTCACCAGTCTCTCCAGCATTGTTTCTGGCGTATATGTGAAATGGTCTTTCCAGATCTCCATTGGTAGCCACTTGCTCGTAATGAGATACAATAAAAGCCAGCAGGTATGTGGAAGTGACAGGTGTAGTGTAAAAGGTTTCCGAGATTCTGCCATCTGTAAGACTGCAAGGACATACTCGTGTAATTAAATAAAACCACTCCTACAATAATGCTAGAATATCTCCATCATTCCTACAACTTACCAGATAACCAGATATATTTATGTACTATAATTACAGTCTCCGTAATACATTATATCAACTAGATTAACACACGTCTGCACTCTACCGGGCGGTCAGTTTGAGTGTAGATCATACACTATAACTAGTTCGAGTAACCACTCTTAGAAACAGTCAGTCACAACTGCCATTTTATTTTTAAATTAATTAAAGTACAAATTATAATTTGTGAATAAATAAAAAGAGTATTTGAGTACGAGCGGGAATCGAACCTGCGTCCCTTCCTATCCGGGGAAGTGCTCTAATCCACTGAGCTACCGTACTATTTGGGGCCTATGTCCAGCAGTGGACTTTGAAAGGCTGATGGATGGATGGATGGATGGAACGTTTGTGGAAAATCATAAATTAATACTATCTAAAGGAATTATTTTTTGTCTGTATGTCTGTTTTTTTTTTGTTTGTGCATCATATAAAAACTACTGAACGGATTATAATGTAGCTTTTTTATTTGAAAGATCTTGACTTAAAAACTGGTATACATTTCATCCCGTTACTATATTGGGAACTTTTTTTGTAAATTTTCCTAACTGCTCACCCCGTCATTCGGGACAGCGAACAGGGTAGTGTGGGGCCCTCACCCACTAAAGAAACCCGCCGTGTGCCGTCTCTCCGCCTTTATTGGCGGGCCACTGGATCTATGTTACATTCCTTCGGTGGTACTATATCTGGAACCTGAGACTAAACATTACTACTATTGACTGTGGCAGAGCCGCAGGCTATATTAAGCTAGCCTGTGGCTATGCGTGTAGGTAAACGATAAGCTGGTGAAGAACTTACGTGCTATTGATTTTTATTGGCATATTTGAAATTGTTGGACTCAAATCGGAAGCTCTGATAATAGTGATGTCAAATTGAGCTTTGAATCCAGGCTCATCGTAGCAAGGGAAGGCTTGGCGAGCATGACCAGGCTGGAACTGTGTGGTGGCCATCCATCTTAAATGCAAAATAAAAGTTTAATCATTCTAATTTTGTAAAAACCTATTGCCTTTCTAAGCACTTGCTCTTATGAAGCTAAATTATCTTTTATTATCATCCTATTTGGAGTAGGGGAAACAGTATAAGTTGCATTGTAGGTACATCTTTCAATGGGATATTTTCTATCCATCTATACTATTATAAAGCTGTAACTATGTCGGTACATTTAAGATATTTGAGATAAAATGAATGTATTAGGTTATTTAAGCTCTCTAAACATCAGTATGTACGGCATAATTCCCACTGCTACATCGGGAACCTGATATTATAGCCTAAAAACTATCTTGTGGAGCTACAGGCAAAATAATTATTAATAAAATATTTATCATATATGTCCTATTGTTGTATTCTTACTATGACAAGTATTGAAGCAAGTTTTTTAAGCGCTTTCTAAAAAGTATTTGCCACCTAATGCATAATGTAGTATTTTGTTTATCATTCTCTCAAGTATAAATGTTGGATTAAAACATAATATAATTTGGCATTTGCTTAGCTTAATCATAATATATTAACTAAGCACTTGCAACCTAAACATTGAATTACAGTTATCACTAAGCACGTTTCGATATAATAATACATATCGATAAAGTGCAACCTTAATCTCTCACGTTTGCAGATATAAATTAAAATGTTGATTACACTTACCTTCTTGTACCACTGTCGTCAACGTACCAGCTTCTGTAAAATCCTCTCATGTTTGTTTGCAGGTTTCCTCGAAATTTGCTCGAAATTATGTATTGCAGGTTTGTATCCAAAGTTGTAGTTAAAGGTATTCTCAAGAAGCTCCATGGCATTTGGCATTCAAAGGTTTGAGTTGCGGCCAAATTCACAGTAGGATTAGTAACAGCATATACGGTTAGTTCCGAAATAGTCAAATCATTGCAATGTAAGACAATTTCATTTACATTGGCCTGTGTGGCACTTATTGTGATAGTTGCTTCGCCATCAAACGTAAATGCCTCAATATTTGGTGCAGGAATTATGTCCAAAATTGGAGCTAAAGACACGACATAATGACTTGGACGAGTGGTTGTCGGAAGACGATAAGCAGGATCTCTTAGAAAGGTATTATATTGAACCCACTCATCATCAAAATTCTCTTCTGGAATAGGACTGAAAGCTAAGCAGCTTTGTATCACAAGCAGCCCTACTACAAGGTTTAACCAGCAGCTTGCCTAAAATAAAGAAGCTTTTGTAAAATTTGTTACTAATACGACTACAGTAATAAACTATAGCATTATGTATTGTAATTAAAAAATAGTATAGATTGATTTTCTGAACGTACTAACAAGCACAAAATTACTTAGCTGGCATTTTGAATTTCAATAAAAAAAAATCTTTCATTTACATACCATCGTGGTGCTGGTTCCCTGCCTAATAACATTAATATATCTAAATTTCCTTTCTGTTTTACTTATCTGAATAATCGCTAATCCGTATATCTAATCCAGAAAACATAATCAGTTGATAATTAATATCTGGTATTAATTTGTCTGAATCAATGCCTACGAGTTGAAGTAAATAAGTATATCTTTTTTCTAATAATTTTACAGACATAAATACAAACCTTGAAGATATTGAACTGGTTCAGCAAGTTTCTTAACAGAACTGGAGTTTACTTTTCCAGGTTCTCAAACCTGGGAGAGGGAAACCAGATTACTAAATAATAAACAGGATTCAAACACATGCATCATTTTCTTCTTTCGTGTAATGCAGAGTTGCATCCCTACTAATTGGTATTATATATTTTTATAAACTAGCCCTGTAGCAGACCTAATGTATATCCTGACTCAAAACAATTATTTTTGGATCACATAAGTATATGGTTAAAGGGATCGGATCATTAGGTTTAGGGTCTAAATCCCGGATCAGGTCAACAAAAAAATATTGGAGTTTTCCGTCAAGAAATGCTCAATAGCATTTAGGAGTTAAGAAATTGACGATGCTTCACACCTGTGCCTTGGAAGGCATATAGTCCTACGCCATATCTCTTTGGTGGTGTCGAAATGCCGTCCCATTGGGCTATAATATGCTTTAGCCATGAAAGCATATAACGAAGAATGAAATTACTATCTGAAGATTATTATTATTACATGTAGTCGGATAATGTTCAGTAGCCTATTTCTTATACTGCTAGATAAGAGATTTGTATGTTTATACATCATCTTACGCCTCCCAGAGGGATTTTATAATACGTATAGATATAATAATGTTTTATTAAATATTGTTTTAGTGCAAATCCAAATAGTTAGTGCAACTAAAAGATCTTTAATATGCAAGTTGTAAATTCCTAAATATGGACACTATTTTATAGATTTAACGCATGTTAATCCTTAAGTCATGGGTATACCTACATCTATGATATATTGTCAAAGATACTAATGCGTGTCCATTAAAATACGCTTTTTTGGTTATGAGAAAGTGCCTTCAAAACTTTGGGTTGTAACAACACTGGAAATGGCAAAAACTAAACGAAGTAATTTCTTGAATTTTATTCTTGTTTTCTTTATCTTATAAGATTCTATACAGAGAGTATTGTCAAGCTGCTGCGCACCATCTTATTTCTCAGATATGAAATGAAAGAATAAACGGCTATCTTCTGCTATAGCCAAAACAAACTGACGTGCTTCATAACCGGTCACACAGGAAACGGTGGTACCGAGCCATTCGGGCCCAATGAGTACTCTCAGCACTCACCAAGCTATACCACCAGTAATGTAATGAGTGACAATTGCTTACTTCCCTTAGTCGCCTTGTACGACACCCGCGGGTAAGATGGGGTACACTTCTATTCTTATTCCGTCACCACACGGACAATTTTTTTTTCAGTTATTATCACCTCCCTAACTAGGGGTTAATAATTATATTTTAAAGCTGGTCGAGGTTAAAACATTTATGAATACAAGTTCTCATGGTTACTTTCATAAATATTCATGACAGCAGTGACAACAGTTCAATGTACTTTCTGAGGCAACACAATCACTACGAAGAAAAGTATACGGTATTGAATTCCAGACCGTGGCAGTCCTTTATTTCTGAAACTAATCGAAAGACAGTTCTTGAAAACTCCAAAGCACATCTGTGTCCAGAAAATACATTCATGCTCTTAATTCTCACTCATGACCTATTGATGATGAGAAAACCCGAAGAAAACAAAACATTTATTTTGTAAAAGAATATATTTCTCAATAATTTATGAATATCTTATGTACAATAGAAAATTAAGATTTGATTCATCTAATGTCAAAGTCCTATTAAATCTTGATATTTTTTGTGTAATTACATTATATATACATTAGGGTGTTGGAAAATTTGACATTCAATTCATAGATACAATAAATAGTACTACCTCTACGAACTTCAGAATATTTTAGAGATTAATCTTAAAAAATAATATTACTCATTGCAGCAAGGACCAAAATAATAGCTGACACAAAGGTTGTAGAAGCAGAAGATGGTGGTGCTGGTAGATCTGGAGTAACAGGCTCCAATATGGCAGGCTGCTGAGTAGTTGTTACTGTGGTAGTGGTTTCTGGAGCGGCCGTAGAAGATGTAAGTAAATCGTCTCCAGTTTGAATGTAGTTGTTGATATCAGACTGGACTGACACAGCCCATTCGATACTTTGACGAGCTGATTGAGCACCATTAATTGCGCTATTGTAAGCGGTACCCAAGATATCCTGATTTGCTTGGGCCCATGTGATGAACTGTAATTAATAGAGTAGGGTTAATATTTGCAATAAGAATAAAGGTCAATTAATATATAAACAGAGATTTTTGGTGTGGAACATTAGGTATTACAATTTAGGAATAAATGCGCTAACATAGATATATCCTCAATGCCTTCTCAAAGACGGAATGTCAATCAGATATGTTTGGAACACACTCTATGGCACAGAGATGCTCCACATGAACGATGACCTATTTATAAGCTATACATAGATACATAGACTCACGCTTGTATCGTACAAAATACAACAGTAGGAAAAATCCATTGCTTCACACCGACCTTCTGTGGAAGGGCAGTACTTCTCTGGTTAAGCAGGCCCGTTTTTGCTTGGAGAAACACAGCTTTGCCAATTGTGGTAAAACGGTCCTCTACTACCCACTTTTCACCCACGCGAGAACGAGACGTGATAGGTGAGTGATTGTTACTAAAATGTCCCTTTTGTGTTTCGGTGAGATACAATATAATATAGAAACCAAATTTTATTGATATTACTTATCAATGAGTACAATTGGCTATAAGTTAGTTGTTTTATTCTAACTTATTGGTGTGCTAACAGGTAACTTTCTTGGACATAGAAGAAGTGAGTTAGTTAATTAAAGGAATCAGGCTTACTTCATCGATACGCTCGGTTGATCTAAATCTGGCTGTGATGTAAGACAGAGGAGTCGCCAGGGATCCACCAAATCTAGAAAATAAATATAATTAAATTAACCGTTCCATATTACTGAATTCCCATACAATTATCATTTAGCGGACTAGCTGGAAAAAAATGTACTAATACAAAAACTGTCTCTGATTTTGAGGTCATGAGCTGGGCGTTTTAAACTTATACCAATGAAGCTGGAATGTAAGTGGATCACTTTATGTATGACTGTAGATTGCTATTTCACTACCTTTTGTAATAATTTTCAATTCGTTGGATTATAATCCTAGAGTTGCGTATTTCCGACGCTAGATGGTGCTCTATTAAATTTTTACGTGTTTCGAAAAAAATTTTAACTATTCATTTTCTATATACAATAAAGATTATGTTACTTTATTGTTTTAATTCAGAATTACATTTTAAGTTTGTCAAATAAATAATAAAAATAAGTCTAATAAAAGCATGTGACATCTATTAACAAACTCTAATATTGAAAATAACGATAAGTATTTTTGATCTATATTATTTAGCATTTGAAATGCTCCGCCACTTTATAAAGTACAAATTATTTGTGAATAAGGAAAAAGAAATTTCCTTTTTTTTGTACGAGTGGGAAATGAACCCACGTCTTTTCCAATCCGGGGCCACTGAGCTATCGTACAGATCTTTCGATCCTTATCCTTATCACATTTGTCTTTACGACCAACGTCATCTATCGGAATGCATTTGCATGCATTAATTCCCGCTTGTACAAAAAATCTCTTTTTCCTTATTCACAAATAATTTGTACTTTAATAACAATAAGTCTTATAAAAGCAGGGGCATCTAATAACAAAATCTATTGACAACACCAATTGTGAGATCAAAAATCTATTAATAAAACAAAACCTGATTTTTGTCTACATTTATTATAATTTAGATTATAATATTAGAACTGATCTTGATTTTTCATTATGACATTTTACACACAATTTCTAAATCAATTGCAAAAGTGTAATTCAGATTTAAAAATAACCTTACAATGCTTAAAAAAAACAAAAGAACGATTGTATTGACTTTAGGTAAACATAGCAGACGCATCGGATGTACCTTCGAATATTTTTTTTCTTCATTATGACAAGGAGCTAGTCCATGTTAAGACGAAATATGCAATTTGTATTGTAAAAAATACTAATAATTATCATAGCCCCGATGCTACTATCGTACAGGGCGAAAAATGGCAATGTACTTTAATCAAAATTCTTAGAACCGCAGTCAAAATAAATTTATATAAACAAGAACACGTTCAAAATTATACCTATTTGTAGTAGATTGTGTATAGTTACCATCACTTACAGCTATTATCAATGTAAAATTAAATAAAATTAATACTTACGCTTCTGCGACAAGTGTTGGGTTAGCCACAATGAAGGCGAGTGCGACCTCAGTGTTTGCTTCGTTGCCAGTGACAGCGGAATTGAAAGCTGACGTGTAGTCTTGGGGACGGACTACATAGTTGTCGGTAACGATGTTTGTTATGAAACTATAAAAATAAGAAAATTTATATGTTAGAAATGGAACGCAGCCTTTGCCAATTGTAATTTCTGTAGAGGGGCACCTCTGCCCTTTTTCAACCCTCTATAATTGTATTCCGTAATCTATTAAAACTTACATACTGTGTCCATCCATCCATCCACCCACCAGCCTTTCAACGTGCACTCCTGGACATAGGCCTCCCCAAGAGAACGCCACAACAAGCGCTCCCATCATTGGGGATAATGCCATAATCGCCACGCTTGGCAGGCGGGTTGGCGATCGCAATGGATGTTGTTAATACTCGAGAGGTATGCTGCCCACTCCCCCGGTATTCCCTCAGTCGGCTCTTACGACTCCCGTGGGTAGAGAGGGGTGGGACAATTCTAAAGCCGGCACCACATGGCACCACATACTGTGTAAAGAGACAATAAAATGAACGCATGCAAATTTAGGTTCATATTTTGTTATTTTTATATTATGGTTTAAGAACTTGACAGTCTCAACTATCTACCAAAACATAAAGCGCCAATATGTGAAATTGAAAGTCTAGCCACGAGCAGGATTTGAGCCACGATGGCTTAGTTGGCCCAGTGCTTGGAACTGTAATCCAGAAGAAGCAGGTTCAAATCATGCTCATGGCTATTATTCTCCACTTCACATTTTTAGGATTTTGTGTTATGTTGATATTGTTAATATCTCCACGCAATCAATATATAAGTTCTGGACATACCACTTTGGCGTTAGCTAAAAGTAACTTATAATCTCATAGGTTTAGACTCTTTGTAGATCTCTGTAGTCGAGTGCTGACCTAGATAAGTGCTTACTTTCGTTTTACCTGCCACCCAATCACTAGATGAATACCGGAAATACCGTAGGCAGCGGATAAAAAGGAAAAAATATTATAAGGTGTGTGCTAATTTTATTCAACAGTATTATACCTAAAGACACAATAACCTGCGTACCTTCCAATCCGGGGAAGTGTTCTAATCCACTGAGCTACCGTACTACCTTGCGGTCATACCCAAATTCCTCATCACATTTGTCTAAACGACGGTTCGTTTCCTGCTCGTACTAAAGTTCTCTTTTTCCTCATTCACAAATAATAATAATGTACTCAAAAAGTAGCTGAGTATGTCATGTGTTAAAAATATAGATCAAAATGTTTAAAAAATCACGCCATCAAATAGTATGAATTTTAATTGCAATATTAAACATACTATATTGGATTAATGTATGTAAATGCACGCTAGATGGCGTTGGTTGTTAAGACAAATGTGATGAGAAAATTGGGTATGACCGCTAGGTAGTACGATAGCTCTGTGAATTAGAGCACTTCCCCGGATTGGGAGGGACACAGGTTTATTTCCCGCTCGTACTAAAGTTCTCTTTTTCCTCATTCACAAATAATAATTTGTAGTCTAGAGATACAAATAGACAGACAAAAACATTCAAAATTGTTATTTGGATACTCATGTGCATTTAATAAAAAGCTGTTTGGACATTGCTAATAGACACTTAAATTTTATATATTTGTATAGATAATACGTCTATTCTGACAATCCTAGGTGTTGTCGTCGTTTTGGTTTTTATTGTTCGATGGACCCACCTGACTTAAACTTAGAGCTTTATGCTTCTAAAAAAAACCTAGAAAATTCCTTTCCTCTTCCCTTCTACTTACGTGTTCAAAGAGGCAGCATCGCTGGTGCAACCCAGATTTTGTAAAAGAAGAATCTTTTCTGTGTAAACGTTATGAGTTAAGAATCTGTTCCACAAGAAATTGAACTCAGCGGCACCACCTTGACGAAGACCGCTGCAGTACACCCAGTTACGATTATCAACTGGTACTCTGAAATAAAACAGAATACTTAGGATAGATTTTAACATGACATGAGCTTCCAATTCTTTGTAATTCT
This sequence comes from Leucoma salicis, assembly GCA_948253155.1. NCBI lineage: Eukaryota > Metazoa > Arthropoda > Insecta > Lepidoptera > Erebidae > Leucoma > Leucoma salicis. Next base: position 4,221,748 of record OX411811.1, read on the forward strand.
TAATTGAAAGACGAAAGAAAATATGTTTATTTTGCTCTCTTACAAATATTAACAAGTATATTGACATGCATCTAATAACAGTCAGTGGGCCTAGCCAAGTTGCATTCAATGATCGCGAACGCTATAGAAAACTATTTAAATGTATGGGAATTTGACATCTTCAACGATATCTATAACGCTAAGTCACGTGACTTAACGTTAGAGATGTCAAATTTCCATACATTTTAATCATAGACAGAAGTTATATGATTATAGACACATTCTGAGTGTTTGCAGTGTCGAGATAGCAATAGTTTGACATATGATAACCGGAATAATGTTAAAAGATAACTATGATTATAACTTTGTAGACCAAAAACCACATGCCGGATACAAGAATGACAGGACAAAAGAAATTGCAGTTATGCCTATATTTTGCTTAAAATAGAAAAACGTAATAACATTAGCGTATATAACGTAATTAATGAACGTTTTTTTTTACGTAAATACAAAAACAAGCTTACATAATGATGATGGGGACTGTTGGCCGCGTTATTGTTGGACCCAGTTGATTGGATCCTAACAAATAATAACGCATACGAGAAAAGGATAAAAAACTTATACATGTGTCTCGTTCACTCTTGCTAAGAACTAATATGTGCATCCTTTTCTTCACCCTTAGCATTAAAATAGTAGCGAGTCTATAGTATACTTAGCCTATGATTTTAATAGTTTTCTATAGCGTTGGTGATCATAGAATGCAACTTGGCTAGGCCCACTGGATAGATAACCACAATAGTATATTATATAAACGTATAGATAGGTATCAGCTTGTGCTCCCTGCATAATAATGCGTGGGCAGCGCTAATATTCAGCTAAGACCTTCGTGTGTTGCATGCGAGTCGACATTTTATTTGAAACTGAGCTATCAGACTAACATTTAGTTTAGGTATAGGCTTATAAAAACTTGTAGATAAACAAATTGTAAATTTGAGTCATTTATATTATATACCTCTTATTATATTAACACAAAAACCTCGCTTATCTCGGCATGAATGGGCCGGCTTGATAAGGGAAGATACACACTCTCACAAATGATCAGTGTGAAACAACTCTTACTGTTCATTAAACACAAAGTGAAAAATGTGAAATCGAAAATAACAGTCAGGAGCAGGATTTGAACCTGCATCTTCTGGATACCGTCCAGATGCTTTACCAATTCAGCAATCCTGACAATTACTCCTGACAGCTAATTTCGATAACACATCATACTTAACGTCTTTGGGTGACGCCTGCGCCATCTGTCGGACGTATTTTCATACATTATACCGACCAGGTAAACTTAATTTTACAATTAAGATTTTACCTAATAATGACGCAAACCCTTTAAATATTATAGATATTTTTTTATATATATTTACCAATTCAGCTGAATTGGTAAAGCATCTGGACGGTATCCAGAAGATGCAGGTTCAAATCCTGCTCCTGACTGTTATTTTCGATTTCACATTTTTCACTTTGTGTTTAATGTATAGTGCTAAGCATGTCAAATGCTAAAAATATATATAAAAATATCTATAATAACTCTTACTGTTGTTTCGTATAGCGAGTGAGAGCGCCGGAGGCCCAAACCCCTTCCTATCCTCTCCTTATTATCCTTCCTACCCTCTCCTTATTATCCTTCTTATCCTCTCCTGAGTATCCTACCTATAATTTCATATTATCCTTCCCTATATAAATCTTAGGTAACTGAGACTAACTTACAATGGTGATAAAAAAAAACTTACGGAGTATTGCTAACTTGCAGAGCTTGTAACTGTGTGCGGGCTGAATCGAGGCACGCTTGAACTCCAATGTTACACAAAACGTTGGCCAGGTTTAAACGCAAGTGTGCTCGTAAGAAATCCTCGCCTGCAATTGGCGTGTATGTCAGGGAGTTCATAACATTCACCGACCAGCGAGCTAAAATCGCCTGTAAGTTAAATCGAACAAATCAGTAACATATTATGTTACATGTTAGGCTAAGGTCACGCAACAAAGAGCATCGTTTCTTGCTTAGAGCCAAGGGACTCGCTTAGTGACTGATCCTAGCGAACAGACGTATTGCATACTAACTCAGCTGGTCACACTGCGTTGTGTTAATCACCAAGATAGTCGATGCGCAAACAAACATGGTGGTTAAATTTTTCTAAACGTTTTTACGGGATTTATACCATGTAAATTTTTACTTACGAGTTTCCGATATTTCGGCACTGTTGCAAGCGCCATGATCACGGAGCAACTCCTTGGGTTCCTTGGGTTGCTCCGTGATCATGGCGCTTGCAACAGTGCCGAAATATCGGAAACTCGTAAGTAAAAATTTACATGGTATAAATCCCGTAAAAACGTTTAGAATTATAGGTTAAATTTTGTTAACCACCTAGTGACAAAATTTAACAATGGATAAAGTTTTAATTGGTGCGGTTTTTAAAAGGGAACCACTTTGGAACCCATCAAATAAACACCACAAAAACGTGCTTATACTAAAAAAAACTATGGGATGGGGCACAAAAGTAAACACAGATGGTTAATTTCTTGTATCCAACGATTCGATTTTGAATTGTATTAAATAATAATATAATATATAATTATTTGTCCGTGTGGTGACGGACTAAGAATACAAGTGTCACCACCCCATTCTTTCCCACGTGTGTCGTATGAGGCGACTAAGGGAAGTAAGCAATTATCATCCATTGCACGACTGGTGGTAGGGCTGGGTACCAAGTGGGAGTACTCACTTGGTATCCGGCCCGAGCGGGTTGGTACCACCATCTCCCGTGTGACCAGCCATGAAGCACATCGTTGCGTTTTGGCTGTAGCAGGAGATAGCCGTTTATATTTCATTTCATATCAGTGAAATGAACTGGTGAACAGCGGCTTGACAATACTCTCGGTATAGTCGAGTCCATGGGCGATAGTTACCATTTACCATCAGATGGACCGTGGCTCGTCTGACACTATACGCAATAAAAAAAAAAATTAAGCACTGAAAAGTCTCATGAAAAGGCGTCGCGAAAGTGAATTCTGTCTCCAAGCAAGGCGCCTTGCATGTGACTATTGTGTATCTTGTACACAAGCGTAGCTCCTAGTTTGTCCTTAAGCTTCAAATGTATAGTGTGGCCTTAGCCTAATAGTTTTAAACATTTTTGATCTATATTTTTTAGCATTTGACATGCTCCGCCACTTTTAAAGTATAAATTATTTGAGAATAAGGAAAAAGAGATTTTTTGTACTAGCGGGAATCGAACCCGCGTCTTTTCCAATCCGGGGAAGTGCTCTAAGCCACTGAGCTATAGTACAGGTACTTCGACCATCCCAATCTCCTTATTACATTTGTCTTTACGACCACCTAATAGTTTTCTTGACCCGCACTACTAATTAAAAAAAATCTCGTAATGTCAAAAATATGTCCAATGCGTGGACCTCGGACTGGGGATTGAACTCGATATGATCTTTGCCTAGAGTAGTAGTCCTTCGTTTAACGACTAGGCTACCAATGCAAAAGGTTACTTTAACTAATGATTAATTATTGTTTTTAAAACCACTTACATTTACTTCGTTGAGTTGAGTTGTCGTGGGTGCACTAGCGAGGCGGTTTCTGAGCCAAGTGAAACCTGTTAGAGCAGCAAGCCATGGAGCATAATCGGTATCATACTCAAGGAATGAAAGAATATTGAAGGCACGAGAATAAGACATGAGACCAGAACGAGCAAATTGGAACACATCGTTGACGATCTGAAACAAAATATTATTATTTTAGTAGATTAGCAAGCAGACGAGGGAACAAATTACCTGACAATCAATGGCAGCTTTCTTTAAAGTAATTTATAATTCAATACACATATATTATATAGTATTCATTCAAATTATAATTATGAACTTTGCATTTTTGAGAATATTAGAGCCACCGCACATTATGGCCACCAGTCGCCGCTACTAAACGCGACCACCATTGGTTCAGTCAGACCACTCACGGCGCCACCAGTGGCAGCCACAAGTGGTTGGATGCGGCTTTCAGTGGCTGCCGCTTGCGGCATACTCGACAGAGGCGAACGACTAAACGCGGCCACAAGTAGCGAGCGTGGTCGACTCCCACAGCTTGTAGCTCGGACGCGGCCACACAAACGCTCGGTGTGCGCCGATGCTAAACAAAATGTATGGAGAAACGCGTCCGCAACTTGTGGCGGCCACTAGTCGTTCTAGTGTGGTCGCCTCTAGTGGCTCAATGTGCGGGGGCTCTAAGCATATATTCACAGTCATTATATTTTGAATTTATTTTTATCGTTATAATTACAGCTCTTTGAAATACTATATAAGTTTTATTATGAATATAAAAGATAAACATAGCATCACGCCTGTACTCCCGAAGGGGTAGGCAGAGGCGTATTACACAACCACGGTTCGCCAACTATGTTTAAGTCCCACGTAATAGGGGGTGAGCCTATTGCCGTCTACCGGGCACATTTTCCAAACTCCGGGCTGCTACTGAGAATTTTTCTTTTTATGAAAAAGTTCAATAGCACCGCCTGACCCGGGGATTGAACCCAAGACCTCGTGATCAGTAGTGGCTCACGTAGTATGAGCGATAGCTGACGCGGCACCACCAAGGCAATTTCATTTATCTATGTGTCACTCTCAAAATTTTAAAAATAATAACGAATGCACAGACCTGAGCTCTGTTATATTCATGAATTGTTGACCTGCTTTGTCCACGGAGGGCCAAAATAATTAGGTCCCATGTGTAATCGTCGTAGTTTACTCTGTAGTAACCTGCATAAGAAACAAAATTAAGTTATACAGGCATATGAATCAAAGAATTAAAAAGCTTACTGTTGGCTAGGTAATGACAAACAAAACAACTTAACTCTGACTTTTTAAATTAATATAACATTCAAATACTAGAACGTGAACGTAATATTATATAATTACTAGCCGACCCGGCGAACTTCGTACCGCCATATATGTATTTTTTCATGAATAAATATTTCATACTTTCTGATATTTACGCGAATGTTACACATTTTGAAATAAAACTTCGTTTACGGAATCTATCGCGTTTACTTAATTACAATAAATACTAAATAATAAAACTTCGTTTACGGAATCTATCGCGTTTACTTAAGCCTAAATATCAGCCTTGGACGTAATTAATTACGTCCAAGGCTGATAATTAGCCTTGGACGTCTATCATTTAAGTCCACCCGTGATCATGAATGCTGTAAAGTATTCGAAACGTCGGGATAGTAGTAAAATTAAGTAAACGCGATAGATTCTGTTAACGAAGAAGTTTTATTTCAAAATAAATATTTCAATTATAAATTGAGATATAAAGTATCCTATCTTTTAAGTTGGAACAAAACACACATTTAAAAAAAAGAAAAGTTAAAATCATCAGTAATTTCGGAGTTCATCCCGGATAAACACCGTGACACTGGAATTATATATAATAGATTGTCTCGTTCCTACCTGTCTGCTGCTTATTGAAGATAACCCATTCATCACCAATGGTTCCACGGTTGATGATAGTTACAGCCTCCGATATGATATGTGTGGGTTTGGTGTCGTTGAAATCTGGGTTGCTCGCGGTGGCAAAAGTAATTGGGACGATATAGTTGGTATTGATGTTAGAATATCCAGTGTTGATATTGAAACGGCGCTAAAACAATTTTTGATATTAGTTGTGACACAGTTCGTCATCAAATAGTCACTTGGCGAAGTTAGAATACATAGTCTTATACCCTAATTCATTCCATCAGATCTTCCATAGACGACTACGTCAGTAAAATCAATATGATAATGCAAATAAAAAAAGACTGACCCTATATTTTATAGTACTTAAACCATTCTTTTGTGAAGGCTACAAGAACCTCAAACGGGTTTTGAAAGCGCACTTGGAGCTCAAAATATTAAATATTTATATAAATGAAGATAAAAGATAACATACATTTGTATTTTTATGAGTCTATTTTCCTAGAGGCTTTCTTTGGAGCTATATAGAAATTATTATTTTACCTGATAGATGGTCATTTCACCGGTTTGGTGGTTAACATGAACATTGAGGACAGGATGTCCGGGTTGATCAGTCCAGCTCTTGTAATAATCAATAAAGGAGAATCCATCATAATTTAAAGCTCCAGCTTCAATACCAGCTCGCTCCTGGTACTCGAACAAGTCAATGGGGAGGGCAGTCTGGAATTCCCTGAAAGAGAATTGTTTACCTTAAAAGAGAACCAGACTAGAGGTACAACCAAGAACTGCAAAGACAATTTAGTTATTATGGTCCCCGGTGGTGTAGCGGTAGTGTATGTGACTGCTAATCATGAGGTCTCGGGTTTGATCCCCGGGTCGGGCAATGTTATTGAGCTTTTCCTAAAAAGAAAAATTCTCAGTAACAGCCCGGAGTTTGGAAATGTGCCCGGTAGACGTCAATAGGCTCGGCCCCTATTACGTGGGACTTAAACATAGCTGGCGAGTCGTGGGTGTGTAATACACCTCTGCCTACCCCTTCAGGGAATACAAGCGTGATGCTATGTCCCCGTTCCGTTAGAGTAATACATAGATTATTTAGCAGACATCGATTAGAACAATCATTTATAATAACGTCAAAGACATCCAATCAGACAGTATAGGTACCCAATCATTGTGTGGTATAAAATATAGGATCTATGTATTTTTTTTTAGTTTATATAATATTCATTATTAAAGAGAAAAAAAGAAATTATAAAAAGAAATAAATCTAATTAAAATTTCTAGAGCAAATCAGTCAGAAAACTTACTTTCCACGTAGGTAGTTTTGGAGACCTCGTTCACTAACACTAAAACCTAGAAGATGTTCTGTCATCCTAATGATAGCAGCGCCTTTGTTGTAACTAATGGTTGAGAACATAGCATTGACAGCGGCAGGAGTTGCCACACCAGGATTGTTCAATGGCTGAGGGTTGTTAGCAGAGTCACTGAGTAGTGCAGTGTGGACTTGTTCGGTGATGAAGCGGGTTTCAAAACCCATATCCTCAACCTGATTTCAGAAAGTTATAAAATACTTTTTATATTCAAATAATATTAAATATTATTTTAAAAAGATTATTAACAGATATTAATAAAAAATCAATTGCCACTTGACGCTGATCCAATAAAGTAAATATTACTAGAAGCAAACCAATGTCTAAAATTTTATTGACTTATTTTAAACTTACCCAGTAAGTGAGGAAATATTGGTAGTATCTAGCGAAGCCTTCATTCAACCACAACACATCCCACCAATCGCAGGTGACTAAATTACCAAACCACATGTGAGCAATTTCATGAGAAAGAATGTAAGCAATTATCTGCTTGAATTGGCTATTAGTATTACCCTCATCATACATCAGATATGCCTCTCTGTAAACGAATAAGAACTTATGTTAAGACAAACCAATATTACATAATTTAATTAACAAACCACATAAATTACATGATATTTAAATCCTGTGATAGTATTGGACTCGGTTAACTAGTTTAACCAAATTTAATAGAAAGTCAGTATTTCCAAGAATAGACTGTCATCTGGGTTCCATAACTCAAACTATATTTCAAAGCAGCGGCAGAACACTACACAGATATCAAACTGGCACCGACTTCCCGACTGAGTGTTGTGGGTTCGATTCCCACACAAGATAACTCTTTGTGTGATCCAAAAATGGGTTGAGAGACTGGCTGAGTTTCGGTGTAATATGTGTTCATTACAATGTATGTCTGTAAAATCCCCCATATTACAAGGATTATTACTTAACGCGGTATGTTCTCTTTATTATAAAATAAAGTTCCATTTAATGGGTAGTACAGAGGCAACTACTGTGCATCATATTGTTTGTACTAAAGAAATTGAAATTGATCGATGGAAAAAATCCTTGAAAAAATTAAAATTCATAAGAAAATCATAAATCAATTTAAATCGATTTGAAATAATTGAATTTAAAGAATCTCCATAGAACTCAATGTCTGAATATTATTTATCTTACGTACCTGTAAGTAAGCAAGCCCCAGTTCTCCATAGCACCGGCACCAAAATCAGGAATAGAAGCTTGAGTCATCTTGAGTTGAGAATTTTGAGAGTAGAAGTCATATGCAGTATGTCTACTCATCTCAGTTAATAGTTCTTGCCCTACATCATAAGCGTATTGCCCTTGGCCTGCTTCAATGGCACCAGGTCGAGCAATAACTTCATAAACTAGTTGACCGTTTGTATTTGTCACTCTAAGGCTAGCATATTCAGCAACGATTAGAGCTAAAAGGTAAGTAGACATCACAGGGGTGGTGTGGTATACATCATCTCGATAGCTGTAAAGTTTAAAAGGAATTGGTTAGTTTTAGAAATATTGACTTGTAATGAGAAGGTAAATAATGACACTTACAGAGGTGCGCTTGCGGGTGTTGTTGTCTCCCTGAGCCTAGTACAGAACCAACTTTCATAAGCCATGGGACGTCTGATAGTGACGTCGAAAGTAGCCTTGAAACTAGGCTCATCGTAGCAGGGGAAAGCGGAGCGGGCAGCAGTAGCTTGGAATTGTGTCGAAGCCATCCACCTATATAAAGTACGTTAGTATAAATTTTTGGTTAGCTTTGAACATATAAAATCTGTACTTTTATCAATTTTGATAACAGAGTAGTAGTAATACAAAATACATTTCTTCTCGCAGGATTATAAATAAAGATTAAGCAAGTAAGCTAAACTATAAGAGAAGAAGAACTAAATCAAGATATTTTGGTCTCGACAGCAATCCTGAATCCAAAACTTTCATAAGCGCAGAGAATGATGATTGATGTCATGGCTAGGTTATAATCTGGTTCTAGGATTGGAAGCTACCACTAGCTATCGGCTGGACGGCTCTCTATTAACATTAACAATAAAAATATTACCTCACTGTTGTGTCAGTAGGGTTGTTCTTGAACCAAGTCCTGTAGATTCCATACATGTCATCGCGCAAAGGAGCTCCAAAATCGATTGTGAGTGTATAGATTTGAGGAGTGTTGGCATTATAGTTTAGAGTACCACTAGTTAATTGAACCCTCATGAACTCTAATGTTGTATCTAGAGTATATGTGGTTGGGATTTGAGTATTTCCAAGTGTAAGTTCTACCCTAGAGATGGTTAGATCACGAGAGTGGATGACGATCTCGTTGACATCAGCTTGAGTGGCGTAAAGCTCTATTGAAACATTGCCAGACTGCGTCGGTACCTCTCTTGAAAAGTCGAGGATCCACAAAACGGTATAGTGGCTCGGTTTCGTTGTATTGGGTAATCTATATGGTGAAATTTCATCGTTTCTTGAAGTCAACTCTAAGTCGTCAAAGGCATCGAGGTCTTCAAAGATTTCTCCTTCAAATTTTTCATCAGCAAAAATGGTGTTTCTTGTGGTTGTGTTCTTTACAGCCACGTCAGTCTGACTAGGAAAACCTTGCACAGCAATGTATACAAGGGATAAAACCAACAGCTTTATCGTCGCCATCTAAAAATATAATCGATGTTTTATTAAATTGTTGTGCAGACATTTAATATTAAATATTCAACAAGATTCTCCTGCACTTCTCGGGTACTCTGGATGAGGTATATTTGTATTTCTTATTATTTGTCGAGAATAGAATGCACATTGGCACACATAGTTTCTATTGGCTAGGCGCCCTGGGCGAATGCCCAGATCAAGTTCTTTGTCTTTGGATTACAAATAAATGTATAATTTAGATAAACATTATATAATTAATACATCTTTTTTATTCGTTTTGCTATTACTGAAAGAACTCTGTCGGTACATTTAATATATTTAGGAAAAAATAACTATTTTGGCATGTCTGAACTCAATACATTTTAGAAATGAAGTAATAATAACTTCGTGTTTTATTGAATACTGTTAGATCAGGTAAAACTGAACATATCGCAAGTCGAGCAAAGTTTGGTATAAGTACAGATGATGATCTCTTGATTAGGCGTAAAAACTGGTGCACATAAAATTATATTTTGCTACTATTACTGGACTTAATTCTACTTTTATAAAAAATGCATTTCTTGATTAAGCAAACGATAGTACATTTGCTTAATAAAAGTTGAGTAGTGTTCCATATTTTATCTAATCGAATCTTTAAAGATAATACAATTACACTTCATACTAGTTGCTATCTAAAAAAAAACCTTGAAGTAATGATATCAATATAAGCATTTGAATTAAGTACTATACCTATATGAAAAGTTAATATTCTGAAAATATTTAGTATATTAATATATACTCAAAAAATTTAATTTCTAGAGGTATTGCGATATTGCATACTTTTTAGGAAAAGAGGTCACTTTTAGGCGATGGATAGTCTCTACTTTTAAACATGAGTTGTATTTGAAGTATCACATGTTCTTTGCTTTTAAATAAACTGTTATCTGTAAATTTAAAATCGTAAAGGTTATATCAAGTAGTGTTACCTACTTATTAAAGAATCGTCGATGTCATTGTTATCTATTTTATCGTTGCTACAGATTGATTACTCGTATAAAACAATTGATTAACCCATTGTTTATCATAAATGAAGATCAAATTAGTTTCCAAGTTAGAAAAATTATTAAAAATACGTGACTTTAAGTAAAGACAGCAATCATGTAAGAATTTAAACGTAATGAAATAATGTTAATTATGGTATAATGAATACACGAGCAATTAACATTATTAGAAAATTATGAGGCTACGTTTAGACTGGCTGCTTGTGGTAGATCTAGTAATAGTTTTATATAATCACAGGAAACTTAAAATACCTGGCCACTAAATATTTTTTTTACAGAAAACTGAAATACGAGCGTATAAACGTTCTAGTGTTTCGAATTACTAACTCATTTGATTTTTAATTACTGCGTTAAGCAAATAAATTAAATAAATGACTTTTCGTTGATAGGTGACGGATTAGTTTAGTACCGACCTCCGATGCCGAGTGAGGTTCGCTTCCAATATAGAACAATTCCATAATAGGTGATCCACAAAAGGTTGTTTGAGTCTGGATATACCTACTTCGTATCTATCAATTGTATTGTAAAGTCATCTAAATACAAAGATTACCTACAAGGGCAGAGTATTGTCTATTCATATCCATCCATCCATCCATCAGCCTTTCGAAGTCCACTGCTGGATATAGGCCTCCCCAAGAGAACGCCACAACATATGTTTCGCTCATATGGGGGATAGTGCCGTAATCGTCACGCTTGGCAGGCGGGTTGGCGATGGCAGTGGATATTGTCAATACTCGAGGGAGTGCTGCTGCCCATTCCGCCGGTATTGCCTCAGTCGGCTCTTACGACTCCCATGGGTGGCGAGGGGTGGGACAATTCTAAAGCCGGCCCCACACGGCATTCTATTCATATACATTAGTTATTAAAAAAAAAAAAACATATATTTAAATTATTTAAAATAATTATATTTTTATTGCATATGATGGTAGGCAGGCCATGGCCTACCTGATGGCATGTGATAACAATTGCTCATGGACTTAACAGTACTTACAATACTGCCATCGTCTCTGCTCACCTCATGTGATAAGAACACGTCACCGCAAGAAAGAATGGTGTGGTGACACTTATATTCTTAGTCCGTCACATCATGGACTAAATGTATACCTAATATAGTTTTCCTTATAGTTTGTCAATTTTAAAGACGTGCCAAATGGGAAATGGCAAATTGAATCGTTTAAAATTTAAATTATTTTGAAAATATGCTGGTAAATGTAATTGTAAACGGCATACAAATACTAATCTCCTCATTGTTATCATCATCATAAAGTACTATTTTATGAGTATTTTTTAAATTTTACTCAAGAACTTAGCACTATTTTAGAATTAATCTGACTTTGTGACAATATTTGCCTTAGCAGTGATGAAAAAAACACTGAATTTATCTCGTAATCGTGTTACATAATTCTATGTCTTTTCTTTCTTACTTTATTTCATCGCCTGTTTGCATGTTAGTAATTTTAAGTAAAAATTTTCTAAATTTCATGTGTCAACAGTACATTCTTTGAGTACCGACTAATTGCATTTTTTTCCAAATTGTATGGTTGAAACACTTACCTTGATTACCCGCGACCACCAATGCGGGCTGAGAACCCTCAACTGGATTATTGTAATCAAATTATCGAAATATACATTAGTGCGAAATCATAATCAATATTATATCAATGAAGTTATCTGAAATACTGTAATAAAGTCTACACTTTCGGCGTTTATCTTATTATCATTTATATTCAATGATTAGTTTGCGTTTTGAGTATCCTGTTCATTATACACTTCAAAAACATCATTAAAGTTATCAGTGTAATTAATTGTACTAGTTTGTAATTGTTAACGAGTTCCTCCTGTGGCTCATTGGTTTTTGGAGTCCAAAACTGTATAAAAACGTTTGTTCCATTTGCTTTTTTTTTGTATCGGCTGGCTTGACCGGAGAAGTACCACTTAAAAAAGATAGGCGTCGTTTGCATGATCGTCGTGTGTATGTGAGAGAGTTGGGGGCCTAAAACTTCTCCTCATCCCTTCTCTGTTATCCTTAGTGTTCACCTCCGCATTTCCTCTTTACCATTTGTACTCTGTCTTTCTCAACCTTTTCTCAGTCGTGGGCAACGTGTGATTGAGACTAAACGATATATACGCCAGCTAAAGCTTACCATCAGTAAAGGCTTATGTTTCTTTGCCTGTGCTTTATACTATTAGTGCTCTGCCTTCCTAATTATTTAACGAATTCAATGAATTTAACTCGATTATTTCATTTAATTTATAAATCAGGTATTCACTTTTTTTACCAATTGTACCTTAATAGGGGTAGAGCCTTGCTTATGCCAGCATGAAGGTTCTAGATATGAATAAGAAAACAATAAATAAAAAATATTCACGGACATCTTCACACAACGTCCTCTGGTCCCAAACTAAGCTTAACGCTTGTGCTATGGGTACCAGATTACGGATAATATATAATACATTTATTACTTTTTTTTTGTAAATACATACATATAATAGATAGAAAACACCCACACGCAATACAAATATCTATGTTCATCACACAAATAATTGTCCTGAGTGGGAATTGAACCCACGACCTCGTGCACGGAAGTCGGTTGCACTATCGACTACGCCACGAGGCCCGTCAAAATAATTTTTCCAATGAAGTTCATCCGATACAAATGTTTTTCCCACATATCTTTATTTATTACAACACAAGATCCTATCCGCGTCTTCATGTGCGTGGATAGAATTGAGTCGAATAATATAAATACGTCACCCTAGCTGAGGCTGTGGATGGATGGACCGGGAAACGTCCGCCACCCGCAAATGTGCGACGCTCCGTGTGCAGATGTGTCGCTCAATAGAGAGTATCCGAAAGGGTAAGCCGCCAGCGGATCACTGAAGTAACTATTATAAAGCTGTAACAAAGCTGTGTCTGTACATTTAAGATATTTGAGAAAAAATGTCTGTAATACTACACAGGCGTATCTAAATACAAAACAATTTTTTTTAGATTTTTTTTCTTTTTGTCTGTTTATCTGTTTGTTTGTTCGCGCATCACGCAAAAACTATTGAACGGATTTTGATGCAATTTTATTTGATAGCTCTTGATTAGACTTAAAAACTGGTATACGTTTTATCCCACTACAATATCGGGAAGCTGAGATATAACCTAAAAACTAGCTTTTGGCTGCGGCTAAGCCGCGGGCAAAGGCTAGTGTATACTAAATTTAATGATGATCGTTGGATTAGTTTTGACGTGGAAGCATAACAAACAAACCCACTTTTATATTTATAATATTAGTTAGTACTAGCTTTTAATCAAATCGGGGGGGAGTACCACCCTCTTACAAAAGATCAGCGCGATACCACGGTATGCACTCCTGTCGCCCTGTTGCCTCAGGTGCCAACAGGTTTCCTCGCGGTATATTTCTTGAACGAGCAGTGATTTTATTTTTACACAAATAAATAATAAATAAAATAAAGAGCCTTTTCTTTTCTAATACTTAAATATTACAAAGAAATAAAATGTTTAAATTATATATCATCGTAGTTTAGTTAGGAACCCCTCTCAGGTGAAGGTCTCTTCCAAAGATTCTCATTTTTCACGATCATGACGATGTTTCCATCGTGGGCCAGCTATTTTTTTTAATATCGTCTTCCCAGTTCGCGTAGGGTCACGGACATAGGACTTTTGCCTAGTGGTCCATGCCATGATGTTACCATTTTTGTCCATCTGTTGTCTTTAAGCCTCACTACATGTCCAGCCCATTTCCATTTAAGCTTCTGGGCTTGATTACGAGCATCAATTGCTTTTGTTTTCTCTCTTATATCTGTGTGCCTTATTTTTTGTACTCTTTTGATGTTCATCATACTACGCTCCATACCCCTTTGGCATGTGATTATTTTGTTTTTTGCTTTATTTGTGAACTTCCAGGTTTGGCACGCATATGTTAAACATCGGATAAGGCACGAGTTCATAACTTTAGTTTTTAGCTTAATAGGCATAATTATCGCTTTTAAATACTTCTTTTAAGCTCCAGTACTTTGACCATGTATTTTTAACTCTTCTCTCTACTTCTAACTCTTTGCTCTCTCTATTGAAACCAATTTTTTTTGCATAATAAGTATAATGTTCAACATATTCTAATGCTTTACAATCTAATGTTATGTTTGTCTTATTGCGGTTGGACATAATTTTTGTTTTAGTAACGTTAATTTAAGGCCTATTTTTCTGCTTTGTCAAGAGCTTCAATCATGTGTTGCAGTTGAGAACTCATTTCTGATAACAAAACCAGGTTGTCTGCAAGCCTTAGGTATTTTCCTTTGATATATAATCCTTGACTTTTCTAATCTAGCTTATTTATTATGGATTCTAGAACCGCAATAAATATTTTTGGAGAAACAGGGTCCCCCTGCCTCACACCTCTTTCGACAGGAAAAGCTTGGTCCCATAGCTTCCAATTTTACTCTACCAGTACATCTTCTATATATATTTCTTAGGATTTTAATATATTCTACCTACTTCTACATTTTCAGCTTTCAAAGTTTTCCATATGCTTTCACATGCTACAGTATCAAAAGCTTTTTGATAATCAATGAAAGCTACTTATAATGGCCTTTGATATTCCTGGTACTTTGCTATTAATAACTCTACAGTATGTATATGGTCTACAGTTGAGAACCCTTGACTTTACACAAATACATACAAAATAATGAAACATTTCGAAAATGTAGAAGTGTATGTACGAAATCTAGATTTCAGGCTCTTGGCAGTGCTTAATTTTACCGCTAGATTATCCGATATATATTTTTGTTAATTTTAATTTCTTAGGATCGTAAGATTATAATTACTATGACAACTCTATCTAAACAACATAACATACATAGCATCACGCCTGTATCCCTGAAGGGACAGGCAGAGGTGTATTACACACCCACAGTTCGCTAGCTATGCTTAGGCAGTTTAGGTCCCACGTAATAAGGGGCGAGCCTATTACCATCTACCGGGCACAGTACCGCTGCACCATCAAGGCAGTTTAACTCTATCTATGAATACAAAGTGCAGGTAAATCATCAATGCGTTATCATGAAGGGAAATGATTGTTTAATTCGAAAAGACCTTGAAGTCTGTTCATTACCGCTGTCCACAATATCAAAGTATCTCTAGAATTTTATCATTTTATGTTCCTGATAATGACCGTAGCTTAGATAAACCAACTATGGATTGATTAAAAAATGTATAATGAATATACGAGTGACATCTATAGAAAGTTACGAGCAAGCAATATAATATGTGATTGTACTCAAAATTATAATGTGTCTGTAACAGTTTAAATTTATAATATTATAACAAAATCTCTGGTTTCCCTTCAAAACGTATAAATCTTTTGCCTAAATATTGTTACAAACATTTATTTTAATGTATGTCATAGGTCCAAGGTCAACACTTAATGACTAAAATTCCTATTCTGCTGGTCCAGCTTGACAAATTTTACTCTACTTTTTTCGTAACATTTTCGCCTTTTATGTTTACTATAGCTGAACTCACGATTATGCCTATAAGATCTAGTTTAAGTAAAAGAAGATATATTTTCATCTACTTCAATGATTAATGAAATATTACATTTTAAACTATAAAATTACATAACAAAAGCCTTCATCTCCTATTATATCCTCACGGATCATAAAAATATCCTTCCTTTGTAATTTACTGAAATTCGTGCTTACTCTGTACCGAATTTTTTTTAACATTGTCACAGCGGTTTAGCCATAAAAGCGTTATAAACGGACAGAGTTGCATTTGCATTTACAAAATTAGTATGGAAGTACGGTTCAGTGATTTTCCATTACCAGTACCTTTTGATGACATAAAGATTCCTTAGTCATTGCATCTGTGTATTCGTTGATTTGCAGAATATTGAAAGATACCTGTACCTGCTTGAACATCTTTTTATTTTGTTAAGGCTGGAAAAAATGTACATAACCGCACACGCCGTCGCGTGTCGTTCGGGGCAACGAACAGGGTAGCGTGGGGCCCTCACTTACTAAATAAACCCGCCGTGTGCCGTCTCTCCGCCTTTGTTGGCGGGCCACTTTAACTATAGTACCTTTTTGAACATCCTACCACATCACATCCTGCATCGCATTTTGATGACTTCTACCACTTTGCATGCCTTCTTTTTATCTTAACCAATCTCCCTTCTACCCACCCTTATGGAGCACGGATTGGGAATCAGTTATTGCTTACTAATAATTATAATGATCTTCAGACCGTAAAACACAGACAATGCAGCGACAAGTATCAATAGGCACAAGTCATATACACAGGAGATATTATAATGCACGAGTGTTTGCGCAAACGTTAGAGAAAGAAAGTTCTCTCACTCTCAAAGTCCGACGGGGTGGCAATAAATAAATCATTGTTCATCTTGAAGTTCTAAACGTTTTTACGGGATGTATACCATGTAAATTTTTACTTATGACTGATCACGAACTGATCAGTTGCTCCGTGATCATGGCGCTTGCAACAGTGCCGAAATATCGGAAAATCGGTAAGTAAAACTTTACATGGTATAAATCCCGTAAAAACGTTTAGAATGATCAAATGACCATGAAAGTTTGAAATTCTATACATCTTGAAGTTGTTTCCCTTTTATGGTCATAAGGCTTAATTAAGCAATGATAGTCTAGCGGTAAAACCAATGACTGTAAAGCCAGTAGTATCGAGTTCGATCCAGAGTCAAAGTTCGGATCTCGTACGGAACACACCTCTGACTTTAGAGATATTTTGAAATTATGGATGTATTTGTTTACAATTTATTACTGCTCAGTGAAGGAAAACATTGTGAGGAAATCTGCATGCCTGAGAGATTTTCTCGACGGCTTATGAAGTCTGCCAACTCACATTAGCCAGCGCGGGGTACTATGGCCTAATCCCTCTCAACATGAGAGGAAACCCGTGCCCAATAGTGGGACAAAAAAATGGTTGATATTAAGATTCATACCAAATAACGAGGCGGCCCAATTATTTTAATATTTTATATATAATTTTAAACTATACTACACTTTGATTTCAGGAAAAGTAGGTTCAAATCCTGCTCGTAACTGTTATTTTCGATTTCACATTATTGCATTTTTTGTGAAGTTATACGGCTAAGGATGCTTAAAAATTATTTACAAAATATTTAAATTGTTAGAAAATAAAAAATAAACTCTGTATATTTTTAAGCATTTTTAAAGTTTACGAAATAAAACAACGGTTTTACGAAACACATATTTTTATAAACTTTATTTTACGAAAATTATTTTACGAAATATTTTAATAGTACAGAATATAGTTTTATTTACATGCATTGTGTTATCTAGATTAGGTTATTATAACAGTTTATCTTTTGTGATGGATGACTTAATTGTAAACTATGATTAAATTTATAATCGAAACATCTGAGGGACACTGGTCGCTAAGGCTATACCTGTTTCAACCTCGACAAATCTGAGTACGCATAAATACATCATTAAATAGTTTATATTTTAGCACGAAAACCTCCGAACGAAATAAGATGCAGATCAATAAGAAGATTATCAATCGATATTTAGATATTTTTATATATATTTTTAGCATTTGACATGCGTAGCACTATATTTCACTTTGTGTTTAATAAGATTATCAATCGCATAAAAATCTTTAAAAGTTCAATAAAGCCATGTTTTATAATACAAAATTTAAAAAATAATACTACAAAACCATAAAGGGGTTATGTTCTTTTCTCATATATACAATGTGTCCGGACATGGACTAGCGATATTGTAAATACTTAAATATAGGCTATTTAAAAGTAATGAAATTTACATAATGTTATAAACAAATTAGTATAAACAAGTAAAGATAATAAATATTAAGAAATAACTAAAAATGTTTAGATTGGAACAGTTTTATTAGTTACCCGCGTGGGATTGTGGCGTAGATGCTGGCTGCGATACCTCGCTGAATCGCTATTCCAATTCGTTGAGCGAGGAACGCGCCAGGTCTCCTGTCAACTGAAGACGAGACCAGCCTAGGACTTATTTTATTAATAATTTTTTTTAAGGATGTACTCCACGGACCAAACGTTTCCACTGCAAGCGGCTCAAATACATAGCTATTTGAGATGGCCACGTATTTGCGCCGCTTCGCAGTGGCTGCGCGTTCTGCCGCAACTCCCACTGCAGACGCTGACTCGTAGATATGTGAGGGCTCAAGCGTGTCCACACAAGTGGTATCCCAAACAAGTGCGCGCCCTCGCTCCCAAGGGTGAGCGTCATGCCATCGGGTCTCTTGCCGTCCTCGCGTAAAATTCCGGCTGGTTCCAGAATGGCGGGTACGTCTATGGAGGCAAGAGCCCTCTTTATGATGACATTGAGGGAACTGTGACGTGAAAACCTTCCCGCGCTTCTTTTGCAGGAAAGTCCGTGGAGACCAAGCTGGTCTACCTCTACCCCACACGGGCATATATGTTCGCAGCACACCGGAGCCCCCAAACGAATTGCTACAGCCACACGGATACTCTCTGAATCCAGGAGGGTACCTATAGAAGCACAAGGCAATGCCTGTAGCCAATGTCCAGATTCACTTACACCTAACGCTAGAAGACGAGCACGATCACGGTTACTGTTATAATTTTGGAATAAATTTTCTGCGGTAGAGAGTACCAATGGAAGGTCCCAAAAAAGTACAATTACACTTTAGGCTTGGGTCCAATACACTTGTTGTTTTTAATGATTTCCTGTTTAGGGTTCCGACAAAGGCCTTTTGTGCTTGCGCATACGCTATGTTCAAACAACAATAACTCTCAAAGTATTAGACATACAGTTGTGAAAGTGTGTGATCTAGGCAAAAAAATAAAAAATGTGTAGGGGGTGTTTTTGTAGTAATTAACAATTATTGGTTGAATTGCATAATTCTTCGTTTTACTTTACGAGTTTTACATTTTTTTTTTCAAAAGTTATAGAATTGTGAACACATTGATTTTTAATGCAGACGGTAGAAAAGTATAAATTGTCTTTCGAATAAGCCTATTTTTATCTCAGTATAACTAAAATATATACCTACTTTGAGAGATATGATTTTTTTGTACTCGCATAGAGCATATTTCAACAAAAAAAAAACAAAATGGCTGCCACATAGTGGGGAAGTGTATTAGACCCAAGCCTAGAGTGTAATTGTACTTTAAAATTGTTTATATTTAAGTATTTCGAATATCGCTAGTCCATGTCCGGGCACACAGTATAACACAGATCTTTTGCTCGTTCATTCGTTTTAAAAAGCTAATAGAATACTAAGAAAAATATCAAGCAATGTTCCAGTAGGTAACTATTGGTTAAGCACTAGATTTTCCATCCATCAGCCCATAAGCGTCCACTGCTGGACATGGGCCCCCCACGAAGGGAGGGAAATGCCATAATCGCCACGCTTGGCAGGCGGGTTGGCGATCGCAGAATAGTGTTAAACGTTTCCCAGGAGTATGCTGCTGCCCATTCCCCTGGTGCAAGTGAGGGGTGGTGACATATCGTATTCTTAATCCGTCACCACACGGAACACTACAGCACTAGAGTTTAATTAAATGGAACTGAGCATATATTTGGGATCTTGGACAATGTAAATATAATATATCTATGCACACATACTAGATACATTCATCTTATTTACCTGGGTTGTACCTAAAAATATGCTCAATATAGGTCCATAACAAGAGTCTCTGAAAACCATGGAAAATAGATTTCAGGAGATGCATTCCTTTTCTTCGGTAGAATCACTATCAATATAAAGACTGCTGACTCAGACCAATAACCTGATATTGTCGTCAAACACAATAACAAAACCAAAAAATTTATCCGTCACCACACGGATAAATTTTTTGGTTTTGTTTTTGGATTAAGAATACAAGTGTCACCACCCCATTCTTTCCCACGGGTGTCGTATGAGGTGACTAAGGGAAGTAAGCAATTATTATCCATTGCATGACTGGTGATAGGGCTGGGTACCAAGTGGGAGTACTCACTTGGTATCCAGCCCGAGCGGGTTGGTACCACCATCTCCCGTGTGACCGGCCATGAAGCACATCGTTGCGTTTTGGCTGTAGCAGGTGATAGCCGTTTACATTTAATTTC
The DNA here is from genome assembly GCA_948253155.1 of Leucoma salicis. NCBI lineage: Eukaryota > Metazoa > Arthropoda > Insecta > Lepidoptera > Erebidae > Leucoma > Leucoma salicis. The sequence goes on from OX411811.1 coordinate 4,242,413, forward strand.
ATCTGTGAAATGATTTGGTGAGCAGCGGCTTTACAATACTCTCGGTATAGTCCAGTCCATGGGCAACGGTTACCATTTACCATCAGATGAACCGTGGCTCGTCTGCCACAACAAGCAATAAAAAAAAATTATGATGTGAAAACCTCTAATGCAGAGGGAGGGTAAAACCGGCTATTTATTTAATTGTTTTTATTGCCATCTGTTGATAAAAGCATCTAACTAGGAAGTATAATGTCAATTAATAAACTAATAACAGTTTTAAATTGACTATGGATAACGAGAGGGTGCTTACCAAGACTTATATAAGATTAGAACAATATTTGAAGAAAGAAAGAATATCGATTTTTTACATCTGCGAGACGTCCCGTGACGGTCCATTTTTTTTAAGCCCGCTCACTAATTCCTGAAGGAATAAGGAAATGTAAAACGTTCCCACATTACGCCAATGTAACTTCGTCTAAAGTCCAAAATTAAATAAGGATATTAAAATTATTCATATGAATACATATTGAATTTGCAGCTCAGGAATACTTATAGATGTTCTTTTTAAAATAGCAAAATCAGTAACACAATGATCTAGGAATTATTTTTGCTTATGTTTCAGGTACAATACGGACTCCTATGAATCATCAGCAAATCATGAACAAAAATTGATAATCAATCAAATGTAACCTCCAATTGCTCGTAATCACAAATCAGCTAATTTGTTTATTTGCAACTGCACTATACATTTTCTAATAATCGATAAAAAATTCATGCGTTTCAAATTCAAAAGAATTTTACGAAAAATAGTTTTTAAATAGATAAAAATTCTTAATATAACTAAATTATGTGATAAATCTGTGATCTCTCTGTATGTATTTATTTTGGGGATGCTGTTTAACTCCATTTTAGGTACAACGTTGTTAAGCTACACTTTAAATATTACATAATTTATGATATTTCTAATGGTCTATCATTTTGTATGAACGTCATATTATTAACTGCCATGAATTGACTATGTAACTAGAGTATCCTAGATCTTTCCAAGAGATTTCTTAACTAGTTTTATCAGCTACAAGCAACCAGTCGACTATTGTTTGGTAGTTCCGATCCCTCCATTGGACGTTTGCTGAAATGGTTTCTAGTACTTGCTGGACTGGGCGTCCTAAGTCACTACAGGATTCTGTTACGAATCGTTGAAGCTGTGGAAAAAAAAAAAAATTGTTATGAATGTAATATGTCATACCGATTACTTTAAAAGGCAAATTATTTGGGAAAGTGGAAAAAGATAAATTCGAAATCCGGGGAAGTGCTCTGAACCACTAAGCCATCGCTATCACCTAATGGTAGGTACTCGCAATCTCCACCTCAAAATTGTTTTTATATATTAAAATTTCTCTTTAAATATCTCTCTTTTTTTACTTTGACAAATAATGGAAAAAGTCAAGTCTCAGTAACAGCCCGGAGTTTGGAAATGTGCCCGGTAGACGTCAATAGGCTCGGGGAATACAGGCGTGATGCTATGTTTACAAATAATTTGTTATCTTAAAGTATCTGACCATATCTGGTGCTAAACACAAATCACAAATATATCGATTACTGTTTCATTGGCCACAGATTTTCTTTCTAAATGAAGATGATTTTTTTTATGACAAGGGAAGGCCCCTTCGTGCTGGTATTCGAACAATGTTATTCAATAGGGTACTAAATTTATTTATCAAAACAATTCTCGGTGAAAACTAAATACCGTCAGAACACCAGCTGAGAGATAGTTTCTCGACGGTTTATGAATCTATCAACCAACATAGCGTTGTGCTGACATTCGTGGGAAAAGCCAGCAACAGAATGAAGAAATAACGTTAAACTATAAAAGATAATTTTAACATGACCTGAGGCCAACCTAAAATGAAAAATAATATGAACTCCATCGTATCTCACCTCGTCGTACTCATGAGCTTGGTTCAACCGTCTCGTCACTACTTTCAATATCAGATTCAAAGTTGACAAAGACCCGACACTGAAACAAACCATTTATGTTCATAGACTACACTTTGTGTTAATAGACTACACTTATGAACACAAATTGCGAAAATGTGAAACAGAAAAGAATAGTATCAGCAGGATTCCAATTGCTTGGAGAAGCACTGGAACGATTTTGTAGGAGATGCAGGTTTAAATACTACTCGCGACTATTGTTTTCGATTTCAAATTTTTGCACCTTGTGTTCATTTTATATGGCTTGTCAAATGCTTAAAAATATTTAATATAACAGACTATGTGTATTTATAACAGAGATTAGATTTATCACGAACTAAAGAACTCATATTAGGTAGAGTTGATAAGTCAATTAATTCACGATAGTAACTTGGCAGATTAAACCAATGGTAATTCATGGACAGTCCATGGATTACCACTTACCATCAGATGGATCTCAAGCTTGTCTACCACCACAGAAGAACAAAAATTATACAAATATATTTTTTTTAATGACTTCTGTAGTACGAGTAATTACTAGATTTGGAACTCCTAACGACATCTAGTAAAAATTGTGGAAACTAACCAAAGTGTGCTGCAATCTTACTTTTTGGTTATCTAATCCGTGAATTCGCAATTGTTTCACTAGATTTTTAGTCTAGACTTCTATTCTAGGATTACTTTATGATGTAGTTATGGGAGATTTTTAGATGCTCATAGCTTAGCCATATACTTATTTTGATCTGTTAGAAATACCTCTAGCATGGTTGGTCTATTGTCTGTGGAGTTTTATTTTTTTACACGCGGGAGTTTTGGCGGGAACACGAAGAAGATCATGTCGTCGCTCTGCATTATTTTCCTAAACTTGTGTTATTTCAAGTATTAATGTGTAAAAGTGGTGGCCTTTTGCTTATTAACTATTTGTGTATGTGCATAAGTGTTGGCAAGTGATGTAATGCGACATAACGTGTTTTTTCCTGTTGTCTCCAAAACTCCATAGAAGCTTCAGTAAGATTGCCATCGTCTTACTGGAGTGGGACTTTGACTTGACTGACTAATTTTATATGACTGACTTCGACTATGACTTGTTTTATGAATTAAACTTACGTGTGATGAGAGAATAACGATGTTTATAAGTTACTGTTAGGCTGATGGTTATTTCAATGCCTTAAACAAATTAAAAAAAAAATGTTACACCCTTTTTATTAGCTTCACCTGTATGTTTGTATATTTGTATGTTTGTAACCGACTCCATTGGGCGCGATTTTGACCCACTTTAAACGGCCAGATTTCATTCAAACTTTGTAGATTTATTGAGGACCGATGACAATACACTAATTTGATAAAATTATTCGGTATTTAACGGTTTTTAGGGTTCCGTAGTTATTGAATGTGTAAGTTTTAGAATCGCGATATTTAGATGTGCACTGGCGTTGTCCCATGTTTCTGAATCGCGATAAGATGTGCACTGGCGGTATATTATACTCCTGAGTGTTTGCGAAATAAGAATCTATTTGCTTCTATTTTAGTTTTTAGTATAGTTATTTATCGGTTTATCTATGTTCTAGTTTCATGTAGTATTTAGGCATGGGTCGTTGGCGGTTTTTTCGTTAATGTAATTTAACTGTTAATCATCAATGGGTAGTATTACTTTTACTTTACTTCGTACTTTTGAAGTGTTGATACTATTTTGAGACTAAAAAGAAGAAAATAAATTACCTATAGGTGAACTATTTGTAACATTTGATTATCCACCTCACGCTTTTTACAATAATTATTTATTGTAATATTATTTACTAGGTACTTTTTAGTTCAACTAGCTATTTAACGCGTATTATTTTAGTTTTTTAAACTATAATTTATTTATGATACTATCCCAATATTTTATTTATATGTTAGTTTACAAGCAGAGAATTCTCAGTGGTAATGGATCGTCTGTTACTGTAATAAGCTGGCCTTCTTATTATCCACTACAAGAGCGAGTTATGATTTCAGCGTGTATATTATGTATGTTTATCTGTTGCCGCCTAACTTTTAAACTGCTTATCGTACCTATTACAAATAAGATTTTGTTAAAAGCGTCTTCATTATCTGCTGGTTATAGCCTACGTGACGTCACACAATTTTTAAAGGAACCCTGTTGAAAGGCCTTAATTAGGGCATTTCAATCTCGTAAGTACTTACCTAGTTGGGTAACTTTTAAAGAATAGATACTAAGAGTTGCATAGTCGGCAACAATGAAGTGTCAAAAAGTCGGAAACATGTGTGTTAGATGCTTACCCCTTCAGGGATAAAGGCGTGATACTACAAATAACTTACAATGTTCTCAGCCGCTTCCAGTTGGCCCTTATGAAGTTGAAGGCGATCGGTTGACCGATACCCGTGCCAGCAACCGCGGAGAACACCCGTACAACATCTTGCTTGCGAATGCCACTGTCATTACGAAGTGACATCTCTAGATATCTGTGAAACAATACTACTATTATCCATTTTTAATTACTAAATCACATATGAGGTGAGGCACTAAGAATATAAGTGTCACTACCCCAATTAACTGCCTCGGTGGTGTAGCGGTAGTGTGTGCGACTGCTGATCATAAGGTGTCGGGTTCGATCCCCGGGTCGGGCAATGTCATTAAGCTTTTTCGTAAAAAGAAAAATTTTCAGTAGCAGCTCGGAGTTTGGAAATGTACCCGGTAGACGGCAAAAGGCTCGTCCCCTATTACGTGGGACTTAAACATAGCTGGTGAATTGTGGGTATTAATACCTAAACCTTTACCCCTTCGGGGAATACAGGCGTGATGCTGTTTATTTTTTTTTACTACGCCAGTATTTTCCGTGGGTGTCGTACAAATCGATTGAAAGAAAAAGAATCTGCCGTCTGCGTGACAGATATGCAATAAAAATATACACTCAAGGCTTCTGTATATGCATCGAACCTACAACAGTCGGCATGAAAGTTCGATATCTAATCTAATAGCTACTACTACTACTATACTATACTATTCGAATAGATTACTGTCCAGTTTTTCTAATCACGTGTAATCAAATCTACTTCAGCAATATTGAACAAGTAAGCTAAGCCCAAAATGCTCATATTTAAAAAAAAGGATGAATTGCTCATAGCGATTTAGCAATACCACATTTAGTTTCCAGATTATTTTTAAATGCTTAAAAAATCTTTTTTTAGCAATGTCTTTTAACCATTCAGTAAAACATAACCTAAAAAACCATGAAAAATCCATGTCTATATTTATTTTTCTTCTACTAGGTATATAAGATACATACCTATGCAATAATGACGGGGATCTTGTACATCCTAGCACAGACAGTAGTCTATGTCGCTCAGATGGTGCAGTGGCGACCGTAAAGCGGTCCCATGCGAACGTCCACTCGCGCGCGCCACCTGCCCTGACGCCAACACAGTAAACTATCCCACGTACATCTACGTGGATCCTGGAACACGATAACAACTCATATATAATTGGATGACAAACATCTTAGTCCGGAGAGAGAGTCGGGGTCTATCCCACCTCCTTTACATGGATGACTTAAAGTTATTTGCCCCCACCAGACTCCAACTGATGGCATTACTTAAGGTAACTGAAACCTTTAGTAAGTCTATCAGAATGGAGTTTGTTGTGGATAAATGTGCAGTCTTACATGTAAAGCGAGGTGTGGTTGTGGAATCTGAAGGAATGCAACTTTCAAATTTCACACAACTCCGATCTCTGTCTGCTACCGAGACCTACAAATATCTGGGTATGTCACAGGCGTTATGCATCTCTGAGGCAGTCATGAAACAAAGTTGTAGTTGCAGGAGCGCTTCTTTTGCCGCTCAAGAAATGTACTTAATAGTCTACTTTCTGGCGGCAACAAGGTGCGTGCCTGTAACAGTTGGGTCATGCCTGTCTTGATGTATTCCTTTGGCATACTCAGATAGACTCAGGCTGAACTTGATATCCTTGATAGAAAGGTCCGCTCACTTCTGACTGCATACCGAATGCACCACCCGCGCTCATCGGTAATGAGGTTGTATATCCCGCGGAGATGTGGGGGTCGTGGTTTTTTAAACATCAAAACCCTTCATAACCGCGAGGTATACAACCTCCGAGAATATTTTCTCAATACTGACACGGACGTGCATCGTGATGTAGTTAGAGTAGATCAAGGATTTACCCCGCTTGCTTTGGCTAAAGAGAACTGGCATAAGCCTATAGTACTTGGCAATGAGGACCGCCGGGAGGTATGGAGGAGCAAGGAGCTGCATGGACGTTTTTATCGGGCCTTACATGGGCCTAATGTTGATTTTGCAGCATATGTTTCCAGGCTGCGATTCAGTGATCTCTTCGGTGAAACTGAAGGTTTTGTCTTTGCAATAATGGATGAAGTTGTGATGACGAATAACTACCGAAAATATATCCTGAAAGATGGTACGGATGACATCTGTCGGGCATCCCACCGTCCCGGAGAATCACTCAGGCATATTGTTTCCGGTTGTACTCGTCTTGCCAACGGCGATTATTTGCACAGACATAACCAGGTAGCCAGGATTGTTCACCGGCAACATGCTCTTAAATACAATCTGGTGGAAATTGAAGTGCCATACTATAAATATGTGCCCGACCCAGTTCTCGAAAATGACCGTGCCACGTTGCACTGGGATCGGTCTGTCATTACTAACGGGACTATTGTTGCTAATAAGCCTGATATAGTGGTGATAGACCGATCAGAGCGCCGTGCAGTAATTGTTGATGTCACTATTCCGCATGACGAGAATCTCGTGAAAGCTGAAAAAGAAAAGCAAATGAAATATTGGATTTAGCTCACGAGATTACCGACATCTGGGATGTTGATTCAACAATTATTGTTCCGATAGTCATATCGGTTAATGAACTGATTGCCAAGAGTCTCGACCAACACCTATTGAGACTCTCGTTGGACGGCTGGCTTAAGGGCTTGATGCAAAAAGCAGTACTCCTCGACACGGCACGTATTGTGAGGAGGTTCCTTACTCTGGAGCCCTAACCACCGGCAGCTTGATCCCAGCACCCGATGTCGGTGGTCTACTATTTTATACATTTTTAAATTTGTTATGTTTACTCGTTTGTGTTTTTGTTTGTATTTTTATAAGTATGTTTGTGTGAGTGTTTGTTTCTTTTCATAATATATTTAAAAATGTATATAATGTGATATAAAATAAATAAAGAGAATAATAATTACATTTTTCCCGCCTTAACAAAAATTCTTTGTTTATCTGAAAGAGTATTCTTTTAAGATGGTCCCATGGAAATTGAGAGAAACAGGCATTATAGGTAGTATAAAACGTCTACGATATGATTTTGATCCTACATACATAATTGTCAAACCGTTACCAGAAAGTGCAAATGACTTAAACATATCTTGTTTATATTGATAAAAACTTTAAACTGATAACTTTATCAGAACGCTTTTGGTGAGACATGGAAAAAACACTCCAGAAGGTCGTGAATCATTTTCAATTGATTAATTTTCTATTGATTCATATATATTTTTACTAAATGGAGACGGGCTTAACATTGTCCCTAACTCATAACGATGGTACCTATAAGAATTTCACGTAATGAAACCTCAGGTTTTCAATCCCTCTTGTGGCAAAGATAAAAAAATATTATTTCATAACTTGAGTAGAGAAATATCCTGGCTTATTTTAACCTTTAAATATAGTTATTTCTAAGAATTTTGGAGCTAAGGTGGTAGATTCTCTAAAAATAATATTAGGCTGAAACCAATAATACTAGAAATAGCCGGGGTGCATATTTTTGGGAATGAACAAGGGCCACAATGGAGATGACAGAAACATATTTATATGCAAAGAATCAACTCACTCGTTATCAGTATCAGGATTCGGTGATAACATCCAATTTGTATACATTCTAACTGCATGCTGTAAACAGTCGGGGTGTTCGAAATGGCAGGCTGACGCTAACAGTTCCACTCGGTGTTGTGACGTGATCACGCTTTCCTTCGGAGTGACCTCCCAGCCGACTTCATTGACTGCCTCACCAAGAAGACGAAGGACATAACGCTGAAACAAAAGTATTGGTGTTATTGCCGAGTACAATTTTCCAGGTTTTATATGCGATGATAGCTTAGTGGCAAAACCAAGGGCTAAAAAACTGTGTTATCTAGTTCGATTCCAAGTCAGAGATAAAGACTTTGCTAGGCGCACACCACTGATTTTTTTTAAATATTATGTGCGTATTTATTTTGGGGGATTTTACAAACATACTTCAGGGACACAGAGTACATCCAGACTCAGAACAAACTTTTGTCCTGTATTAGAATCGAACTTACAACACTCGGGCGAAAGGCCGGTATTTAATCCACTCCGCCATCTGTGCAATTACCATCAACACCGTTTTCACCATTTTTTCGTTTCAGTAGTGCATGCTTTCAGCGTTCATTTCTAGCTAGTAGGAACCAGTAAACTTTGGTATAAACTTCCTCTTAAGGATTGTTATACTGCGTATTTTTCCATTAAACGCTAAGACACATGCTTTAACTGAACCCTATTGTATATTCATTTCCATTGAAACAGTCAGTCACTGAGTCTCCAACACTGAATACGCCTTTTTCTTTGCCAACCTTCTGATATATTACTTCTCATTTATGCTAACCAGCGGTCACGTACCATCAAAGAGGTGGTGACTAACAAATTAACAATACACCAACAGCAAAAACGAGGTTTAAGGGAGATTTAAGAGCATCTTCGGTGGTAGCGTTCCACCTCTATGTATTTCTGAATTTTGGTTAAAGTAACAACTTCTGTGTTTTGAGGTCGATAGCAACAGAAGACACTGATGTGTGTAGTAATTGTGTCATTGATCTTTTGCCATAAGCAACACCTAACCGCACGAACTCAGATTCATATCCTGGGTTTGATGTAGTATCATTATAATTTCCCGTAGAGGTAGGCAGAGAGCACTTCTCTCCACTTGCTACAATTCTAACACATCTTTCACTTCACACAAACTTTATTATTAAGACTTTATTATTAGAAATTACATTCCCATAGTTCTACAGAGTATCACAATTGAAATATATACAAATAAATACAATTTAAGTGTCTGTCTGTAATGTCTAGTAACGTACTAAGAATACAAATGTCACCACCCTATTCTTTCCCACCGGTGTTGTATGAGGCGACTAAGGGAAGTAAGCAATTATCACCAATTGCATGACTGGTGGTAGGGTCGGGTACCAAGAGGGAGTACTCACTTGGTATCGGGCCCGAGCGGGTTGGTACCACCATCTCCTGTGTGACGGGCCATGAAGCACATCGTTGCGTTTGGCTGTAGCAGGAGATAGTCGTTTATTCTTTAATATCATATGTGAAATGAAATGGTGAGCAGCGGCTTGACAATACTCCTCGGTATAGTTGAATCCATGAGCGACGGTTACCATTTACCATCAGATGAGCCGTGGCTCGTCTGCCACTAAATGCAATAAAAAAAGCTTATTTTGACTAAATGCATATTATGAAAGTACCCATATACGTAGGTAATGTATATAGGTACTTTAATAACAAAATATCAATATACCTATAAAGGTTTTGTGTGTCTGTCTGTTTGCCTCGGCTTATCTCCGAAATGGCTGGCAGGCTCTGGACAGAATTTCCACTGGGATGCTGACGTTACAGGAAGTACTTAGGCAATTTTTATTTGGGAAAAAATAATTAAGTACCTCACGAAAAAGTATATAACAACATTCAACGCGGATGAAGTCGCGGGTAGCAGCTAGTATCGAATATATAAAACAGAGTACCTACATGCATTCAAGGTCACCTCTTCAAAATATTCCATCAATAATTTAGGTCAAACGAAAATATTAGTAAACAATTTATATAAGTACCTAGTCTTAAGTACTAATTGTGATAAGGTATAAAACATAATATTCACCTTTAAATACTTTATTACATACTAGCTGTGCCCTGCGGTTTCCTTTTATGTTATACGCAATATTTCATTTAAAAGAAATCGCGTTGATTACTATATTGTTTGATATTATTATATTAAAGTAAGTAGGTACTTGGGCACAGACAGCACTTTATCGCGGGTCAAAATATTATAATATTTTTTACTTTGTTGTTTTCTTCAACCACTAAGAGTTCAATTCTTCTTCTTAATTTTTTGGGCAGAACTATTGACAATATAGCGTGATGCTAAATTGTCTATAGTTTTCCGCAAAAATTGAAATATTAAATTTCAAACGAATTTATTTTTTATATGTTCAGAAAAACCCTGGGTGGTTTAAATGAAAAACCGGGCCTGGAACAGAATGGCTTGTTGCATTTAATGGAAAACACAGCGGCATAACTACAGGGTGGCAGGGCTGGCAAAATGCCATAGGCCCCCGACTGATGGGGGGCCCCCAATCCGAGAGGCAAGCTCAAAATAAATTTTAATATCTAACTCTTCCGGCGGAAGGTGAAAAAATCTTGAGTTGTTGGTCAGCCGTCGGAATGATTAAAATAAGGTCTTAAGGTTCTTGCGCAAACACAAGATGTGTTGAATGAATGTTTTGGAGATATGTAAGCGGAAGTCCGGGGTGATGTCGGTTTTACATGTGGTCTAATAGATCAGCATTCTGTACGGCATCCTCTGTTGACATCAGTATGGACGAAGTTGAACGGGCTTAAGAAGTTTGAAAAATGGTTAGCCAGGTTAGCCATATGGTGTCTGCCGAGATGATCAAGTTTGGCGGATTGCTGGGAGCGGTGCAGTCCAATTTCATGGACTGCAGAACTTGTGTGCAAGTGGATAATAGAATGACGCCCTGGTTTAATGTAAACATCGGCGTTAAACAGCTCAGCATTCTACCAGCCAGACTTTAACATATATCTGGATAAATGTCTCCAAATTTTGAGTGAAATGGATGTGAGAGTTCAGTTCAGTGGTTAATCACTGCTGTATGCAGACGATAATATGTTGCTATAACACAATCGGAGACTGACCTGCAAACCCTAGTTGATGTAATGATGTAATATTGCCCGAACGTATATAAAAACAATATATAAACATCCGAAGGGATAACCGCCTTCTTTTTAAAGTCAGTTAAAAATTTAATTAGAAAGTGACGATTTTTACTGGGAGTTCCCCATTCAATTAATTTGCCACGGGCCTCGGATGGTATAGTTACGCCACTGGGAAAACATGTCGCAACTCTGGGGAAACACCGCCGCATAAAGTTCATTCCAGAGCCTACATATAAACAAGAACCGTCTTGGACAAGATCGTCTCCAGTCCCACTACAACGTCTCGAGGTCCAATGAAGAGGATATAAGTACCTCAAACAATTTCTTAGCGCACTCCCCGATCATACAATCACAAAATTATACTCCTCATTACCCATTATTGCAAATCCAAATAAAAAAAAAATGGGGCAAGACAACGACTGCTGCCTAGCTAATTTTCATTATAAAATTTTTTTGCGTTCTACTGCGGGAACCTGTTATACCAATTGTTTACTTAAATCCTTAGATGAAAGTAGACGAATATTTAAGTAGTCTTAGATACTAGCTACTATTAAACAGACTGATACATAGAATCTATAGCCAGTTAAAGAACAAATATTTTCGTTTTGGTACAAGTTACGCCATCTATGATTTTTAAGCGATAATAAAATGCAATTGGCGCACGCGCTGATTTTATCAATGTATTACGACAGATTATTTTGATATAAAATACATATTATTGTTATCTTGAAAGTGGACGATAGAAATAAACCTATTTTAGACTTGATTCTGCTCGTGACCATGTCCGCGTGGACTTTCGAATATAAAGATGTCACTCCACAGCTGATTATCTCTGTGTAAAAAATAGCTTGTCTACATCAATTGGTTCCGTAGTTTCGACATAAAGGCATAACAAACTCACATTCGTATCCTTACTATTGTTTGAAAACAAAAGTGACTTTGTTTGTTTGTTACTTACGCGTTAACGACGTAACTACTTTCCCAATTATCATGAAATTTTGCTTTCATATAGTCAGGAGCACAAAAAGAACATCAACGACTTTTCATCTCGGAAAAATTAACTGTTCCCTTCGGATAGCTATTTTTACATAGAGATAATTAATGAGCCATATAAAGTGGTGTATTTATATTCTGAAGTCCCCACAGATGAAATCGCGGGCTGAATCTAATTTATAATATTAGTGGATGGATGGATGCCCACAAAGACATTTCTTTGTATGAAACACAAACACTTGCACTGAGTCTGAGTGTATTTTGAGTCCGTTAAATTGTATGTTTGTAAATCCCCTGCGATACAGAGGTTATTCCCTTATACAGCATGTTTATCGGGCTCGTTGTTATAATCCTACCTTATTGATAACTAATGAAGATTTGGTCTTTGTAATTTTTATCAGTACAAATGAACAGACATTACAATTTTTTAGGGTTACGTACTTCTAAAGTGAAAAACGCAACACTTATAGGATTACTTGCGTGTCGGTCCGTCTATCTGAGCTACAGTACTATCTTTTAGACATACCCAATCTCCTTATCACATTTGTCTTAACGACCAACGCCAAATATATATATATTTGAAAGTTTGAATGCTTACGCGTTTTTTACTCAATCACCAAAAATGGCTAAGCTGATTTAGATGAAGGGCTGAATGAAGTTAATATAATTTGTAACCTAGGTTACCACATACATAGATTCGCACCTGACTCCCAGTGGGGTGGGTAGAGACAACGGTTAAACTACCCACTTATAGCCTAGACACACACAGGATACTTTATATTCCTGTCAATTATGCTTCATTTAGTACAGTACTTTATCACTAGATGACGCATATCATATAACTACACTCATATTTTGCATTAATAGTAGTTATTAGTCAGACCCCTCTTTCCCATCGGGCACTTTGGGCAAGTGCCCAGGGCCCCGCGACCGGTAGGGGCCCCACTCAGGTCAAATACAAAGTCCCTAATTCCTGTCAGATCACCAAACGATAACCAATATTTATTACCAAAAAACTTATATAATTCGAAGAAATCAAACCTAAATTACTGACTACAATACCAACTTACTATATAATAGGGGTTAAAGTATGAAATTGCCGTTTTATTGTAATACTAGCAGTGCCCGCAGTCTCCGTTCTGCGTTAGAAATATTTTTGCCCCGGCCCGTTTGTCCCGCGAATACTTCAGGTTAAAAGTTGGGGATAAATAAAAATTATGATGAAGATTTTTTTTATTTTGTTTTTTTTCTTTTTTTTTTGTTTTTTTTTATTGGTTTTTGTATGTTTTGTTTTTTATGTTACTGTTTTTTGTTGTTATTTTTATTACTTGATGTTAATATATACTGTTTACATAAAAACATCATGTTTACTTATTTTAATTGTTCAAAACTTCTCGATATACTACCTATTGTCTTTCAGGAGTTCCAACCCGAGGTAAGCCAACATATAACTGCCCATGGGAAAAACCGTGCTTTCTCAGGTTAATGCCCACCAGAGAAAAAAACGGTATAGGTAAATCAGTCGGAATCATGGGTATCCGCGGAATATAAGCAAGTTGTCCCACTGCTGGCCCTGTGAGAATGGTCGCCACGATTATATTCTCCCGCAACTCTTTTATGAGCAGCCTTATGCCATTACACATGTTAGGGGTCTCAAGTTCCTTAAAAGCATGATAGGAATGCCAACTTTTATCATGAGGTCGTGGGGAGGTAAGCCATGACTCTAAGAATTTAAAAATTCTTGAGGATAGTGCACTGTATCCTCAATATTACACACCGTGTCAATGGACCGGGAATTTTTCCTAAAATTATTTTATTTATCTCATTCACTGAATCGTTTCTGGGTGAGACTATTGCCCTATAACAAAGCCAATGATAATCTCTTTCCATTAAACTTTCAAGACCGGGATATATTGCGTCTATCAGATCTTCTAACTTGTGTAATATGTGACCTAACCGATTGTCAAGTTTAATGTCATCCCTACTGTTGGTGTTAGGACAGCAAATTTTTCCTTCTCCAAGATTCAGTAGTTGATGCGGAAAGTCGTTATCGTAGTTGTCGCTCAAGTGGGCTCTCATGTTTGTTCGTAAATTGAGAGTTTCAACGGAACTCCATAAGCATGATGATTTTAAGCATGCCCTGATGACATCGGCGCGTGTTCCTTTTGTTATTACTGGCAGCGTTTGCCGAAAATTGCCCGTAGTAGATGTATACTGATGACTGATGTATGATACTTCCTATATCGCCACGCAACGGCTGGGGCGGCGCGCACCGCACGTTTTTATTTTGCTAATATCTTTGAAGATATTTGTTTAAACTGTATAGAGTAAAGAGCACAAATATTTTACATTGAATTTTCGTTCTAAAAAACATATTTATAAAGATATAAATTAATACCATATGGTTAGCCCATATAAGCTTCACAAAAATTATTTTTAATCCACAATTTTAACAGTAAAAGCAGTTATTGTGAGTTATCCGTAGGAGATAGGCATATGCTATCACGGACTTTTTTTACAGTTTTTGATACGTTATTTAATATTGTAGTAGATTGTTTTGTTCTATCCTCAATAGTTTCGCAGCGCACGCGATGATAGCAATTTTTTTTACAACTTGGATTACATTATTCAAGTTTAAGTAAAGATGCGTAATTAATTTTGGAAATTAATATAGCCTATGACACTCCACAATAACGTAGCTTTCTATTGGTGAAATAATTTTGAAAATCGGTTCAGTAGATCCAGAGATTATACCTCTTACAACCTCACAAACTCACAAACGTTACCTCTTTATAATAATAGTATAGAGTATAGATTACAGTCATTTTTTCTCAAATATCTTAAATGTACAGACATAGCTATGTTACAGTTTTATAATAGTACTAGCCTTTGCCAGCGGCTTCGCCGCAGCCAAAAGCTAGTTTTTCGGTTATATCTCAGGTTCCCGATATAGTAGCGGGATAAAATGTATACCAGTTTTTAAGTCTAATCAAGGCCTTTCAAATAAAAAAAGTTGCATCAAAATCCCTTCAGTAGTTTTTGTGTGATGCGCGAACAAACAAACAGACAAACAGATAAACAGACAGAAAAAAATTCTAAAAAAAATTGTTTTGTGTTTAGACACGCCTATATAGCCTATTAAAGTAATTTTTTCTCAAATATCTTGAATGTACAGACACAGCTCTGTTACAGTTTTATAATAGTATATATAGTAGATAGATATAGATGTACTTCGAATTGACATAGAACCTTCATGATTTGAGATTTTTGAGTGAAACTTTTCTCAAATGGTATCTATGAGGGTCGTCTTTTAAAAAATGTGCAACATTCGGTTATCGACTTTCAGTTGTTTTTTTTATTCAGCTTAGACAAGAAAATTCAAGTGATTTTTGAATACGAGTTCCAACGCGGTACTAACGCTGCAGAAACAGCTCGCAATATCAATGTTGCGTTTGAAGAGGGGACTGCTAATGAACGCACCGTGCGATTTTGGTTTAAACGCTTTCGTGATGGAAATTTTGATTTCAAGAACGAACCACTTGGAAGACCACATGGTAATAACAATGAATTGAAAGAGATAGTGGAAGCCGATCCGAGCCAAAATACCCAGGAATTAGCGGCATGGTTTAACGTTACCTTACCAACAATATTGACTCATTTGCGTCCAATCAATAAAATAAAAAATATGAAAAATGGGTGCCTCATCATTTGACTGATCTGCAGAAGGAAACGCGTGTTGAAACTTGTGTTGCCTTGTTGAATCGATACAGAAATTAAGGAATATTGGATTGAATTGTGACATGTGACGAAAACTGGATTCTTTACGATAACCGTAAGCGAAAAATGCCATGGCTGACCCCAGGTCAAACGCCGCAACAGTGTCCTAAAGCAAAGCTTACCAATAAAAAGGTAATGGTAACTGTTTGGTGATCTCAGCATGGTGTTATTCACTATAGCTTTCTCCGATCTGGTCAAGCAATAACTCTACACTCTACTCTGCCGAACTCCGAACAATGATAGAAAAACTTGCAGTGAAACAGCCCCGACTCATAAATCGATCTTCATCATTATTGCTCCATGATAACGCGAGCCCTCATACAGCACGAGAAACCGTTTTAACTCTACAGGAACTGCAATTAGAAACCATTCGTCACCCTCCGTATTCGCCAGACCTTGCTCCAACGGACTACCATTTTTTTCGTGATTTGGACAATTTTCTACGTGATAAAAAGTTTTCTTCCCAGGAGGCAGTACAAAATGCTTTCACACAGTTTGTAGAATCTAGATCACCAGAGTTCTATTAAAAAGGCATAAATGAGCTTCCTATTAGATGGCAGCAATGCATAGATATAAATGGTAGATATTTTGATTAAATAAAAATGTGAACTGAAAAAAAACGAATTTAATTTTTTCAGTACAAATCAGCAATTTCATACCTTAACCCCTATATTTTTAAGCACTAACCTGTAAATGCTAAAAGAGTTACTTTAGTGGACTATATTAAATTTATCTATTCGTTTCATGTGATTGTTAATAAAAATAAATATTTAATCTTGTTTATCTACTTTCTTTGTCTATTCTAACGAAATAGTGTTCTGTCAAAGTCATAGGGGCCCCATTATCCTAATATGCCTCATATGCCCAGGGCCTCCAATAAGTTAAAGACGGCCCTGTTATCAGTGTGACTGCGTTAGGACAAATCACACTGAAGCTCAAACATATTGAAAGCCTTATCAAAGAAAGCCTAAAGATTAATGTCATTTAATTAATATTCATCAGTAACTGATTATTTTGTGATGTCATTAACAATTGAATCTAAAGAATTTTGATAAACCGGCAAATTATTTGTTATTTAGAAGTATCAGACTGAAACATTTTAATGCCATTTGATACTAAACCAGAAGTTATCCAGAATTCTGCACCGTAACAACATATCCAGAATACTGCAACATAGCAACATATTCAAAATAATGCGCATTTATGGTAGGTAGGTAGTTTATGATTTCAATTTCCGTGTGGGGCCGGCTTTAGAATTGTCCCACCCCTCTCCACCCATGGGAGTCGTAAGAGCCGACTGAGGGAATACCGAGGGAGTAGGCAGCAGCACTCCTTCGAATATTAACAACTTTTCACTTTGTTTTTAATGTATAGTGCTAAGCATGTCAAATGCTAAAAATATATATAAAAATATCTAAATATTTAAAGGGTTTGCGTCATTATTAGGTAAAATCTTAATTGTAAAATTAAGTTTACCTGGTCGGTATAATGTATGAAAATACGTCCGACAGATGGCGCAGGCGTCACCCAAAGACGTTAAGTATGATGTGTTATCGAAATTAGCAGTCGGGAGCAATTGTCAGGATGGCTGAATTGGTAAAGCACCTGGACGGTATCCAGAAGATGCAGGTTCATATCCTGCTCCTGACTGTTATTTTCGATTTCACATTTTTCACTTTGTGTTTAAAACATCCACTGCGATCGCCAACCCGCCTGCCAAGCGTGGCGATTACAGCACTATCCCCCATTCTTGGGGGCCAGCAGTGGACTTTAAAAAGGCTGATGGATGGATGGATGATTTCAATGGTTCTTTGATTTTGGCTTTAACACCGAATGTAATCTAGATGATCTATATGATAAATTACTATGCAAAATTATTAATATCAAAATAGATGCTATCAATTTTAAACGACTTTCTACAATGCCGGCTGTGTCTTGCAGACATTTGAGTATAGCCTCCATTGCTTGTTTAAATAAAGTCCGTGAATACAAGTGTCACCACCCCATTCTTAAATTAATGGTGAGCAGCAGCTTGACTATACTCTCGGTATAGTTGAGTCCATGAGCGACAATTACCATTTATCATCAGATGTGGCTCGTCTGCCACTACACGCAATAAAAAAATAAGATATTTTAGTAAGTAATAATAGTAAACTAGTACATATTTGTGCATATAAATATAACTTAAAATACCACTACTGTCAAACTGCACTGTGTATGTCATGATACATTGTAACAAATTAAGAGGCGAACTGCTGAGTCCTAGGCTACTCCAGGAGTGCTTGTGATTTAGGAGTCAATGGTCCTCAAGATTTAGCGGGCAATAACTGTTGTAGACTGTATTTTTTATTTCGTATCAAATTACAGTCCCACTATTGGGCATGGGTAGTATCCTCTCTGTGTGAGAGAGATTTAGGCCCTAGTCGCTGGACCAGCGCGGGTCGACATATTTGGCAAGCCGTCAATACAATCTCTTAGGCTTGTATATTTCGGGGTTCGAGTCTCACTCAGGACAAATATTTGTGTGATGAACACAGATATTTATTTTATTTCTAATTATATTGAGCAATTGAATTAATTAAGCTGCCTCTGTGGTGCAGCGGTAGTGTAAGCGACTGCTGATCATGAGGTCTCTGGTTCGATCTCCGGGACGGCCAGTGTAATCGAGATTTTTCGTAAAAAAAAAATAAGAAAAATTCTCAGTAGCAGCCCGAAGTTTGGAAATGTGCCTGGTAGACATCAATAGGCTCGCCCCCTATTACGTGGGACTTAAACATAGCTGGCGAGTCGTGGGTGCGTAATACACCTCTGCCTACCCCTTCGGGGAATACAGGCGTAATGCTATATGTTGAATTAATTAAGTAATTGAATTGAAAAAGGCCTGATTCCAGAAGACTCCCAGTCTTCTGGAATTAATTAAGCGAGAATAAATATAAATTTTTCGGTTTCTTCATAAGATGCTTCTGTAACCACTTTGTAACCTTAGTTTTAAATTTCATGCTTAGTTAGGGAATAGATGGAAGGGATTCATTTTGTTTTACACATTTTTTTTTTAACTCCTTTTCTGTCCCACTATTGGGCACGGGTATGCTCTCGTGGGTTAGACGATGCTTTTGTAAGACCTGTGGGCCTAGCCAAGTTGCATTCTATGATCGCTAACGCTAATAGAAAACTATTAAAATGTATATAAATTTGACATCTCTAACGTTAAGTCACGTAACTTAGCGTTATACATATCGTTAAAGATGTCAAATACCCATACATTTAAATAGTTTTCTATAGCGTTATCTATCGTAGAATGCATCTTGCTAGCCACTGGTACGTCAGAAATACGTCCTGAACTTATTTGATAAATTTTATTAGACGTTAATAAATCGGCATATAATATACAAAGGAATATTTTTTTCTATCAATAAAAAGTTCATTATAGAGTATACCTATTCCTAGATTAGTTGAAAGTTGTGTTATCTATGATTCATTTTATTACGGTCGTTCCTTATCAACAAAATAAATGCAATTAACTTTATGGTAAGAAAATTCTAGTAATTTAAAAATTATGCCTAAACTTCGTCGATAAGTTATCGTGATATTACGCCTTTATTGATAAAAGTTATAAATCATTGTGTTGCAGTTTTCCCTTCGCCGTTACTGATGTGTCTTTAAAACTATACTTGCACATCAGTCATAAACCTCTTCATGCCCAAAAGTTATGCAACGTCGACTTAGATACGTCTCAGAACTGTATAAGATAAGTATATAACCTCGCATCCGTCACTGACATCTAAATGAGCGGATGTAAGCATAAAAAATCATTTGCATGGAAAATAAATATTCACCTGGCAATACACTTGTGGTGCGGGTGTCAAAACTCGACAAGGGAGTACAATAAAATGGACAATACTATTTTCAGTGAAGAGAAAGGCCATTTAATACTCTCCCCTTTGGCAGCAAAAATGTACCTGACCGCACTCTCCAGGGAAAAAACGGGGAAATGGGACCCTCACTTATTCAATAACCTACCGTTTTCATGCGACAGACCAACAGACCACGGGCACCGCATTGTGTATACCAACCTAATTGGCCAGTATGTTAAACTTACCTGGTTTTTTCTTTGTTTTTGGTGGGATTGGTGGGGGTTGGTGGGAGACCAGCCATGGCCCACTTGATGGTAAATGGTAACTTTTGCTCATGGACTCGACTATGCCGGGAGTATTGTCAAGCCGCTGCTGACCATTTCATTTCACAGATATGAAATGAAAGAATAAACGGCTATGTCCTGCTACAACTAAAACACACACCGATGTGCTACATAGCCGGTCACACGGGAGATGTTGGTACCAACCCACTCGAGCCTTACCACCAGTAATGCAATGGGTGATAATTGCTTACTCGGAAAGAATGGGATGGTGACACTTGAATTTTTAGTCCATCACCACACGGAGGAAATGGTTTCGCCTTAGAGCGGCATAGACGCTTGCAGATAACGATAATTATGGAATTGGGCATTACGGATACATACACAAGAAAAAAAGAGAATATGGAGAAAATGGAAAAAGAGACACGTACCCCATACTCCAAATAATGAGCTCCCTTGGATAACATAGTGTCAATGTACCCAAGCGCCGATAATCCCGCTTTCCATGGCACATAACTCCTTTCGTGTGATAAATAGCTAGTTACGTCCAAAGCAGTCCTGTAGTCCAGCCTTCCAGTGAGAGCGAGGTTCATCGCATCATCAACTAATTGTGCTCTGTTGATGAGGTGGATCTCTTGGAAATGTAAAGGGTCTTTGAGTATCTTGATAAGTAGTTCCCAGTTCTTTTGATCATAGTTGACACGGTAGAAACCTGAAATGATTATAATATTATGGGTTGGTTTCGCCATAATTGTGTTGCATATAGTCATAATTCTTGAGGTAATTAACAACTTTACTTCTCGTAATTTTATTATGAACTAAAATCTAAGGAAACAAGAGCGGACGGTCTAATGTAAATATCAATTAAATCTATGGGTTTGTTTATTTAAATGTGTTAATATCTGCAACTACTCGTAGGATTAAAAAATGTTTTGATATTTCACAACACATTTTTTTAGGAAGGTTATCAATAGGCATTGACATTACTTCATTAACCTTAAAAACTAAGTAAAAATTTAAAAATAATGAAAATAATTGCCACTACCGTCGCTACATTAAAATTCTACTGCGATATGTATAATTGGAATGGCGTTTTTTTAATTTATTTTTTTATCGCATATGGTGGCAGAGATGCCACGGCCCACCTGATGGTAAATGGCAAACTTGGCTCATGGACTCAAATATACCGGGAGTATTGTCAAGCCGCTGCTGACTATTTCACTCAATATTTGACTATCACCTGCTACAACTAAAACACACTGATGTGCTTCATGGCCAGTCACACAGGAGATGGTGGTACCAACTAGTTCGGGCCCGGACCAAGTGATTACTCTCACTTGGTACCCAGCCCTACCACCAGTAATGCAATGGATGATAATTTCTTATTTCCCATAGTCTCCTCGTGCGACACCCGTGAGTAAGAATGGGGTGGTGACACTTGTATGCTTAGTCCCACACACAACACAGACAAAAACGACTTTTCTAAAAAAATGTTTATAATTCATCACGTTTCTTTTCAGTTAAAATGTACTTAAAACCGCAGGGTACCGTTAGTCTTATTTAGAATAATTAAGAATAATTTAGTATTGAGATAAGTACCCCTGTCTCCGGTTACTGATTTTTATAGAAATCTCAGTGTCCATGATGTTCTTTCATCTCTTCTTTCAGGAGATTATCTAACAAGGTATTATAGGCAGTGCAGAACAGAAGAAAGTGTAGGGAAATATCCAAAAACCAATACCTGTTTGCTGTATATTAGCTATAAACCAATCATCTTTCTTCAATGTGACATTGGGAACGTTTAAGGACTTCTCTCCTTTCAACCACAACTTCGGACTTGTAGATGTGAAGTCCTTCTGTGATGCTGTGGTGTAAGAAATTGGGATCCACCATATCGGAGACTTTTCCTTAGTATCGTTGATGAGGACGAATCGTTCCTGGAGAATTTACCGTAGATATAGATTTCATTTATATTTTCTAAAGATTCCCGTACTTAATTGTAATGTAGCGTTATTATCCTTAAAATCGATTAATATTATGTAAGTTTATATATCTACTAGCCTTTGCCCGCGGTTCCATCGCAGCCATATACCAGTTTTTAAGTCTAATCAAGAGCTATTAAATAAAAAAATGCATCAAAATCCGTTCAGTAGTTTTACGTTATGCGTGAACAAACAAACAGACAAACCGACCACCAACAAAAGATGTAAAAAAATGTATCGTGTTTAGACACGCCCATATTATAGCCTATAATTTTCTCAAATTTCTTACAAACACAGGCTTTACAATAAAGACAACATTAGACTCATCAATCAGTCTAACACGTATAAAATTATTCAGTAGATGGCGCTGATCACAATAATTCCAAGATGGCCGCAATCAGTAACGTGGCGCGTCATAAAACAGGCAAAAATTGTGGAATATTACAATACTAGGCTATCAAAGTAAATTTTAATGTAATTTTACTTAAACCTTTGAATAACGTTTCAATAGGATGTTGAGTAAAAAATAATATAATGATGAATCATCATGAGCATCTTCATTGATGATACACATACGAGTAGGTAGGTAGGTACATGTTATTTGTTAGCTAATTATTATGTAAGCTACTTAATCGACTAGGTATATCTCAATGCGTCTAATAATTATTTGATCTAATTATTTGATAATTTAAACGTGTAAAATAAAAACTAGTGACACTGACAAATCATGGATATCTATAAAATATTTGACTCAATCAGTTAGATCAATTAATTACTCATTTAATACCTACCTACATTATAATCAAAGAATTGAATTGAATTACATTATAATCAATTCTATATCTAATAGCCCGAATAAAATTCTACTTAGTATCCGATAACGATGATTCAACGTTTTATGAATACGATTGCGTCTAAAATGTTGCCGGCACGTGGAAAACATATCACGTGTAGATTTTGTCCAGTACTCTCGTACTTAAATAAAAAATTAATATAGTAGCGGCATCTGGTAATGAATAAAGAAAACTTTTATAGTAATACTTTCTCCTACTAATAGATGGCGTTAATATCAAGTAATGAAAATAAAGTGATATTGACTTAACTTACTTGTGTAAACAATATGCTGCCATTATCATAATTCCTCGTCACGGTAAGGACAGGGAAGCCAGTTTGCAGCGTCCAAGAGTCCATAACAACAGCTACATCAGCGTCGAAGTCTCCCGACATTTTCGCAGCAGAGGTTAGCGCGCTCCATAGATCTCTCTGTTCTGCATTCCCGTACATCTTAGAGTTCAGATAGTTGGTCACGCCGGCATTGAAAACATCTGATGTTAATATGTGGTTTAACATGCGGAGGAGAGCAGAGCCTAGGATAATAAAAAAGAGAAAAGTAAAATAGAGTTTATTAAATATTTTTGTGTATGATGTTTTTTAGAATTTTCTTTGGTAACATTTTTTTATAATACGTGGGTGATAGACAAGCATATTAGTTCCCCGATCGAGCCCACTTATTCATGCTAGAACAAGCAAAGCTCACCAAGATCAGGGTTTTAAATACAAGAGGTGGATCTGACTAATCTGATAGTGTAGTAGTTTAAATATAGGCCTATAGTACACCTTGTGTACAGCACCCTTGTACCCACATAGGACAAGTCAATATGTCGGATTACAAAAGTTTTATTTTGAGGCTTATAACACGAAGTATTAATCCAGCCCCATCATAACCTAAACTAAACATAACTCACAAATCATATTTATTAACAGAAACAGAAATATACATAAAAATCCATAATGTAAATCGCAAAACTTTTTAGTTATTTTAGATGTCGGAGTGGTCTAAATAGTTTGAACCACAATGATCTCCAAAAGGTTCACATTAAAATCTTGTATAAAAAACTCTCTTTGCACTCTTGCTTCAAAAAATGCTGAACATCTTCAACCTTATTACATACAGCACAATTAGGAGAAAATCGCCCCATAAGATGCTCAATACAAAAGTTTGAAACTTGTAGTGCGAGTCTGACCCCACCAGCGGTTATAATAATAAATGCAATATATAAAACTCGAAACACAGTATTTTTCTGTCCCACTTGAGGATACGGGTCTCATCTGAAAGTGAAAAGGATTCAGTCCATAATCCAACACCTTAGCTTAGTGCGGGTTGGCAGACTTTACAAGCCGTTGAGAAAATTTCTTAGGCATGCAGTTTTCTTCGCGATGTTTACTTACACCGTAAACAATTACCAAAAATTTTGAAAAAGTCGGTGGTGTGGGGTGCAATCTCTGGACACTACGTCTTTTACCTTTCCCATAAGAAATCTTGTCAAATATAGCATCCGTTTCCTCAGATGCGCTGACATCAACTGAAAGTTGATGCGAAGAATTGAGAGCGTCAAGTTGGAAGACGTTGTGCACCTGATCCAATATGCATATCTCTGTTATATTCCAGGATTTTTCCACCTGAAAGAAATGGTTCTAATAAAACAAGTAATCTAATATTTAAGTGCATTTTTCGTGATTACTAACTTCGGCGAACGAGTTTCCGTGACGGCAAATTGTAATGAACGTAAACCATCCTAATTATTATGTTTGGTATATAGAGAAATTTAATGCAGTATTATAATGTAACGTATAATTTTATTTTCATATTTATAACCAATAATGGCCGTGTGGGGCCGGCCTTAGAATTTTCCCACCCCTCTCCACCCATGGGAGTCGTAAGAGCCGACTGAGGGAATTCCGGGGGAAGTGGGCAGCAGCACTCCCTCGAGTATTAACAACATCTACTGCGATCGCCAACCCGCCTGCCAAGCGTGGCGATTACGGTAGTATAATTTAGGGAGGCCTTTGTCCAGCAGTGGACGTCGAAAGGCTGATGGAACCAATAACACCTTAAGAAACATGTCAAATTAGAGAATTTATTAGAATTCTAAAATCGTATAGATTTTCCTCATTACCAAATAATTGCAATCAACCCCAGAATAAGGTTTAATTATCTATGTATAGATACTATTTCGTGAGAGAAAATATTTAAAACGTTATAAGAAAATAATTCTATTTTCAATAAATATTTTTTCTTTATTATTCGATGTTCATTAAGGACTTTATAACTGAGAAATCAGTCTTCAATAGGCCGAATAGCTTGTACGACTAATAATAATTGTGTCCATTCTATGTGGATTATTGTTTAGATATAGTAACAATCAAAGTCTAATAGCAGGCCTAATTATTATAGAGTTAGGAGGAGAATCCTGCCCAAGACCATCCATAATAGGCTGATGATAATACTTACAGCATCAACAGCCACATATTCTACATAGGTAGCAAATCCTTCATTTAACCAAAGATCCCTCCACCATGAAGGGGTAACAAGGTTACCGAACCATTGATGAGCGATTTCATGAGCCACCACCGTTGCTACATGGACTTTATCGGTACTCGCTGAGACACCTTCTTCGTATAACATTGCTATCTCTCTGAAATAAATTAAAACATTTTGTGACCAATATTATATCTCGTTATGTAACTGATGGCCAATGTCCTAAATCAGTCTCCTTTTGGAAGGAAACCCGTGCCATGTATAGAAGGAGAATAAGGGATTAAAAATATACATGATACTTGTTGAGAGACACAGAGAATAAAATAACAAAGTAAAAAGCATTTTTACTTAATATTATCTGTGCCCCATCTTACTTAGATAGGATGTCTTGTTACACGTTTCAAAATGTTCTTACCAAATAGATATTCATTTAATTCATTTTTATATTCATTTAATTTATTTTATTGGCCTCGGTGGTGTAGCGGTAGTGTATGCGACTGCTAATCATGAGGTCTCGGGTTCGATACCCGGGTCGGGCAATGTTATTGAGCTTTTTACTATAAAGAAAAATTCTCAGTAGCTGCCCGGAGTTTGGAAATGTGCCCGGTAGACGTCAATAGGCTCGCCCCCTATTACGTGGGACTTAAACAGCTGGCGAGTCCTGGGTGTATAATACACCTCTGCCTACCCTTTCGGGGAATACAGGCGTGATGCTATGTGTTTGTGTTTTTGTTTCATTTTTAAAATGAAAATCATTACAGGATTAGTTACTGGCCGCGTCTTTCGTCTGTGTGGACTGGTGGTTATTAACAAACACAAAACATAACTATTAAAGTGTTTATCTTGACCATGACAGCTACTAGAAAATTTAATTTAGACCGGTTTAGCCACGGAGTACAGAAAATGTACTCCGTGGGTATTGCCGTTAGGTATATTTAACAAGACCACTGAAGTAATTTATCACATTCCTTGTGGGCCGCCAATGCAGGCGGAGGGACGGCACACGGCGGGTTTATTTAGTGGGTGAGGGCACTACCCTGTTCATTGCTCCGAACGACGGCGTGTGCGGTTGAGACATTTATTCCCGCCTTAACAAAAAAAAAGGTATATTTTCCAGAGACATTGTAAAGATAGTATTTTTTTTTAATAATAATTATGCTATATGCTAATGATGTCTTATCTATCTACCTAAATAATTTCATCTAAATCCGTGTAATCGTTTAGCCGTGATGGACGGACAGGCATCCAAACATCTAGGTACATAAACTTTGGCATTTATACCTAATATTTGTAGGATTTACCTCCCTTTTTTATTGTGTATGGTGGTAAACGAGGCACAGACCACCTAATGGTAAATGGTGACCGTCGCCCATGGATTCAACTAAACCGCTGCTCACTATTTCATTTCACAGATATGAAATGAAAGAATTAACGGCTATCTTCTGCAACAACGAAAACACACCGATGTGCTCCATGACCGCTCACACAGGAGATGGCAGTACCAAACCGCTCGAGCCCGATAGCAAGTGAGTATTCTCACTTGGTATCCTTTCAGCCCTACCACCAGTAAAATAATAGCTATTTATTTTGATTATTGAGCTTTTTCCTAAAAAGAAAAATTCTCAGTAGCAGCCCGGAGTGTGGAAATGTGCCCAGTATACGTCAATAGGCTCGCTTCCTATTACGTGGGACTTAAACATAGCTGGCGAGTCGTGGGTGTGTAATACATCTCTGCCTGGAATACAGGCGTGATGCTATGTTTGTTTGTTTGTATGTTTATTTTGATCTATATTGTTGTTTGTAAAAGATATATTTTTTTTGGACTCTCTTATGTGTCGGCAATATACGGCACATATATTTTTAGTACTTGACATGCTCATGGGTATGACCGCAAGGGAGTACGATAGCTCAGTGGATTAGAGCACTTCCCCGGAAAGGAAGGGACGCCGGTTCGTTTTCCGCTCATACTAAAGTTCTCTTTTTCGTCATCCACAAATAATAATTTGTACTTTAAAAATAGCTATTTATAAAAAAAAATAGCAGAGAATATTCCAGGAAGTTTTGAAATGAAAATGATTCTACTTTCTCAGGACTAATAACAAAACGGTATTTTATCTCGGCCAAAATTCGTCCCGCTCGAGTAAGCACAATATATACAAAGACCCTCACCCTATATTAAAGGGATGATTGATATCCCATCCTCGGATAATGAAGTACGACTCAACGACCCATCAGATTGTCTGTCACGAAAGCTTTATTTTGTGAGATTTATGGGATCTTGTCATGCGATCTCATCTATAGACGACGGGCCTCGTGGCGTAGTCGGTAGTGTAACCGACTTCCGTGCACGAGGTCGTCGGTTCGATTCCCACTCAGGACAATTATTAGTGTGATGAATACAAATATATTATGTACTGCGTCTGGGTGTTATCTAACTATTAATAATATTAATGTACTCGTATTTACAAAAAAAAAGTATTATTATGTATTATATCTAAAAAAGTAATATTATGTATTCTGGCACCTATAGCACAAGCGATAAGCTTAATTTGGGACTAGAGGACGTTGTGTGAAATGTCCGTGAATATTTATTTATTTATTATTTATTTATACTAATATTATGAAGAGGAAAGATTAGTATGTTTGTAACAAATAAACTCAAAAACTTCTGGACTTCTTTTAATTGCAAAATTAAACTTACTATATTGGATGCATGTAATGCTTGCCGATAGATGGCGTTGGTCGTAAGACAAATGTGATTAAGAATTTGGGATGATCGAAAGATCAGTAGAATAGCTTAGTGGTTTAGAGCACTTCCCCGGATTGGAAAAGATGCGGGTTCGATTCCCTCTCCTACTAAAAATCTCTTTTTCTTTATTCACAAATAATTTGTTATTAAAGATCTCCATTGCGTTCGCAGGGAGTAAAAAAAAATAGGGATCCTTAATATGAATAATGTAGGTTTATGTATAAAAATGTAAAATTTTAGAAGAAAAATATAAATAGTAATTTAAAAAAAATACAATTGTCCTGCAAAATACATTTACTCTATGGCTGTCCCAAAATGTTTAAAAAATAAATGTCCACCCGTGCGAAGCCGGGACGGGTCGCTAGTTAGATATATAAGACCAGTACAAACCGACAGATACGTTAGTTATTTGTCGGTTAAAAAAATTGTTTTACGTTTACAACAAATTACTTACTAGACCTTCGCCGACCATTGTCAGTTTGTGCACTAAATAGCAAAAAGCTGAGCTTTGTGAGGGCTCGCGAATTTTTCTACCTAACTTATAATTTTCGACAGATGGCGTTAGGAATACAATAAAATTCTAATTAATAAAAATTGGTATATTTTTTTGTGTATAAAATACTATGTTTTATGATAGATAACACATCTAGAAATAAATTAAAATTACTATGTCAAAGCCATCAAATAGTATGAATTTTAATTGCAAAATTAAACTTACTATATTGGATGCATGTAATGCTTGCCGATAGATGGCGTTGGTCGTAAGACAAATGTGATTAAGAATTTGGGATGATCGAAAGATCAGTAGGATAGCTTAGTGGTTTGTAGCACTTCCCCGGATTGGTAAAAATGCGGGTTCGATGCCCGCTCCTACTAAAAATCTCTTTTTCTTTATTCACAAATAATTTGTACTTTAAAAAGGAGCGGAGCATGTCAATTGCTAAAAGAAATAGATCTAAAATGTTTAAAAAAACCGCGCCATCAAAAAGTATGAATTTTAATTGCAAAATTAAACTTACTACCTATATTGGATGCATGTAATGCTTGCCGATAGATGGCGTTGGTCGTAAGACAAATGTGATTAAGAATTTGGGATGATCGAAAGATCAGTAGAATAGCTTAGTGGTTTAGAGCACTTCCCCGGATTGGAAAAGATGCGGGTTCGATTCCCGCTCCTACTAAAAATCTCTTTTTCTTTATTCACAAATAATTTGTTATTAATGATCTCCATTGCGTTCGCAGGGAGTAATAAAAATATCATAAAAAAAAACATCTTTACCCGAAAGTGCGTTTGTTGTTCGCTTTCAAGCTTTACCATAAATTAGTACATTCCCCGCAGCTTCGCTCGTGTCATAGTATTGTCGATGAAAAATCAATTCCGGATAGGATTCCTATTATTAGGTATAAGCGTCGCCACGTTAACAGCCGGTTTTACCCTCCCTCCGTATTTGTTGTTTCACATCAAAAATATTGGTTCCGGATAAGTCATCACCAACATGTTATATACTAAAACCTTCTCCGAAACACGCTTCATCTTATGGTATAAGTATTATTCCGATCGGTTCAGTAGTTTTCGCAGTATAACCGAACAAACACCGTGGGGGCCGGCTTTAGAATTGTCCCACCCCTCTCTACCCATGGGAGTCATAAGAACCGACTGAGGGTATATCGGGGGAGTGGGCAGCATCACTCCCTCGAGAATTAATAATATGCACTGCGATCGCCAACCCGCCCGACAAGCGTGGCGATTACGGCACTATCCCCCATTTCTTGGGGAGACCTATGTCCAGCAGTGGACGTTGAAAGGTTGATGGATGGATGGATGAACCGAACAAAAAAACCGGCTCTCCATTTATTAGTATAGATTAGTTATCTACTAAACCGATCATCATGAAATTATTTTTTATCACGAAATACATGGCTTCAAATTATTCCGGGTTAAAACCCACTCTATCTCTTTCGTTCGACGCGAACGAATCCCGGTCAGAATCCAGTTATAAATAGCACCGAACAAATGATATAATAATGAAATATTAATTATTTATCATATTAATTTAAATTTAATTTGAAATCCCAACTTCCTTTCCTTGTTTCCTTTATTATAACTTACCTAAAAGTAAGCAATCCCCAATTCTCCATAGCACCATTCTTAAAATCAGGTAGTGCAATCATATCGATCTTCGGCAAAGGAAACTTGATTTTATAGTATTCCTCCAAGAATTTTAAGATCTTCGGGCCTATCTCCAAGGCGAAGGCTGCAGCAGGTAATGCCTCACTTCTCGCCCATACAGAGAAGTTATTGTGGGATATATTCTTGAAGTCAGTCACAGTAAACGCTACCAGGTACGTTGACATTGGCAGAGATTCTGCGTAGTGGTCCCATATATAGCTGTCGAGAGTTGAGCTGCGAAAAAAACATTAGTATTAAACTTCCTTTACTTCTGCTTCTCTGAATTTGGTAATTTTGCTATTTATTATATAATCATTGCAGCGATTGCCTAATGGTAAAATCAAGGGCTGCAACGAATAATGATATCGGTTTCGATCCCCAGTCCAAAGTCAAGATAGAGGAATAATTTGCGAGAGTTTTTAAAAATATATAAAATATATATATTTATTTATCTATATTTTGTCAAGTGCTAAAAATATAGATCAGCTCAGCTACTTTAAAGTACAAATTATTATTTGTAAATGAGGAAAAAGAGAACTTTAGTACGGGCGGGAATCGAATCTGCGTCCCTTCCTTTCCGAGGAAGTGCTCTAATCCACTGAGCTATCGTACTCCCCTGCCGTGTGGGGCCGGCTTTAGAATTGTCTCACCCCTCTCTACCCACGGGAGTCATAAGAGCCGACTGAGGAAATACCGGGGGAGTGGGCAGCAGCACTCCCTCGAGTATTAACAAGATTCACTGCAATTGCCAACCCGCCTACCGAGGGAAAGCGAGTGCGAAAATTTTGATTATAGTAAGCAGTCTGGATGTTTTTTATGATATTGATGGTCGATTATGGACATTGAAAGTATTATAAGTCCATAAGTTTGAATCCAAATATCCAGAATGGTATCCAATAGGTATATATAGATTGCAATACTCACTGCGGTTCACTCTTCACAATATTCATGTTAGACAACGATGTCATATTTTTAGGTCTAGCGATGCTAATTGTGAAGCGGGCCTTTAGTGCTGGCTCATCCCAACAGGGAAACGCGCGACGAGCGTCCATAGCTTGGAACTGAGTGACTGCTATCCATCTGTAAAATTACTTATTAATATTACCTCTATTCCCCTTTACGGAATAATCCATCGAAGGTGCGTCGCTCCGTGTGTCGGTGGATGCGTCGCTCAGAAGGATACCCGAAAGGGTAAGCCACCAGCGGACCACTGAAGTAATTTGCATTACTTCAGTGGTCCACCAAATACAGGCAGATACGGCACACGGCAGGTTTATTTAGTGGGTGAGGGCCCCATAATACCCTGTTCGTTGCCCCAAACGACGGGGTGTACGGTACATTAAAAAAAACTAGACGTCGTGGGACCTTGAAACATCGAAATTATTTTGTAGAAATAAAATGATCATAACTTGACAAAGTACTCCTCAAGACGAATCAAACGAGTATAAACTCGATAGGTTTGCGTTGTTTCATTACAGAGTTACTGTGACCACCTTCCAGCTCCATCATCAGACCTTGGATACCATCTAGAGACAAAGTACTCGTCAAGACGAATCATACGAGCCCCAACTCAATGGAGCTATGTCGTTTTATAACGGAGTTCCTATGGTCACCTTCTAGCTCCATCACCAGACCCTGGATACCATCTAAAGACAAAGTACTAATCAAGACGAATTAAACGATTCCCAACTCGATGTGGTTGCGTCGTTTCATTACAAAGTTCCTATGTCCACCTTCCAGCTCCACCATCAGATCAGCTCCATGTCATCATAATATTGCATTGTCACACGATATACATATGCGTGTAAAATTTCAGCTCAATCGGAAACCGGAAAGTGTGTCAAATTTAACTTACAAGATTTAAACGGGACTAGTACCTACAATAAAAGCGTCGTCACGCTAACAGCCGATTTTACCCTCCCTCCGCACTAGATGTTTCACATCAATAGGGAATAAGCCATGCGTTTCCGGAGGCTTTATAAAACAAACTATAATTTTTAAATAACTGTGTATGGATCCACAGCACAATACTCGACACGATAATAATCCAATCTACTATAGTAGCTATACAACAAATTGTCAGAAAGCAAAATAGGATAGCCGTTTCTATTACGTAATCTTCTACGGGTAATGGTATTTTTTAAGAAATGTCCGGTCAGCTGATCCTGATCGATGTGTTTGGTTTCTGATATTTTTTTCTCCTATGCAGTTACAAATGTCACCTACTACACTACACCATTAGAAACAACTAAGTCGTGACGTGGTCGGTAGTGTAACCGACTTCCGTGCACGAGGTCATGGGTTTGATTCCCACTCAGGACAATTATTTGTGTGATGAACATAGATATTTGTACTGCGTCTGGGTGTTTTCTATCTATTATATGTATGTATTTACAAAAAAAAAGTAATATATGTTATATCCGTAATCTGGTACCCATAGCACAAGCGTTAAGCTTAGTTTGGGACCAGAGGACGTTGTGTGAGAATGTACAATGTACGTGAATATTTTGTTTTTATTATTTGCAACAAACAAGAATACATAACCCACTCTCAGACCAAGTGTG
Organism: Leucoma salicis; assembly: GCA_948253155.1. Taxonomy (NCBI): domain Eukaryota; kingdom Metazoa; phylum Arthropoda; class Insecta; order Lepidoptera; family Erebidae; genus Leucoma; species Leucoma salicis. The sequence goes on from OX411811.1 coordinate 4,275,073, forward strand.
CGTTTATCACGATAGTCACTAAAACTATTCTCAATATGAAGTAGGAGTCGTAATCGCCCAAAATTGCAGGCTTCGTAAGCTGTTAAAATATCATTCAAGCTTACAGATTTTCCCACGATCACAATCCTTTACCAATATTCGTGATCAAAAACTCCCATAAATTCCCAAATCTAGATGCGTAGTCACATGCGTAGCAAATTCTCGACCTCAATGAAGCTATACCTTCTTAGCATGACCATTGTCAATAGCACTCTTTTCTCAAGGTTATGAAAACGAAGTCCGTATTTGACTCATGCGCATTACAAAGTCCTAAATACAATCAAGGAACGCCATTACAAGGTCCATTATACATAGGACAATATCGACGAATATTTTTATATCCGTTAATCTTACATTTGTATGCTGTGTGGTGTGTGACCGCCTCCCATCAAGATATTGTGCCACGTGACTCTAATATGGAGCTGAACGATGAAGTTGTAAACATAATAGGGATTTGGATGGCTTAAAAACTGTTGTCTCTTATCCAGAATTTATGATTTTTTATGGATTCAATATGGACTATTTAAATGCTGCAATATTGAATTTAAATAACCATAATTATCCTATGAAAGCTGAGGGATGTAGGTACAGGGGGAGACCGAGACTCACCTACTTAGACCAAATCGGTCATGAAAGCAGGTGAAAAGAAGTATTGAAAGAAGGTGGAGTCAGGAGTATAGAATTTCAAACTTTCATGGTCACTTATAATTCTAAACGTTTTTACGGGATTTATACCATGTAAATTTTTACTTACGAGTTTCCGATATTCATTCGGAGCAAATGATCATGGCTGTTGTTGTTGCTCCGTGATCATGACGCTTGCAACAGTGCCGAAATATCGGAAACTCGTAAGTAAAAATTTACATGGTATAAATCCCGTAAAAACGTTTGGAGTCAGGAGTTCCCGAAACGGGCGAGTGTGTAAGTATAAAGAGAATTATGAATGTTGAGGAAACGAGAGATGTATGCAATAGTAGAGCCTTTTGGCACTGTTCCCTCTGCCTACTCCGCAAGGGAGATAGCGTGATGATAAGTATAAGGGTAGTATAATTATTTTTTATAAGGGTAGTAATAATAGATTTATATCTTAGTAATGTAGTGCATCAAAGTATATTTATTCTACCGTTAAAGTAATGTCAAATAAATATAGTGGTCCGCCAATACAGGTGGAGAGATGGCTGGTTATTTAAGTGGATGTGGCCCCGCACTACCCTGCTCGTATTCCCAAGCGACAGTGTGACTGTGAGTACATTTTTTTCCACTTTAACAAAATAATAGGACATGTTCATTCTATATTCTATTATGTAATTCTACTTACTATATTACCATACTTTCTAACATTTACGCGAATTTTACACATTTTGAAATAAAACTACGTTTACGGAATCTATCGCGATTACTTGATTTTTATACTATCCCGAAGTTTGGAGGTGGAGTCAGGAGTCTCCGAAACCGGCGAGCGTATATGAAGAGAGTTATGAATGTTGAGGAAGCAAGAGATGTATGCAAGAATAGAGCCTCTTGGCACTCTGTTCTCTCTGCCTACCCCGCAAGGGAAATGGCTTGATGATAAGTAAGTAAGTAAGTTTCGAATAGTTTACGAATGCTTCATGATCACGGGTAGACTTAGATGGTAGATGTCCAAAGCTGATATGTTTTTTCAACGGTTTCATCTACCCACAGTAATATGATTTTACAAATTTTTGGTCCACATAATATTCGTTTAGAAACAACTATAAATATCTACTCTAAGTTTTATGCTTACAGTGTATGAGATTTTAAGCTAGTATAATAAAATTAGTAAATTAAATTAAATAAATTATTAAATTTAGTAAATTTTAAAACTTAAAGGAGTATTATACTAATTTCATTATACTAGCTTAAACTCTTATACATTGTAAGCATAAATCTTAGAGTAGATATATTTTTAAACTGCTGAAACAACATATCAGCTTTGGACATCTACCATCCAAGTCCACCCGTGATCATGAATGCTGTAAAGTATTCGAAACTTCGGGATAGTATAAAAATCAAGTAAACGCGATAGATTCCGTAAACGTAGTTTTATTTCAAAATACTATATTACCCTCAATAATTTGTTTGATTTTTTTTTTTTTTGCTTAACCAAACCTTTTTAATGGATATCCTCTACTGATTGAGAAAAAAAGGACTCGCAAAACACACACATTTCCCTAGCCAGCTCCTGCACTGTTCATATTTTAAAACTACAGCCAGTATCTCTCTTTATAAATGAACTAATTTAACCTAATATGAACAAAGTCAATTAGACGATGCACTACACTAAAGTTATAGTAATAAAAATGTTAATTAAAAAATAAAACTCACTTTTTTATCCCTTTTTCTTCATACGAACTTCTGTAAAATCCGTTGAGATTATCATTTAACAATCCGGTGTACGAAATGTTTAATACATATCTCTTCCCAACCTCTAAAGCACTACCCAAGCTTAGTACTTGGAAGTGTCGTGACGCATCTTCGGTTCTTTTAACAATGTCAATAGATTGCGCTTCTTCTTTTTCATATAGTTTGACGTCATGGATACTCAATTCAATACCATGAAAAGTAATTTCTTTGGTTTCATTCAAAGCTGATATCAGTATACTTACTTCTCCATCGAAAGTGAAGTTCCCTTCATAGATATAAGGCGTTATCTTTAAGTAATATTTCTCTGGCTTTACATTTGTAGGTAATCTTAAATTTAGAACGTTTGGTACTGGTGTGGCTGTTGTTGTGTCTAGAGGTATGACACTTCTACTACTTTCTGTAGTGATGGGTAAGACTAGAAGCTTCGACTGATCACAGTGACAGAGTTCGTATTTTGTGACATTAGCTAAATGATCCTGTCTTGGACATGCAGCGTAATTGTAGACTAGAAGTGACGCTGTGACTAGGGCTAGCGAGAAGATGACAAGGATTACGAAGACCAGCCACTTGGAGAGGTAGAGACCCCGCTTAGTCTTTGTGGAATAATCTGGGCATGTGTTGTCCATTATATTTAATGGTTCGTGGGCTTGGGTCATTACGTCACCATTTACTCGACCTGTGAACAATTTATGTATCATTTTAATTATCGTCATTCTATTGATATTATGCTAGTATAAAGCTGTAACAGAGCTGTATCTGTACATTTAAGATATTTGAGAAAAAATGTCTGAATTAGGCTATATGTATAGGCTTGTCTAAGCACAAAACGATTTTTTTAGATTTTTTTGTCTGTTTATCTGTTTGTTTGACCGCGCATCACGCAAAAAATACTGAACGGATTTCGATGCAACTTTTTTTGTTTGATAGCTCTTGATTAGACTTAACAAGTGGTATACATTTTATCTCACTACTATATCGGGAACCTGAGATATTACTTACTTACTTATCATCACGCCATTTCCCTTGCGGGGTAGGCAGAGAGAACGGAGTACCAAGAGGTTCTATTCTTGCAAACATCTCTCGCTTCCTCAACATTCATAACTCTCTTCATACACGCTCGCCGGTTACGGAGACTCGTGACTCCACCTTCCTTCAATACATGGCCGATTTGGTCTAGGTAGATGAGTCTCGGTCTCCCCCTGTACCTACATCCTTCCACTTTCGCATTATTTAGATATTGCCTAAAAACTAGCTTTTGGCTGCGGCGGAGCCACGGGAAAAGGCTAGTATTTTCTATATTAACGGAGTTTATCCATTGACGGACTAAGAATACAAGTTTCACTACCCCATTCCCCGTCGTACGAGGCGACTAAGGGAAGTAAGCAATTATCCCTCTTTGCTTACTGGTGTAGAGCTGGATATCAAGTGAGAGTAGTCACTAGCTATCAGGCCCAAGCGGCTTAGTATCACCATCTACCGTGTGACCAGCCATGAAGCACATCGGTATGTTTTGGCTGTAGCAGGATATAGCCATTAATTTGTTCATTTCATATATAAGAATTGTGAAATTAAATGATGAGCAGCGGCTTGACAATACTCTCGGTATAGTTGAGTCCATGAACGACGGTTACCATTTATCATCAGGTGGGCCATAGCTCGTCTGCCATCATAAGCATTAAAAGAAAGTCTTATAAAATATCAATCCTCCCATTCCAAAAACCTATATATATACTAGAACAGCCATGAGATACGACCGACACAGTTCATATATACGAGTACACTCGTATGTACGTACAATATTGCGAGCCGACGCGGCGAAAACTAGTTCCAACAGTTCCGCAAACTCATCAAAATATTTGCTTGTTTGTTCCAACCAAAAGCATACCCTGCGTATATTTTTTACCGTACTTATTTCATGAGCAAATAAGTAATAACTATGGCATACATTAAGACTCTTTTGTTGTTAAATAAATTATGGAAATAGATATATAGGCTGCATGAAGTTCTTGAATAGACCTTCATGCAGCCTTCATACAGCCTTCATGCATATTAGAGTTTAAAAGTACAAATTATTTGTGAATAAGGAAAAAGAGAACTTTAGTGCGAGCGGGAATCGAACCTGCGTCCCTTCCAATACGGGGAAGTGCTCTAAGCCACTGAGCTACCGCACTACCTTTCAGTCATAGCCAATCTCCTCATCGTATTTGTCTTTACGACCTACACCATCTATCGGAATGCATGCATTAATCCAATACAGTAAGTTTAATTTTGCAATTAAAATTCATACTATCTGATGGCGCGATTTTTTTTACATTTTGATCTATATTTTAGCATTTGACATGCTCAGCTACTTTTTAAAGTACAAATTATTTGTGAATACTTGGATTAGCTATTCGCAATTAGCTAAGTGAATGTAATAATTGGGACGGTGTATAGCTTAACTCATCTCAACTTTTATTTTTCGTATAATAGCGTGGGAAAGTAGCTGTCATTGTATAATTTAAAAGTTTCGAATTAAAAATGAGAGTACAAAAAAAGATGACGCCATTTTTTTATACTTGAATTAACTCCTTATTCGATGCTTATCGGTGGTATAGTGACTATTCTCAAATAGGCTCGCTATTCTTCCACCTGCTTTTGGTAAAACGTAAAATTGATTTAATCTCGAGTAAGTAGTGATTTATTCTAGGAATAAATTGTATTCTTGTTTTGTCGAATCCGCCATTTTTTTTTAATTTTTTTATTTTAGGTGGGCAAAAATGTCCTATCGCATACCCCGCTTCCCGGGGAGACAACGGGGTAGTGTGTAGTGTGGGGCTCTCACACACTAAAAACCCACCGTGCGCCTCCACCCGCCCTTGCTACGGCGGATCACGGGTACCGCGTCGTTTCGACCGCGATCCGCAGGCGGCAGCCCCTTCGGGCACCCTCTCTTGAGCGATGCCTCGCGCACTTGGGCGTCGCACCTTCGCGGTAGGCTTCCGCGGACGACAGGGTACTCCCCGACCCCACCGTCCGCAGCCTCGGCTAGGGTGGCATCAGGCGCAGGAAAGCGCGCGCACGCCGCCCCGCGCGCCGGCGGCGAATCGGGTCCGCGAAGGAGGATTCCTCCCGGGCTCTCTCCGCCACCTCCTTCCGCGAGATGACAGCCTCGCAGAAACTCTTCACCGCTGCATTGGAAGATGTCTTCAAGCTCTTGAACTGGACCGGATTCGGCATCAACATCAATGGCGAATACATCACTCACCTTCGATATGCCGACGACATTGTAGTCATGGCAGAATCGCTGGAGGACCTTGGCACCATGCTCAATGATCTCAGCAGGGTTTCCCGACTAGTAGGTCTCAAAATGAACATGGACAAGACGAAAGTCATGTCTAATGTCCATGTCATTTCAGCACCGGTCCTAGTCGGGAGTGCGCTTCTCGAAGTTGTCGACCATTATGTCTACCTGGGACAAACAGTCCAGTTAGGTAGGCACAACTTCTAGAAAGAGGTCAATCGACGAATCCAACTCGGCTGGGCAGCGTTGGGGAAGCTAAGGAAGATCTTCTCGTCCAATATTCCGCAGTGTCTGAAAACGAAGGTCTACGTCCAGTGTGTGTTGCCAGTGATGACATACGGAACAGAGACGTGGTCTCTGAATGTTGGCCTCGTTTCAAGGCTCAAAGTCGCTCAGCGGGCCATGGAGCGGGCTATGCTTGGTATTTCCCTACGTGATCGAATCCGTAATACGGAGATCCGTAGGAGAACGAGAGTGACCGACATAGCCCGCCGGGCTGCCATGCTGAAGTGGCAATGGGCAGGCCACATCGCTCGACGAACCGACAACCGTTGGAGAAGAAAGGTTCTCGAGTGGCGACCACGTATCGGACGGCGCAGCGTAGAACGGCCCCCCACAAGGTGGACCGACGATCTGGTCAATGCCGCGGGGAGCCGTTGGATGCGGTCAGCACAGGACCGCTCGTTGTGGCGTTCTCTTGGGGAGGCCTATGTCCAGCAGTGGACGTTGAAAGGCTGATGGATGGATGGATGGATGGACCCCGAATCCCGTAGTTATAGAGCTTACTCAGCAATATATTGTGATCCACATGATCAAAAGTTTGTGTCATATCGCAATATAATGTACCAACAGGGGTTCTTTTATCCATACTAACTGTAACTTCATTCAAGAAATGCACAGTGCCATATTTATAGCTTTGCTTTTGCAAAATCCCTTTTGATCTTCATCGCTTGTGACAATTTGTGTTAATTTATAAAAAAGGAGTTCACAGAGCTGCAGTAATTAATTATCAATAAAACCTTCTACAAGTACACAGAATAGCTGTAATTAATTACCTGAATAACCGCCCGGATTTTTATAAAGCGACCGTTTGTAGGTACGAAGAGAATTATCCAGAAAGACGATTGAAAAGGCGATTGCTTGCGTGGAAGGATACAGCCTTTTCTGGTATGATTCTAGGATACTTTACGAAACGTTTAGACATCTAAAAGCAATTGGGAGTTGCCGTCGGTGACTGCGATGGCTTAGCGCTCTAGAGCACTTCCCCAGATTTACTTTTTCCACGTTCACTAATTATTTGTTATTTAAAGTACCCAGTTGAGCATGTCAAATGCTAAAATACAGATCAAAATACTTTACGAAAATGATAAATCCATTTTGTAGAGCGCAATGAGTTTGGAATACGTAAATTATAACGGCCTTTAATTTAAAAGAAGATGCGCCTCGTATATAGTTAGTGACTGTGTTTATCATTGTAAATTTACTCTTAAATTTGGATTACCAGTAATGATTAAAAAATCTTAATCACTTAATTTATGCAATGGAATAAAGTTACTATTCAAAGCTCTTTATAAAAACGTCGTAGGAGCCACAGTAATTACCGAACGTGGTGAAGGAAATGTTTTCATTCCACAAAAACAGTTAATTCCATCAGAGTATCCTGAACAAATTAAAATAATGTAAAAGAATACAGTTACATCGATTTAACTAAGGACTGCTTTTTACACAGAGAGATTTATGTTGCATGCACCAGAGTGTGTTTTAGACGCAAGGAAACACTGCAACCGTCGTTTACAAAGAGGTACTTACTATAGTAATTAAAACTAAAATTTTGATGAATAATAATAGTTTAATTTCATTTAGATACAGTATTTTTTAACAAAATCAATTACAATATTAATTTATTTGCGCGAGCGAAGCCGCGGGAAACAGCTAGTTGAAATATATAATATATTTTCATATCCAGACATAATGAAATGTTCCGTTATGCAAAGAAACAAACGGTATTTCGCATTTATATCATAATATATTATTATATATAATATTATTAAAGATAAAGACTTGTTATTGAACTAAACTACTGTAGGTAACTGAATTATCACGCTCCATCAATTGAGAAAATTTAGATGCGAAAATCACAATGCACAGTCTATTGTTGGGCGCTATAACCAATTTGCTCACTCAATAACATAGGCGAAATATAGGCGTATTACTTCTCTGCCTTTCATAGATAAATTCATAACATTATTAAATCTGTTTATATGAAAACTATCTCCTCAGTGTTACAATGTTTGCGGAGACTCCGAGTTAGATCCAGCAAATCTAGTGGTAGAGCCTTATTTATCCCAGCATGAATGGTCCAGCTTAATCAGGGAAGTACCACCTTCTCACAGAAGATCGTCTTGAAACAACGGTAGATACTCTTGCTATTGTAAGAGGCCCAATCCTCCTCCCGATCCTGTCCTTATTATCCTTCCTATCATCTTTTTGTTATCCTTCTTATCCTCTCCCTATTAACTTTCCTCTCTCCTGTCCTTTTCCTTGGAGATAGCTATGTACTTGTGATGCCCCTGGTGATGCTAGCATCTATAGGCTACGATAATCGCTTACCATCAAGTGAGCCGTATGCTTGTTTGCCACTCAGGTAGTAAAAGAAAAATAAACTAAAAATGTGTGAGTAATTAAAATACAATAAGATTTTTTTTTTACACTTTTGAAGTGCTGTCGTTTGAAAACGCAGCGCTACCATGGTGGCAGACTATTTTTATGTGTTTTTTTTTATCGTCATTAATCGAACAATTCGGGTCTGCCAAGTTAACATTTCTTAAACCACACATTTTTAAATCATAAAAATTTTCTTCGTTTTAAAGGTGTTTCTGACCATCAATCCAAGAGGCAAACATGAACAAATTATTTAGAGTATCGTTTTTTTTTACATTTTTAAGGTGCTTTTAATTGATAACGCAGGTATGTTATGGTGGCAAGCGCGGTTAATGTTTTTTTATGGTACAATTAAAAAGTGGATATTAATCATGTCTGCCACACGAACAGAGCATATAGAAATTTTGGCACCTAGCTCCCTAACTATTAAACATTCACATTTCCATATAACATTAGTAAGGGGTCGCAGATGTGTGGGTGGATGTGTCGGACCGTCCGATCCACGCTGCTGGCTAGCGACCCTCCATAGATTTTACAAGTGGAGTCATTTATTGGAATCAAGCAGCGGTGCGGGCCAAGGATAAGTAAGTCTCTGAGAGAGTGATGAACAGGATAAAGGTAGTGGTCCAAAGAAAATTGATTCAGCCGCCGAGGAAAGAGCCAGCATCCTCTGTGGGAAGACGAGGGGCCATAGAGGGAATTGGCACATACTTCTAGTTTTGATCCACAGGCATAGCAGCCTCAGACTATCTAAAAAATAAAAACACCGCATTATCAACTAATAAGTGAAGCCACTTTTTTAAAGATGTGTACGTGAAAGTGTTGTCACCGGAAAGAGATAATCTCTATAATTTGGGTAATTTTTTAAGTTTTATATTTTTTTTTAAACATAAAGGAAGTAAAGGTATGAAGTAAGTACTGCAAATCATACAGGGAATATTATGAGCCGCAGTTTGTTTTAATGGGTGTATTCCAGCCCAGATTATGTACCGCAAGTCCTATATACTCTCCTGTCTGTCCCCAGCAGCGATGGATGGAGTATATGCATTTCCAATACCTATGTGAGCTAATAAAAATACCGATATACATCACCGGCGTTTGAACTATAACTATGTTTGTTGTAGATATAACTGCCTCTGAGGTGCAGCGGTAGTGTGAGCGACTGCTGATTATGAGGTTTCGGGTACCATCCCGGGTCGGCCAGTGTTATTGAGCTTTTTCGTAAAAAGAAAAAATCTCAGTAGCAGCCCGGAGTTTGACAATAGGCTCGCCCCCTATTACGTGGGACTTAAACATAGCTGGCGAACCGTAGGTGTGTAATAGGTACACCTCTGCCTACCCCTTCGGGAAATATAAGCGTGATTTTTCTGTGTGGTGACGGACTAAAAATACAAGTGTCACCCCATTCTTACCCACGGGTGTCGTATGAGGCGACTAAGGGAAGTAAGCAATTATCATCCATTGCATGACTGGTGGTATGGCTGGGTACCAAGTGGGAGTACTCACTTGGTATCGAGCCCGAGCGGGTTGGTACCACCATCTCCCGTGTGACCGGCCATGAAGCACATCGTTGCGTTTTGGCTGTAGCAGGAGATAGCCGTTTATTCTTTCATTTCATATCGGTGAAATGAAATGGTGAGCAGCGGCTTGACAATACGCTCGGTATAGTTGAGTCCATGAGCGACGGTTACCATTTACCATCAGATGGGCCGTGGCTCTTCTGCCACTATATGCTATACTATATGGCTAGAAAAATGTAAAAAATAAATATTTGTATACGTGATGACCTTGTCGTTGCGTACATGTCAGTGTTAACAACTTAATAGCCGCTCCTTAAAAGCATGTAGATATAACATTAAAACATAATTGCAAATATAACAATATACGTTACATAGTGAAAACTAACCTATGTCACGGATATATGCAATAAAATGTGAGGACACGCCTTAGTAATAAAATTTTAAGTAAACTACTACATTAGCTGAATAATTTCGATATAAAATTTTAGACTGCCCCTTCAGACAAAAAAGGTTTATGTGTTCAATTTCGAAGTGTGAGCTTGCCAGTTTGAAACCGTGGTATTACAAAATGTGTATTTTTCATTTTTGAAGTAAATACTTCTTTACGCACGCTTGACTTGGGGAGTAAGCTGGTGGGTGTGCGTTACGAAAAGTGCTGATCGGGCGAGGCGAACGGAAGTTGAGAGGGAGATATAAGTTATCCCCAGTTTTTACTTTTAAACCACCTCTTTATTAGAGAGAACAAAACAAAAAAACAATTATTCAAATCGGTCAAGCCAGTTTTGAGTTTTAGGGAGACTAACGAACAACAATTTATTCATATATATATATATATATATATATATATATAGACTAGCAAAAAATAAACACATCTATACCAAATTTAAAGTGGATACGTCCTCTAGTTCATTATTTTATCTATAGGTATTCACAAGAATCTAATATTTTTTTCCAGAAAATCAAATATAAGTACCACCTGTTTTTCCAAGTACTATTAAAATAAAGTTTCAACCAAATATATTCAGCTGTTATTGAGTAATTGAGTACCAAACATACAAACTTTTACATTTATAATATTAATAAGATTAAAAGTATCCTAACCTATTTACAATATGACTAGATTAGTAGATACCCACTACTTCGTATGGTAGCCTTTAGAATTGTGTACAAACAGAATAACCATATAAGCCAAACATAGGTATATTTGGAGTATACTTTAATAATTTAGATACATGTTAATTCGGTGTATCATCTATCTACTTACTGAATTTCATCCAAGTTGAACCGTGATGACGGAAACACATCCGAACACCTTCACAAACTTTCACATTTATAATACAATCGGTTTTGTTACAGTCTACTCTATTTATTTTATGTTAAAACAGTTAGATAACATGCGGTCTAGGTGCAATACTGAATGCCGAGTTCTAGTTGAACCAGTCCAGTGATATTTTTATAACCAGTAATTCTCGTTTAATTTAAGTCAATACATACGTGAATGAATAATTAATGACTCGTATGACACAGTCCTTATACAATATAGTGATGATAGAAAGGTCGGTAAACCAGTTTGAATAGCCAGTGAATAATTGTATATAAAGCTTGGAAGGGCTAGAGGCGCTGGATGCCAACGAGTTTTTCAAAATAATCGAGTTGGTAATGTTTCTGCCTCGGCGATTTAGCGGTAATGCATACGACTGAGGGTCTACGGGATCGGCCAATAAACAGATATTAAGATTTTACGTCAATCTCAGTAGCAGCTTAGGAGTTCAGTGGAACGCAAAGACATAATGCTCCACATTTCCTCTATTTAATTTTTTTTTTTTGACGACATCTTTGAATAATAATAATCCTTGTATCGTGGGCGACTTTATAAACATATAATTTTACGGACACATAGTACACCCAGACTCAGAACAACCATTGTAGGAATCGAACCCACAACACTCGGGCGGGGGGCCGGTATCTAAACCACTCCGCCATCCGTGCAGTCAAGTAATCTTGGAAGAGTTTCTTAGAGAAAAATCCAGCGAAGATTTTGCCCAGCCCTTTATTTAATCGTACGTTAACCCTAGAAAGCTAACGTTCGTCAAAATGACGAAAATCTAATAAATAACTGCCTCTCCCTTTCTAATAGTTCTACCTACGCACTTGAGGTTTCAGGCCAACTTATTGACCACTAGACTGTGTCCTATGGTGATCGCGTTTAGCCGGTAAATACTCCTGTATTAGAGGTTGTGTTGATTTTTATTTTTAGTTGTAATGTTGAGAGTGAAGAATGGCTGCGAGGTTTATCACAGATGACAATATGGTTCGTGGGTTAGGTGATGAAGATTATGGCAACACAAATTATGTTTCTGATAGTAAGAATGAGGATGGTTTGTTGGTTGATGACGTGGAAAGAGACTTTCACGACGAACCCTCTGACACAGAAGAAATACAAGTAAGTCCATTGAAGAGGAACAAAGAAGGTTGCCTCTTGGTGAATATGAATTAACACGGAGTATTCATGGCTCAAGTATTCAAGCTAAGGAAGATCTTCTCGTCCAATATTCGCAGTGTCTGAAAACGAAGGTCTACGACCAGTGTGTATTACCAGTGATGACATATGGAACAGAGACGTGGTCTCTGAATGTTGGCCTCATATCAAGGCTCAAAGTCGCTCAGCGGACCATGGAGCGGGCTATGCTTGGTATTTCCCTACGTGATCGAATCCGTAATGCGGAGATCCGTAGGAGAACGAGAGTGACCGATATAGCCCGCCGGGTTGCCATGCTGAAGTGGCAATGGGCAGGCCACATCGCTCGACGAACCGACAACCGTTGGGGAAGAAAAGTTCTCGAGTGGCAACCACGTATCGGATGGCGCAGCGTAGGACGGTCCCCCACCAGATGGACCGACAATCTGGTCAAAGCTGCGGGGAGCCGTTGGATGCGGTTGGCACAGGACTGCTCGTTGTGGCGTTCTCTTGGGGAGGCGTATGTCCAGCAGTGGACGTTGAAAGGCTGATGGATGGATGGATAGATTCATGGCTCACACAGAAACGTAACCACTAATAATTGCTTTATATCCATCGCATTAGCAAAGCAACTGCAGCAACAACCTTAGAAGTTGATAATAGTTGGAACTTTGCGGGCCAATAAAAGAGAAATACTGGATGAAATGAAGAACCACCGAGATAGAGCGACTGCTACTTTCATCTTTTGTTATGATGGGTCACTAACTCTCCTATCATTCAAACAGAAGTCATACAAAACGGTTTATTTGTTGTACTTGTGTGGCGAAGAAGGAACTGACCACACAACATTGAAAAATCCACACATTCTTCGGCAATCTGCTTCTGGAAGTCCTCTGCCTGAAAATTCCTCAACGAGGAAAATAAAAATTTGCAGTTTGTGTTCCTATGAAAAGGACATGACTAGTTGCAAAGTTCCCATTAGTGGTGAACAAAAAGTCGAGTTTTACCCAAATTGTGCCCAAAAAGTCTGAGTCATTTAATACTTTACAGTTAATTTTGGGGTTTTTTCGTTATAATATAAAAAAAAAATATATTTAAACAATAATTCCTAATATATAGTCAAAGTAATATTTAGTGCCTAATTAATCTCAAAAAACGTATACCATTTATTATTTGTGATTTAGTATATATAATAGTTAAATAAATACTCATATTTATCATAATTACTTTTATTTCATATTGCATTTATCCCATAAATAAAATAAACCTCATTAAAATAACATTTTTTTAATAAAAAAGCACATTTAGAAATGTTCGTCAAAAAGTCGAATGGTTAGCTTATTAAAGAGGTTCATGAACGTTAGCTTTCTAGGGTTAAGAAAGATTTTACGCAAATCCTATCCAAAACGGATTTTCCACGTAACACTATGACGCGAGAGAAGCCGTTGGTAATGCTCAAGTATAATATTATACACTTTCACTATGACATGAAACAAAACCTCACATCAAACAGAACAATAAAGCGGAACAGTGTAATAAACAGCTCGTAAAAAGAAGTGTTTGTTCCCCTATTCGTCCCCCATCACTCCGCATGCCTCATTTCAGACGACGCCACACAATCAACATTGTTCGGGCCCTGATTGAAAACTGTACATGTAATCACAGCTAATTGTAGTATGGTACAAATAAAAGCGACTAGCGGATACAATATTCACAATCGACAAATTTACTGCATTCAATAATCTTAAAATAAGTGACAGATCTCTATAGTAGGCTAGGGAACATCCTAGCAAGACTCGTGGATCCTGTTGGGGTATATCAATAAATCAATCAGTCAGTTTTATTTTCCACACTATTTTAAGATACAAGTAAATACATTATGGCTATTATTAGCAGCGATGATACACTAAAGTAAAAATACTCTTTCCGCTTATAACTTGGACTAATTTCTTACCATATCTCAAATGCATAGCTGCAACTTAATATGTCTATGATGAAACTAACAGATCAGCTGCAGCTACATACAAATAGCCGGGTCACTTTTTATATCAACGTTTAATTCGGGTTAAGTAGACGACCGACGTGTTATAATAATTAGATAGTTGACTTTTTATTAAAGTACTTCGCTATTAAATACGTAATACTTACAACATATAAATAGATGGAATTTATTTTTGAAACTTAGGTGCTGTTATTTTCTGTTCTAAAAAAACACGCACTAAAATCCACCAAAATATAGAAGAATCAAATTCCGTATTAGAAGCAACAAATCAATCTAAGTATTGTTATTAGTAAAATATGTTTGTCTCTGTCGTATAATCCGTCTTACTACCACATATATTGTCAATTACATAAAACATTTTTAATTATAATAAAAAAGAAGGATATTGGATCTGTATTTTAGCACTTGACATGCTCAGCTACTTTTAACACTTCCCCGGATTGGAAGGGACGCAGGTTCAAATCTCGCTCGCAGTAAAGTTCTCTTTTTCAACATTCACAAATAATTTGTTGTTTAAAGAGTTAAGGTTCGATCCCCGGGTTGGGCAATTTTATAGAGCTTTTTCGTAAAAAGAAAAATTATCACTGGCAGCCCGGCGTTTGGAAATGTGCCCGGTAGATGGCAATAGGCTCGTCCCTATTACGTGGCACCTAAACATAGCTGGCGACTCGTGAGTGTGTAAAACACCTCTGCCTACCCCTTCGGGGAATACAGGCGTGATGCTATGTTTGAAAGTGTAAGGAGTTCGCTTGCCGTTGATTGTTATGAAGAAGTTGCCAATGTAAAAAAGAAAAAAAAGAACTTTATTTCACGGTACGGCCATTTCCAATCTCCACATCATATTTGTCTTTACTACCCACGCCACCTATCGGATGAATTTAAATGCAATGCATTAATAAGTAGTAAGTAAAATTTTACAATTAAAATTCATACTATTTGATGGCACGATTTTTTAAACATTTTGATCTGTATTTGGTGTGGGTCGGTCGCCGTTGGTCAGTGCGATAGCTTAGCAGCCTAGAGCACATCCATGGCATGGAAGGGACGCAGGTTCCGATCCCGCTCGCACTAAATTGCTCTTTTTCCACATTCACAAATAATTTGTTCTTTTAAGTAGCGCGTGTGCTAAAATACAGATCAAAACATATAATTAATTTTCCTTCAAAAAATTTGTTTAAGAAAAACTCTTAAACAGATTGATCGTGCGTAATTAAATGGAATGATTATGCTTTAAAACAAGCGTTACTCAGTTTTTGAGAGCCTTATTTATTATTTAAGAGATAGTTCCTCGGGTTAAATTACTTAGAAAATTAATTGGGGTACTAGCTTGTTCCTATTTGTTTTAATTTCAAATCCTTAAAATTTCATTTCAATATTGAACTGGCGTTTAGATGAGGCCGAGAGAAAGTTGGAATTGTAGAATATAAAATTCGAAAGACGATTTTCGAAGTAAATACTTCTTTACGCACGCTTGACTTGGGGAATAGGCTGTAAGTGAATGATGGGGCGAGGTGAACGAAAGTTGAGAGGGAGATTTAAGTTAGTGAAGATAGAAAGAGAGAGAGTTACGTTTCGTATATTACTGTAGGGCAAGAGAAAGAGGTGCGAGCATACATTTTCTTTCTCTCTTTCTTCATTTTTTGTTATATATTATTATATTTTTTTATGCCTTCATTATTCAATTTTGCCGAAAAAACATTGCATTCAATGTTGAATAAATATTTCTCAAAATAAATATTTCTCAAAAAGTCAACTGGCGCAACTCGGGATCGATCTTGATGTTAGTGAAGTGAAGCCAGATGTTTTTTTTACTTTTTTTTATTGCATGTAGTGGCAGACGAGCCACGGTCCATCTGATGGTAAATGGTAACCGTCACCCATGGACTCAACTATACCGAGAGTATTGTCAAGCCGCTGCTCACCAATTCATTTCACAGATGAAATGAAATATAAACGGCTATCTCCTGCTACAGCCAAAACGCAACGATGTGCTTCATGGCCGGTCACACGGGAGATGGTGGTACCATGCCTGCGTCTAGAATGAATCAGAATCGTCTATGTCCTAGTTTATATAGCTTTTTCTTCGAACTTGACCTGTTCGAGGTTCAGACTTTTTGAATTTCAAAATAAATGTTTCTTTTCTTATAGGCCTATCATTTGTAATCTATTTAGAAAAAAAGGATTTAGGTAATATTAGAAAAGAGGATTTAGATAATATTACAGGTTGCGGGCAGAAACTAGTTTATAATAATGTTTTTTTTTATTGCATATAGTGGCAGACAAGCCACGGCCCATCTGATGGTAAATGGTAACTGTCGCTCATGGACTCACAGCATTATCCCCTATCACGGGACCGCTCGTTGTGGCGTTCTCTTGGGGAGGCCTATGTCCAGCAGTGGACGTTGAAAGGCTGATGAATGGAATGAAAATATACTAAGTTTTATCCGCGAATTCATCTGCGTGGACTTTAGTATTGGTTCAATATAATATAATGCAGGATAACACAGGATCCTATTACCAGGATAAAAATTATTCAATTTACTTTTCCACGCTCCAAACTATATATCCACAATTTCATGTCAATCGGTTTAGTAGTTGCAGCCTGAAAGCGTAACAAATAAAGAAACAAACTCACTTTCACGTGTATAATATTAGTAAGGACTAGCTGCTACCCGTGACTTCATCCGCTTAAGATTTAGATTAGAGATAGTTTTGTGCTGAACCCTAATTATTTTACAAAATTTAAAAATTAAGTACATTAAAGCAGGCTCTTGCTCGTGACTGTTATTTTCGATTTCACATTTTTCACTTTGTGTTTAATGTATAGTGCTAAGCATATCAAATGCTAAAAATATATATAAAAATATCTAAAAATACAAGTAGCTAAGTTCCTCCTTATAATATCAGCTAAATGCCAGTATGAAACTCCCAACCAAATCAGTCCAGCTATTCCATAGATTAGTCGGAATAAACAGAAAAATAGACAGACAAAAACTTTGAAAAGTGCTATTTTGTATAGGTAACATATATAAACATAGCATCACGCCTGTATTACCGAAGGGGTAGGCAGAGGTGTTTTACACATCAACGATTCGCCAGCTATGTTACATATTTACGAGTACTTTCTTAGGTATGCATTTAGTTAAACGCTGTTAATCACCGTGTAGGGCCGGCTTTAGAATCCTCCCACCCCTCTCCACCCATGGGAGTTGTAAGAGCCGACTGAGGGAATACCGGGGGAGTGGGCAGCAGCACTCCCTCAAGTATTAACAACATCCACTGCGATCGCTAACCCGCCTGCCAAGCGTGGCGATTACGGCACTATCCCCCATATGAGCGAAACACGTTGTGGCGTTGTCTTGGCGAGGCCTATGTCCAACAGTGGACGTCGAAAGGCTGATGGATGGATATGGATGGATGTTAATTAGACATTACAAACAGACATTTCAATTTAATTTATTTTTATATATTTACCTACTATAGGAAAATATTAACAAAATAATATTTCTGCCAAAACATAAATTTAACTTAGTGGCGAGGTTATGCATTAAGCTTTTCAAGATGAGCCGCCCTTGTATGTAGCTAAAGGGATCTGGCTGTCTCAGCATTTGCTTAGACAAACTGACCAACAACCATATTATCCTATGTAGACTGTGATATATTGAGTTCTGACTCATATTATAATTAATCTTGGAGCTACTTGGAATTGTTATTGGGCATACATATGTATATGTATACAATTTCAAAGACTTTCTTTTAGATCTAGTTTGTTTACTATACATGTTTAGTTATTTGTTTTTGTCAACAGTGAAAAGGATAGAATGTGGATAAAAGTAAAGACGACAAAGACGGACTTTAAGACTTTAACGCCCTCATTCACTCGGCGAAACTAAACCGAACGAGTTCTGATTATTACTATACGCTGATATTTCTTCTTCCCCGGTTGACGTGGCCTATTTATGCCAAAATCAGAAAGATTCTATCAATGCAGTAGCATAAAATTACAACTACCCACTAACGGTGAAATCGATCATTGTGTGCGAATTCCAGCTTAAATGGGCCGGCTCGATCGGGAAAATACCGGCCTCTCACTAGCGAGTGCAAGTGCCGGAAGCCCAAACTCCTTACCTATCTTCTCCTTATTGTCGTTTCTAGTCCCTCCTTAGTATCCTTCTTGTCCTCTGCGTATTATCTTCATATTGCACCCCTTTCTTTGCTGAAAGCGACGCGCGAGTTATGCCTCTGATGTTACTAGCGTCTATAGGCTATGGTAACCGTTAACCATCAAGTGGGCCATATGCTTGTTTGCCACCCATCCATCATCCATCCATCAGCCTTTCAACGTCCACTGTTGGACATAGGCCTCCCAAAGAGAACGCCACAACGAGAGGTCCTGTGCCGACCGCATCCAACGGCTCCCCGCGGCTTTGACCAGATCGTCGGTCCATCTGGTGGGGAGCCGTCCTACGCTGCGCCGTCCGATACATGGTCGCCACTCGAGAACCTTTCTTCCCCAAAGGTTGTCGGTTCGTCGAGCGATGTGGCCTGCCCATTTCCACTCCAGCATGGCAACCCACGTAGTATAAACCAAAAATAGGTCTACCTATGCGTAAATTCAAGGTTGTAAAGATGGGTTCTCAATATTCTTCACAAATATCCAATTTCCCAACGCAAAAAAATAGAGCTGTTCTACAAAGGTCACTCCACAGGTTGGCACTGTAACTAGAGGCGTCAGTATCTATTCAACAAATTTGCGATTCAATGAGTCTGAAGCGGGCAGCAATTGACGATATTGCTGTTTTACATAAGCCATATAAACGACGTTCCGTCCGTTTCGAAGGGAAATGGAACGCAATTTATTTATTTACGTAATTTATTAAGGAAAGATGTTGCTTAGTGAAAAATAATGTTGAATACTAATGCAGAATGGTAAAATAAGGTTAATCAAAAAGTTATTTGAATTTAATCTGTCGTTCTGAAATATACTTTTTATATTTTTTAAAACAACATGTTTCATATGGAAATAATACTTATTTAAGAACTTCACAAACATACAATTAATGGCACAAATTTCAACCAAACTCATTCTTTTTTGGACCGCACACATTGATCTATATAAATTAAGGATATATAATTGTGTTTATATATCATGGCAAAAGTTGTATATACTCTTATAAGCTTACTCAAATGTATAGCATTCATTTCGCATTAATTTTATAAAATCGTTATAACTTTTAACTGCGTGCGTGACACACAACAACGAGAGAAAAAGAGACGGCCAATGAGCTTTTCAAAAGAGATTTTAGTAGGTACTGTAATGCATTTTGATACGTTGTGAGCGTTGCGGCTGCTCGTGCGTCGAAACTTAACGGTTAGTTAATTATCTATGTAAATGTATTGAATGTTATACCTATGTAACTCACATTTAGGATCGATTAAATAAAGCTATTCCACAGGACCTGAAGGAAGCTCTAGACCTCAGATATTCTTTGGTCCGTTACGTGAACGTATAATTACCTACTGACTTACTCATACACAACGAATAAATAAAATAATCTGCGCACAAAAATAACCGATGTATACACAAAACCGTGATTGATTTATTTCTGAACATAAAACTTTATTTTTCTTTAAATTTCCGCTAAAAGTAGTGCAGATACAACTCTATAAATTAAATAGTACCTAGTACTGCGCACATTCAAACACGTATGGTGTTTACAAAATGCCATTATTTACCGAATTCAGGTACTCTGCCAGCTCAAACTTAATCTCCGATTACTCTGCCCTTAAGAGATGCTGTGTGACGTTTACCAAATCATAGTCGTCTTAAATTCAACTATAATTCCAGATCTTAGTGTATTCAACTAAAGAAATAGAATAAACAATTTAGCTATTCATATTGTTAGTTAGGTCTCGAAGGGTCCAAGTTATAAGTACCATGCTGAAGCTGATATTTTGAGAATAAAACTAACAGAACTAAACATTATTTAAAAAAATATGGTAATTGTCTATCGAAAATAATGTTGTAATTAAATCGACTAAAAATCGCTTAAATCGAGAGCCAATCCGTCAATTCCCTTCGTTACAGCTCAATTCAAATTATTCCTATTGATCTTTGGTAACATGTGACAAAGGGAACACAGTTCACTGTGAGCCCCAAGGGCATATCCGGGATAGGATCTCGTATCCCTTGACTACGTAAGCTTAAAATATATTGCTATCCGTGAACATTCATTATAGTATTTGTATGAACGATTTTATATAAATATATTGTTATGAAATTATTTGTGGCTTACCCGTCTACAATGAATCCAAGAGTAGGGTTGGGCTTTTAACCCGTAGTATGTTCATCTGTTTCTGCATAACCTCTAAAGTACTTATATTCAGACATATAAATTATCGTTAGAAGCATCTTGATTATTCCGTAGTTATATATATATATATAGGCTATGTCATACTACCACTGAAGTAATGCAACATAGTACCTACCAGTGGCCCGCCAACACAGGCGGAGAGACAGCACACGGCGGGTTACTTTAGTGGGTGAGGACCCCACACTACCCTGTTCGTTGCCCCGGACGACAGGGTGTGCGGTTAAGTATTCAAATTAATCATAACACATGCATTGATCTAGTAAAATGAACACATGTAACTGGTCTATAATCGCATTATGCCTACCTATCAAAATACTATTATTTTGACTAACCTATACGTTTCGAGTAATTTGCACGAACCGCAGTCACGAGTAGTCTAGTATAATGCGTTATATTACGATTATTAGACTTCAACTGGTATATAGGTACCTACCTCTACCATTGTAACATACTTCTACCAGTAGACAATCTGTTCTTTTATACATAGACCCTTCTGTTTCTCCATGTACTTATGATATTTTAAAAGCGTACAATAAAAATATTATTATTATAGTTCAGCCTGTCACTTTATTTAAACGCAATAAAGTTTTGAAAATAGAAAAAAATTAGAATTGTGTTCTGTATGGTGAGTGAGAGCGCCGGCGGTCCAAACTCAGGATACTCGATTCCCACACATCACAATCCTTTGTGTGATCCACAAATGGTTGTCTAGGTGTACTTTGTGACTGTCAATTGTATGTTTGTAAAGTACCCCGCGAAACAGGGGTTATTTCCCTAGTGCTTAAAAAATCGTCACACCAATTTTCTACTTACTTTAACAAAAGATAAGCATCTGGCACTAGATTGTACCGGCCATATATTTAGCAATCGATAAGATAAGCCAAGAAAAAGCTAATATGTTTTGTACAAGGGTTCATCCCTTACACCCCTAGTGTACGGCAACAAAGGGATCTGTTGCCCTACGTGATTACAACAAAGGGCTTGGTAGAACAACTCTATGAGCAACGAAAGGGAGCTTGCAAAGGGCTGATTGAATTGTAAGTTTTATTGTAAAAAAAACTGATAATATGGATCTATAGAAATAATATCATGAATTATTTTTATTTCGATATTATTAACGTATTTTATAAATATGGCTTTTAAAATTGTTGTTAGTATGAAATATTTATTTTTGGTAGAACAATTTAGATACCATCGTATTGTTGTATAGTAGACCCACGCCCCATAGATTTGTAGGTTAGTAAAAACTATTACAATCTTTAGTGATTGAGCCCTTTTTTTATATATATTTTTTTTTTAAGGCGGGAAAAAATGTTCCTAACCGCACACCCCGTCGTTCGGGGCAATGAACAGGGTAGTGTGGTTAGTGATTGAGCCCTACTAATATTATAAATGCGAAAGTGAGTTTGTTTACTTAAATCATCATCATGAAATTATGCAAACATATAGTTTGAAACCCAGAAAAGGACATAGGCTACATTTTATCCCAGAAAAGTGTATGATTCCTATGAAATAGCTATTTTTGCATAGAGATAATGTGCCGTATATATTCTGAAGTCCAAGCGTACGAAGTCCCGGGAAAGTGAGTTTCTTTGCATGTACTCGTATGTTACGCTCTGACGTGGTAACTACTAAACCAATCATTATGGAATTTTGCGTGTAAAGCACATAGGCTACTTTGTATGCCCGGAAAATGGACGGCGCTTCTGTGGGCTCGAAATTAATGTGCTATAGTGACGTATATTTATATTAGGTATTGCACAGATAACGGAGCAGCGTTGAAAATATGATATTTTAGCAAATAATCATATATTATCAAGGGTTTAATTTATTTTTTTTGAAAAGTGGTAGGTATCTTAAAGTTTTTAGATATTTTATATATATTTTTAGCATTTGACATGCTTAGCAACATACATTAAACACAAAGTGAAAACTGTGAAATCGAAAATAACAGTCACGAGCAGGATTTGAACCTGCATCTCCTGGATACCGTCCAGATGCTTTGCCAATTCAGCATATCTTAAAGTTCATCCCATCTAAATTAAATAAGGATTAAATGATCCACGAGAGATATTTAAAATATTAATAACTTTTATCCCGAGAATTATTCCAAAGTAGGTATCAGTTGTTAATAGGGATGGGCCGAAATTAATTTTACATTCGGTTTAACAGAATTCTGCCGTGTGGGGCCGGCTTTAGAATTTTCCCACCCTTCTCCACCCCTGGGAGTCGTAAGAGCCGACTGAGAGAATACCGGGGGAATGGGTAGCAGCACTCCCTCGGACTTGTAATTTTCTAGTCACTATAGGCTACGGTAATTAATTATCTTCAAGCGAAACGAATACTCGTCTCGACCCCTTTATAGTATAAAAAAAATCACATATACAGCCAACGCTATACAATATTGTAACGGCTAAAAGCGTAGTAACAGGGTGGAATCCCTGAAGGCGTATCAAGATAATAACGGGGAAGGGAAGTCGGAGATAGAAACCTTGAAAAGCAAGGACGTGTTGTTTATAGCGGCTTAACCTTCAGTTTATATTGTATTGTACGAGTATATATATTGTACATATTACGCTTGGATAACTTATTTATATTCACTGTAAGAGCTTAAAGTCATTATAATAAGTTATTATTACGATTTAAACAGGCGACTAGAAATGGAGTGGTGGCGGAGAGGAAGTAGAGTGAATAAGCATGTGGACTTCTTGCGCTCTCACTCACCCAATGAAACGCAACTAGGAATAATTTCACTTCAGGTATTCTGTGAGGGACACCGGTCGAGATCCATTGATGTTACAATAATAAGTAATTTTTTTTAAAGAAAAGCCAAATGCTTTTTGGTAACATTTCATTGTCATGGTAAGTCGTAAAATTAAGTAATAACCTCAAATATATGTTTCAGTCAGGATAGGATATTGAACTTGCTAACTATCGTCCTTCCCTATCCCAGAGAAAGCAACGAAAAAAACCAATAACGATTTTTTTACTTACCTGAGACTAGAACTCGTACCATCGCGCACAAAATTTTCATACTTATGTCACATGACACAAGGGTAATCAACATTATTTCAAGCTACTTGATTATAAGTAAGAAGTGTCACCATCATATAATAAAGCGTGATAAAGCTTATTCATATGTATGTAGAGCAAAAGTATTGTACAAGAATTAAAATATGCATCAGACCCATTAGTATGTAGAGCCCTTATTATTTATCTTCGACTATAAATATGATTATTGACCAGATTTAACTAAATTACACACATTACTGCCTCAGTGGTGTCGCTACACCACCGACACTACCGCTGTAGTGTATGCAACTGCTAATCATGAGGTCTCGGGTTCGATCCCCGAGTCGGGCAAAATGCTATTGAGCTTTTTCCTAAAAAGAAAAATTCTCAGTAGCAGCCCGGAGTTTGGAAATGTGCCCAGTAGACGTCAATAGGCTCGCCCCCTATTACGTGGGACTAAAACATAGCTGGCGAAACGTGAGTGTACAGTACACCTCTGCCTACCCCTTCGGGGAATACAGGCGTGATGCTATGTTTTTGTGTGTTACATACATCATATATTATTAAATTTAAATAGTATTAAAACGATGTTGTGATTATTATAATCGACAATTAACGTTTTTATAAGTTATTGCTAAAAGACACACAAATTAAAAATAATACCAAATAAGTGCACTTAAAAACAACGTGCACTACAATTTTGAAATGACTCATTGTCGAATGTAAAGATTACACACGTAAATATAATCTATACATGTATATATATATAAGACAAAGTTGGTCACCATAGATACCTCAAGAACGGCTGAACCGATTTTTATGATCTTTAGTTTATTTGATTAGTCTCTACCCGGACTTACCAAAAAAAAAACATAAAGATATTTACATTTCTCATACATTTTAACTAATAAGTAAAAACAGAATTTATTGATTCTGAGCTGGTACGAAGTTTGCCGAATCAGTAAACGTATAAAATAAAAAATAATGACAAATAATATTATTACTACACTCAACCCTAAAAACAAAATCGAATAACAGGTGCTGCCTATTATAGGCAATAGTTTTTCTATCAAAAATTATATTGGCACTTACAATCAATTAAGTCGTCACGCGATTGGTTAGGCCAAATTAAAATAAACAGTAAACTGATATAAAACAGTCTATTTTCGTACACCGCTA
Organism: Leucoma salicis; assembly: GCA_948253155.1. Classification (NCBI taxonomy): domain Eukaryota; kingdom Metazoa; phylum Arthropoda; class Insecta; order Lepidoptera; family Erebidae; genus Leucoma; species Leucoma salicis. The sequence continues at coordinate 4,299,986 of OX411811.1, forward strand.
TAATCAAAATCACACACAAAAAACTTTCATCACCAGATTTTCGCGACACCAACATACTACTGAGATTAAAGATTATCTCAAGAGTCAACTCACCGCAACCTTCACGCCGAGCATGTATTTACATAGGACAAGAACGTTTAACTAACAATAGTCAATAAAAAAAATCCTTTACCTATTTGTGGTGCATAATCCATTGTGTCGGTTTAATTGCTCCGTATGTGACGTCCCATGACGATATCGTAAAGCGGGAAGAAGACGACAGTATGTTCGAAAACACGTAGTTCTTCTCCGATTGTCGGAGCTAGACTGCGGTATCCCGCCCAGCGCGCGGGATGGGGCTTGGGGCAGATATTTGCCCTTAAATGTAGGGTTAGTATCATTTCGTCGTGACTAGGACAATCCCGGATTTTTAAAGAAAATAATCGTTAGGTTGGTAAAAGCGGTAATCTGATCAAAACTTCTAAAATTATTTTAGAACCTTTTTTGGTACAAATTATTTGTGAAAAAGAGATTTTTTTTACGAGCGGGATCGAACCCGCGTCTTTTCCAATCCAGGGAAGTGCTCTAAGCCACTGAGCTATCGTACAGATATTTGGATCATCCCAATCTTGTCTTTACGAACAATTTTTTCAATCCCAAATTTGTCTTTACGAACATTTAAAAAAATCTCCTTATTCACAAAAAAACACTTTTTCCTTATTCACAAATAATTTGTACTTTAAAAAGTGGCGGAGCATGTCAAATGCTAAAAAATATAGATCAAAAACCTTTTTTGGTGATAATTTTTGATTAAACTTAAATAAAAACTTGTATTTATCTCGCTATTGTATATAAATAAGCTTTTACTTGCAGTGGAGCTGCGTGCAAAAGCTACCAGTCAAGTAATAGAATCAACACAAAAATACAAAAGTTAGTTTTTTTATACTTTATATTATATGAAGATATCGCAATATACTTTTTTAGATAACAGCCAATTTTTAATGAAATAAAGCTTAGAAACCCTAATTGAAATCTATTCAGTAGTTTTTCCGCGATGGGCGCACAACGACCGAGCTCTATCATTTTATTTTATAAATATTTTAATAATTACATAATAATACATAAAATTATTTTAAAAATAATATATGCAAAAATCATTTGTCTAAACATTTTTAATTAAACATACCAGGACTGATTCAGCTTGACGTATTTTGTTGAAACTTTTCTATAATTATCCAAAGTGCCATTAGCCATTATAATGTTCTTTTCTACCTTCTGACCAGACCGTTTCTAGTTTTTTAGCAATTAAGTTGAAATGGTCACTATATGATTGCTAATAATTATACTAACACTCCCATATGATTTCTATATAAGCTACTCCAGCAGTACTGCTCAGGTGCCATACCGGTGGTGCAGTTCACTGTGAAGACAGTTGCCTGAGATTTCCACTTGCACATTATCAATAAACTCGTAATAGAATTAAGTATTGTTTAATGTACGCTAGCAGCCCCAACAGTGTACAAGTATTGGGTTAATAAAAAACAATCAGGTTAAGGTATGGACTAAACTGAACAGCCCCCAATAAACACAACGTGCGGAAATGTGAAATCGAAATAGAAAATAATTGTCACGAGCAGGATTTGTACTTGCAACTCCTGGAAAACATTCCCAATTATCACAATTGCAATGTGATAATTGCTCGGGATTGCGAATCTTGATATTTTTCCGATTGCACATTTAAGAAAATATCAAAGTAGCTCTAAAATGGTGGTTATCCTACTTATAATTAAATTAACCGTCAGTATGTATCCCCACAAATTGCGAATGTTTCCCGCGTGATGAGTTTTCTGTTGCTATTCAAAGCTACCAACAGTACAACGGTGATAAACATTAAATAACAATAAACATTAAATAACAATAATATAATAAAATAAATTTGAAACTATCTATTGTGGAATAACTCCTGTATCGCTTGCTGCGATGCCTTAAATCTTAGAGTGGCCTTGTATATAGATTACTCTAGTGGTAGCCTATTTATCTCAGCATGAATAGGCCAGTTCAATCGGGAGAGTACCACCCACTCACAAAAGATCTGTGTGTAACAACGGTAGGTTACCCTACCATTGTGTTACGTATGGTGAGAGCGCCGGAGGCCCAAACCCCGTCCCTATCCTCTCCTTATTATCCTTCCTATCCTCTCTTTAATATCCTTCCTATTCACCCTATCCTATCCCCGTCCTTGGAGCTGATAACGCGCTAGTGATGCCTCTGGTGTTGCTAGCGTCTATAGGCTAATAAACAGAATAGGGAGGTGGTTCGCCTCCGGTGTTTTAACTCAACATACGTAACACAACGGTAGGAACTACCGTTGAATTGATTTAAGCTACATTGCCTCACGGATCAAATGCAGACGCATAGGACATTTGAGATGTTGTGAGGTGAGGGTCGGGATACCTCCACGTGGTGCACCCCGGGCAAGGTTAGCACTCTAGTTCTAGTGCCGGCAGCTGAATCCCGGCAGGGGACGGGCCTCCGCGTGTCCCTCTGATTAGCAGAGGGCACAGTGGATAGGCCGGACGGCCGCGAAGCTTATTCGGTGGAGGAGAGGGTAACCCTCTTCACATTGAAGCTCACTAAGGTGGCCTTTAGTGCGGTGGAGTCCCTCCAGCGTAAAAACCAGGCCGGGAGCCTCTACCTGGCGGCCGCGAGGTCTCTAGCCCCTGGTCTCCTGACGGAAGAGCAGATGCGCCAGATCATGGATCGCGTCTGCGCGGTGTATGACCCACGTATCGGCTCCTTAAGCGCTAGGGTGCCGCCGGAGCCAAGGCTCCGCCCAGCATTGACCGCGGACAAGAAGTTCGCGCCGCCTTCAGGCCCAATGCGACTACCTCGTCAGGGTGGCGGCGTGGCCAGTTACTCCGCAGCCGCGGCTGCGCCGCCCAGGGGGCAGAGCAAAGCTGCGGAGACGAAAGCGGCGCCGAAGGCTGGGCAGCGCTCCAAGGGCCAGCCCAGAGAGGAGTTCCCCCCTCTCGCGCGGGCTGGACAGCCATCACATGCCCCAGCAACCGTGCCCCCGGATTCTCGAGTCCCATCGCCCGCGACTTCTGGCCCTGCGCCCTCTGAAGAGGGTTGGCAGACAGTGGACCGCGGAAGGAAGAAAACCCGGGGGCAAGAGAAGGAAGAAGGGGGCTGCGTCTAAGGCTGCTGCCCGGGCTGCGGAACTCGCTGCGTCAAGGAGCAAGTCCAACCCCAAGAAGCCCTGCAAGCTTCAGACGCCAAAAACGGCAGCGGTGACAAGCACCATGCTGCCGGATTAGTCGCGGCCCGGACCCGCCAAACCCGCACAGGGACTCGATTTCTCGAGTTCGTATGGTGAGCAGGAGCGCCGGTGACCCTAACCCCCTCCTTATCCTCTCCTTATTGTCCTTCCTCTCCACTTTCTATACCTTTCTTTGAAATTAGCGACGCGCGAGTAAAGCCTCTAGTGTTGCTGGCGTCTATAGGCTACGTTAACCACTTACCATTAGGTGGGCCATATAAAAGTTACTCTATGTGTGCCACCCACTCAGTATATTTAAAAAAAAAAGAATCGAATATGTTAGTTATTCACTCGAGTATCAACTTATTAATATGTCATTTACAAAATAAACTTCGCACTTAACATGTATTTTTCTCGAACAAACGTTAAAAATTAAATGCGCTATAGTTTTATGCTCTACATGCCCATTTTACATTTACAGTAAATATTAACAATAAGTTAGGTAAATATTAAGTAATCCGTCTAAAGAATCAGCCAATATACATAGAGTAGGTAAGTTATGAAGATCATAGACAATTATACCTATCTGAGCCTACCTATCGATGCATGGGAGGGACTGAATATAATTTACCCTGATCTTGGAACAACTGTTCATAATTTGTAACTCTCATAGCCAAAAAAAAAAACAATAATTAAGCAAGTAGTACTATATTTTTCTTTGAACCATCACATTGTTATAAATTATGTTCTTTTCTTTCTTTCATTGCCATGCTTACCTATATACTAGGTGCTACCTGCGAACTTGCCTGCGTGGAATTTCGTTGCTTTCTTTTTTGTGCAGAACCCTAATTATTTTTCTAAAATTATTGTAGCCTAAGTTACTTCTTACAACATTAGCTATCTGTTAGTGAAACTCCCGTCTAAATCGGTCTAGTCTTTTCGGAGATTAGCTGTAACAAGGAGACAGACAAGCATACGGGCAGAACTTTATAAATTGGTATTTGTTATAGGTAACGTAGGTAAGTATACTTTGATATGCATTTAGAAAATAACTGTTATTTAGACATTACCCACAGACAGTAATTTTATTTATTTGTGTAAATTATGATTAACAATGCCCCCTCTTAGACAGCAGTTAGAATTTGTATCACAACTATGTTCTTTCTTTGACACCTTGATGACAAGTTTAATATAAAACAACAGATGGCGCTGATTCAAACTGTTATTTACTAATTCAATACGTGCTCAAATAAAATTAGGCAATTAGTATTTTTGATAGAAACATTTTGACTTAAAAAAACTAGATATTTTAGTTTGGTTTTCTATTAGTGTATTTTAAAATACTATTATTAGTAAAAAAAATATATGTCTGCATAGGTACCTCCCTGTTTTTTTGTTATGGCGGGAAAAAAAAATCCTAACCGCACACCCCGTTGTTCGGGGCAACGACCAGAGTATTGTGGGGCCCTCATCCACTAAAGAAACCGGCCGCGCGCCGTCTCTCTGCCTTTATGTTAACATAGTTCCAGTGGCCCGCCAATAATGGCGGAGAGACGGCAGACGGCGGGTTTCTTTAGTGGCTGAAGGCCCCACACTACCCTGTTCGTTGCTCCAAACGACGGGGTGTGCAGTTAGGAACATTGTTTCCCGCCTTAACAAAAAAAAGAAAGGGGGTCGAGACTCTCTCATGACGCCTCACCAGCGGGGAAGGGGGGGTCAAAAATCCTCAAAAAAGCCTGACGTAAATAATGGATGCCTCCTTGTGTAGGTACTGCTTCTGAAATTTTAGTTTTGGAGCCGATTAATGTAATTCGATATTTTTAGTAATTTTAAACACGTCTATAGAAAACAAATGACTGTAATAGGTATGACGTTAATCTAGGAACATTTTTTTAAATTATATGCATTGACAAGTTACTCATAAATGTTATTTTCATATAAAATCCTTATCGATAAAAGTTCGAAACCAGTGGGCCTAGCCAAGTTGCATTCTATGATCGCTAACGCTAATAGAAAACTATTTAATTGTATTAGAATTTGACATCTTTAACCATAGATAAAGAACCTATATTTATCTAAGTCTTTAACAATATCTATAACGTCAAGTCACGTGAATTAACGTTAGAGATGTCAAATTTCCATACATTTAAATAGTTTTCTATTAGCGTTAGTGATCATGGAATGCAACTTGGCTAGACCCATAGGTACCCATTCCATCAAAAGTCCATATTATTCAGTGGCTCTAAGACCAGCTCTATTCATTTGAGGTGCGTACCCTTTTTTTTGTTAAGGCGGGAAAAAATGTTCCTAACCGCACACCCCGTCGTTCGGGGCAACGAACAGGGTAGTGTGGGGCCCTCACCCACTAAAGAAACCCACCGTGTGCCGCCTTTCCGCCTTTGTTAGCGGGCCACTGGAACTATGTTACATTCCTTCGGTACGCACCTTATTCTATTTACCGATGCAGAGTTTATGTTCCACATATTACGCAAATATATTTATTTGTAAGTTCGATAGATAGCGCTATAACACCAACTCAATCGCGCTATTGTTTTGTTACAGCACAGGGCTTACATACTACGAGAATGAAAATTCTAGCTTGCCAACCCATCTGATTTAAGCGAGCGAAGAAAAATTCGAAACATTTTTTTATAGTTACTCGAAGTAAATTCTCGAGTGGCTTATCTAATATCATCTTATATGTTTAGCTGCTAGCGTGCTAGCTGTAAGCTGATCTGCGTTATTTTGCCATATAAAATATAATTATTTATAGAGAATTTTTAGGGAATTTCTAATATTTCTATTCTAGCGTAGAAAAAAATAACTAACTTATATGCCGAATTACCAAAATCCCCAAATAAAAAATATTGTCCAAAAAAATAAAATATTTTTTTTGGGGTGGACCACCCTTATCACTTTAGGATATGAAAAATAGTTTACATCCTATTCTCAGACCTACTGAAATTGTAATACGCACAAAATTTCATAAGAATCGGTAAAGCCGATTCGGAAGAGAATGACGACAAATACTTAACACAAAAATTTTGTATATTAGATAAAAATCTTAAAAATATCTTCAGCAGAACCATCGAACTTAAAAGTGCTACAAGAAAAAACCATTTCGTGTGACTGTGATATAAATTCATTATTCATCATAATAATTCATATTACAAATTGATTCAATTAAAATTTGTAGAAGTGTAAAAAATACTGGTTGGTACTACTGACAGAGAGAGTTACTCAAGTTTGGCAGCCTTCGCAACACGAGTTGTGTACTCAACAACTCGTGTTGCGAAGGCTGCCAAATGTCAACTGAGCAACGTGGTAAACTACGCCCTAAAATTTTACTCCCACTGGGAAAAGACCTCCTTTTTTTTTTGCCTTGTAGTGAGGCAGTAATGGGCATCCACGGGCAAAGCTGAGCGCATTACCGGCGAGATGGCCACTGTCAAAATGTAGTTGCTCTATTTGATTAGCGATATGGTAAAATATATAGTAAGTACCTGGAAGATTAAACAATTGAAAGACGCTATGCTGTGTAACCTCAAAATTTTTGCGACTTCTTCCACTTTTTTCAATGTTGGATCTTTGGGAAATAAATGTACATCGGGGTTATTACATTTTGGTCCAGCACACAGAGGCATATTACAAGATAATTCAAATTTACCAAATTACAGGTTACCAAATTACAAATTGTATGGATATGATAGTTTTCAGTGGCCATATCGATAATACGCCATCTGCTGTGAAATAATGGCAGTAAACATCCCCATTGGTTGAGAATGGCTGTTTCATTCTTTAGCGGTGAATCAAATTAGTTTGGTGTTTCTTAATCCTTACGGTCGAAGACCACTCGATTCCAGATCCCCTGAAAACAATACCATTATTTCGTACATTATTCATAATTATATATATATATGGCAAGAGATGACGCTGATTTAAACTTTGACTTCATATATTTTTACAAAATAATGGTTGTTGATCCAAAATCTCTGACTCTCTTTACAAGGTCAACCTGACTTTATAAACTAATAAATACAATTGGCCATATATTATGGACCGAGCGATGTGTGGGGTATGGACCCTCGAAGCAAGCTTAACCTTATAAAACTTGCTCCAACTTGATCAGTGAGCTTCCTAGCACATTCTGTTCATCAGGCTCTGTCCCAGGAATATACATAGTCTACATATACGAAATCGTATTTTTAGTTATATGTAAATAACTAAAAATACGATTTCGGCCAGTGTTTTCCAAAATATCTAGTTTCAGCTATAGTTTCGCTTTCAGTGAAACTGAGATCGAGGGCGTAGTTTCAGTTTACACTTATAGGTAGTATAGATAGGAGGTTCTGTAACAGTTTTGCTTCGTAGATCAAAAACCGCGACCTCTATGACAATTATGAAGTAAGTATCTTTTTTTAAGCGGATTTAACAAACAAGAACATTAACTGCTTACTATCAGGCGTGCGTATTCTTCCACGTGGTACTTATTAGAAATAAAATAACCATAGTACATTCCATATTACTTTCCCACCTCACTAAACTAAAAGAACTAATACTAATCAGAGCTATGTCCGTACATTTAAGATATTTAAGAAAAAATACTGTAATCTATACTATTATAAAACTGTAACAGAGCTGTGTCTGTACATTTAAGATATTTGAGAAAAAATGACTGTAATCTATACTATTATAAAACTGTAACAGAGCTATGTCCGTACATTTAAGATATTTAAGAAAAAATGACTGTAATCTATACTATTATAAAACTGTAACAGAGCTATGTCCGTACATTTAAGATATTTAAGAAAAAATGACTGTAATCTATACTATTATAAAACTGTAACAGAGCTATGTCCGTACATTTAAGATATTTAAGAAAAAAATACTGTAATCTATACTATTATACAACCGTAACAGAGCTATGTCCGTACATTTAAGATATTTAAGAAAAAAATACTGTAATCTATACTATTATAAAACTGTAACAGAGCTATGTCTGAACATTTAAGATATTTAAGAAAAAATGACTGTACTCTATACTGTTATAAAACTGTAACAGAGCTATGTCCGTACATTTAAGATATTTAAGAAAAAATGACTGTAATCTATACTATTATAAAACTGTAACAGAGCTATGTCTGAACATTTAAGATATTTAAGAAAAAATGACTGTACTCTATACTGTTATAAAACTGTAACAGAGCTATGTCCGTACATTTAAGATATTTAAGAAAAAATGACTGTAATCTATACTATTATAAAACTGTAACAGAGCTATGCCCGTACATTTAAGATATTTAAGAAAAAATTACTGTAATCTATACTATTATACAACTGTAACAGAGCTATGTCTGTACATTTAAGATATTTAAGAAAAAATGACTGTAACCTATACTATTATAAAACTGTAACAGAGCTATGTCCGTACATTTAAGATATTTAAGAAAAAATTACTGTAATCTATACTATTATACAACTGTAACAGAGCTATGTCTGTACATTTAAGATATTTAAGAAAAAATGACTGTAACCTATACTATTATAAAACTGTAACAGAGCTATGTCCGTATATTTAAGATATTTAAGAAAAAAATACTGTAATCTATACTATTATAAAACTGTAACAGAGCTGTGTCTGTACATTTAAGACATTTGAGAAAAAAATACAGTAATAGACTATATAGGCGTGTCTAAACGCAAAACAATTTTTTTTAGATTTTTTGTCTGTATGTCTGTTTATCTGTTTGTCTGTTTATTTGTTCGCGCATCACGCAAAAACTACTGAACGGATTTCGACCGAACTTTTTTCATTTGATAGATCTCGATTAGACTTAAAAACTGGTATATATTTTATCCCGCTATTGGGAACCAGAGATATTACAAAAAAATAATTTTCAAGTTAGCGTTGTAAGATGTTTTGCTGTACCTACCTAGTTATTGGTACTTATAATGGAACAACCTTTTCATATAAGCAATACGAAAGTCTTACTGCCTTAAAATCACGTTAATTCCCCAAGTAGTAATATTGAATTTCATTTAGATTAGATTTACGTAAACAACATAGCCTATTTTGTTTAACATTATCAAGTTCCCGTGAACAAGCGAGTACCCCCACTTGGTATCCAAACCTACCACCAGTAATGCAATGTGTGATAATTGCTAACTTCCCTCATAGGTCTCGCACGACACCCGCGGAAAAGAACGGGTGGAGTGGTCCGTCACCACACAGATTAAAAATATACTGCCTCCGAAAAACCTTATATCTAAAATGTACAGCTCTGTTACAGATATCTTCTATTACATATAATAAAATTGAAGTGTCTATTGGTAATGTTTAAATAACAGGTTTTTACTAAATGTATACAAGAGTATATACGCCTATAACAAAATACCAATTTTTTAAGTTTTTGTCTGTCTATGTGACTGTTTGTTCCGGCTAATCTCTGGAACGGCTGGACCGATTTGGACGGGACTTTCACGAGCAGGTAACTGTTGTTATAGCACGTAACTTACTGTACTTTTATTTTAGAAAAATAATTACGGTTCCGTGAAAAAAAAACATGAAATCGTGAGTTAATAAAATCTCCTGAATGGCTCGACTGATTTGAACGGGACTTTCACTAGCAGATAGCTTGCACGTTGTTATAAGGAGTAACTTAGGTTTTTTTTATTGCATTTAGTGCCACGGCCCATTTGCTGGTAAATGGTAACCGACGCTCATGGTCTCAACAATACCGAGACAATACTTGTCAAGCCGCTGCTCACTATTTCATTTCACAGATATGAAATGAAAGAATAAACAGCTCTCGCTACAGCCAAAACGTTACGATGTGCTTCATGGCCGGTCACAAGGGAGGTGGTGGTACCAACCTGCTCGGACCTGATACCAAGTGAGTGCTCCCACTTGGTACCCAGCCCTACCACCAGCTTCCCTTAGTCACCACGCGTGTGCGCATGTCGTATGCGACACCCAACCCAGAAAGAATGAGGTGGTGACACTTGTATTCTTAGTCCGTCACCACGTTTAATTTAGGAAAAATAATTAGGGTTCCGCACAAAAAAACAAAAACCCGTGAGATTTAAAATTGTGAATAAATACCGATTCAAATAGATACGTATATAAATCGAATAGGTATACATCCAATATACATAATATGCCGTGTGGGGCCGGCTTAAGAATTGTTATACGGACTATTTTAAGATAGAATATATCCAACTAGACATGATGGTATAAATTAATATATCAATATATGGATAAATTATAGGGAAAAGATTTTTGTACGAGTGGGAATCGAACCCGCTTCTTTTCCAATCCGGGGAAGTGCTCTAAGCCACTGAGATATCGTACAGATCTTTCGATCATCCCAATCTCCTTATCACATTTGTCCTTACGACCAATGCCATCTATCGGAATGCATTTACCTCGAACCAGCTAGGCGCACTTCCCTCAATATACTAAACTTAGTTTATGTTTTTCAAAAGTCTAAAAAGCTATGAAAACCACTTAGAATAAGTCACCTTTAATAATTCGAATAAGTCACCTTTAATAATTAAAATAAGTCACCTTTAATAATTATCCGAAATATTTTATTTTTTCCAGAACGTGTCAACCTTGTGTGTCGAGATAAATGTCAATACAAATAATATAGCCTTCTACAATTTTATGTGTGAAGATCTGCCATCTATAAATTGATTTTGGAACTATTTAATAAACGTTCCTTATCGTTAGATGGTGGTATTCTCAATAACATGTATAACATTAGAGATATTGATACTAGATGCACTAGCCCCTTAGACGCAACTATCCCTACCTGACCTTACTAATTATACTAAACACCAGTTGGCATGGCTGACCCAACTTACATCCTTCCTGCTTCCCCCTTCTCTTAATTCTAATGCGATATTAGGGGAACTGATAAATAAATATTAACAATAAGTCCCATCTAAAGATTCAGTCAAAAAATCATAAACAATACATACTACACCGATGCATGAGAGGAACCGAATAATAATATAATAAAATTTACCTGATTTTGGATCAACTGTTCCTAATTCGTTACTCTCAAATGCCAAAAAATATAAATAATTTGGAAAATCCAAAAGTGCACGCCTCATAATCCTCATTTTTCACAATAAAATTGATTATTTGATAAGTAACTAATAATGTATTGGTCTTACTAAGTAGTTGTCAATAAATCACATAGATAGATCTAATTTCAAAAAGTACCTTCTCATGTCTTATACGCCATCTAGCGCTAATTTTAAGAAGTACTTCTACATTGGCCTATAGAAATAGTTCTCACGAAATAAGGATAGCACTGATTTTAGTGTCACGTCGAGCGTAATATTCACTATTTTTATTTAATAACAATCAAACCACATCGAATCAGACCATGAAAAGTGATGGGGCTCTATTCGTAATCATAATAATTCGTAAAAGAAAAAAAAGACTTGATTAGTAAAGTATTTTGGTCGTTATCGTGTTAACATACATTACCTACAACAAACGGACGTCCAAGACATCACTTTTTAAAACAGTTTTTTAACTAGTTTAAATAACAAAAATGGCACAAAAAATATCATGAGTGTTAAAAATAGTGTTGTTTCTTGATATGTGAAATAAAATAATATATACACAATATATTATTTTACAATGCAATATATGATAAATAGAGACATTTTAAGTTTGAAAAATCAGTTGTTCTACGTAAAACGAGAGCAGTGCCCACCTCAACGCTTTGCTTATGAGGCGTGCAATAAGCAAGTACTATATTTTTCTTTAAACCATCATATTGTTATAAATTATGTTCTTTTCTTTCTGTCATTGCTATTACATAGCTCACTAGGTGCTACCGCCGCGCCCGCGTGGAATTTCGTTGTTTTCTTTTTGTGCAGAACCCTAATTATTTTTGTAAAACATTAGTAGCCTAAGTTGCTTTGTACAACATTAGCTATCTGCCAGTGAAAGTTCCGTCTAAATCGGTCTAGTCGTTCGAGCTGGAAATAGACAGACAGACATACAGGAAAATAATTATAAATTGGTATTTGCTATACGTAACGTTTAGTAACGTATAGTTTCATATATGCATTTAGTAAAAATGTTATGTTATTTAGTTATTACCGACAGATGCTTCAGTTTTATTTATTCGTATAGAATAGATTATGATTAACAGTGCCCCCTTTTAGGCAGTAGGTAGAAATGATAGTACAACTATGTACTTACTTTGACACGTAGATAACAAGTTTGATATGAAAAGAACAGATGGCGCTGATTTAAACTGTTATTTTCTCATTCAATATGATGTGTCCAAATAAAATTAAGCAATTACTATTTTTGATAGAAACATTTTGTCTTTATAAAACCTAAATTTATTTTTTGGTTTTCTATTAGTATAATTATGTTAAAATACTATCATTTTTGATTCATATTACTGTATACCCCAGTGGTATATACCCCACTTAATGTACATGCGTCGCGATGGCCGCATCATTAACCATGAGGATTATAGAAATTAGATTCCTAGGAACTGGTCCCAAACCAACTCAGTGAGAGTAACCCGTTTGTAGCTGCAGCACAGAACATTCTTACAGCTGCAGGCGGCGTTGATCTCCCACTGAAGGAACGTAATATGGTTCCGGTGGCCCGCCAATAAAGGCGGAGAGATGGCACACGGCGAACGACGAGGTATGCGGTTAGGAAAAATTTTTCCCGCCTTAACAAAAAAAAGGTGGCGTTGATCTCACTGAAATGAACCAAAGTTCGGCATACAGCTCAGCTACCCCGGGACCGTAAGTATTCAAGTGAAAGGCCCAAATCGAGCCGCCCGATGATGATCGCGAGCGAGTTTGTCAACCCTACTGCTACTATCAGCTAAGAGTAGGAATTAGGATACATTTCAACATAGCCGCGTGAAGTGGCCTATAAAAACCTTGATAAATAACGTTAAACTATTTTTTTTATATTATTCTAAATTTAAATAAGCATATTATATTTTTTTAAATGAGTTCGGCATGAGTTCACGACAAATAACCATAGTAAATTCATATTTCTGTCCCGCCTCGGTAGACTACAAGTATCCACAGTTCCACAGTAATACTAATTATACACTACCTACACCAGTTGGCATGGCTGACCCGACCTACATTCTATCTATGACACCACTCTAAACACACCTATCCTGCTTCCCTCTTCTCTCAATTCTAATGCGATATTAGGGGAACTGCGATGTAAATGTAAGGATCAAGATATAGTGGTGATTGTGCGTGACGTACTGAATGCTGGTTTATTCTTGACTCGACCGCTAACTTTGAACTACGATTTGATATTTATTTATGTCATTGTGTTGACTGCAACGGCGCAATAGTTTGAATTTTGCCAAGAGATGTAGATTCGATTTTCTCAATATTAGTAATGAGTAATGAGCTGTGCGCTTGATTTCCATCTTTTTTTTAAGGTGGGTAAAAAGTACCTAACCACACCGCGTCGTTCGGGGCAAAGAGCAAGGTAATGCCCTCACCCACTAAATAAACCCACCGTGTGCCGTCTTTCCGCGTGCACTGGCGGACCACTGGAACTGTGTAACATTACTTCAGTGGTCTTGTTTTGCACCCTTTTTTTTATTAGTATAAAAATGTACTTTAAAACGTCTTTGATGTCAAGTCAAGCATGATACATTTCTGAACGAAATGTTTGCATTATAAATAATGTAATGGTTACTCTAAGAACAATGGTTATCCCTCATGTGCATTGATAACAAGTTAACGATATAGAATGTTATCAGTCATTGCTCATAAATGTTATTTCCATTTACAAAACTTATAGATAGTGCAACGATAATATCGGGTCACTAAGTCCAAAACTAGTCTGTACGCTGATATTCTTTAGTTTATTCCCTCCTAATAATAACAAGGGAAAAATAATTTGCAGCTGCGCTTTTTTTTAAAAACCGGTTAAACGGGGGCCGGAGGTGGAAGCCCCCACCCTATTCTCTCCTTATTTATCCTCCCTTTTCTATGTTTAGTATCCTTCCTATCCATCTCCTATCTTGGAGATGGTGACACGCGAGTGATGCCTCTGTTTTTTTTAAGGCCGGGAAAAAATGTGCCTAACCGCACACCCCGTCGTTCGGGGCAACGAACAGGGTAGTGTGGGGCCTGCACCCATTAAAGAAACCCGCCGTGTGCCGTCTCTCCGCCTTTATTGGCGGGCCACTGGAACTATGTTACATTTACGCGAATTTTACACATTTTGAAATAAAACTACGTTTACGGAATCCATCGCGTTTACTTGATTTTTATAATATCCCGACGTTTCGAATACTTTACAGCATTCATGATCACGGGTGGACTTAGATGGTAGGCGTCCAAAGCTGATATATCAGCTAAACTAAAATCAAGTAAACGCGATAAATTCCGTAAACGTTTTATTTCAAAATATGTTACATTCCTTCGGTGGTCGAGTGATGTCCCTAGTGTATGCTTATTTGCCACCCAAGTAAAAAAAAATCTTTTCGTGTGGTGACGGACTAAGAATACAAGTGTCACCACCTCATTCTTCCCCATGGGTGTCGTATGAGGCGACTAAGGGAAGTAAGCAAGTATCATCCATTGCATGACTGGTGGTAGGGCTAGGTACCAAGTGGAAGTACTCACTTGGTATCCGGCCCGAGTGGGTCGGTACCACCATCTCCCGCGTGACCGTACATGAAGCACATTGTTGCGTTTTGGCTGTAGCAGGAAATAGCCGTTTATTCTTTCATTTCATATCGGTGAAATGAAATTGTGAGCAGCGGCTTGACAATACTTTCAGTATAGTTGAGTCTATGAGCGACGGTAACCATTTACCATCAGATGGGCCGTGGCTCTTCTGCCACTACATGCAATAAAAAAAAGTATTAGGAATAAAATATGTAATGGAAGCTCTCATTTAGTAACTCTAGTCGTAGAGCCTTGTTTATCCCAGCACAAACTGCCGGCTCGATCTTGGAAGAACAGCGTGTAACAGCGGTAGTTACGCCTACGGTGAGTGAGAGCGCTGGAGGCCCAAACTCCTTCTCTATCCACTCCTTACTATCCTTCCTATCCATTTCCTTGGAGATGGCGACGCGCGAGTGATAGCTCTGCTGTTGTTAGCGTCTATAGGCTACGGTAACCGCTTACCATCAGGTGGTCCGTATGCTTGTTCGTCACCCACGTAGTATAAAACAAAACACGTAATCCAACGAGTTCCAGCTTGACAGCCAATATGAAGATTCAATTGAATAAAACATCTAAATCCGATCTTGTTGTGACGTGGCCAGTTGTCCCCTTATTTGGGTCGTCGAGGTCAGATAAGGTCTCTCCTTATAAATACTAGTGATCGGATAAAACACTGCAGGCCTACCATGTAGCTAGCGATTCAATTCCGACGCAATTCAAAATAGGTGTGTTGTTGTATTTCGTACCATGATGTCTAATTGAGCGATATTGTTTAGGTTGTCAAGTAAGTTCATGGTACGAATTTCAATACAAAGATGTCATGTTTGCGATTCAGATTAAGTGCTGATTCGGCGAAAAACAAAAGATTGCGTCTTTGACACGTCATGGTACGAAATTGCGATTCAGTTCAGTTTGGGTCCTAAACTGGATCGCAATAAGAGTTCGTGGTAAACCTGCAGATCGGAAGCGAACTAAATGTGAGATAAGGCGAGGAAGAAGAAAGATTTCAAGATTCACATTTTGTGTCCGAATAAATAAGTAAACCGTTGTCCTAGGTGAGCGACGCGACGCGATGCGACGTATTGCGACTAATACTTTAATCGCGTTTCGTCGCATTCATATTAGTTGACAATGTAGGCCATAAGTACATACAACTTCTATTTGATATTTTCGTCATTTCGTATGGCATCGTGTCGCGTCGTATTACCGCGCAGCAGTTTCTCGCTACGCAATAATCTATCGTCTAATGTAAACAAATGGTCCCACAGTCGCCTCTCAAAAGCAATTATACCATTTAAGAGAGTACATATACACAGAATTCGATTGAAATCGCTCTATAAATCGTTTCTGCAAAACAATAGCATTGATATTGATAATGTTTATCAAACACTCGATAAATGATGTTTTTATGGGTATATAACCGAAGTGACCCGAATTCCTAGGGCACCCCCGCTCCACGTGTCGCCGTTTTGTCTTGACTTTTAGATTACCTACTTATATAACATGATTAAATATCAACTAGGACACTAAATGCGGAAGTCATACAATTATATACATTCAGTCAAGAAAGTATTGGGAATGGATGATTTGTTTATGGTTCCAAATTAAAATTTTTGTATTTTTTGGTGTTTAAACACAAAGTGAAAAATGTAAAATCGAAAATAACAGTCATGAGCAGGATTTGAACCTGCATCTCCTGGATACCGTCCAGATGCTTTGCCAATTCAGCCATCGTGACAATTGCTCCTGACTGCTCATTTCGATAACACATTCATACTTAACATCTGTGGGTGACGCCGTCGCCGCGCGTCACGATGGCTGAATTGGCAAAGCATCTGGACGGTATCCAGGAGATGCAGGTTCAAATCCTGCTCATCACTGTTATTTTCGATTTCACATTTTTCACTATATATTTCATGTATAGTGCTAAGCATGTCAAATGCTAAAAATATATATAAAAATATCTAAATATTTTTGGTTGTTGTTAGATTGGCACAACTGTTATCCATTTTGGCGCGGAGTTTGAGTTTCATCTGTTATTTATATTAAATACAGGGCTGTTTTTAGTTATATCATATCTAGTGTGTATTGCGAATTTCATAATGGACAAAAACATCGAACAAAGAGTTTGACTTCAATTTTGCATCGCCAATGGAATTTCGTGTTCAGAGTCACTGAAAATGTTGCAGAAGGCTTACGGTGAATCGACTTTTTCAAAAACACGTGCTTATGAGTGGTACAAAGCGTTTAAAAGCGGTCGAGATATGATGGAAGATTTGCCTCGCTCTGGTAGGCCATCAACGTCTGCAACTGAAGTTAATATTGCAAAAGTGAAGGAAATAGTGACTGAAAATCCTCATTCAACTTTGAGGGAGATAGCTGCCGAATTTTCTGTGACTTACGAGTCGATCCGTACCATTTTAAATAATCACTTGGGTATGAAACATGTTTCCGCTCGGCTAGTCCCAAAAGACATGAATTTTCTCCAAATACTCAATCGCATGAGAGTCGCTGAGGACATGCTAGAACGAGTCAATTCCGACCCAACATTCATGAAACGCATTGTTACTGGTGACCAGACGTGGGTTTACGAGTTTGACATGCAAACTAGTCAACAAGCTTCGGAGTGGCGACTTCCAACTGAACCGAAACCGAAAAAACCACGCCAAAGTCGATCAAAAGTCAAAGTCATGTTGACTGTTTTCTTTGACTATCGCGGTGTTGTGAACTCGGAATTCTTGCCAGAAAGTCAAACGGTAAATAAAGAATATTATTTGAGCGTTATGCGGCGTTTAAGAGAGCAAATTCGACGAAAAAGGCCAGATTTTTGGAAAGAAAATTCTTGGATTTTGCACCACGATAATGCGCCTTCGCACAAGGCCATCATTGTGAATGAATTTTTGTCCAAACACTCAACAAATACCATCGAGCAACCACCATATTCACCAGATATGGCTCCAGCCGACTTCTTTCTTTTTCTTAAACTCAAATTACCACTTCGTGGCACCCGTTTTCAATCGGTAGAAGATATAAAGGAGAATTCGCGGCGAGAACTGAACTCAATTCAGGAAATGTTTTGATGATTGAATTATTCGCTGGCGTAAGTCTATCATTTCTGAAGGAGCATACTTTGAAGGTGATAAAATAAATTTGGATGAATAACAAAAATTTTGTGTATTATTGATCTTTTCCCGGTACTTTCTTGACAGAGTAGTACTCCACGACCTTCAAGACTAAGTGCGGCAATGCTAATTTCTTAGTATCTGCCTAGAAGTTATTTTAAAGCCTTGGTTCTCTCAAATGACTGGACTGACTTGATTGGGGAAGTACGAGAGATCAGCATGAAACAGCGGTACTACAACCTATTTTTGTGTTTTGTATAGTGAGTGGCTACCATTTACCATTTGCTGGGCCGATGTTCAATTGCCACCAAAAATCTGCCGCCAGTAGCTTCACGCGCTTGCTTCAATAAAAAAAATGTGTAAAACTGAAGCGCGTTATTATTTATTTATACTCATTTACTGTATTTCAAATGTTTCTATACAAAAACTCATCTCCCATTTCCTGCCATAAAAGTTGGAAATTCCAAAAGCTCTTTCTTAGCAGATGCTTATGTTATAAAATAAAAGTCAGTTTTGTAGACTCAGTAGTTTTGGCTGTGCGTTGATCATCACAAGAACAAAGAGTATTGTCAATATAGATGAAAAATATTTAAGCTCGAATCAATTATAAATATCAAGTGTAATTAGTTTGTAAAAATACGCGTAATACATCTAATATTTACAAAATCATTGATGCTGACAATATTATTACATCAGAGCTTTAGTAAAAGCCATAAAGTTTTTATGGATAATGCTTTTATTTAAAAAAGTTAAGATTTATGAATTATGTTTATCAAATTATAACATAAAGCAAATGTTTTAAGCCGTGTTGGCGTAAAAACTTTTTCTATACGTATTATAGGGGGTTGCAAACAAGCATACCTAACTTATGGTAATACATAGCATCACGCCTGTATTCCCCGAAGGGGTAGGCAGAGGTGTATGGTAATCGGTTACCTTAATCAACCTATAGATGCTAGTAACACCATAGGTCACCAAGGTCATCTCCAAGGAAACGAACAGGTGGAGAGGAAATGTAATAAGGATAGTAAGACTCCCGAGTCTAAACCTCCGTCATCTTATACGATTTTGGAAGTTGTCTAAGGACACTTAGGTACTACCCTTTTCACACTTTTAAAGTCCTCGAATACTCCTTCTTATTGTACTTCACCAATCATTCCAAAACTCAACCAGTCACTTCTCTGTCCCTCTCAAAATTCTCATATTTTCTATTCTTCATTTTTAGTATAATGTTCTCTGCTCCCGCTAGAAATGCAGATTCCATGTCCATGAGCACTATTAGATACTGTTAGCCGACATATAGTGGATTCTATTCATGTTTTCTATTTTTAGTATATACTAGCCTTTGCCAGCGGCTTCGCCGCAGCCAAAAGCTAGTTTTTCGGTTATATCTCAGGTTCCCGATATAGTAGCGGGATAACATGTCTACCAGTTTTTAAGTCAAATCAAGGCCTTTCAAATAAAAAAAGTTGCATCAAAATCCATTCAGTAGTTTTTGTGTGATGCGCGAACAAACAAACAGTCATACAGATAAACAGACAAAGAGACAAAAATTCTAAAAAAAATTGTTTTGTGTTTAGACACGCCTATATAGCCTATTACAGCATTTTTTTCTCAAATATCTTGAATGTACAGACACAGCTCTGTTACAGTTTTATAATAGTATCTATAGAAGACTAGCCTTACTACCAACTTAATTTTTAGCTTACATCCCAGGTTCACAATATAGTAGCGGGATAAAATTTATACCAGTTTTTAAGTCTCATCAAGGGCTAATAAATTTAATTTTCATCAAATCCTTTCAGTAGTTTTTGCGTGATGCTCGAACGAACAAACAGAAAAAAATCTCTCTCGTCATTTAAGATAATTAAGAAAATTTGAAGCTCTGAATACAAAACACTTTTTTTTTTAGATTTTTGTGTGTATATTTGTTCACACATCACGTAAACACTAACGAAGGGATTAAACTTAAAACCTGGTATACTTTATATCCTGATAATTCAGAAACCTGAGACATACCCTTAATAAGTAAAAACTTTTATGTGCACGTTTTTAGAACAGAAATAAATAATAACTGGCCTTTGCCCGCAGTTCTAAAGCTTAATTAGTTATAACTCAGGCTCCCGATATAGTAGTAGGATAAAATGTGTGACAGTTTTTGAGTCTAATCAAGACCTATGAAATAAAAAAAAAGATTCATTGAAATTCGTTTAGCACTTTGTGCGTGATGCTCGAATAAAAAATCGGGTTAAATTCTGAAAAAAAAAATGTTTTGTGTTCTGAGACGCCTATATAGCCATACAGTTGATTTTCTCAAATATCTTAAATGTACAAACACAGCTCTGTGATTATCAATAACAAAATTTGTCCTGAGTTATTTCAAAGATAATCTGAACTAGTGTTCACTGTGCGACAGACACCCACGTTTTCCTGCGGTAGTACCTACTTGTATTTATGCCTCAATTCATTATAAACATCAAGATGTCTGCGCGATAACTATTTCTACCATGAGCAGGGACAAGTATCTTCATATGACAGTCTTGATGGAAGGTACTTACTACTTTTCTTCTATTTTATACGGGGAAGGTGTAGGTACTTGAGGTTCAAATCACAAACGCGTCACATCAAGCATTTGACAGGTAGTTAGTGCGACAGAAATAATCTTTTCAAGGAAGTTATCGTGTCAGATTCAACGTTAGATTGTTAAACAGTAGTTAAAACACTTTATAGAAAAGTTTTGACTGAACAGATGGCGGAGTCGTTTAGATACCGGCCTTCCCGCCTGACTGTTGTGGATTCGATTCCCACACAGAACAAGTCTTTGTGTGATTCACAAATTGTTGTTCTCAGTCTGGGTGTACTTTGTGTCCGTGAAATTGTATATGTTTTAAACACAAAGTGAAAAATGTGAAATCGAAAATAACAGTCAGGAGCAGGATTTGAACCTGCATCTCCTGGATACCGTCCAGATGCTCAGCAGCATCTTCATTTCACATTTTTCACTTTGTGTTTAATGCATAGTGCTAAGCATGTCAAATGCTAAAAATATATATAAAAATATCTAAATATTGTATATGTTTGTAAAGTCACCCGCGATACAAGGATTTTTACGAAGTGCAGGATGTTCTTTAAAAAACAATTCGATGTCTAATAGAGCCAAAGTTTTGATAATGTGTGTGTATGTAACTGACAAAATACATCACACCATCATCGACAATAAACAAATATGATAGTTACCGCATGCCGCAATGTTTCAAAAAATTATGAACAATAAGTTGAATATACACTCTCTACCCACGGGAGTCGTAAGAGCCGACTGAGGGAATACCGGGGGAGTGGACAGCAGCACTCCCTCGAGTATTAACAACATTCACTGCGATCGCCAACCCGCCTGACAAGCGTGGCGATTACGGCATTATCCCCCATGACGGGACCGCTCGTTGTGGCGTTCTCTTGGGGAGGCTTATGTCCAGCAGTGGACGTTGAAAGGCTGATGGATGGATGGATGAAGTTAAATATTCGGGTTATCACGCTGAAGTGACAACAGGCACGTCACATCACTGAATAGTGACCAAGTATGGGATAAAGGAGCCTAGGACGGCCTCCCAAAAAAAAAAGGTAATTTTTTATTATTATTTTGTGCGCAAATTCAACACAAATGTATAGTTTGTTATGAATAAATGAATTATGATTATGATCTCAACCAAGTGGACTGACGTATGGATCAAAACCGCAGGAATCAATTAGATGTTGACGGCACAGGACTACCCCTTGCTGTGCACGTTTGATAGTGCAGTAGACGTCAAATGGCTGATAGGTGAATGACGAAGTATTTGAAACTACACTAGTGTGCTATATTTAACCTGACCATATTATGTTACATGACGGCAAGCAGGTATACGGCTCACTTGATATGGGTACGGCTTATGAAGTCTGCCAACCCGCTCCGAGCCAGCGTGCTAGACTATTGCCTAAATCCCTTTCAGTCTGAGAAGTGACCTCTGCCTTGACTGCCCAAAATAGGAAAATAGAAGTATATTGAGAAAGAAACTCCAGTTTTTTGGATCCATATTAATCGATCAATCCATCAGCTTTTTATGGTCCACTGCTGGACATCGACCACCCCAAGAGAACATCACAATGAACGGTCCTTTGCCGCTTGCATCCAACGAAAGCCTGCTTGCCTTTAACCAGATCATCGGTCCATTTCGTGGGACGCCCTCCTACTGTGATACGTCGCCACCCCAGGTCCTTTCTTTCCCAACAGTTGTCGGTTCGTCGAGCAATGTGGCCTACCCATTGCCACTTTAGCGTGGTGACCCGGCGAGCCATGTCGGTCGCTCTATATACAATCAGTAAAAACACCTACGCTATAAAATGTATATTATCTATAACGCAACTCTCGCTAGCAGATACATGCCGTGGGCTGAGACATATATGGGTTAATGACAAAGATTTAGCGCGCAGGTTTTCCTTCAAGGCCGTGACTAAAATTAATGGAAGCTCATTTGAAACGGGCCGTATTTATTTACATACATCTATCTGACTTTCGTTTTCTATTTTAGTTTTACAGAATAATTAACCTTTCTTTATAATCTTGGCCTTTATCTCAAAAAGAAAATGGAGACGTCCGAGAATATTAAACCCACAAGATTTTTATCGCATTTTGTCGTGGAGGAGCATAACCTGATGGTAATTGGTAACTGCCGCTCAAGGACTCAACTGTACTTAGAGTACTGTCAAGCTAAACATTTCATATCGTGAGTGTGAAATTTAAGATTGAACGGCTATCTCGGATATCAAAGTATACCGAGGTGCTTCATGGCCGGTCGCATGGGAGACGGTGGTACTGAACCTCTCACGCCTGATAACAAGCGAACTCCCACTTGCATCCCGCCCTACCACCAGTATTGCGACCCACGGGAAAGAACGGGGTGATGACATTGATATTCTCAGTCCGTTACCACACGAATCACATATCAGCTGTCTAAGTTACTTCATAAAATAGAAGACAAATGTATTCTCTTCTATCAAGGCTATCCCTTACACTTGCACGGTATAGGATTCGAACCCGTTGCCCGCCCATATTACTGGAGCAATGCACTATTATTTTTAACCAAAATACCTACTTCAGTCTTTTGTTTTCAAACTATTAATCAATTTGAACTTGGTTATTTAAACTTTTTTATTGCGCTTAAACCTAGAAAATTTATTTTATCCAGCTGTTAGAGATTTACGACAGTAGTTCCAAGGAATAATTAAACTTGAGAAGTTCGTGTATTGACCACACGTGAAAGATTTTGACAATAGTTTTTTTTTTTTGGCGAACTAAATTCCATGGTAAGTTATAACCGCTGGGTATGGACTTTTTGACTGCACCGAAAGGTGTGGTAGGAATACTAGTGTCACCACCCCATTCTTTTCCATGGGTGTCGTATGAGGCGACTAAGGGAATTAAGCAATTATCATCCATTGTATGACTGGTAGGGCTGGGTACCAAGTGGAAGTACTCACTTGGTATCGGGGCCCTAGCGGGTTGGTACCAACACCTCCCGTGTGACCGGCCATGAAGCAAATGGTTGCGTTTTGGCTGTAGCAGGAGATAGCCGTTTATTTTTCCATTTCATATTTGAGCTACCGTTTTTCGATTTATTTTGAGTTTTACCATTTGCTGAAGGTGATTGATCTATTCAAATTCAAATTCAAATTAATTTATTGTGGGCATAGGTAAAATACATAAAGGTGTACAAGATAATATATAAAGATCTCGCTATGTCCCGCTATTTAAGCATACAACATTAATTAAATATCTTATATTAAACTTATATTTAAACATTATATTCATTTAAAAAGTCATCAATTGTATAATATGTCTTATCGATTAAAAAGTTTTGTAATTTATTTTTAAAACTATTCAATTCTATTATCATTAAAATATGTGGAGCTAATTTATTAAAAATTTTGGACGCCATTCCAAAGAAACCTTTATCTAAAATGGCAGTTCTGTGTGGCATAGTAGGTATTTTTAATTTATATCTCTTGGAATTTAGTTCACCAAATAGACATTTATTCGTCTTAACAAATACTGCTATCTCCTATATATAAATTGAAGCTAATGTCAAGATCTTAAATTGCTTAAAATATGGCTTACATGACTCTGGAATATGTATGTTTGCTATAGCACGTACACATTTTTTTTTGCGCTTTAAACAACAAATGTCTGTTTGTAGCATTCCCCCAGAATATAATTCCATACCTCAATGTTGATGTTACATAAGCATGGTAGGCTGTTAGCAGAACTGACCTATCTACGATCTTTGCAAGATTGTACAGAGCATATGAGTACTGATTCAACTTATTACAAGCTACGTTAATGTTTGTTTGCCACGTCATATCATTATCTATTCATATTCCTAAAAATTTTATAGAATTAACCTCGTCTATTTTTGTTGAATTATGCTGTATGTTTAAAGTGTTTTTAACATTTTTAGAGTAACTAACTATTTTCGTTTTATTTAAATTAATAACCAAATTATTTGATATCATCCATTTTATAATTAAATTCAAAGTTTCATTAATGTCAGTTTCAAAAGTGTCCACATTACATCCAGTTATAATAGCAGTACTATCGTCAGCAAATAGAATCATTGGATATTTTATAGCCCCAGGTAAATCATTTATATAAACAAGAAATAACAGTGGCCCCAGCACAATTCCCTGCGGTACCCCATACTTAACTTTTCTTAGGCTAGATTGATATTTCTTTTCAGTTTTTGTAAATCCACATATTTTTGTAATTTCTACCATTTGGTATCGGTCACTTAAATATGATTCTAGTAGTTTGTGGACATTACCTCTTGGTCCATAACAAAACAGTTTATTTAAAAGTGTTTGATGGTGTACATAGTCTAAAGCCCTTGTCATATACATATACAATGCAGTCAAAGGTATATGTTTATCTATACCTGTATACACAGGTTTCAGAAGATCATAGATTGCCATATTAATAGATTTATTTTTTCAAAAACCTTTTTGTTCTTGAGAAAATAGATTATATTTTTCAAAGTACCCGTTAATTGCATTGTAGATTACTCTTTCTATTATTTTTGAAAATACAGACAGCAGGGCGACTGGTCTATAACAAGTTTTGTCTTCTCTATATTTTTTCTTAAACAAAGGCTTAATAACAGGTATTTTAAGAGCACTTGGAAAGACACCACTCTCAATACACACATTAATAATATGGCTGAGTACGGGACTAACGATTTGAGCAACATATTTTATGGTTAAAGTTGTGATTTCATTATAACCGGTGCTATTCGTATTTTTAAGAGAATTGATAATTATTAAAATGTCATTGGGACTTACTGGTGTCATAAATAAAGATTGTAAAGTATTATTAATAGTTAATTTAGTATTGCCTGTCATTTGTCGTAAGCTATTAAAAGATAGCGTATTTGTTGGTTTGACCATATCAATAAAATAGCTATTGAACCTATTTGCAATAGCTTTAGGATCGGATATAACAGAGTTACCATCATCTCCTTTTATTTGTTTGATATTTTCTTTTGGAAAATTTAATTTGTTTTGATTAATTATACTCCATGACGCTTTAGATTTGTTATCTAAATTCAATATATAGTAATTATTTTGAGATTTTTGTGTAAGCTTAACTATCTTTTTAAATTGTGCACTATAGTTTTTAAATATTAGTTTGTTGTCATTTGTGGGATTAAACCTATATTTCCATTACATATATCTTTTACGTTTACAATATTTTGCTAATCCTTTTGATATCCATTTTGGCTTTTTAATAATTGTATGTCTGATCTTCATAACCGGGAAACAAAGTGATTAAAAAAGTTTACTATTAAGTCAAAAAATAAATTAAATGCTACTTCAGCATCATTGGTAGAATAAACTTCTTGGAAACTTGGAAACAAAACCTTGTAAGCATTCTTGAAACTTCCTTAGGTTTTCTTTACTGAAGTCTCGTCTTGGTGTATACCAGTGGTTTAGGCTGCAAGTTTTTTGTACGGGACATACTAGAATTTGAGCTGTGTGATCCGATATAGCAAGATTTAGTATTTCACATTTGCTACCTATAATGTTATTATAAATATTATCTATGCAAGTGTTACTGCTAGGACGAGTTGCTTTTCGAGAACCTATTTTTAAGTTAAAGCTAGATAAAACATGTTCGAACCGGTGCGTTAACGGATTGTTCTTAGACAGGTCAATATTAAAATCGCCACATATAATTAATTTTTGATATTTACGTTTAAGCATTTTTACTAGTATAGCTTCAAAGTTATCAAAGAATATATTTATTTTATCTTGGGTATTTTTGGGTACTCTATAGATACAGATAACAACAATTTTATGCTCAATCAATTCTACAGCTGAGCATTCTATAATATTACAAACATTTAAATTAATAATATCAATCATAACACGAAATTTGTGTGTATTTTTAATAACTATACAGGATCCCCCGTTTCTCTTATCTCTGGAATAGTATGCACCTAAAGTAAAATTTGGTAATGTCACGTGTAAGTGATCCAGTTTATTCATATTATGCTCAGTGATACAGATTACATCAACATTTTTACCTAATTTCGTAAGATCTTGCAAGTTAAGGCATAGTATATCAGATTTACTTAGTAAACCATTAATATTCTGATGCATGATAGTGAATTTATTGTAAACGAAAAAAATCTTTGTCATTATTTACATTTAATAATATTGAGGTACAGTTAGACATATTACAATGTTCTAAGTTATTTGGTGAATTGATATCAGCATTATTATGTCCAAAAAAGCTAATAAATTATTCAATATCTCTGAATACTGTTGACATACCAGTATTATTAATAACTCCTGAACTCCGAAACATAGTGTAGTTATATTTTAAATTAAAGTTATAATCTAGTATATGTGCATATTTGCGTATTGTTTCGTTGGTATATAGTAATCTATTGAAATATGCAACTCTATAGTTAAATAATTTGGAATAACAGCTATATTTATAAGTAGGTAGGCATATGATAATATTAGTATTTATAATATCCTTAACAGCATTCTCAATATACTCAAGATAATATCTTACAATAATCACTGGTTTTTTCAGTCTTCACGACCAACTCTCAAAGTCTTAACACTAAACAAAAATCATCCATAGTGTATTCTGTTAACTTTGATTGAATGTTTGATATTTGTTGTACAATCCCGCTATTCGGTGTTAGATAATGTAAAATATCGAATTTTATTAGGGTCTTTTCTGCTATATTGCGGATATTGTTTAATTTATCTGTACTAAGAATGCATATTTTATTCTTATTTATCTTATGACTCCTCATGTTTATTGGTTTACTATTAATTAATAGAACCTTAGAGCTTTGTATGATTTCATTTTCCTTTGGAATGAATGATGAATCAAATGAATTATTTTTAGATTGAGTCATATCCTTGGTATGTGATGATACGAGATGATTATATGATTGTAGTTTAATAGTAGAATTATGTTTTTTTTGTATTTTTGGGTGTATACAATTTGACCGGACTATTAGTTATCTTTCTACATAAGTCACAATTTTTTTGTAATTCTTCAATGTTACTCTTTAGACGTGTATTCTCAACCGATAACAATTCAATTTCACAATGTGCACTATTTAATTCCGTAGTCACTTTCTCTAGCTGCTGTCTCAGAAACATAACTTCACTATCATCATCACATATATCAGGTAAACTGGTAGAAGTGCCGTCCAAATATGATGGGTGGGAGTTAGTACTTTCATTCTGAATAATGGAATCTGACTGAGTGCGTTTACGTCTAAATGTAATATTTTCAATAAAATTCATATTTTATTCTTACTTTAGTCAATTGCTTAGTAACGTACAATTATTGTTTCTGTGGTGAACCGAAACGTTAACTCAAAAGACCTAGATTCCAACTCTGTTATAAACCATTCATTCATTTCCGAGCGCAACGCGTTCTGTCAAAATATATCTTGTCGGATTGGCCAATAGTTTAATAGTTGTTATAGTCTGTGGTTGTCATTGTTATGTATTTCAGATGTGAACCGTTTAAACTGTAACTGTTATGAAATATTTCAGTTTTATTATGATTTTAACTTGATATTAAAAAAACTGTGATTATGTGTTCTATTACACACACCTAATGCGTAATTGTAAGGTTAGTTTTTATTTGAAAGCATTAAATATTTACACAACAATCATAATATTCACTCCGCGTAGATGATGTATAATTACTAAATAACTCACTGAGATAACACTGTCACTTATTCTTTAACATAAATAATTACATATTGTTTTAGTGTTTATAGTATAGAAGTGGTATTTTAATTTTAAACAATATAAAATTACAGATACTTTATTGACGTTCCGAATTCGTGAAGTACCCACCTAAAAAACTATTGATTGGCCTATGTTATATAACCATGTTTTACTTAACCATTACAACACAGACGAACGGCAGTAGATTGGTTATACAATCATCTTGTCCTTTATCAGCCATGCAGCCGAATATACTCATAGTATAAAAATGTGTAGTGGAGAGTAGATAGACTTATTAAATATTTTTATATATATTTTTAGTATTTAACATGCTTAGCCATATACATTAAACAAAAAGTGTGAAAATATGAAATTGAAAATAACAGTCACGAGCGGGATTTGAACCTGCATCTCCTGGATACCGTCCAGATGCATTGCCAATTCAGCCATCGTGACCTAAATGCTCTTGACTGCTAACCAGCCACAAAGCATCACGCCTGTATTCCCCGAAGGGGTAGGCAGAGGTGTATTACACTGAATTGGCAAAGCATTTGGACGGTATCCAGGAGATGCAGGTTCAAATCCTGCTCGTGACTGTTATTTTCGATTTCACAGTTTCACACTTTATGTTTAAAGTACTTATAATTATAGACTTTTTTATAGCGTGTGGTGGGTGTTTGTTGCGTATGGTGGCGTAGAATGGGGTGGTGACACTTGTATATTTAGTCCGTCATCACACGGAAAGTAGATAGACTGTTATCCTAGTGATTTAAATAACAAGGAAACGTACTAAAATGGGTTTTATTTAGAGCTAATTAAGAAAGTGTATAATACAATTTAATTATGACAAGAGATCGACAAGACCAAAAACATATATATAATATAGACAAATATACCAAAAGCAAAGAGAAAATATAAAAAAAAAAACAAATATTTTATAAAAGAGTCCGCTACAGGATTCAGGTAAGATAGTCGGTACCACTGAAGTAATATAACATAGGTCCAGTGGCCCGCACATACAGGCGGAGAGACGGCACATGGCGAGTTTATTTAGTGGGTGAGTGCCCCACACTACCCTGTTCATTGCCCCGAACGACGAGGTGTGCGGTTAGGTATATTTTATTCCGCTTCAAAAAAGAAAAGATAGTCGATAATGTCCCTGGCGCCCTCTTAATCGCGGTAGTGAACTTCTCAGTACATTAATAGCTTAGTGCTTTGAATTTCCTAATTAAAGAACGATATTTATCACTTCTCATCAAACGAATAGTTGCTCGTCTGGTACCGCAGCAATAAAATAAAGTACCGGTTCGAACCCATGATATCTGCGAGGCGGTCTATTAATACTCACTGTGTTATATATATTCGTGACAATGAACCTGTATTTTGGAAAAGTGTTTGTCTAACATTGATATCGCTCATGCTCGGGCCACATTAATGGACGACGTCAATGCCCCTCATTGCGACAATTATCGCTTTGATTATTGCGTTAACGCGATAAATTTGGTGGCCGCACTTGAACGTACAATTTCTTTGACGTACCGCCACTGGAGTTACCGCCTAACGTCAAACGGTAATATGTATGCCGTTGTCGAAATCCCGCGATAATACGTGGCTACACCAGCAATAAACGTCCATCGTCGCGATAACTAACGGCGTTTCCCAATAGTGTGGTCTGAGCATTACCGAATCTTCATGGGAACATAAAAAATATTTCATCTCATGATGAGTGAACTAGTACAAAACAGGTCATCAACGGATGATAATGAGTTGATGAGATCACCGGACACACATTCTCTACTATTTTATATTAGTTAAATTGGCGGCACGCGGGTGACATTTGGCTGTTTCAAACTGTTGGCAACGCTAGTGATGGGCATTTGAGTCGCTTCAAAGCTGCAAAAAAATTGCTATTTTTGTCCAGTAACCTGTATGTAATTTTTTTTATTGCTTTAGATGGCAGACGAGTCACGGCCCACCTGATGGTAAATGGTAACTCTTGCTCATGGACTCAACTATACCGAGAGTATAGTCAACCATTTCATTTCTCAGATGTGACATGAAAGAATAAACGGCTATCTTCTGCTACAGCCAAAACACACTGACGTGCTTCATGACCGGTGACATAGGAGACGGTGGCACCGACCCACTCGGGCCCGATAGCAAGTGAGTACTCTCACTTAGTACCCAGCCCTACCACCAGTAATGCAATGGGTGATAATTGCTTAATTCCCTTTGTCGTCTTATACAACACCCGCGGGAAAGGATGGGGTGGTGACACTTGTATTCTTAGTCCGTTATCACACGGACATTGTAACATAAAGTGTTATTGGAAGCAACCTGTATGTAATGTATTAATGGATTTGAATATTTACGCAGTACTCCCATAGGAAGGGATGGGGCGTATAGTAAAGTAGCGTTTATACGTATAGTAAAGAAGCATAAAGTTCGCCTAATGGCCATCAATTTCTGAGTGTAGACACTACCACTTAATTAAAGTCTTCCAGTTCCAGTGGCACACAGTGCTTGTCCCGAACGACGAGGGGTGCGGTTAGGTAATTTTTTTGCCACCTTAAAAAACTCTATACACTAGCAACACCAGGGGAATTATATGCACTTACCCCAGGTAAAAGGATAGGGGGTAAAGATGAACGACGAAGACAAAGGGGGAATTTAGGCTAACTTTGATTCTTCATTGCGATCCACGGGTATCAAAACTCTACTGCTTAAAAACATATATAATAATAATATTACAAAATAATGCGAAAGTAACTAAAAGTAGATAAAAGTTTTTATGTTCTTCAACTGCCTCGTTGGTGTAGCGGTAGTGTATGCGACTGCTAATCATGAGATCTCGGGTTCGATCCCCGGGTCGGGCAATGTAATTGAGATTTTTCCTAAAAAAAAAAAAATCTCAGTAGCAGCCCGGAGTTTGGAAATGTGCCCGGTAGACGTCAATATGCTTGCCCCTATTACGTGGGACTTAAACGTAGCTGGCGAATCGTGGGTGTGTAATACACCTCTGCCTACCCCTTCGGGGAATACAGGCGTGATGCTATGTTTATGTTCTTCAATTCTGCATTTGAAAGTAAATTGCCAGTTATATAAAATTAGCTGATACATTGATCTATAAATGAAGGATACACAAATTGTGTTTAGAAATCGTGACAAAAGTTGTATGTATAATCTTACTTATTTATTATAGCATTCATTTTCGCATTAATTTTATAAAATACTAACAACTTAAGTGCGCGCGTGAGTGTAATAGCACTATTCAGAAAGAACGAGAGAAAAAGAGACAGTCAATGAGTTTTTCAGAAGATTTAGGCATGTTGATACTTTACGGATGCTGCTACTGCTCGTGCGTCGGAACGTCACTAACTGAAATGAGTATGAGCGTAATCTGCACTCATTTATAGTGGACACTTTTAGTCCTTAATTGTGGATCTTCTCTTTTTTATACATCAATGAGCTTAACGTAGATTTTTGTAACAAACCTACTTTCACAGAGGCAAACCCAGGTGATTAGCTAAACAGTAGGACTAGCCACTCCTAGAAGATGCAGATTTGTATGTTTGTCAGTCTACAGACCAAATTTTGAAATCCACACAGACGAAGACACGGGTAGAAACTAGTCGAGTAATAAAACTATAGTTAATCATTCAGATCAAATGATATATTTTTGACACAGGTATATATTTAATAAAAAGCATCGATACAACGCGCAGCCCTACGAAGGTAGATACACAATATACCGCTGCAGTAGTGGCGACACGATCGTTCTGAATACTCGTCGCGGATGTGGCTATT
Source organism: Leucoma salicis (assembly GCA_948253155.1). Classification (NCBI taxonomy): domain Eukaryota; kingdom Metazoa; phylum Arthropoda; class Insecta; order Lepidoptera; family Erebidae; genus Leucoma; species Leucoma salicis. The sequence continues at coordinate 4,332,149 of OX411811.1, forward strand.
ATAATGTTACTAACTACACGCGACAATTGACAATTAAATAATCAAACAAGTGATAAGAACAGTGTTACAAACAAAATTTAAGTGATAACAGAAAAAAGGTAAGTCTTTGATGGTTTAAACTCGTGGAGACTAGTATTAATTTCATAAATTAAACTATATTTTATCAATAACATTAAACATGACCTATGAGTGAAAAGTTTATATTTGATTAATATAATTGAGCAATAAATCATCAACATACGAAAATAGGTTTTATAAATATAATATATCTATCGACTGGTTTGACGGTATGCACTCGTATCAATGAGAATTTGAATTTTTGATAACTCGGGGAGTACTATTTGGATGGTTTCCAAATTTAAAAATACAATGTCTAACGTCTCGCTGCAAGTCTGCCTGGGAACTGGGCCTGAGCTAATTCATCCATCCGGGGCGACCGTCTGCGACAAATTTTTCTATCGCGAATGTGATTTAAAATATAACAAATATTATTGATATTGAAACCAGCAAAATAGTTCCAACGGAAAATTGTTGAATAATATTTTGATCTCGCAATATTATACTTACCTACATATATTATTGTTTATACATTAGGGAATAATCCTAACAAATAGATCACCTAGCCTTATAATAATATACCTGTCTGATAATTCTGAAAACAAATGTCCCATGTAGGAATCAACCCTGCGACAGCCTGCTCCTATTCAGCTACTAAAAACTAATCTTCACCACTGCGACATTTCGTAAGTGTGATTAAATATTATGAATTGTCTAAGGCTGTTAGGCAAGTGCTTAATATTATCATAAAGAAGGTATTTTACTAATAATAACATGTTATTGAATGACAATGCAGTACCCACTAGCATAAAGAAACAAAAAGCGAAAATGTAAAATTAAATATGATAGCGACGAGACCGGTTTGAATACTTGAACCCGGGGCTTCTGAATACCGTTCGGAGTCTTGTTAACTGAGCTACCGTGACATTCACCCGGGACCATCAATTTCAATAACACATTCCTTTTCAATATCTTGGGGTCTTTTTATATGGCCAAACAACTGCTTGAAATATAATAAAGACAGAGTTGAGCAGAAAATTAGGTACGGCTCAATCAAGCTGATGATGTCCACGAAGCCTCTCCCAATTTACCCACAATCCGATGTATCGCGCCACTATATACGAGTATATTGCAGGGACAGAATATACTGCGACGATTAATACTTACCCCTACCGGAGAAAGTCGACAAGAACCGTATTGAAAATGGGTTTTGATACCAAATGTTCTGGTCAAGCTTTTGCGTGTACCCTGAGTCTAGCTTCTACCTTTAAACCAAATGACGGCTTATGATTTATTTTGTTCTGGAACAGAACCCTAGCTAAGGTAGGATCTTGACAAGATACCACTGAAGGAATGTAATATAGTTCCGGTGGCCCGCCAGTAAAGGCGGAGAGACGGCACACGGCCGGTTTCTTTAGTGGGTGAAGGCCCCACACTACCCTGTTCGTGGCCCGAACGACGGGGTTTGCGGTTAGGATTTTTTTTCCAGCCTTAACAAAAATTTCTATATCCATTATGGTTGCTTGCTCTCAAGTGAACAAAAACAAGTTTAGCATCAAAATGTACAAATTTTTCAATTTCTTATTTCTATTCTATTATAAAACTGTAACAAAGATATGTGTGTACATTGAAGATTATAAAAAAATTACCGTATTATTACGTGTTACAAAAAAAAAAAATTAATTCTCATCAGTTTGTTTGTTCACACATCACGTAAAAACTATCGAATGGATTTTGATGAAACTTATTTTTTTATAGAAGATCTATTATAGCTTAGACCTAAATACTGGTAGGTACAAGTTTTATCTCACTAATACACTGATAACCTGAGATATAACCCAGCTAGTTTTTGTCTGCAGGGGAGCCACGGGAAAACGCGTACGTATATCTCGTATAACAAATATCAACTTAAAAAATAACAAGTACCTTCTTAAAATATTTTTTTTTGTCCCAGTTCTTTTAACATATTTTTGGTTTGTTATAGCATCACCTAAATTAATATGAATACATGTTTTTAAAAAATAAGTTTTTGTTATAAAATTAAGTCTGTTTTCTGTCTCAATGCATGTCAGGGCAACCTTAAGTCAACAGTGTTCATAGTTTAAGTTAAGCATTAATTTTAAAAAGGTCTCGTTGCATGGCTTGTTGGTTGTTTAAATAAATAAATAAAATATTTCATGAAAGTAAAAAGATAATTGTGAGCGACATATTAGCTATTAACTTTTGCGAATAACTTTTAAAGATACCCGTGGAATGGAATGGCTTGGAGACGTTGTGCATTACTATGACGGATTACAGGAGTAGCTAGGCTACGAGGCTTTCTATGAGTGATGAGTTTAGTATTAGAGTAACGTTCCAATTTTTGGCTGATAATTTTCCAGTATTCTAGATTGTAAAATGTGTGATTTCAAAGCCTAGTGGTACCTGGTATAAAACCAAAGGTACCAAAATACCTAGTTTGAAGTCCAGACTTCGCATGCTACACCGATGGCTTATTATGTGTTTATTTATTTACAAAATTATCTGTGCTCGGTGAACAAAACCTGTCTGCATTTTAGAGATTTTTCAACGGCTGAACCTTCACTGAGCCAGCGTATTCTACGGTTTAAATAACTCTAAATTTGAAACGAAGCCCTTGCCCAACAGTGGAAAACTCTACGCATTGGTAGTGAAAAAAAAAACAAAAAAAATTCTCTCATTAAGGAACACTTTCAAATTTTCGTTTGTTTAAAATTGGACCGATAGTTCATTATCATATAGGGTAGAATTAAATGTCTTGTTTTTTACATTATATTATATGACGCCAATTTAGCTAAACTTACGTAACTAGTATCTGCAATCAATTTCTGTTTAAATTTGTGATAACCTCGTGTCACAAACTTACTACCACCGATTCCGTTATGTAGCGTTCCGTTATGTAGTATGTTTCGGTTTCGTACGGTGAGTGAGAGCTCCGGAGGCTAAATCCCTATCCTTCCTACCCTCTCCTTATTATCCTTCCTTTACACCTCTTTTCCCGTTCCTTAGAGATGGCGACGTGCGTGTGATCCTTCTGATGTTGCTGGCTTCTGTAGACTACGGTAACCGCTTACCATCTGGTGAGCCGTATGCTTGTTTGCCACCCACGATTTATAAAAATACCAGACTTATTAATATATAAATCAATGCATAATGATAATGCTTATTCAAAACACAGATCAACCAATGTTAATATCTCTTAAGTCTTAAATACGAGTGGCTTTCAGGCGAACAGGAGTAGGGATGACTTTCTTCAAGTATTTCACTCGCGCTCCATAGAAAAGAAAAAAGCCCTGCACTGATATAACTGCCATATTTTTTTTTATTGCATATAGTGGCAGACGAGCCACGGCCCATCTGATGGTAAATGGTAACCGTCGCTCATAGACTCAACTATACCGAAAGTATTGTCAAGGCGCTGCTCACCATTTCATTTCACCTATATGAAATGAAAGAATAAACGGCTATCTCCTGCTACAGCCAAAACGCAACGATTTGCTTCATGGCCGGTCACACGGGAGATGGTGGTACCAACCCGCTCGGGCCCGATACCAATTGAGTACTCCCATTTGGTACCCAGCCCTACCACCAGTCATGCAATGGATGATAAATGCTTACTACCCTTAGTCGCCTCATACGACAGGTGACATTTGTATTCTTAGTCCGTCACCACACGGACAAATTTTAAGCAACACCTCTGGGACTAGATTATGCAGCATCGCAACTCTATAAAGTACCGTTCTCCATGGAAGTTAAGCATAACCATCCCACTGTTTTATAATACAAACTTGCATTCTATCATCTTTGGAGTATCTGTACGGTATTCGGAAGGCACGGGTTCAATCCCCGTTAGTGGCTATTGTTTTCTATTTCATATATTCGTACTTTGTGTTCTCATAAAACCTTCATACTACCCTAATAAGGTGCTTTCCTTATCAATACTAATTGTTAACATTTCAGTATGAATTAAGTAATAAAATGTAAACAGGTAACTCTGATTTATTGTGGCAAAGTCGCTCATGGACTCAACTATACCGAGAGTATTGTCAAGCCGCTTCGCACCATTTCATTTCTCAGATATGAAAGGAAAGAATTAACGGCTATCTTCTGCTACAGCCAAAACACACTGATGTGCTTCATGACCGATCACACAGGGGACGGTGGTACCGACCTGTTCGAGCTCGATAGCAAGTGAGTACTCTCACTTGGTACCCAGTCCTACCACCAGTAATGCAATAAATGATAATTGCTTATGACGATGAATGGGGTGGTGAGACTTATATTCTAAGTCCGTCACCACATGCTTCGCACGGGTGGGTATCTATTTTTTAAACATTTTGAGACAAACGTTCAGTAACTATATATCTTTATGCAGGACATATACATTATAGAAGTTTTAGTAGGGATCCCTATTTTTGTCTAATAATAAATATAGCCTATGCTACTCAGGGATAATGTAGCATTTTAATAGTGAAGACTTTTTTAAATCGGTTCAGTAGTTTTTGAGTTTATTCATTACAAACATACTAAAATACAAATCTTTCTTCTTAACTAATATTAGGTTTTTTTCTAGTAATTAATATAGCCTATGTTACTCAGTAATAATTTAGTATTCTAATAGAAAAATCGGTCCAATAGTTGTAGAGTTTATTTTTTACAATACAAACATACAAAAATACAAATCTTTCCTCTTTATAATATTAGTGAAGATGATAAATTTTTGGGAAATTGTTTAAAAGATTTAATTTCAACTGAAACAACAAAGCATCACGCCTGTATTCCCCGGAGGAGTAGGCAGAGGTGTATGTACACCCACGATTCACCAGCTATGTTGAAGTCCCAGGTAATAGGGGGCGAGCCTATTGCCATCTACCGGGCACGATTCCAAACTCCGGGCTGCTACTGAGAATTTTTCTTTTTACGAAAAATCTCAATAGTACTGCCCGTCCCGGGAATCGAACCCGAGACCTCATGATCAGCAGTCGCTTGCACTACCGCTGCACCACAGAGGCAGTGAGCAGCAGAAACAACTAGATGATTAAACTCTATATACGAATATGTACACTCACATTGCGAATATCCCCTATATTCAAACTTCTTAAAGATAGATTCCTCGGCGTTATCTTTTAAAAACACATAGCTGCAATGATTTTAGTGCGTGCATGCGTGCGTGCTGCGTGAACGCGTGCGTGCGTGCTTGTGTATCTGTGTGCGTTTCAATATTATTTATTAATACTCCAAGGGCGATACACAAGCATACGGCTACCTGATGGAAATGGAACTTTAGCTACTAGCAACACCATTGGTCTCACGCGGCATATTTACACCAAGGGATAAAAGGTAGGGAAAACCTGGAGAGTTCTCTCCGTGTGTGGTGACGGACTAAGAATACAAGTGTCACCACCCCATTCTTTCCCACAGGTGTCGTACAAGGCGACTAAGGGAAGTAAGTTAAGTAATTATCATCCATTGCATTACTGGTGGTAGGGCAGTACTAAGTGGGAATACTCACTTGCTATCGGGTCCGAGCGGGTTGGTACCACCATCTCCCGTGTGACCGGCCATGAAGCACATCGGTGTGTTTTGGTTGTAGCAGGAGAGAGCCGTTTATTATTTCATATCTGTGAAATGAAATGGTGCGCAGCGGCTTGACAATACTCTCGGTATAGTTGAGTTTATGAGCGACGGTCACCAATTACCATCAGGTTGGCCATGGCTCGTCAGCGGGGCTCACAGCACCCAACGAAATACAACTGTTACAATATCTTATTTTTTTACGCGGATATTCTACGAGTATAAGCCAATGGCACTATAGATCGAGCTGCTCTATTAATACTGAAAATAACAAGGCTCAAATTTCAATGCCATTTAGTATGGTAGAAGCCTGTACAGTGTTTTCTTTTATGTAACAAAATGACCAATTAAATTTATACGAAGGACGAGAGGGTATGACATTCTAAGTTCATTAAAATAATTCTAGTTGGTTGTGAAATCTATGAGCATGAATTGATGGGTGTTACATTGAAATGAAATTAAATTAAATTTGTTTATTTGCTTAACTATGGTAAATGCAAGATATAGGCACATATTCATATTTGGTTGTTACATGACTTCGCTGGACTATTTTCCAAAATGCAAATTATAAAATTCTTAACATTCTACATAACTAGGTATTAGATAGGTTTAACAATTTCATACTATAGACATAACAATTTCACATAACGTGAACGTGACGTAAATAAAATTAAGTGAAAATTAAATAAAACAACTAGATGTCCGTAACATCTACCTCTAGTTTTATTTTTTAATTTTGACGTCTAGTTTTTTTTGTTAACACCAGATGTGAAAACATCAAAATTATTTTGTAGAAATAAAATGATCATAATTTGACAAAGTACTCCTTAAGACGAATCAAACGAGTATAAACTCGATGGGTTTGGATCGTTTCATTACAGAGTTACTGTGGCCACCTTCCAGCTCCATCATCAGACCCTGGATACCATCTAGAGATAAAGTATTCGTCAAGACAAATCATACGAGCACAAACTCAATGGGGTTGCGCCGTTTAATTATAGAGTTCCTATGTCCACCTTCCAGCTCCATCATCAGATCAGCTCCATGTTATCATAATATTGCGTTGTCACGTGATATACATATGCGTGTAAAATTTCAGCTCAATCGGAAATCGAGCAGTGTGTCAAATTTAACTTGCAAGATTTGAACAGGACAAGTAAAATAAAAGCGTCGCCACGCTAACAGCCGATTTTACCCTCCCTCTGCATTAGATGTTGCACATCAAAAATAAATTAAATGAATGAAAATTAAATTAGATTAAAAATTAATATGTCCCAAAAAATTTGTAGGTACGAAAGTTTTGTAAGAATGTCATTCTTGTCGCTATCCAAATGCAACAAAAACGATCATCTTTATGTATATAAATCTTCTATCCGTGTCTATGTAATTGAACTGCTCCTAAATAGTTAGACCGATCTCGATGCTTTTTTTTTGTGTATGCTCAAGTTGATTCACAATTAGATCCGGTGGGTGTCGCCGCGATAGGGTTTCAGAATGATTTATTCTAATGTAAAACGATATAAGGACTTTTTATTTTTAAATTAAACTTACTATATTGGATTAATGAATGTAAATGCATCAAATAGGTGGCGTGGGTCGTAAAGACAAATGTGATGTGGAGATTGGGTGTGGCCGTCGGTCACTGCGATGGCTTAGCGATCTAGAAAACTTACTTCCCCGGATCGGAAGGGACGTAGGTTCAAATCCCGCTCGCAGTAAAATTCTCTTTCTCCACATTTTCACAAATGATTGTTCTTTAAACTAACTGAGCATGTTAAGTGCTAAAATACATAGGTAGATACTCATTTTTTTTTAATTTATGGCACACACATAGATATAGTAACCTATAGATCACCTGACAGCTCGATAACGCGTAACCAATTTTGATTTGTCAATGTGTGCGTTGGATAGTGATGTAAGTTTTAAGAGTTAGACTGACTATCGATAAAATGATAAAACAAATCAGTTTCTTTAACGAACTCCATTCAAATAACGTTTCAACTAATGTTTCAACTAATGAAACAAAACAGACATAATAAATTAAAACAAACATAATTAATTAGTTTTTATTTATTCCACCAGCAACGTCAGTCAACGATATTATGCATTTTATAAAGCAACATAAATTTACTTATAATTTTTAAATTATCTAAATTTACTTATAATTTTTAAATTATCTATCTAACTAAATCGACTATAATGACAATATCTGCTGTAGAACTTTTATTGCATTTTTTTCATTAATGTGTTAGGAGAAGATGTTCCAACATTTAGGATAAATATCGACAATATACCTTGCCGATAAAGTCAAGCCCTAGTGTATATGTACCTAAAAAGTTTTCTACTAAAATCTTGCTAATATATAACAATGCGAGAAATTAATCCGTAACTGAAACAGAAAATGTCAGTAATTATGACCTAAAATAAAAGAATTTAAGAAGTATTTTTTGTTGTTTGACACAATAAGTTTTCTTTCCATACTCCGCAATGAGCCTACCTGCATCTTTCACTTTTTATGAAATACACATATTTTGTAATCTATATACTATTTATTATAAAGCTGTAACAGAGCTATGTCCGTTATTAGATATTTGAGAAAAAATACTGTAATAGGCTATATAGGCGTGTCTAAGCACAAAACGGTTTTTTTAGATTGTTTGTCTGTCTATTTATCTGTTTGTTTGTTCACGCATCACGCAAAAACTACTGAACGGATTTTGATGCAACTTTTTCTGTGTGATAGCTCTCGATTAACTGGTATACATTTTATCCTGCTAATATATCGGGAACTTCTGATATAAGCTAAAAATCAGCTTTTGGCTGCGGCGGAGCCGCGGGAAAAGGCTAGTATAACATAAAATTAATCGTACAACCTTGTTTTCGTTTCGTATATTAAATGAAGTTCAATAGTACTGTCCACTTTGTTTAATTGTATGGTCACACTACTCTATCTATTTTCATAGGATTAAAAAAATATATATTATCTCAGCTAAAAGGAAAGAAATGCATAATTTTATATACCTATTATTTAGTAGAATATTTTTACTAAAAGTTAAGTACACTAGACTTTCTGATAGTTCTGTCGTCTACTAGCTAGCAATGCATATATGTCAGTGGAGGTGAGGATTGAGGGACCAGTTTTAAAACTCGCTATCTTCGAATTGAGTCAATATTTTATTTCCATTTCTTTTTTAAAAAATGTTTTAAGAATCTTACTTAATCATTATGTAGGTAAAGAAAGATTTTATTAATTTGATTTGGTAATATTCACTAAAATATTTATCTTTCTTGTGTGGATTGAGGGACCACAGTTTAGTCGTTATATATTTTTTATCTTTGATTCTTTGTGGTCTATAATTCAGTAATTATCTTGACAAATTCTTTACTAAATATCTTTACAGAAATTAAGGTTTTGTGAGTAATCACAATTCATATTTTTTCAGATACTTTCCGAGATCTGGCTGATGGTCTGTGAGGACTGAGGGACCACACTTTAAGGGCTGTAGTTTTTAATATATTTTTTTAAAAATTCCCAGATTTGTTCTACAATTGTTTCAAGTCTTCTACTAAATCATACTATTTTTGTTTTACGATATACGAGTGTGGTCCCTCAGTTCACACGCACGTGCAATTATCATGATTGTTTGCATGATTTACATCACAGGCACTCACGGAACAAACAACCATTATATTTAGTAGTTATAATCATATAATAAACAAGATTTATAACACAAAAAAATCAAAAAACCGCGAAGCTAGTTTCAAGCTAGACGCCTGTAGACTACCTGTCATTCAAACGGTTTGCAATGACATTAGATTTGCTTTCCTCTTCTATCTTGCTATGTTGTCGTATAAGATTTTCTTCTCTCTCACACGCTTTGGTGATCTATACGTTATACTATATCTATGGGCGGCACATATTCGTTGTACTTTTTTTTAATAACTTGTTAGGTATACTTACTTATTGTATCATTTGCTTTTTTCCGATAAGTGATACTCATTTCTTTTTCTTAACGTCACTATCACTAAGCTCGTAAGACAAGTTTAATTGCATTTACAACATTTAAAATAAATATAAATACATCACTATACGGTGCATTAACCAGCTCTATGGAAAAAGTAGCTATCCCACAGGAACCAATCATTTTTCCGGGATATAAAGTAACTTATGTTCTTTCTTCAGAAAATAGCCGCTCCGTTTGGTGACGGACTAAGAATACAAGTATCACCACCCTATTCTTTCCCACGGGTGTCGTGTGAGGCGACAACGGGAAGTAAGCAATTAAGGTGGTAAGGCTGGGTACCAAGTGGGAGTACTCACTTGGTGTGACCAGCCATGAAGCACATCGTTGCGTTTGGCTGTAGCAGGAGATAGCCGTTTATATTTCATTTCATATCTGTTTAATTAATTGGTGAGCAGCGGCTTGACAATACTCTCGCTATAGTCGAGTGCATGGGCGACGGTTACCATTTACCATCTGATGGACCATGGCTCGTCTGCCACTAGAAGCAATAAAAAAAATATATGTATGCAAAATTTTATGATATTTGGTTCATTATTTACAGCGCAAAACAAACTCACTTTTGCATAATTATATAATATTAGTAAATCCTTACTCCGTCCTTACTCTATCATCCGTGAAACTCAGTTTGTTTGTTGCCTTTTGACGCTGTATGTATAGTCCGGGATTTAGAGAAGAAGATAGGCTACTACTATTTATCCCAACAAAAGGGAGATTCCCTTTGTGATGGTTATTTTTCTCTAGATATTGTTTGAATTGCCTCTGTGGTGCAGCGGTAGTGTGAGCGACTGCTGATCATGAGGTCTCGGGTTCGATCCCCGAGTAGAGCTGTGTTCTTGAACTTTTTGCAAAAGAAAAATTCTCAGTAGCAGCACGGAGTTCGGAAATGTGCCCCGTCGACGGCAAAAAGCTCGGCCCAATTACGTGGAACTTGAACATAGTTGGGGAACCGCGAGTGTGTAATACAACTCTGCCTACCCCTTTGGGGATACAAGAGTGAAACTATTATTTTTCTGCCTGTGGGTAACCTATTTATATAAGAGTTGGGTAACTATTGGCGTAAACAAGTACTTAGCTTAACTTTAAAACGACATTTAAATTAACGTAAACTTGTCAAAGCGCTATGTTAAATGACACCTAGTTCTTTGTACGGAATAAAATTTATTCATGGTCATGTCATAGTTTTGACGGGCTTCGTGGCGTAATTGGTAGTGTAACCGACTTCCGTGCACGAGGTCGTGGGTTCGATTCCTACTCAGGACAATTATTTGTGTAATGAACACAGATATTTCTACTGCGTCTGGGTGTTTTCTAACTATTATATGTAAGTATTAAAAGAAAAAGTAATGTATGTATTACATCCGTAATCTGGTACCCATAGCACAAGCGTTAAGCTTAGTTTGGGACCAGGGGACGTTGTGTGAAATGTCCAAGAATATTTATTTATTATTTACCTATAGTCTTACGTGAATTATAAAATAGAATTATAACGCAGCCTACCTTTTCCAATCTGGTTTCTGTCTTGATAATGTTCTAAGAGCAGAGTATTAAGATTGAAGAGTGTTCATCAATTCGAGTATTACTCACTGGAAAGTGCTAATATGAAGATACTAGAATTTCTGGCAACGTTTACCCAGCTAATCCTTGATGGTTGTTGGGTATTCAGTTGCGTGCGTGCTGTGTATTCTAGCGTGTATAACTTGGGATGATATTTATACACATAGTTCAATTTGGGCTCCAAATCTTGAAATTATTACTATAATGACAAATGACTACACAGATGGCGGAGTGATTCAGACACTGACCTCCTATGTCGAGCGGTTCGATTTCCGCTCAGGACAATCTTTTATGTGATCCGCAAATGGTTGTATTGAGTCTAGGTGTACTATGTGTCAATGATATGTTTGTATAGTCCGCGATATAGATTTCCTAGTGCAAGTCTTTGCCAGCGGCTCCACCGCAGCCAAAACCTGGTTCTTAGGTTAAATCTCAGGTTCCCGATATAGTAGCGGGATGAAATAACTGTATAATTTTTAAGTCTAATCAAGAGCTATAAAATAAAAAAGTTAAAATCAAAATCCATTCAGCAGTTCTTGCGTGATGCGCGAACGAATAAACAAACAAACGGATAAACAGACAAACATACAAAAATTATAAAAAAAAAAATGTTTTGTGTTCAGACACGCCTATACAGCCCAATACAGTTTCTTTTTTTCGTAAATATCTTAAATGTACAGAAACAGCCCTGTGACAGCTTTATAATATTATAGATAGATACTCTCATCTTTCAATACAATTAAAAAAAGTTAACTGAGAACTTTACGTTTCCCTACACCCACTTACCTCGTTGTTATATACATTGTTACACCAAACGTAACCTATATTTTTGCGTATTGTTGTCGTGGCCATAGAACCGAAGCCGACCCGGCTCACCAAAACAAGTCATAAGTAGCTATTAAAAAATTGCTCTGCGTCGACCTCCAAAAGTAATGTACTGTTCGTAATGAGATGACGAACTGATGTATACACACAGTGATGCAAATGAATACGTAATCTGATTGATAATATTTTTATACCCTACAATAATAGCTGCGGTACGAGCGCACGTAACGTCGGTAATGATAGTAAAATCATGCATCCAATCTATAATTCCATTACATTGAGTAAGAACAACTATTCTTGGATCAATATCTGCCTAAGACCTACGTGGGTTCTGGCATGCCTCTTAGCGAATAGGGAATTCAAGGCTGAATTGTTCTTTAGAAATTTTCAGAGAAAATATTGCGAGTATTTTAATCTGTGATTCAGGTTGATATAATACGTTTAACGTGATAGATTTTTATTTCTTTTGGTGGCTGTGACTGACTTCTGAACTCAATATTTATAGAGAAAATTGATTAGTAACAATAACCTTGCCGTGTGGGGCTGGCTTTAGAATTGTAATGGGAGTCGTAAGCGCCGACTGAGGGAATACCGGCGGAGTGGGCAGCAGCACTCCCTCGAGTATTAACAACATCCACTGCGATCGCCAACCCGCCTGTCAAACGTGGCGATTACGGCACTATCCCCCATATGAGCGAAACACATGTTGTGGTGTTATCTTGGAGAGGCCTATGTCCAGCAGTGGACGTCGAAAGGCTGATGCATGGATGGATGAATAACCTTGAGATAAAAAAAAACATTATTCGTAATGGCAAACAAAGAATGCACTGTAGATGGTAGAAGTGAAACCAAGCGCGGATCAAACCTTCAAAAAAGGTTGTGGTCACAGCACAATTCCTTGAAGACCATAAAATACACCGTGAAAGTGTGATAACGTGTAACTGCCTCGGTGGTGCAGCGATAGTGTAAGCGACTGCTGAACGTGAGGTCTCGGGTTCGATACCGGGTCGGGCAGTTTTATTGAGATTATTCGTAAAAAGAAAAATTCTCAGTAGCAGCCCGGAGTTTGGAAACGTGCCCGGTAGACGGCAATAGGCTCTCCGCCTGTTACGTGGGACTTACACATAGCTGGCGAATCGTGGGTGTGTAAATACACCTCTGCCTAACCCTTCGAGGAATACAGGCGTGATGCTATGCTATGTGAAAGTGTGATGTCACAAGTCTATTAAAGTTGTGGACATGCCCATCGTGCCCACAACGGCGGATCCACGCTTGAAACCTTAAGAAAGAGAAGACTAATACAAAATACTGTTTATCTATATTCTATCTCATTTTCACGCAGGCTAAATCCTATAGCTGTATATGTTTGTCTCTGTCTAGCATCACTTTTACGTTTCATCGACTATACAATTTACAACGGTTCTATCTCATTATCTCGCAGGCTAATTTAGACCGAGGTTTACCTCGAGGTTTTGGCCCAGTGCGAGACAGATTTTACAAACCGTCGAAAAGGTTTCTCTAGCATGCAGGTTTCCGTGTGGTGACGGACTAAGAATACAAGTGTCACCACCCCATTCTTTCCCAAGGGTGTCGTATGAGGCGACTAAGGGAAGTAAGCAATTATCATCCATTGCATGAATAGTGGTAAGGCTGGGTACCAAGTGGGAGTACTCACTTGGTATCGGACCCGAGGAGGTTGGTACCACCATCCCGTATGACCGGCCATGAAGCACATTGTTACGTTTTGGCTGTAGCAAGAGATAGCCGTTTATCCTTTCATTTCATATCGGTAAAATGAAATGGTGAGCAGCGGCTTGACAATACTCTCGGTATAGTTGAGTCCATGAGCGACGGTTACCGTTTACCATCAGATGGGCCGTGGCTCGTCTGCCACTATATGCAATAAAAAAAAATATTTTAAAGTGAGAGGTTGTCGTACGCGGTTACCACTTTATTTATAGTCCTTGGTTTTACCGTTTCGTTATCACTGCATTATATGTTAAAATGGTACATTGGCGGTAGTGCCTTGCTCATCCCAGCATGAATGGGCTGGCTCAATCGAGGAAGTACCACCCTCTCACAGAAAGAAGATCGACATGAAATAACGGTACTTCTGTCGTTGTGTTTCGTATGGTAAGTGAGAGCGCCGGAGGCCCGAACCCCTCCTTATCGTTCCCCTCCACCTCCTATCCCTTTCTTTGGAGAGGCCGACGTGTAAGTGATGCCTCTGGTGTTGCTAGCATCTATAGGCTACAGTAACCGCTTACCATCAGAAGGGCCATTTATGCTTGATTGCAACCCACGTATTATAAAAAAAAATATTCTGCAAGTCACAGATTCGAACCCCGCTTGCATTTTTTTTCAATTATCACGAGAACTTACTTTAGAATTGTATAACTGCAACATTATGAAGTCGGTTTAAAATACAAAATGAAACATATTATTCCCAGTGGCAGTAACTGCATAATTTGGCCCGTTGCCACGACGTCTTAAAAATCTCTTACTTTCACAGTACATTGGACTTTGTGACGGTTATTTGTCGCAAGGCCGATCTTGCATTATGTCTGGATATTGTTTTTTTAAATAGGTCTGGTAACTTCAAAACTTTCTTCTCTTCGTTGAATCTCTCAGGCATGCATTTCGTCGCGATGTTTTGAGACACTGAAACCAAAATTTATCATAAATAAAATTCACGATATCAATATAAAACTGGAGATGGATTTGTTTTTCTGGAACTACAAATCGGTTTTAAATAATTTCTGTTCTAGTAACACAAAGTGGAAAACGTGAAATCGAAAATAACAGTCACGAGCAGCCAAACTGTACCATTATAATTGCAATTAAATAGTGTGCCCTTTGTGTCAATTGACCTTTGACACTGACATTAAGTGTCCAATTTATTCATGGATCCATCCATCAGCCTTTCGACGTCCACTGCTGGACATAAGCCTCCCCAAGAGAACGCCACACATGTGTTTTGCTCATATGGGGGATAGTGCCGTAATCACCACGCTTGGCTGGCGGGTTGGCGATCGCAGTGGATGTTGTTAATACTCGAAGGAGTGCTGCTGCCCACTCCCCTGGTATTCCCTCAGTCGGCTCTTACGACTCCCATGGGCGGAGAGGGGTGGTACAATTCTAAAGCCGGTCCCACTCGGCATTCATGGATACTTATTATAAGAGGTGATCCATTTCGAGGTTCCCTACCTTTTTAAAGAAAAAAACACAGAAAATTCAAATTTAATGGAGAATGTTTATTATCATTTCAAAGAACATTCTTTGGCATTTATTTTTTGAAGATTATGTCTATCAAATGTTGGCCGTTGCTACGTCGCAGATGGTCCATCCGTTGAGTCCAATTTTCGATGACTCGTTCGAGCATTTCGACTGGTAACAACAAAGTAATGAGGCCCATTTCTGGCTCAATGGATATGTAAACAAACAAAATTGCCGCATTTGGGACGAAGAGCAACCTGAAGAGATTCAAGAGCTGCCACTTCATCCAGAAAAAACAACGGTTTGGTGTGGTTTGTGGGCCGGAGGAATCATCGGTCCATATTTCTTTAAAAATGATGCCGGTGCGAACGTAACCGTTAATGGCGACCGTTATCGTGCCACGATAACCGACAATTTGATGCCTGAAATTGAAGCTCGTGATCTCGTTGACATTTGGTTTCAGCAAGACGGCGCCACTTCCCACACATCGCATCAATCAATGGATTTATTAAGAGAACATTTCGGTGAGCACATAATTTCACGTTTTGGGCCGGTCGATTGGCCACCAAGATCGTGTGATATCACAAAGTTAGACTTTTTCCTGTGGGGATATGTAAAGTCTAAAGTTTATGTGGGCAAACCCGCTTCAATTCAGGCCTTGGAAGAAAACATCACGCGTGTCATTCGCCAGTTACCAATCGAAATGCTCGAACGAGTCATCGAAAATTGGACTCAACGGATGGACCATCTGCGACGTAGCAACGGCCAACATTTGATAGACATAATCTTCAAAAAATGAATGCCAAAGAATGTTCTTTCAAATGATAATAAACATTCTCCATTAAATTTGAATTTTCAGTTTTTTTCTTTAAAAAAGTAGGGAACCTCGAAATGGATCACCTCTTATAAGTGAAAGAGTATTTCTTTGTAACGCTTTCACGCTACACGTTGGAACCCATCCGATTTTCATGAAATTTTGCAAACAGCCTTGCGTATCGCAAGCTTCTGCTCATACCCCCCTTGATATTCTCACTGGCTTGGTGGTTACTTTTTGGGCCAGCGAGGGATTAGAGTTTGCGACTAATCATTATAGGTCTGCTTACCTAAAAAATCTCTCTAGGAATTCCTTTTTCAGTTGGAATACTGTGTGTGTGTGTTCCGCTGTGTGACATTAGGGGTCACTGTCACACGAAGGGACAATAATATTGGTAAACAATAATAATAATTATAATGTGGTGATGGGGTACTTAATACTATTAGTATTTCTTCAAAATTATTTCTTAAAAGCTAAAACATGTAATCATTACTACCAATTGATCAGAAGTCTTGGATAGCTTTGTATACTTCTATTTCGAAATCGCTATCTTTAACAGAGATAGCACAGTCTATAAATAGTTTGACTACGTTTGAATGACGTAAGTTGTAGGTGTGTAAACTATATAATGTCTTGTCCAGAATATGTGTGAATCGTTTTATTAGTTGATATAAAGGTGTGAATAAATTAACTCGGTTTAAACATCTGCTTTCGTTTATACCAGCCCACTGTTCTCCTGGAGATACCAATAGGACGCCTGCCAACGCACTAATAACGTTTTTGATCTGTGTTCTGCATTTAACATGCTCATTTGTGAATGTGGAAAAAGAAAACTTTACCACGAGCGGGATTCGAACCTGCGTCCCTTCCAATCCGGAGAAGTGCTCTAGACCGCTAAGCCATCGTAGTGACAGACGCTAATTAATATTTACAACAAATTTGTCTTTACGACCCATGCCACCTATCGGATGTATTTACATGAATTAATCCGATATAGTAAGTTTAATATTGCAATTAAATTTTATACTATTTGATGGTGCTATCACAAATAATTTGTTCGACCAATAACGTGTTATAGTTCTTGTAATTGTATTGTACTTCACACAATAAGAATAAAGGCAATTCTAGCTAGATAGTTGTATTATTACTAATAGTAGTAGTTGTCTGTCAACACACAAAGAATAACGTCTAAATATTATTTCTTGTACTCAGAACTAAAGTATCACATCATGGGAGCCATGTTCAGGAGTGAAGAGATGTTGCTATGTCAACTGTTCGTGCAGTCTGAGGCGGCCTACGTGTCCATGTACGAACTAGGTGAAGCTGGGGTTGCGCAGTTCAGAGACGTGAGTAACTTTATATTTTGGATCTATATTTTTTAGCAATTGACATGCTCCGCTACTTTTCAGAGTATAAATTATTCGTAAATAAGGAAAAAGAGATTATAGATCTAAAATGTTTAAAAAATCTCGCCATCAAATAGTATGAATTTTAATTGCAAAATTAAACTTACTATATTGGATGCATGTAATGCTGCCGATAAATGGCGTTGGTCGTAAGACAAATGTGATGAGGAGATTGGGATGATCGAAAGATCAGTGGGATAGCTCAGTGGCTTAGAGCACTTCCCCGGATTGGAAAAGACGAGGGTTCGATTCCCGCTCCTACTAAAAATCTCTTATTCCTTATTCATAAATAATTTTTACTCTAAAAACAGTTTTGAAAGCTAACAAATAATAATAAAAATAAATATTCACGGACATTTTCACACAACGTCCTCTGGTCCCAAACTAAGCTTAACGCTTGTGCTATGGGTACCAGATTACGGATATAATATATAATTGTAGCGGCAGCGGTGAGGGGTTGATGAACCCAAGATGATGGATGAAAGGTGATGATGAGTTTCGAAGATATTGTTGGTTGAGAAATAAAAGATGCGTTAAGTTCACAATCAAAATTGCATGTAATGTCGGTTAAGTAAAATGTACATAGCTCAAGGAGAGGGGGTGCGGGTACAATTATTTAAACTTAACCAATCGCGACCGATAGAAAAAGATATGGCGTTACGTTTAGTTTCATTTCTTGTCGCGAGATGTCGAAAGCGTATGGAATATATGTTGATGGAGTGAGAAGTATGAACATGCCCCCGGCCTTGGAAGCAGTGGCTTTCAAAGGTCTTCCGCCGGTGTATCAGTGTCGACCACATCTTGGAGAAGAGGACAAATCTTGGCGAATGCGCGCCTCACTACGCCCGATGACGTCTGTATATCGGCCACCCGGGATATGCCATCCTTTCCTGGGATCGTGCCAAGGACACGACCCAAATGCCACTTCAACGGTGGGAGGTTATTATCCTTAATAACCACTAAGGAGTTTGGCTTGATCTCGTCCTTATTCGTCGTCCACTTTGTCCGTACCTGCAGCTCTGAGATGTATTCCTTCGCCCATCGGTTCCAAAAATGTTGGCGAAGTTGTTCCACCCTCTGGTACCGCTGGAGACGACTCGCTGGAACATCACGCAGGTCATCGCAGGCTGGGGCAGTTAGTGGTCGGCCAATTAAGAAATGACCTGGAGTGAGCGGGGAAAAGTCCTGTGGATCGGAAGAAAGAGGGGACAGAGGTCGGGAATTTAATACGACTTCTATTTGAGCCAGTACTGTGCTGTACTCTTCAAACGTAAGGTGCGCGTTCCCTATCACACGACGGATATGGTATTTACTCGACTTTACTCCCGCCTCCCACAGACCACCAAAATGCGGGGAATAAGGGGGAATAAAATGAAATTTAATATTTTCACTAGTTGCGAATTCTAAAATATCTAAACTACAAGTATTTAAAAATTTTGAAAATTCCTTCATAAGTCCCACAAAGTTGCGACCGTTATCCGAATAAATCTCTGCAGGTTTACCGCGGCGTGAAATGAATCTTTTTAATGTTAATAAATATGCTTCACTGGAGAGGTCACTGACTAGTTCCAAGTGTATCGCGCGTGTCACGAAGCAAACAAATAAACAGATGTAGCTTTTAATAAGTCTAGCTCCCCTACCCTTGCGGTTCAGAATGAGCACTGGCCCAGCATAGTCCACCCCACACCTAACAAATGGAAGACTAGGTGTAACTCTTTCTCTAGGTAAGTTACCCATCATAGGAGTAAGCGTCTTACCTCTAAAGCGTGTACAGGTAACACAACTGTGTACTACCTGGCGAGCTAAGTTCCTGCCTCCCACAGGCCACCATGATTCGCGTAAATGAAAAAGTAATGCCTGTGGAGCAGCATGGAGAAGCTGAGTGTGCTCATGGCGAAATAATAAAGTAGCAAAATAATGTTTACTTGAAATTAAAATAGGATGTTTTTTACCGTAAATGAATTCATTGGAATTAACTAAACGGCCACCCACGCGCATTAATTTGTAGTCATCTAGGAATAAATTTAATTTAGATAAACAACCTTTATTTTTAATAGTCCCGTTATCAGACAACGCCTTATATTCAGTCGGATAAGATTCGATTTGGCATAATCGGGTTAATGTTTTATTAGCGTAGTCTAACTCATCCACACTAAGGCCGCCTGTACGCTTATTTGTTTTGTATCGACTATTATGAATGAAACGCAACATAAAGGCAGCTGCACGCCTTATACGCTTAAATTGGGAAAACCGATGGAATGGGAACAAAGACAATTCACTATAATCTTTAGCTATGACCGCTGTGACGCATGACTTAATCTCAGGTAACTCGCGATGTTTGAATGAGTCTGAACTTCTGTGATCGTCTATTGAAAAATTAGGGTTTCGAAGGAATTCAGGACCCTCCCACCACAAGGTAGAAGATGAAAGTTCTTCTAAACGAACACCCCGTGATGCTAGGTCAGCGGGATTATTTTCACCACTGACGTGACGCCACAGAACCTCAGGTGTCAGATCATGTATTTCCGCAACTCTATTTTGGACAAACGTTTTAAGTTGGTTCGGCCTCATGTGTAGCCAGCCTAAGACTATCGTGGAATCGGTCCAAAATACGACGTTATTAAACTTACAGCGTAATGAGTTACGTACCTTGTCATACAGACGAGCTCCTAATAACCCCCCACAAAGTTCAAGACGTGGGATACTTACGGGTTTCAACGGCGCGACCTTTGTTTTTGAAAATAGTAATCTAACCGATACCGTTAGATCAGTGTTAACTGTGCGAACATAAATGCACGCGCCGTACGCCGACTGAGATGCATCGCTAAAAACATGCAGTTCGATATACATAGGCTGCGTACCTATAACATGGCGTGGAATACGCACTGTGTTCAGCGCTTGCAATGATATAACAAACTGGTTCCACGCGCGCGCCGTGCTATCATGTACATTGTCATCCCAACCTAGTTTTAATAACCATAATTGTTGTAAAAGTACTTTGACTACAATTATGACGGGACTTAACAAGCCGAGAGGGTCAAAAATTTGCGAAATGCTTGATAAAATAGACCTCTTAGTAATTGGTTTGTTTTTATCAATATTAATATGTGAATTAAAATAAAAGTTGTCGTTTGCATTGTGCCAGCTTATACCTAAGGTTTTAGAACTAACATTTTGATCTAAACTTAATGGTTTAAATTGACTAAAACAATGACTGTCATCATCGCGTTTAAAATTAAATATCCATTTTCTGAGTGGAAAACAGCCTGATTGTAACGTTTTCTGGGTTTCATCACATAAATCTAATAATTTAATTTTATCATCTAAACCCGTAATGTAGTCGTCAACGTAAAAGTCCTCGTTTATGGCCCGAGAAACATCAGGATTAGGAGATTCAGACGCTAATTGTTTTAGGCACCTAACACTAAGAAAAGGCGCGGAAGCCGTTCCGTACGTCACAGTATTTAATTTATAAATACCTAACGGCTTTGACGGATGATTACGCCACAGAATCATCTGCAAGCTACGCTGACCCTCATCTACTAAGCATTGCCGGTACATCTTCTCCACGTCTGCGCATGCTACGTACTTGTGCTGCCTAAAGCGGAGAAGAATGGCAACGAGATCACCCTGTATAGGAGGGCCAACTAGTTGCAAATCATTAAGTGACTTACCGGAGCTCGATGGTGCGCTTGCATCAAATACCACGCGCAACTTGGTGGTAGTGCTGAGCTCGCGGAACACGCCATGATGCGGCATAAAATAGCACGGGGATTGAAAAGAATCTACCTGTGTCATATGGCCTAGACTAATGTACTCTTGCATAAAATTAACATAAAGACGATTATATTCTGGCGAACGTTGCAATCGTTTTTCTAATGCAAAAAATCGACGTTCTGCCTGGGTATAAGAATCTCCCAAAGTGTCAGGTGACTGACGAAGTGGAATGTGCACGCAGAATCGTCCCTCACTATTGCGTGTAGTGGTGCCAATAAAATGATCCTCGCATGCACGTTCTTCCTCAGTCTGCGCGTCTCTGACCTTAGGCAGCTCCTCAATCTCCCAGAACAGTCGAAGTTGCGTATCTAATGAATTAATAATATTACAATGAATCGGCGTATTTTTGCGTGAATAATTAATGATAGGTCCGGAAATAATCCAGCCTAGTTTTGTGTTTTGTAGATATGGACCACTAGACAAACGAATCTTTCCGTCTTCTAACAGATCCCAGAACCTATCTGCGCCAATTAAAATGTCGATGGTTTTATATTCTAAAAATTCCGGATCGGCCAGCCGTATGTTGTCTGGAATATAGACTTGCGCGCTTAGTTTACATACAGCAGGCATCGAAGCCGTGATCTTAGATAGAACATAACAATAAATGCGCGTAGAAAATGAATTATTGGTGTAGGATTTGATATCGATGTTACAAGCTTGCAAACAATGTACTACCGAATCACCTACGCCTCGAACTTCGTTTGTGGACTGTAATAATGGTACTTTTAATAATTGACATAGTGATTTAGAGATGAAACAGCGCTGGCTTCCATTATCAAGGAGCGCACGCGCTTTATGATATGTACCGTTTACATCGGCTACCTCAATTATAGCTGTTGACAATAACACGGATTGCACACCTATAGATCTAGTAGACTGTGTTTGCATGTGTGCCTTGTTTACCTGGATAGGAAGGGCGGATCCCGAGGAGGTTGGTACGGCCGCGGGGAGAGGTGCAAGCGCATCACTCGCATTCGCACTCAACACCTCAGTGTTTGTTGTAGAATGGCATGCGACTGAACTATTTGCGTTATCATTATGTAGTAATGAGTTATGTTTTTGACTACAACGTCTACACGGCCCATACCTACAGTTACTTACCGAGTGTCCCGATTGTAAACAATTCTCACATAAGTTGTGCTCGCGTACAAGTTTAAGCTTTAAATCTAAATCACTATCGATAAACTTTTTGCACGTATACAGTGGGTGATTTGCATTGCATTTTACACATGATAACTTACCGCGTTGTTGTTTATCGTTCGTTTTACTCGGCCCGCTGGATACATTGCAGTGTGATATGTTGCGAGATTTTGTGTGTTGTTTTTGATTATTAGTGTTTTGTGCGTCTTTACAATATGAACGCTGCAATGCCTCCAGCATGTCCGCTCGGTTACGAAGAAAATTAATTAAATCTTCCACAGTTAATCGCGTGGGATTGTTATCAATCGGGTTAGGGAACAATGTGCATTTATGAGTCTCCCATTCCCTTTCAGTAACTTTATCTAGCTTCGACACTATAATAAAAATAATCAGAGTATCCCAGGTATCCGTAGGCTCACCTAGGATCTTAAGTGCACGTACATTCTTTAGAAATGTGTCAATTAATGTTCTGATCAAAGAAGGTGACTCTTTAGTTAATGCGGGTACAGTAAACAAAGCTTTTACGTGATTGTGGACTAAAAGTCTGCAATTATTATATCGGTTGAGCAACAACTCCCATGCAACCTGATAGTTATTAGACGAAAATTCTATGGAATGTATGACTAGTTCGGCATTACCTTTTAGGGACGATTTGAGATAGTGGAACTTTTGAATGTTAGAAATGTCTTTAGAATTATGAACGAGTGAGGTAAATGAGTCTCTGAACTCCAGCCATTGCTCATACGATCCATCAAACGTAGGCATAGATATGGTAGGTAGTTTAATATTAGTATGACTATGACATGACTTGGAGCAATCGGTAACCTCATCAGCATTGAGCATAAATTCGGCACGAGATATTAAACTATAATAATTATCTTCAAATAGTTCTCGCTGATTTAACTGTTCACCTAACTCACTATCGGAAACCCTTTCCTCTATTTTCGTTTGAATGTCGTTAAATTCAGAAAATAAACTAGAACATCCTTGAATTCTTAACTTTAAATCAATGCGTTTTTGATTGGGAAAATGTTGATCATCCTTTATAGACTCTAAATAATTATTAAATTTGGTAAGCCTGCCCTTAATTATACCACGTTTCCTAACCAAATCACGAACTACCTCACTACTTTCTACACCTAGCAAAATGGGAGATTTATCCCGTGATTTAGCGGATTCAATAGGCATTTTGGTGGTCAGTGAAAAGAGGAGTACTCACGGTTTTATGATCCAATCAGACCACACTGATGCTAGCAACGTCACCAGATTTGTAAGACTGGAAATTGCGATATTCCGAGAATACGATGCAGCAATTCACTGAAATTGAAAGCACAGGCACAATATAGCACCAAGAGAACAGGAGGTGATGGAAAAGAGAAAGATTGGCCCCACCGATTTGCGTGTAATTTTCGATGAAACGCCAACGAACTTCAATTCCAGTGCGCTTGGCCTCCGTTGGTTCGTTTGGCAGCTTATTTCTTCGAAACTCGTCCGAATATATGCGATATTTGCGTTTTCTTCTCAAACCGCCGCGTGCAAAGATCCACGATCCACAGGTCGCTCGTCGACTTTGTTCAATTATTTGGCGAAGAAGGCCCAAAATGTAGCGGCAGCGGTGAGGGGTTGATGAACCCAAGATGATGGATGAAAGGTGATGATGAGTTTCGGAGATATTGTTGGTTGAGAAATAAAAGATGCGTTAAGTTCACAATCAAAATTGCATGTAATGTCGGTTAAGTAAAATGTACATAGCTCAAGGAGAGGGGGTGCGGGTACAATTATTTAAACTTAACCAATCGCGACCGATAGAAAAAGATATGGCGTTACGTTTAGTTTCATTTCTTGTCGCGAGATGTCGAAAGCGTATGGAATATATGTTGATGGAGTGAGAAGTATGAACAATAATATTAAATTTTTTTTACATATCTTCTTTATAAATAAAAATGAATCGCTAAATTTGTTGCTAAGCATAAGACTCAAGAACGGCTGGACCAATTCAGTTGTTTTTTTTTTTCAAATATTCATCGAGGTCCGAGGAAGGTTCCTATGATGAGAAAAATTGGAAACATTGCCCTGATAAACGTAAAAACCATATTTTACTTTTCCCTATTTAAACTCTTCCTAGCTGAAGAAGTCGCAGGCATAATCTTAGTAATAGATAGAAAACACCCAGACGAAGTACAAATATCTGTGTTCATCACACAAATAATTGTCCTGAGTGGGAATCAAACTCACGACCTCGTGCACGGAAGTCGGTTACACTACCGACTACGCCACGAGGCCCGTCAAATTTTAAACTATTGTTAAACAAGTTACATCTGCTTTTCTATTTGAAGCGACCAAATGTAATTATGTTAGCAGTGATACCCATTTTTGTTAAGGCGGGAAAATGTGCCTAACCGCACACCTCGTTGTACGGGGCAACCAACAGGGTAGTGAGGCCCTCACCCACGGCATCAGGCGCAGGTGCTCGCGCTTGCCGCCCAGCTGTGATAACCTTTGTTTTATTTTTTATTTTAATTTCTTTTTTTTTTGTTTAGGCGGTAGCTGTGATACCCTAGTGGTAAAACCAAGGACTGCAATGACATTGGTATCGTTTTAGGTCCCCAGTCCTAGGATATGACACATACCTGTGCGCAACATCTGTTTACATATTATCACTGCTCGATGAAGGAAAATATCGCGAGAAAACCTACGTGTCTGAGAGATTTTCTCGGTCGGTCTTGAAGTCTGCCAACCCGTACTGGGCTAGTGTGTGTGGTGGACTATAGCCTAAAATTCTCTCATTCTGAGAGAAGACCCGTGCCCAGTAGTGGGACAGTAATGAATGGGAAATTTATCCAGGTTGTTTGCAAATTCCCGCGAAGGTGCGACGCTCCTCTGCAGGTGCGTCGCTCAGTAGAGGGTGTCCGAAAGGGTAAGCTGCCGGCGGACCACCGAAGGAATGTAACATAATTCCACTGGCCCGCCAATAAAGGCGGAGAGACGGCACACGGTGGGTTTCTTTAGTTGGTGAAGGCCCCACACTACCCTGTTCGTTGCCCCGAACAACGGGGTGTGCGGTTAGGAACATTTTTTCCCGCCTTAACAAAAAAAAGCTTGTTTCCAAATGCAATACTAATATTATATATTAGGGTTATTATTTGTGAAAGTTGAAAAAGAGGGCTTTACTGCGAGCAGAGGTACCATCCAATACGGGGAAGTGTTCAGGACCGCTAAGCTATCGCAGTCACAGACGTGGGTCGTAAAGACATCTATAACAAATGTGAAGTGGAGATTTGGAGTCACCGTTGGCCACTGCGATAGCTTAGCGGTCCAGAGCACTTTCCCGGATTTGATGGGACGCAGGCTCGAATCCTGCTAGCAGTAAAGCTCGATTTATAATCGCTTAGTCGAAGGCCTTTTTACTTTTGCGGGATCGCAGTATACCACATATTTTGTCTCAGTGACAGTCATCAGTTGTTAATCAGGTCCGACTGTAAAATAGAAAATAAAACCACATTAAATGGTCTGTAGTAAAATGCCATTGCCAGTACACAAGTGTGTCATTATTACGTATCAATCCGTGCTCACTATTCTGCCGCTGTTTACGACACAACTAGGGTTGCTAAACACCGCAAAATAGATAAATTTCAGAAAAATAATCAATGATTATTTTTTTTCGTTCAGTTATATCAAAACTTGTTTTATCAGTTAAATCAATTAATGGTGATTAATAATTTTAAAATTCAACATTTATTTATTTGTTATTTAAATTGATACACAAGTATGTATACACATTATCTTGTTCTACATGTTACTCTGGTTTTATGAAATGGCCATTCATACGCTATTAAACAGTAAAAATCACAATTTTTAAAAGTACTTATTATTTTGTAAACGTAACCTTTTTAAATGTCTTTCTCGTATGTTTTTTTTCTTTTTTGTATGACGTAAAAAGGTCATATACATACATACGCCTGTTTTTGAGAGGGGTAGGCAGAGACAATGGATTGCCACTTATCATGAAGCGGGCTTCCGATGCCCACTTTTCGCCCCCATGGGAACGAGACGTGACGGTCGCGAACCATGTCACCACCATTCTGATGATTGAAAAATTGCCATTGTGTTCATATGGGATACCTTTTTATATAAATTGTTTTTATGGATGGAACAACGAAAAGGCTTCCCAAAAAATAACTTGGACTCTATTTGACTACCATGAGGCAGCCCTAAGAAAGCTTATACGTTCTATTGACATATTCTCAGTTAGTTATATTATCTAAATCTTATTCGATTGTTAATTGTTTTATTGCGTTTCGTAATGAAAACATGTTGTCACTGTCTCAATTCATTCTATGCGCAAACAATAATATCACTACAAATGTTAGAAAATCTGAGAATATTTTTACTACGTGAGTAGTGTACGGCACACATGATGGTAAGCGGTTGCCGTAGCCTATGGACGCTAGCAACACCAGAGGATACCATCTCCAAGGAGGAAAGGGATGAAAATTAATAAGAGAACGTGTAGGATACTAAGGAGAGGATAGGAAGGATAGGGAGGGGATTGGGCCTCTGGTGCTCTCACTCGCCATACGAAACACAACGGTAGGGATATCTACGTACTGTTGTTTCACGCTGATCTCTACCACTAAATTTATAACAGGGTTAAGAAATTTCACAAACCCTTAAATCTCTCATCAGGAACTTGCATGTTTCAAGAGGCTTTTAGGTAGTGTACAAAAATCAACCTACATATTAAAAAAAATCAAAGACCTATAATGATATATCAACTTCTATTAACTAAAATACAGTGAGATGTAAAAAGGAAAGAAAGAAAAATCGTTCAGGAAAACGGTCGAGTTAGATGGGATTTCCCCGTGAACGCGTGTAACAAGATAAATTTGTTATTTTAAATTTCGAACCGGACTGAACCTCCAAGATCGTAAATGATATTAGGTACTTAATGCTTGTTTGTTCTCAAACAAATAACCAAACAGATAACTTTAAATGAAGGGCTCCTTATCATAGGTACTATCAATATCTATGTTTAGTTAAAAGCAATCGAAATTCGTTAATCTTAGAAGCAAATGCGTTTGTTACTAACATAACCGTTTCCATGGTTACGAAAATACAACAAATCCTACTAATATCATAATATGAAAGTTTGTAATAAATAGTTGTAATAGTTTGTTTGTAGTGATATAAACTGCCTCCACGGTGCAGCGGCAGTGTTAAGCGACTGCTGATCATGAGGTCTCGGGTTCGATCCCCGGGTCGGACAGTGCTATTGAGATTTTTCGTAAAAAAAAATAAGATAAATTCTCAGTAGCAGCCCGGAGTTTGGAAATGTGCCCGGTAGACTTCAATAGGCTCGCCCCCTATTACGTGGGACTTAAACATAGCTGGCGAGTCGTGGGTGTATAATACACCTCTGCCTACCCCTTCGGGGAATACAGGCGTGATACTATGTTTTGTATCTTTTGATGTATGTTGATTACACCGATGGCGGAGTGGTTTAGATACCGGCCTCCTGCTCGAGTGACGTGATTTCGAATCCCACACAGGACAACTCTTTGTGTGATCCACAAATGGTTGTTCTGAGTCTGGGTGTACTTTGTGTCCGTGAAATTGTATGTTTGTAAAGTCCCCGCGATACAAGGATTATTCATAGTGCAGGGTGTTGTCTTTTTAAAAAAGAAAGAAAGATGTATGTAACTTAATCACGCAAAACGGCTGAACCAATTTTGATAAACTTCGGTAGAGATATTTAATAAAATTATCGATTTTTGGGTGGAGTTATGGAGAATAGGTTGCGTGGGTTGGCAACATCCGAAATCCACCTAATACCAACTGAGAAACGGTGCACAGTGGATTATTTAATCGGTGAACCCCACTACCCTGTTATCCACACATATTCCCGCCTAAAACCTAAAAGATAATAATTCCAGCGTAATTTAAAATATTGATCGATAACCGAAGCAATTTATTTCGCCAAGGGCATACAAGACAATTTAGTATATCTTCAAATTACTGTATAATATTTTGGTAATAAAATTGTTAAACAGGGTATTTTTATAGCTTTTTAACAAGGTTCTTCGTATCACTCGTCCCTTGAGCGTATTTATTGAGAAATTACATTATAGTTCCGATGTACTTCTGGTATTGTTAAGTTTGTGAACCAGCTTACCAAATAGTGTCCCCATGGTCAGTGTGCGAATTTATTAAATAGCATATATCATAGGGCATATTTTTATTTTATTTTTCAACAGCATATAATGCTTATGCAGATTGATGCACCCCCATGTGATTAACGTCTAATGAATCATACAAAGTTAATTAAACTCCTGGTTAGTGCTCTACACTGTAATTGTTGTTACGAGAAGTACAAAGACCTTTGTAATCAGATTACAGTTCTGATATAAAATTTACTGAACATTATTTTTTTATATGTTTCTTAAGCACGACAATCTTATAAATTACCTTTTTATGTTAAGGCGGGAAAAAAAATTACCTAACCTCACACCCTGTCGTTCGGGGCAACGAATAGGGTAGTGTGGGACCCTCACCCACTAAACACACCATGTGCCGTCTCTCTGCCTGTATTGACAGACCACTGGAACTATAGGACATAATTACTTCAGTGGTCATTGACCGATACTTCCGCACACGGAGGGCGCACCTTCGCGGATCTTATAAGGTCACCTGGGCCTTACGTATTTGCCAGTTATAACATAGTTTGATAAACAGATTAGATATTGTATTACTTGTGGTGGCAGACGAGCCATAGCCCACCTGATGGTAATTAGTAACTGCCGCTGATTAATTCAACAATACTAAACCTGTGCCGCTGATTAATTCAATAATACTAAATATGGGCCGTGTGCGGCCGGCTTCAGAATTGTCCCACCCCTCACTACCCACGGGAGTCATAAGAGCCGACTGAGGGAATACCGGGGGAGTGGGCAGCAGTACTCCCTCAAGTATTAACAACATCCACTGCGATCGCCAACCCGCCTGCGAAGCGTGGCGATTACGGCATTATGACGGGACCGCTCGTTGTGGCGTTCTCTTGGGGAGGCCTGTGTCCAGCAGTGGACGTTGAAAGGCTGATGGATGGATGGATGGATGGCTGATTAATTCAACAATACTAAAGATACTATAAAGCAGCTGCTCACCACTGCATTTCATGGGAAATGAATGAATACATGGCACTCTCACTACAATCAAAACACAGCGAGGTGCTTCACAGTCGGTCACGCGGAAGACGGCGGTAGTCATTCGCTCCAGCCCGATAACAAGTGAGTACTCCCACGTGGTACCCAACCCTACTACCAGTAATGCAATGGGTTGTAACTGTTCAGATTTTGGCAAAACAATAAAAATTACGAAGCCTTATCACAAATTTAATATATTATAATGAAACATTTTTTTGAAGTTATATCCATGTTCGAACCCACTCGCAGTTTTACCTTTTGATTTTAACAAAAAATGGTCTAGTAAATTTAAGACATTGTACTAGAAAACCAAATTTTTGTGAGTGGTAAAAAATAATTTGCGTTTTTTCCTCTTCTTGCGTCTTCGAATCCTGCTTGTAGAAAATTTATCTTTTTCCACCTTTTTTTATAGTAAAATGCTGATCATGTCAAATGCTATCAATATTAAATTACTGAAGACATTGTCTTTTTATTTAACTTGTTTGTCGCGCTAATTTTTGATAATAAAGTTTTAAAGAAATTTATTTTTCCTATTTTTGATATCAGGTCTTTACCTATAAAATTGCCGTTCTGCAGTACTGGCCATTTCAAATCATAATAATTTACCTAGTAAGTGTAAAACTTATTAGTAAGTGTAAGCGAGCAAAAAACAGTCGAATCGTATGCTTGTTTTCAACCAGCAATTTAACATTTCAAATTTATCGCCTCTGAAACCAAAGAGTTTCAGCCAGTAACTTATAAAAATAGCAGCGCGAAGTGACCTCACATTGGCATTAATTAAAGTTAAATGCCATGCTCCGTGTGGTTATAATAGATGTGATTAAAAGTAGGTACATAGTAGTATCGTAGGATACGAACAAATGGATATCATGACAGGAGACTAGAAGTAAAATTAAACAAACAATATCACTGCTTAAGGAAAACTCGAAAAAAATCCTACAGCAATAAGTCAGGATATCATGACACAGTGACCCTATTGCTCAACCATCATTTTTTAACTCCCATTAGTTTTCCGATGGTGGCAGACGAGCCAGCCAACCTCTTGATGGTAAGTGGTAACTGCCGTTCATGGACTTCGACAACCATCCATTCATCCAGATGAAAACTCGAAAAAAATCCTACAGCAATGAGTTAGGATATCATGACATAGTGAGATATTATGTTTGCGATTCAGATTAAGTGCTGATTCGGCAAAAAACAAAAGATTGCATCTTTGATACGTCATGGTACGAAATTGCGATTCAGTTTAGTTTGGGTCCTAAACTGGATCGCAATAAGAGTTCATGGTAAGCCTTTTTCTTTTTTTTTTGTTAAGGCGGGAAAAAATGTTCCTGAACGCACACCCCGTCGTTCGGGGCAACGAACAGGGTAGTGTGGGGCCTGCACCCACCAAAGAAACCTTTATTGGCGGGTCACTGGAACTGTGTTACATTCCTTCGGTGGTAGTTCATGGTAAGCCTGCTGTATTCCAAAATCCACCGACACTAATTCGGCTGTACCGTTTGCTACCGTTTTAACAAATAAGTACAACTCCGATATGATTTTAGGTCATTGTAACGATAGAGACAAAGCATACATCCGTCTCCATTATATTTAGACCGCGACCCCCCTTGATTTCGCGTGTCATAACGACGGAACACGCAAGGGAGTGTCCATGTTGGATGCGTCCATCTTTGTGTACTTTGTTATATTTTTGGGCCACGAATGTGTATTTTATGTTGTTAATGTTATAGAATGGTCAACTACAAAGGATTTTAATACTCTTCTGTGTACTTCACTAATAAATTGTACAGAAGTCAAGTTACAGTAGCACCACGTGAAATTTAGAACTACTACATTTTTGATCTATATTTTTTAGCATTTGACATGCTCCGCCACTTTTAAAGTATAAATTATTTGAGAATAAGGAAAAAGAGATTTTTTGTACTAGCGGGATACTATAATTTATACTTTAGAACTACTATCTTGTCGGTCATAACCTGATGCATCTATATGTGTTTGGAATATAGAAAAAGAAAGCCGGTATTCAAATATTACTTAATTATTCCACAAGCCGCTGCATCCTATTGTTTTCTAAGATGAAAGAATAAACGGCTATCTTCTGCTACAGCCAAAACACACTGACGTGCTTCATGACCGGTCACACAGGACACGGTGGTATCGACCCGTTCAGGCCCTATAGCAAATGAGTACTCTCACTTGGTACCCAGCTCTACCACCAGTAATGCAATGTGTGATAATTGCTTACTTCCCTTAGTCGCTTTATACGACACCCGCGGGAAAGGATGGAGTGGTGACACTTGTATTCTTAGTCCGTCACAACATGGACAACTTGATTGTCAGTGGACTAGCCGTATTTCTGGTGTGTATCTATCTGCTCTAATAATTAAATCTATAAAGGACCGGTTGGACACGGGTCTTGTAGAGTGTGAGAGATTTATGGCATATTCCACCAAGCCCCGTGCGGGTTGATATATTTCACAAGCCCTCGGAAACTCACGCAGGCAGATTTCCGCACGAGTTTTCTTTCACCGGGTTCTGAGTGTAGTGGTTTCTGAGAGTAGTCTTCAAAGTAGGTAGTGCCTTAGCTTTGCCTCTGATAATGTTAGGTACATTAGCGGCAGTATTAGTCCAAGTGAATTCTATGCCTATTTATATTTTTCCGATTAAACATATTTTTATAATATTTGTTAAATGGAAACCGAACAATTATATGGTGAAAATAACAATTGAAACTGCTTAGAGATGCTACGTCGCTATGTTTGTAGTAAAACCTATTTTTCTGTACTCCGTGAGTAAAACATTAATATCGCTTGTCTGTGTGCGTGTGTGTGTTAAAGACGGCCTACGTGCGTGTCTGCTTGGGCGAGTGCGTGCGTGTGCGCCTGCCTGACTGATTACATTGTGTTCGTGCCTATTGCGTTCGATTTTATTTAGAATTTCTTTACTTGCCTTAGTATTATTTGCTTTATTTTTCTTCCTAATCCAGTGTCATGACACACATGGAATATGATTTAGTGAGGTATTCTTAGTACATCATTACATACAAATTCTCTTTTTATAAATACCTGGTATTTGAACTTATAAACCGCAATGCTCTCTGAGAATATTTTGCATATTCATGTAACATTTAACCTTAGCGCACTGGCAACATTCGTGGCCCCGGTACGTTATCGATTTCACCCGGTGCTGTTCCTATTTAATTCAAATGTTTCTACTTATTTATAAATGGCGATTGAAGGTTATGCTGGCATGAACGTTTGGTTTTTGTAAACGATATTTGTAATTGTTATATGTCCGTGTGGTGACGGACTAAGAATACAAATGTCACCAACCCATTCTTTCCCACGGGTGTCGTATGATGCGACTAAGGGAAGTAAGCAATTATCACCCATTGCGTTACTGGTGGTAGGGCTGGGTACCAAGTGGGAGTACTCACTTAGTATCCGCCCGAGCGGGTTGGTACCACCATCTCCCGTGTGACCGGCCATGAAGCACATTGTTGCGTTTTGGCTGTAGCAGGAGATAGCCGTTTATTCTTTCATTTCATATCGGTGAAATGAAATGGTGAGCAGCGGCTTGACAATACTCTCGGTATAGTTGAGTCCATGAGGGACGGTTACCATTTACCATCAGATGGGCCGTGGCTCGTCTGCAAAGACATGCAATAAAAAAAAAAAATTACGTTTTTGTGCTCCTGTGTCACAGTCAATAATGCAGTGTTTTTTCTTGTACTCTAGGCTAGCTAATAAGCATGAGGCTCGCCTAATGATAAGCAGTCATCGTACCTATATGGTTTATAAACATTAGCGAAATCAGGAACATCAGGAACTTTACTGCGAGCAGGATTCGAACCTGCGTCCCATCCCATTTAAAGAACAAATGATTTATGAAAGTGGAAAAGGTACCTTTATCCATTTTCACAAATAATTTGTTTCTTTAAAGTAGCTGAGCATGTCTAGTGTTAAATAAAAAAAAATCACGCCATGAAATAGTATGAATTTTAATTGCAAAATTTATTAAACATACTATATTGGAATAATGTATGTAAATGCATACGATAAGGGTATACAGGTGGGTCGTAAAGACATGTAAACAAATCAATCTAAAACATCTAAAAGAAGTGGAGGTTTGGAATCACCTGCGATAGCTTAGCGGTCCAGAGCACTTTTCCTGGATTGGATGGGTCGCAAGTTCAACACGTGTTCGCAGTAAAGTTCCCTTTTTCCAATTTCACAAATAATTTGTTCTGTTTCTCAGCTACTTTATAGCTGAGCATACCAAGTGCTAAAATAAAGATCAAAATAGCATTTACGTATATTTACGTTGACTGACGATTGTATCTTTCTAACTTGTACATAAGTAAAATCGTTAATAATTTCTTCAAAAACATTTTTTTTTCTTACTATTTGTTTCATGTGACAACATGAGGATATTTGGTTAAAAGTATAATTATGCAGCTGGATAGGCATGACATTATGTCATAGACCTATTACTTCTCTCAAAACCTATGACACCTGCAAGATGACGTGTTCCTAATCTGTCACCTACAGTCCAAAGGCATAACGTCCTGCTTACACAGTCCATCATGACTATTAACTGTCTAGACACAAGGATAAGTACTCACTGCTTGTTCATATTATGCAATCAAGCGTCATCGTCATATCAAGCAGTAATAGTCTGAATGAATAGGTTACTTGTAACAGATCTCTGCGGTCAACGTGTGAGGAGATATAATGACATATAATTTTGCATTTTGAAATAAAACTTCGTTTACGGAATCTATCGCGTTTACTTGATTTTACTACTATCCCGACGTTTCGAATACTTT
This sequence comes from Leucoma salicis, assembly GCA_948253155.1. Taxonomy (NCBI): domain Eukaryota; kingdom Metazoa; phylum Arthropoda; class Insecta; order Lepidoptera; family Erebidae; genus Leucoma; species Leucoma salicis. The sequence continues at coordinate 4,366,585 of OX411811.1, forward strand.
ACAGCATTCATGATCACGGGTGGACTTAGATGATAGACGTCCAAGGCTGATATATGTTATTTCAACCGTCTCATCTACCCACAGTATATGATTTTACAAAATTTTTGGTTTATTTATTTTAACCCACCTAATATTCGTTTAGAAACACAATTAAAATATTTATTTCAAATTTTTTATGCTTACAATGTATGAGACTTTATGTACGTTAGTATATTAAAATGAGTATAATACTCGTCTTTAAACTAAATTTTTTTGTTTTTATTTAGTGCTCAAAAATTCTACCATAAACTACCAATTACTACCAGTAAGAAGACAATCTTGGTTATTATTTTATATTATTAAATATATTGATTTTGCCAAAAGCTAAGACTAAAAAGCTACCACCGGATCGGAACGCGGCCTGACTGAGAAAGATCCGGCCAGAAAACTCAGTAGGCAACAACTGTTATGGATTATTAAATTTTTGTACGGAATTACTGAAAGCTATTTAAGTTAAAAAATTTTTAAAAAAGCAATAACTAGAACTAGTCACTACTGTGGGTTTTGTCTGTACTGAAGACACAGTGAGCGCTTATTTTAGTTTATGGTAGAATTAGCACTAAATAAAAACAAAAAAATTTAGTTTAAAGACGAGTATTATACTCATTTTAATATACTAACGTACATAAAGTCTCATACATTGTAAGCATAAAAAATTTGAAGTAAATATTTAAATTGTGTTTCTAAACGAATATTAGGTGGGTTAAAATAAATAAACCAAAAATTTTGTAAATTCATATACTGTGGGTAGATGAGACCGTTGAAATAACATATCAGCCTTGGACGTCTATCATCTAAGTCCACCCGTGATCATGAATGCTGTAAAGTATTCGAAACGTCGGGATAGTAGTAAAGTCAAGTAAACGCGATAGATTCCGTAAACGAAGTTTTATTTCAAAATGTGTATCATTCGCGTAAATATCAGAAAGTATTATATAATTTTGCGCCAAATTATAGGTCTCGTTTGTTGCCGGACTCGAAAGCTTCCAGTGTCAGTCCCAATGGTCTGTCAATACAGGCGGAGAGACAGCATACGGTGGGTTATTTTAGTGAGCGCCACACTACCCTACTCACTGTCCCAAACCATAGGGTCTATGGTTAGGCTCCTTTCTTCTCACCTCAATAAAAAAGGACTACAGTTTTCTTCGTTTCATTTAGCTGCGTAGCACCTGGAGGTTTTGCGATTAGCAGGCCTAAAGAAGCGTGTCTCTACTTGTGTATTAAGAATAGTGGTTAATCCATATGGTAAGTGTGTTTGGTGGCAGACGAGCCACGGCCCACCTGATGATAAATGGTAACCGTCGCTCATGGACTCAACTATACCGGGATTATTGTCAAGCAGTTGCTCACCATTTCATTTCACAAATGTAAAATGAAATATGGGCCGTGTGGGGCCGGCTTTAGAATTGCCCCACCCCTCTCTACCTACGGGAGTCGTAAGAGCAGACTGAAGGAATACCGAGCGAGTGGGCAGCAGCACTCCCTCGAGTATTAACAACATCCACTGCGATCGCCAACCTGCCTGCCAAGCGTGGCGATTACGGCAATATCCCCCATGACGGACCGCTCGTTGTGGCGTTCTCTTTGGGAGGCCTATGTCCAGCAGTGGACGTTAAAAGGCTGATAGATGGATGGATGGAAATTAAATAATAAACAGCTATCTGCAGCTACAACCAAAATATATCGATGTGCTTCATGGCCGATCACCGCCCGGGCTCGATAGCAAGTGAGCACTCCCACTTGGTATCCAGCCCTACCACCAGTAATGCAATGGGTTATAACTGCTTACTTCTTTAATCGCCTCATACGACACCCGAGAGAAAGGATTGGGTAGTGACACTTGTACTTTTAGTCCACACAGTCACCACACGTACAAATGCGAGTTGGCAGCAGTTTGGCTGTACCGTAGATCCGTGGTAAAATGAAATGGAATAAGTTGCGGATGTCTTTTTATTCAACTCATTTGGTACTGTCTCATTGTTAGCCACAGAGTTTATTTCAAAGTAAGCGATATTTAGGCCGTTGAAGGCTCTCAAGCAACCAGGTTACTTCGCGATGTTTTCTTTCACCGAGCAGTGATATATGAGATAAGAGGTGTGCGGCATTACGTCCACAACTCGGACTGGGGATCGATATACCTTTTTTTTTGTTAAGGCGGGGAAGAAATGTTCCTAACCGCACACCCCGTCGTTCGGAGCAACGAACAGGGTAGTGTGGGGCTTTCACCCACTAAAGAAACCCGACCTGTGCCGTCTCTCTGCCTTTATTGGCGGGCCACCGGAACCATATTCCATTCCTTCAGTGGTCCGCCGGCGGCTTACCCTTTCGGGTACCCTCAAGGGGATCGATATACCTACTCTTTTATACTTTCCTTCAATGAATGTTTATAAGTATAACTCCTCTTAACAATACTGCGTTTAGTTACTGCAGTATTACACAAACAATTACAGTAATCGTGTACTCACTATCTCAACCTATATAAATGTTATTATTTAAACTATCTAACGTATAGGCGGAGATAATAATTACATTTGATTGTGTCATCCGTCTCCTTTGGACCTGTTATTGATGACCTTAAGATATCTATATCGCTGCTACATCAAATGTGTCATCATTACTTACATGAAATATGATACCGATTGGAGCAGCACTTTTTCTTTTCAATGCGATCATGGGCATTATCAAATCAAATAATAATGACACAGATTTAATACAACACAATTCAATGTAATATTTATGATTTATTGATGTGAAACATCTAATGCGGAGGGAGGGTAAAATCGACTGTTAGCGTGGCGACACTTTTATTTTTTGTCCCGCTTAAATCTTGCAAGTTAAATTTGACACATTTTCCGGTTTCCGATTGAGCTGAATTTTTATACGCATATGTATATCGCGTAATAATGCAATATTATGATGATATGAAGCTGATCTGGTTATGGAGCTGGAAGGTGGACATAGGAACTCTATAATGAAACGACGCAACCCTATCGAGTTTGGACTCGTTTCGTTTCGTTTGATTCGTCTTGACTAGTAATTTGTCTTTAGATTAGTTTAGATGGTATCTAGGGTCTGATGATGAAGCTGGAAGGTGGCCACAGTAACTATATAATGAAACGACGTAATCCCATTGAGTTTGGACTGGTTTGATTTGTCTTGATGAGTACTTTGTGTTTAGATGGTATCCAAGGTCTGATGATTGAGCTGGAAGGTAGCCACAGTAACTCTGTAATGAGACGACGCAACCCCATCGAGTTTATACTCATTTGATTCGTCTTGACGAGTATTTTGTCTCTAGATATTCCAGGGTCTGATATTGAAGCTGGAAGGTGGTCATTGGTAATTAAACGTCGCAACCCATCGATTTAGGGCTAGTAATGAGTTATCTTGAATAGTATCATAGTCCTAGATGATATTCAGGGTCTAATGATGCAGCCGGATGGCCATAGGCACTATGCTATAAAACGCTGCAATCCTATCCACTTTGGAATCGTTTGATTCATTTTGACAAGTACTTCAGTCCTAGATAATATCCAGGACCTAATGATAATGATTTATGTCCATTTCCGCTATTTTACACGTGTCATGATTTTATACAAGCACACATTGAAAAAGTTATGATCAATTTATTTCTACTCATTAATTCTACAAAATAATTTCGATGTTTCCACATTTGGTAGGCGTCCCGCAACGTCTATTTTTTATTTTATAAATTACATATTTGGCCTCAACACAAAGTGTGTAAATATGAAATAGAAAATGGCTTTCATATAACGTGATTCTTAATTAAGTTTACCTGGTCTAAATTCTTAAATTAAAACAAAAAACAAAACAAATAAATTATTTATCTAGAAAGCCTCGACCTAGTCAAACTCTGAGGAAGCTGAAGCGAGTTTTAAAAAACTATTTTAATTAATATTTAATTTATTTATAAAGATACAACTTATTTTAAGTTACTTGCTAACTGAATACTGACTTAAGACTAACTTGTTTATACAATACCAAAAGCTTATATAATACATGAATAGAGGTGGGGTGTATCTGGTCGCACCATGGATGGCGTGACTCATACGTGTGAACATATTCATGTTTCAGATTTAGCTTTAAGACTTCAACTTTATTATAGGTATCATTAATTTGGCGATAATTAGTTAGATGATACGAAGAATCACATTTTGAAATAAAACTTCGTTTACGGAATCTATCACGTTTACTTGATTTTACTACTATCCCAACGTTTCGAATACTTTACAGAATTCATGATCACGGGTGGACTTAGATGATAGACGTCCAAGGCTGATATGTTATTTCAACGGTCTCATCTACCCACAGTATATGATTTCACAAAATTTTTGGTTTATTTATTTTAACCCACCTAATATTCGTTTAGAAACACAATTAAAATATTTACTTCAAATTTTTTATGCTTACAATGTATGAGACTTTAAGTTAGTATATTAAAATTTACTAATTTATTGGTTTATAATAGGCAACTTGGAATACACGATGTCCTCGTTGTTGCTTTTTATACGTGCTTATTATATGTATTTCTATATGGTTCAACATTTCACTTCTTGAGATGTTATTTATATTATTAGTAAAATTACTGATATCTGTATTAATTCTAATGAGATTGCTATTAATTTGGAAAGTAGTATTTGTTAGTGTTTGTACTTTCATATGTTTTGACTTTCATATCATTTATAATTTTATCATACTTCATGGCATCTTCGTTATCAAGATTTCCGGTTATGAGTTCTATTGTGGATCCTAAAGGATTGATTAAACCACGCTTAACTCTAACTTTGTACGAAGGTACAACTTGTTCTAATTTTTCGATGGTTAAATTTCTTAAATAATCTATTTGATTAAATTGCAATATTAATAAAATTGGAAGTAAAAGTTTTATCAAAATGATTAACTAATTTATCTAATTCATATAATGTAAAAATATTTTCTTCTAAATCTTCTACTATAGGTTTAAAATCTAATATTTTATTAATAATCCACTTATCGTTACTAATTACAGCTACGCCGTTTTTCATAGGCAGGATGCCTTGGTTGTCAGGTAATGCCTGAAGTTGAAGGCCTGGAATTGCGTCATCTTGGCTATTAACAGGGCGATTAAGACGTACCTGTGGAGGACGTTTTTTATTTTTTATTGGTGTTTTTGTATCGCGGTTTTAATTTTAACAGGGACAACGTTTCTAGAAGTTTCACCTGTTATTTGGGCTTCTACATAGCGGGGTTTGTCTTTACTACTTCTTTTATTTATGTCTTTGGTGTAAATGGTATCACCTATAGTTAATTTAATATTTGTTTCTCCACCTTTCTTTTCTATGATTTTATCTTTGGTTTTTATAGCCTTTTCTTTTAAATGGGTATATAGATATTTGGTTCTTTGTGCATGTTTTTTAATTAATTGTTGCATATACTCTCTCTCTCAAAGTCGTTATCAAAGACTTATCTCGAGTCTGTATGTCCTACCCCCTTTCAAAGTTTTGATAGGTTTTGTTGTTGTGTGAATGCTATGATTATATGCCATAATTGCATAAGTCATTACAGACGCTGCATCAGTATATTTATTGTCATATTTTGCCAGTCTATATATTTCAATTATAGTCGAATGGAATCGTTCAATAAGTCCTAGGGAATTTGGATTATTTAGTGTACCAATATGTTAATCTATTTTATACAAAGTCATAACTTCTTTCATTAAGACATTATTAAACTCTGAACCTGCGTCAGCACTAACTTTTAAAGGTACTCCGTATAATGAAAAGTATTTAATAAGAGCTCTAACCACTTCCGCTGTGTATCTATTTGAAATTTCTATTGCTTGTCCCATTTTACTGAAAGCATCTATCACTGTTAAATAATAATGACTCTCTATCTATATATATATATAAGAGATTCCCACCTATATATTGACTTATCACGATATCTCTGGAACCATAAGGCGTAGCGACTTGAAATATGGTAGGAATATTCCTTTCGCCGAGTAGAGGTCAGCTAAGAACGGATTTTACGAAATTCCACCCACAAGGGGGGTTGCGGGGGCGTTAACAATAGAAAATTCCCATTTTTAAACTATAGCTCCTATCGACTTCAAATTTGGTAGGAATCTCCTATATGTGATGTAGAAATGATCTAAGAGCGGATTTTATGACAATCTACTCCCAACATGGATTGCGGGGGTGGACGTTAACAATGAAAATTAAAAATTTCCGACTTCTAGCTCCTACAGACTCCTAATTTTGTATGAATTTTGTGTAAGTGATGTAAAAATAATTTATGAACGAATTTTACGATATCCCACTCCACAGAGGAGTGCGGGGGTGGGTCTTAACAATGAAAATTTTAAATTTCCGAGCTGTAGCTCCTATAGGCTCCAAATTTGGTAAGAATCTGTTCTATGGGATGTAGAAATGATTCAAGAGCGGATTTAATGACAGCCTACCCCCAATATGGATTGCGGGGGTGGGCGTTAACAATGAGACATAAGTTGTTTTAGAGCAAGAAAAAATTTTCTACAGTCAAGAAAATATTCTTCACTAAAGAAAGTATTACATAAGTAACTAAATAATATTTTAATAATATGATAACTAAAATAATTAAAGCTATCCAAAATATTTTCTTGAGTGAAAAAAAATTGTTTCAATGATGTATGGATTTGTATCAAACATGATAAACAAATAATGACTATTATTGACTTACCAATTATTTGTTTTTTAATTTCATGAGACCTATTGTGAGGTCCAAATGTTTTATCTCCATTTACTATTAATTGTTCTAAATCCAAATTATTTAAATCCATTTCGAAAAAAAAAAATTTTTTTATTTGTTATTTAATATTTGGTTATTTTATTGTTTTATTTATTGAACCTTTAAATTGTATTTTTATTTACATTAGTTAATTATTTTGTAAATATACTTATTAATAATATTGGTTGAATATTCTTTGTAAATAATATTAATTTTTTAGTTTATAAATATATTATTTTAGTTATTAAATTGAAATAGGTTAATTATTTGTAAATACATAACTTCAGTATGCTTATATTTAGGATGACATTTGTTTTGACACTTTTTTTATTGTGTCAAAATAAAAATATTATCAGACAGCTGTCACGATAAATATTTAAAAAAACCGATCTAATTGATTTAATAAAATCTATTAGACCGGATTTAAGTGAGCTTAATTGAGTGAAGTTAAATAATCTATAATTTTTTTTATTATTTTTTTTTTTTGTTAATAAGGTGATTCCTTAAATATAATAGAATTTTAGTTAATGTAGTGTTGATGATAATTTAGTGAAATGCTACTCAATTAAGAATTAATTTTATGGATATTCAAAGTGAGTGAAATCAAACCAAAAGTGATTTCTTTATTTACATTTTATAATAATTATTCACCAATGGATTCTGAGATTCCTCTAAAAGTTGTACATATTCTCGGTGATGGCGCGTGTCTTTTTTCTTCAATATCGTATTTATTGTATGGCACTATGTCAAAAAGTGCTCTTATTAGAAATCAGATCGTGCGTCATGTATCCATAAAGCTGTGTTATTTATTATTTTAACTCATATAAATCGATAAGACCCTAAGTAATTAAGGGTGTGTTAATTTCGTAAAATCCGTTCATGATAAATAATTAGGCAGCTAGATAACATAATTTAATATTTCTTTCACTTGGCATGTATTTTATGCCACGCGACGCGAATTTTTTTTGCATACGTCACAAGAGTTTATTACGCTTGCTATGGTTTGAGGCATATTGTGGCAAAAATAACTTCTTTTAATGTGAGCTAACGTTTCTTTTATTCCTCTGTGACACGTTTTACCTATGTGATATTTTTTTACAATTTCTAACTGTTCGTTTTCATTGTCTTCTATAACTACTCTTTTGGTACATTCGTAGAATTGAACAAGTTCTTTATTCAATAGAGAAATTATAGCTACGGTAAACTGTATACGATGTATATCGTCTTCAAAATATATAAAATATTTAGTTTTGTTTTTAACATATTCCTTTAAAAATTGTTTAACTAAGTCGGTTCTATTTGTAGGTGTAAATGTACTTCTAATATTCGTTGTTTATCTTTATTTAGAAATTTAACTGATAATTTATCTATAAACCAAGTGTATACTAATATTTGATTTGGTTTTGTGGTATTTTATCGATTGATGTCCTATAGACATTGTTTCGTCTGAATTAGAGTCATGAATACTAGTTGTACTAATAATCAAATCTTGATTTAAGTTTTCAGTTTTATCTACGTTACCTTTGGTTGAATCATTATCTTCTAAATTTGTAGCGTTTATTCGAATGCGCGATAGTGCGTCCGCATTACAATTTAATTTACCACTTTTGTGCATAATATCAAAATTATATTCTGCTAAACGTAAACGACATCTCGTTAATCTACTATTTGTTTCTTTTAATCAGTTAAGCCAAGCAAGGGGCTTGTGATCTGTAATAATAGTAAATCTTTTACCGTAAAGATATGAACGAAAATGTTTAACTGCCCATACAATGGCTAACAGTTCCTTTTCGGTGACACTATAACGTGTTTCTGCATCGTTAAGGGTGCGACTAGCATAAGCTATCGGTTTATCGTTACCTACGGACCCTTGTGATAGGACAGCGCCCAATGCAAATTCGGATGCGTCCGTTGTTAATATAAAAGGCTTTTCATGATCCGGATATTGAAGTATTGGTGAAATCGTTAGTAGTTCCTTACATTTTTGGAAGGCTTCTACATATTTTTTGTCACTGATTGACTGATGTCATTACATTTTTTTTAAGTCTAGCCGTCATTGACTGTGTTATTTTAGCAAAATCTTTTATAAATCGTCTATAGTAACCTACAAGAACAAGGAAACTTTTAATTTCTGTAACAGTTTTTGGCAACGGATAGTTTAGTATTGCATTAATTTTATCGTTGTTTGGTTTTAAACCTTCTGGTATAATCGTATGACTTAAGTATAATACTTCTGTACGAATAAATTGTGATTTGTCCAGTTGGACTTTTAAGTTTGTTTCATGTAGTCTTTCGAGTATTGTTTTTAATTTATCTGTGTGTTCTTGAAGGCTAGAAGAATAGATTATGATATCATCTAGGTATACTAGGCAATGGAGTCCTTATAACCAACGTAATACATTATAGATAGTTCTTTGAAAAGTTGCTGGTGTTGTTTTGAGTCCAAACGGCATTCGCGAAAATTCATAGTGACCTGATCGAGTGCTGAATGCAGTTTTCTGCTTATCATCTTCAGCTAGCTATTTGATGATAACCGCTGGCTAAATCTAATGTACTGAAATAGCAACTGCGTACTAATTTATCGAATAAATCGTTTATATTGGGTAAGGGGTATTTATCATCAATTGTAATTTCGTTTAACTTCCTATAGTCAATTACTAATCTAAATTTCTTTTCATTTGAAGCATCTATTTTCGTTGGTACCAAGTGTACCGGTGCACTCCATGGTGAATGCGATTCCGTTACTAAATTGTCTTTTAACATTTTATTTACTTGACGGTTTATTTCGTCATTTATAGCTTGCGGTTGTCTGTATGGACGTATAAAGATAGGATCTTCATTTTGTGTCCTTATGTGATGTTTCACCTTATTTGTAAATGTAAGAGGTATTTTTTCGCAATAAAATATGTCTTTATATTCTTTGCATAATTTCGTAATTTTTTGACGTTCCTCTTTATTCATATGATCTAATCTTAATTTATTTAAATTTTCACTTAATATTTCATCTATTTCAAAGTCATTAAAATTATCGTTAAAATTTAATTCACACTTCATTATTATAATTTGTTACAATAAAAGGTTTTGTAATAGTTAAACACATTTCTGTTTCTAAAGTATTTTAAATTACTATTGTAGCATACCCGTTTTCACATTTAACTAATGCACTAGGCATCCTAATTCCTTTAGTGAAAGAAACGTAATTCATAATTGCGTCTCCATTCTGAAAGTTAGTAGGTAATTTTACGCGAGTTTCTGAACGCGGAGCAATTTTTATTTGACAAGTAGGACTATAGATTAAAGGAACCTTGGCTCTTTCTGTATATAAAATATTATTTTTCATATCTATTTTTGCATTAAGGAATTTTAATAAGTCACTGCCTATTAATCCATCATAACGTTTATCAACGTCATACACGTAAAATTTGTATACATCTGAATTATTAAAAGTAGGAAATAGATGCGTATATATTACTTTATCGTGTTCACTCCTAGCGTAAGTGCTCACTACTTCAAAAGGTTCATATTGAATACAATATTTACTTTTGTCGGACTAATAAAAGATCTGGAACTTCCCGTATCTATCATAAATTTACCTTTTATTTCAGTTATCTCTATATGAGGTAACCTTAATTAAGAAAAACAATTTACCTCTATCATTTCTCGTTTTTGTCCCTTAAATCTATTTGAAAATTTTCATTTTGTTCATATGACATTTCTTCTGGCATATTATAATTTTCATTTTCGTTATAAGAACAATTTTATTCATTTTCCATGTTAGTTTATACGATAGTTAGTTTATACGAGCTTGTTGAGGTTTGGTTTAAGGAGCTGTACGCATAGTTACATCATCAGACTTATTATTTTGCGGGGGCCTATAACCGAATTGATTTTGATTTATCATCGGTTTGTTCCCGTATTGATTAATCATTGGCGGTCTATAACCAAATTGTTGTTGGTTAAAATTTGGCCTGTAACCAAATTGGTTTTGATTTATGTTAGGTGGTTTATACCCAAACTGCGGTGCGGGATTAAATTGTGGTTTTAAATTGAATTGTGGTCTATAACCAAATGTGTTAAACCTACCTGCTTGAGGTTTATTTGGCATTTGATTTTGATATGGTTTTTGAGTATTCTGTGGAATACCGAATTTAAATTGCTGTTGCGATTGCTGAGTGAAAAATGGTTTGATCCTGAATTTATTTATATAGGGATTTATATTTTGTGACGGTTGATGAGGTTTATTTTGAAAATTTTGATTATGAGGCATTCTAATCATTTTATTTCTTGTATTATATTGATACAAAAAGTTTACCTCTTCTAATACGACACTTAAGGTGTCTTCCAAAGTTGTAACTCTTTTTAGCCTAACAATTCGGAGTAAATCTTCCATTAAATTATACATAAATACATTCATAGACATATTATTGTAAATAATTATTTTACTATCTCGAAGGTTTTCGTCATTTAGGGTATTCACTTTAACGATTAAAGTACTCCTAACATGTTGTATTCTTTTGCAGAAATCGAGATAAGATTCGCCATTGTTTATTCTCATTGTTTCTAATTCTATTGCTATGCATTCCTCTGATCTTGGATCACCGAAATGTTGTTGTAGCGCTTTTTTTAAAATAGGCCAGGTGTCTAGGTCCTGACGTTCACTAATGAGTGATGCGGCTCTGCCTACTAATTTTGATGTGATGATATGAAAAAGATATAAATCCTGTTTAGGATTTCCTTCAACTCTACAACTATTAATTACGTATTCACATTTTCTTATAAAGAAAATTTAATAATTTTTCGTCTCCATCGAATTTTGGAATGACTGAAGTTATTTCTTTTGGTATTTTATTTATTTTATCCATTTTAATTTAATTTATAATCTAATAATAATCCAATTTATCTTATAGAAATCAAACAGAGTTTTTCTATGTTTGGAAATACACTGCTGTTAATATCTTAGATACTTAAATATACCAAAACGGAATAGAACTGGAATAGAAAGGAAAAGCGATTTGGTCTATTCACAAACTCTTCATGTCCTTGAGTCTCGATGTTAGGATGAAATCAGTACAAGCTGAACGGCGTTCTTGGCCCGAAGTTGACATATTTGTTTGGTTCGTGGATTCCCGTTTATACCGCTAAGAAAAGCGATCGACGCGAATTTACTGAGGTTAAGTTAATAAGCGACGCGGAAGTCCTACCGGCTTCGCCAGTCAAACTCTGCGGGAGCTGAAGCGAGTTTTAAAAAACTATTTTAATTAATATTTAATTTATTTATAAAGATACAACTTATTTTAAGTTACTTGCTAACTGAATACTGACTTAAGACTAACTTGTTTATACAATACCAAAAGCTTATATAATACTTGAATAGAGGTGGGGTGTATCTGGTCGCACCATGGGTGGCGTGACTCATACGTGTGAAGATATTCATGTTTCAGATTTAGCTGTAAGACTTCAACTTTATCATAGGTGTCATTACTTTGGCGATGATTAGTTAGATGATACGAAGAATCACTTTAGAATATTGTTTGTGTGTGTGGTCTGTTGTGGGAATTGATACACTTAACTACCTAGACATCGCCATTTCAAGTTGTTACAAGATGTCCTTCCTAGACAATGATTTGGTTTCCACATATTATGCGTACGAAACCTTCAGGACTAGTTGTTAAAAATATTCCCATAGTACGTAACTCAATGACCTTAAAATAATGCTCAATTAACAATTAGGAGCATTAACCAATTGATGGCTATGAAACACACAAATATAATTTGCGCAACATGACATAAAATGTTATTCTTAATTGAAATAATTAACAAGTCCCAAGGATGGGCTTCTAACAAACCTTTTTTTTGTTACGGCGGGAAAAATGTACCTAACCGCACCACCATCATGGTACCACCATCTCCTTTTTGGTTGTAGCAGGAGATAGCCGTTTATTCTTTCATTTCAATACTGTGAAATGGAATGGTGAGCAGCGGCTTCCCAATTCTCATCCGATTTACCATCAGATGGGCCGTAGCACGTCTGCCACCATACGCAATAAAAAAAACCGATATGGTAATATTCTAGTTAACTTTGATACAGGCTTAAAAACTATCTGTGACCGATACCGTCTGTGTGTGTGTGTGAAATAGAATATTTCCGGATCCATTCCCCTCGTTTATAGTAGTATATCTAAATAACTACTACTTTAATAGAAACAAGTATATGAGGAAATTAAATATTTCTGAACGGATAATTTAGTTATGACGATTACTTTTATTAAGGATCTGAGAGTTTTCTTTAATAATTGTCTGTGAAATAAATAAAAAAACGTGATCATGAAGGAACATGAGAAATAAAACAAATAGATGTATTATGGTAATATTTTATTTTATAAATCGTCGCCGTCATCGCTATCGCTGTCACTTTCTGTAACATTTATTATAAATGTGTCTGTGATATTGTCAATTAACATATCTAGCCTACTCATTTTTTCATCTTCTTTGACAACATGGGATACGCATTTAGACCATTCGGTAGCCGTAACTTTTTGAATGCCTTCCTCAAATAAATTTCTCACGTCTGTCAATTTGAAGGTTTTATTATTTTGAGCTACATGCCCTTTTACCTGCGCCCATATCAATTCGATAGGGTTCAACTCGCAATGGTAAGGGGGAAGTCTTAAAACCGTGATCCCATGTTGTGCTGCCATTTCGTCTACAGCGTATTTATTAAAAGACTCGTTATGTGGAATCAGTTCTAAAAGCGTAGCTTTAACCATATCTGGTTCGTAATGAATATTTTTATTTAAAAGCCAGTCTTGAATTGCAGCTTTTTTCCAGCTCATTTTTGGTGCCGTTTCCAATTTTCGGGAGTGGTAAGGTGCATTATCCATCACCACAATTGAGTTTGGTCTTAATTTTGTTAAGACTCCAGCGAACCACTCCTCAAAACAAACTGCATTCATCTCATCATGGTGATCTTCACAATTTTTCTTTGCTTCAAAAATCATGAGCTCCTCTTCCAGGAAGCCTTCTTCACTATATATATATATATATATATATATATATATATATATGTGTCGAATAATGAGACGTTTACCTTTCCAGATGGATTTTTTAATCCAGTAGTCAGTCCCTCCAAAAACGCTTGCCGAGATGATGTAACTTTCTTGTCCACCCAAGTTTTTTTTACAGTATTTTAGGTCATATGGTCAATAAATATAGTACATGAACATTCAATATTACTATTAAATTTAATGTAAAATGTATATAAATTCAAAATGTTAGCCTTACCTTTTTTTTTTATTTTAGGTGGACAAAAATGTCCTGCCGCACACCCCACTGCCCGGGGAGACAACGGGGTAGTGTGGGGTCTCACCCACTAAACCCCACCGTGCGCCCTCACCCACCCTTGCTACGGCGGATCACGTGTACCGCGTCGTTTTACCGCGATCCGCAGGTGGTAGCACCTTCGGGCACCCTCTCTTGTGCGACACCCCGCGCACTTAGGCGTCACACCTTCGCGGTAGGCTTCCGCGGACGGCAGGGTACTCCCCGACCCCACCGTCCGCAGCCTCGGCTAGGGCGGCATCAGGCGCAGGTATATCGGCCGGGGCCGATTGGCTGCCCACCCCCCTTTTAGGGCCTGACTTGGCCAGAGGCCTGCACCCCACCCGCCCCATGCAGTGGTTGGCGGGGCGGTTGCCCGCCGCGCATGCGGGGCAGTGTGGAGTGGCAGTACAGGTCGCCGCCTGGTGCCCTGCCTGACCGCAGCGGAAGCAAAGCCCGCTGCAGTCGAAGCAGTTGGTGCACAGCGGCCGGGTGTGACCGACCGCCATGCACTTGTAGCACCAGACAGGCCGGGGCTCCAACGCGGTTACTCGCGCGGCGCTCCAGCCCACCAGAAGTCTACCGGCGGCGACTAAATCTTTGGCCACCGCGACAGGGCACGATACCCAGACGGCACCTACACCACCTGGACCTGGGCGAATGGTGCCCACCCGGACAGCGCTGCTGGGAGACCCGGTTTTCGAGGCGATTGCCTCCCGGATCTCTTCCGCCGTCACGGAATCGTCCAGCCCGGAAATGCGGAGTACGGCGCACTTCACGGGTCTGGCGACCCGGACACCACTCTCAGCCGGGAACAGGCCCAGCAGCCTCGCGGCCATTGCGTCGGCCGTCTTGGCGCCTTCTGGCCCCAGGTACTCAAAAATCCGAGCACCTGTACGGGCTTGGCGGGAGCGAGCCGAGACGTCCCCGAGATTGGAGACGTTTATCTCCCGCCGGGCACGTTTCAAGACGGCCTCGTAAAGTTAGGCCCTTTTCCTTTCCCTCAGGCAGCACGGTGATCACCACCGCTGCTGCCTTCGGCACCTTGAGATTGCGCGACCTCTTTTTTCGCGGCTTTGGGGCTTCTCTCTGGCCAATTGGTGCTGCCTCACGCCCCGCGGCGGCGCCGCGATCCTTGGCCCGGTATCGGCGGGGTCCAACCACCTGCCAGTCCCCATCAGAGAAGGTATTAGTGGCAGGAGCGGGGGCAGAAGCCGGGGCTGTGACCACCGCGGCCCGTGTGGATGCGGCAGTTTGTCGCTGCGCAGAACGTGCAGGTGCAGCGGTGCTCGGCAGAGGCGGGAACTCCTCTCGGGGCTGACCCCTCGGGGCTGACCCCTCGGGGCTGACCCCTCGGGGCTTGTCCCGCCTTGCCCTTTTTCTTGGCCTTTTTCTTTTGGCCCTTTTCTTGGACCACAGGAGCCGTAGGTGGTTCGGCCGCTGGTGTTTTGGCCGCCACTGGTTTGGCCGCCGTCGTGGCAAAGGACACATGGCC
Source organism: Leucoma salicis (assembly GCA_948253155.1). NCBI lineage: Eukaryota > Metazoa > Arthropoda > Insecta > Lepidoptera > Erebidae > Leucoma > Leucoma salicis. The sequence continues at coordinate 4,382,201 of OX411811.1, forward strand.
CTCCTGGCACGACAGGGCTGTCGGTGCTGAGGACGTTGCGCCATTCCTTTTGTCTGCTGCTAGCGGCGGCCGCAGTCGTGACTCCGGTGGCAGCCTCGCGGCCAAACAAAATGACAGTAGCTAATGTCAAATCTGGAATCGAATTAAAATTCCGACTATAACAATAAAATATCTCACACCAACAACGCCTTTTTTTATGAAAATAATCCTTAGTAGCTAAAATAAATGACTCTATCCAAACGAAACGCCAATGTTCGGACAGGACAACGCCTGTCGGGTCCGCTAGTCTATTATTATATATTTCTTGTTTCCGTGTGTTAGTAATTATAAATAATAATTACATACTTACCTTTGTTTCTACTGATAAATCCATGGCTTTTTAGGTTCGGCATATTTATTTGGGCTTCACATTACATAAATTTCTTACTAGTGCCTTTAGTTAGTCGGACTCATACTAAGCCGTTAAACCGATCTTGACGATTTTTTTTGTGTATGTTTGTGTAAGTACCGGAATTGTTTAGATTTATTATATATGGATTTGGACCCGAAATATAAATTATTCCATCCAAACGAAACGCTAATATTCGGACAGGACAACATCTGACAAGTTCGCTAGTATTAGTGTAAAATTTTTATTTCAAAATCAGCTGGAGATCACAATATAGATCAAAAATATATCCTTTTAAGCTACCCTCGCACCAGTACTTTGGCTACAAAATACATCAAACATAAATAATATCCTCTAGCTCATTTATTTTAACTTATCGCACCTCAAAATGTTTGCACACCAGTGAAGAAGCGACTGTTTGTACAGCTGGTAGACATTGCCGATACAGCTCTCCTCGAAAAAACTTTCGACATACCTGTATCCGACCCAGAGCCTAGCTGTAGCTCATCTCAAGGAGATGGATGCCTCCTCCCCCTGCGTGACCTCTTTCATACCGGTTCAGGATGGTCCTTAGATCGAACTTAGCCCTCCAACAACAGACGTCTTGACAACTACTACTGCACCGATTAAGACAAAAGCTAAACGACAAAAGCTGAACGCTCTAAATATTTGGACACCAGGTCAGAAGCGAGAGCTTGTGTCGCGAAGGCTAAAATTCACTTGTCAAATTCCCAAAACCTCAATTCAGAAATTAAATTAGGAATTGTGCAAGCAATAGTCCGAATATACGAAATCGCGAAAGAACTTGTTACAAAAGTCGGTAAGAAGTCGAATCAATAAGAGCATGAAATAAGGGATCATTTTCAAATACAAAAACATAGAGACACAACAAACACTCCTCAAAAAAATAGAAGAAAATACAAAACTACTAACAGAGCATAAAATAGTAATGGCAAAACTGACAGAATCATTAGGAAAGACACAAAGAAGCGTTGTTGAAAGCAAAGTCTCATATGCTAGCATGGCTGCCAAGCCCGTAATACACCGAGAAACAATTCACTCGGTGGCCATAACATCGATGGAAGAGAATGACACTGGACATATGTATGGAGAACAAGCCCTTCAGAGAGTTTGAACCATAATTAACACCAAAGAAAACGGACTCAGAATCGAGAAAAAAGAAAGGCTAAAAACCGAGAAATCATACTGGGCTGCCATAGTGAGGAGGAACTTAACAAAATAAAAGAAAAGGTCCAAAGGTCTGGACGGGAACTAAAAGTCCAGGATGTAAAAAACAAAGACCCGATGATAGTCCTACGAGACGTATTAAAAATACACACAGACACGGAAATACTAAGCGCCCTCAAAGCTCAGAACAAACATCTCTTCACGGGGTGAGAAGGAAGACATGATGGCAATCAAGTTTCGCCATAATGCCAAGAATTATCTACTAAATCATGTAGTCTTTAGAAATTTTTATATATATTTTTAGCATTTAACATGCTTAGCCATGCGTTAAACACAAAGTGGAAAATGTGAAATCGAAAATCCTTACGACAGATGGTGCAGGCGTCACCCAGGACGTTAAGTATGAATGTGTTACTGAGATTAGCAGTCAAGAGGCGTTGTCATGATAGCTAAATTGGCAAAGCATCCAGAAGGTGCAGGTTCAAATCCTGCTGATGACTGTTATTTTCGATTTCACGTTTTCCACTTTGTGTTTCATGTAGTCTTAGTCGTTTCGCCTACCCTATGGAACAGACTTATAAAAAAGGCACAGTTTGTATAGACCTATAAAGGGTTATGGACCAATCTTCGCTGATACAATGCTCGAAATCCCTATCATATGGGCACAGTAAAAATTCTGCACTGAAAAAGTTGAGCAATGTAGTCACTGCGATGGCCATCACCTCAAGAGTAAATGCCCGAAATGGATTGTCAACGAAATACCATCATGCTGCAACTGCAGAAGGACTGATCTTACCGAAGATGCTCATAATGCGTTTAGAGAGGACTGTGCTGTACGTAAAAAGTGGGATATCTTGGCGAGGTCGGCAATAGCGTACTGCTAAGGGCAACCCACGAGTAACCGTAGCTAGCAAACAATATCATGCAAGCAAACCTACAACGGAAAGAGCTAGCCACCACGGAGCTCATGATGGAAGCAACGAACAGAAAAATGGCGTTTGCTTTACTTCAGGAACCATACGTGGGGGATCGAGGGGAATTAAAATACCACAAGGGTGTGAGAATCTATCAAAATACTAACAGAAGAGAAGGCACTGACAAAGCAGCAATAGCGGTCCGTATGGTGACGGACTAAGAATACAAGTGTCACTACCTTTCCCACGGGTGTCGTATGAGGCGACTAAGGGAAGTAAGCATGACTCATGGTAGGGCCTGGGTACCATGTGGGAGTACTCATTTGGTATCGGGCCCGAGTGGGTTGGTACCACCATCTCCCGTGTAACCGGCCATGAAGCACATCGTTGCGTTTTGGCTGTAGCAAGAGATAACCGTTTATATTTCATTTCATATCTGTGAAATGAATTGGTGAGCAGCAGCTTTACAATACTCTTGGTATAGTCGAGTCCATGGGCGAGGGTTACCATTTACCATCAGATGGACCGTGGCACGTCTGCCACTAAATGCAATAAAAAAAAAACACCCATAGAAAAATATACTAACAACAATATAGTTACAGTTAAAATTCAAACAATAGTCTGGGAAATAACAATAGTCTCATTTTATTTTGAACCCGACACCCCCTATGGAAGAATACCTGGAACAACTCAGTAACATATATCAAGCCCTAGGACCTCGTAAATTATTAATGGGAGGTAACGCAAACGCCAAAAGCACGTGGTGGGGAAGCACGGTTGTAGATAGCAGAGGTGAAAACATGTCAGGGATGCTTTAAGAGAATACCCTGCAGGTGCTCAATGAAGGGACCACCCCGACGTTCTGTACGATACGCGGCCAAACGATATATGCGAGTCATGTGGATATAACAGCCTGTACAACAGACCTGTTAGATCTAATAGATAGCTGGAAGGGTAAGGAAGGCTTCTTAAGTGCCGACCACAACTTAATAACGTTTACAATCAAATTAAATAGAACCACTGGGCGATTTAACACAATAATTATAATTATTTTTAAGTGCTGGAGGCAAACTACCTACCTCATGGTAAAATCAACTATACTAAGAGTACTGTCAAACTGCTGCCTCCATTTCATGCCACGGATGTGAAATAAAATCATGGACGACAATATAATTTACATATAATAAAGTTTATGAGACATTAGCGAAATTGTGGCTATTCGCTTAACAGCACTATAAATCAAGTATTAATGAATTTAGTATCCTAGAGCCGTCATTATATTATAGTTATTAATCTCTTATTGTTGAGTAGGGGGTTTTCCCTTACCACTGAAGTAATATAACATGTTTCCGGTGGTCCGCCAATACGGGCGGAGAGACGGCACACGGCGGGTTTATTTAATGGGTGAGGACCTCACACTACCTTGTTTGTCCCTGAAAGACGAGGTGTGCGGTTAGGTAAATTTTTTCCAGCCTTAACAAAAAAAAACAAGGCGTTTCCCTTAGAAATAAGTAAATATAAATATGATATATTACGGGGCAATACATATTGACGTCTACGTAAGTACTTATTTTATTCAAGTGTTAGAAAAATGATCAATTTAACAATAATATAAACATTAATGTTCTATTAACATGATTAACTTTACTTTTTCATGGTTAAGTTGGAGTTTTCCCTAACAAAGTAATAATCAACCTTTGCATCGCAGCCATCAATATAGTTTGCAATAACGGCTATTAACGAGATTGTATTTATCATACTAGTTTCTTATATCTATATTTTTTTTTTAGTAGTTCCTCTCTCACACAAAAGATCAGCGTGAAGCAACTGCAGGAACTCCTACTGTTGTGTTTTGTAAAGCGAGTGAGAGCCCTGAAGGCCCAAACTAACCTTTTCTTATTATCCTTTATTTCCACTTCCTAACCCATACCTTGAAGTTTGCGATACGCAAACTTCAAGGTATGGGTTACATGTCTCATAATATCTATACTAATATAATAAATCTAAAGAGTTATATTTAAACGAGCTGGTTGGCATCTGAAATATCCATTCGGATTTTAAAAATATTTTTTTTAAAGTCCCCTCCAATCCAGTACACAGATTTGGGATATCGGTATATTAAGCACTCCGCACTCAAAATCCTTTTTTTAAAGTAGGGCTTGACTTTTTATCTAAAAACACTTTTACACCTACTTTACTGAAGCTATCAAAGAGCCATTAAAAGGTTATTAGGTAAGCATTAGGAATACGATCATAAAGGAAACTAATAAAACAGGAGGCGTTCAGACGTCATATTTATAGCAGAGTCTTGTTAGGGAGGTGAGGCCTCAATAAAACACGAATAAATAGTAATTGATCGTTGGACTCATAGAGAATGTTTAATTCTCTCTAATCATCCCACTTCTGATAATAATATTATTTTTTTACGCCTGAAATCTCATGAACCAATGGTTTAGTTTAACCCCTTATCTCGTAAATTTTCGTCATGGTCTTTTTCCGAAGAGCTCATACGGATATATTCTGATTATGAATTTACTTGTTATTGAATATATTTTCTATTGCTTGGCATCATTAAAGTGTTATAAGTATTACTGTGATTAAAATAGAAGGTACTAACAAATTAGTAAAATTGGATACTTTTGACCAAATATGAACGGATTTTCTTAATTACTATTTGATTTTTTGTTTTTTGAGAGGAGACCCGTGTCCCATAGTGTGACAGAAAAAAATATTAAAATAAAGGTTTATATTAATAAATATTTTTTCATTAACTACTCGTCTCGTAATCTAATAGTCGAATACTTAATAAAAATAATATTTTTTTTTTCAGTTAAATCCTCATGTAAACGATTTCCAACGTCGTTATGTGAGTGAAGTAAGAAGATGTAGTGAAATGGAACGCAAGCTGCGATGGGTAGCAGGAGAGCTGCCAGAACCCCCTCCTCCTCCAAAGCCATCTAAAGGAAGTCTCAGCCCGAGAGAAATTAACATACTTGAGGTAATTATCGTCATAAAATAGCATTCATTTTCAAAATCAGTCAATTGTGTAGTTTTCTATAGTAACAAAAGAACCCCGAATTTCATTTTAGTGCTTAGTAAAAAACAGTTATATGAAAGAGTGTATTGGTGCAAAGATGCGAAAGGGAATGCTCCGATGGTTCGGGCATTTGGAAAAAATGCCACACGAACGACTAGTTAAAAAGATATACATGCGAAAGTGAAAGGAGACAAAGACTCACCTATCTAGACCGAATCGGTAGGTACTGGGGGAGACAAAGACACCTATCTAGACCGAATCGGTAATGTATTAAAGGAAGGTGAAGTCAGTAGTCTCCGAAACCGGCGAGCGTGTATGAAGAGAATTATTAATGTTGAGGAAGCGAGAAGCGTATAAAAAAAAATTATATGGAACGGATTTCTAGAAGTAGTGTTTTCGTATCTGTTTCGCAACAATCGTTTTTGTTTTCATAGTAATTGTGCGTGGGTGTTAATAAGATTTCAATATCGAATTCGCCAATTCAATCTAAAATACTCTTAGAGAACATTAGATTAACAATTATATTCTCAGGATGTTTCGCATCCAAGTACGTGCTTTACACATTGGATTCAATACACGTTGCTCCTAACATCAGGATACAACCTTCTTCTTAGTAAATCAACAAGATTACATTTGGTAAAACGTTTATTTTATTTGATAGCTCTCCTATACCATTATAAAGCTGTAACAGAGCAGAAAGCAAAGGCTAGTTAATATTATAAATGCGAAAGTGAATAAGGTAAACTGTATAATGATTGGCACTCTAAGCATATTTAAGATTGATATATATTTTTTTAAAATTGATAGGTGTTTAAAAAGTCACCAAACATTGATAAAAGGTTCTCTGGTATGTATATTTTAAATTTTTTTTCTGGTATGAAAATGCATTAGTCAGTCTAATTAGAGATTTTTAATAGAAAAACAAAAAATATATTTGAAATTACAGTAATTGGCACCATATACAGTTACTGTTGTTAAGTCAGTCATTGGCAACTAATAAAGTAAGATTATAACAGAAAATTGGTTAAAAAAAGCACTCGTTGCCATTATTTACCTAAAAACTAAGCTTAATAATAAATCATCTATGTTACAGTCGTTAATTGATGACTCTTATTAGAAAGTTATGTTTTAACAGTTCTGCATGGCGCCGGTATATTATTTATTTTCTTTAGTGCTGCAAGCCATAATATTATAAAACCTACTTTTTTCTGCAAACAATGTTAATATTGCAGATTATGAAAAAAAGTAGAACAAATTTTTTTTCTATACCAGTTCTTAATATTTGCATTTAAAATCCAAAGTGCCAATGTCTAAGGGGGTGCCAGCAATACTATAGTTTACCCTATGTTGTTTTGTTTAATTTCCTTTCACACTGTAAGAGATAATGTGCCGTATCGTGACGTATTTATATTCAGAATTCTACGCAGGTGTAGTCATGGACAGAATCTAGTCTAATCTAAATTTAATAACTGGTATCTCTGGCTCATTTGTTGCCGAGCGTTCATGAGAATGCCTCGTTTAGAGGCGAAACACGTGTCGAATTTGTGTTCGGATTTTTGAGGAATATTGCTTTATTGTGGTTCTGAGAGTTCTACCGTATCGCATGGTTGTGGTCGCGTTGGTGAGTTTTTTTGCCATTATCGTGCATGCTAATTTGCTATTATCACATTCTCCTCTATCTATCTGTGAGAGTGCGAATTGGCAATTTTAGGTTATTCTGTTCAACCACTGAAGGAATGTAATATGGTTCCGGTGGCCCGCCAATAAAGGCGGAGAGACGGCGCACGGCGGGTTTCTTTAGTAGGTGAGGGCTCCACACTACCCTGTTCGTTGCCCCGAACGACGGGGTGTGCGGATAGGAACATTTTTTCCCGGCTTAACAAAAAAAAAGGTTATTCTGAGCAAAGATAACCGGGATTGACAATCCGTGGGTAAGTGGTGGCCTCTCCTAAAAATGACCCGCTGGATCAATAGCTCGCAATTCCTAACTGGAAATGGGTCTGTCCACAACCGGGACCCACATCCTTCATATGAATACAGCTAGGGATACAGCTTAGAGATACGTGGCATAAATTTCAATAACACTGTCATGTGATCCCAAGCGTCGACGGAGATCTAATTGAAACTACCTTGAACTAAATTAATTTTGTAACAACATCGTGGCGTTAATACTAATCTGTGTACGTTATTAGTGTTTTAATTAGTGTAAAGTGAAATATTTTTACCAAAATCAATTACTGCAATATAGAAACAAAATTACTGCGGGTGATTCTTCTATTTGTTTTACATTTTTATTGCTACAAAGAACAAATTATTGTGAAAAAAGAGCTTTACTGCGAGCGGTATTCGAATCTGCGTCTCTTCCAATCCGGAGTACTTCATCTAGACGACTAAGCCACCGCAGTAGCCGACGGCTACACCCAATCTGATGCATTTACACAGATTTCAATATTTTCTTTTTAAACTAATGATCTGTATTTCATAATAAATTGTTATTTAAAGTAGCTAAGCATGTTAAGTGCTAGAATACAGATTAACATATTTTTATTGTTACTCAAAAATATTGTGTCGACAAAACTAAATAATAAGTAATCTTTTAGAACATATTTTATAATATATACTTTGTGACTACTAAGGAATATAACTAATTTTATTGATAAGCCTGGCTTCCCCTAATTATCTTGCTATGTCGCATAACCTCGTGATAGCTATAACTTTACTGACCCACTTACACATTGAAACCAGTTCGCATTGTAATTTACTTTTTTAAACCCGTGATACACTGTGCTATTTTAGTTTAAAATATAAAAAAGGTCACGAGTAGGACTCTCAACCTTTTGATATGCCATTTCAAATATTCTCGTTGTTAATCAAATGCTATATCACTATCATCATGCTATATATCTGTCACACGACATATTTAAAAGCTGGTGAAAAATAGCCGTTAGAATAAATTTCTAAATAGTAGTGGTATTGCACAATTAAATTGAATTTCTATAATAGTTCAGCATTTCTAGTATTTTACATATACATATCAAAACTAGCTTTTGCCCGCGGCTCCGCCGTAGCCAAAAGCTAGTTTTTAGGTATTATCTCAGGTTCCCGATATAGTAGCGGGATAAAATGTGTAAGTTTTGAGTCTAATCAAAGGCTATCAAATAAGAAATGTTGCATCAAAATCCGTTCAGTAGTTTTTGCGTGATGCGCGAACGAACAAACAAACAAAATTCAAAAAACAGTTGTTTTGTGTTCAGACTCTTAACTACCTAGCCTAATACAGTATTTTTTTCAAAAAAATGTACAGACACAGCTCTGTTACTAGCTTAATAATAGATAGGATATAGAGGCGCGTCATAATTTACTATGAATCCTAATTGAAAAATTAGGTGTACGCGTAGGGAGATGTGCAAAACACATCCGACAGGTTGCTTGACACGTCCTGTGACAATAGTGTAATTGATGGCCCGGAGTTATACGACGGCTCTACTGGCAGAACATTTAGGATGGCAAATGTTCGGGTCTCGCTTGTACTGAAGTTTTCTATTTTAAAGTTATGTATAGACATTTACGATCGGTCATTTCATAGCAATATACTTTGCGACCTGACTGTATTTTTGTGTACGGTTAAGTTTATCTTATGAATAATTTGAGTGTTGTTAATTAATGCTAAATAGCTACTAAACTAAAATAAAAACTTTGTCGTAAGTGAACTTAATTTTATCTTGTATAGTTACCTACTTTTTTGATGTCGATTTTTTGTTTTTTTTTTTTCTTCTAACTGAGCATTCCAGTGACATATGGAACAGAAACGTGGTCTCTGAATGTTGGCCTCGTAGCAAGGCTCAAAGTCGCTCAGCAGGCCATGGAGCGGGCTACCACCGAAGGAATGTAACATAGTTCCAGTGGCCCGCCAACAAAGGCGGAGAGACGGCACACGGCGGGTTTCTTTAGTGGGTGAGGGCCCCACACTACCCTGTTCGTTGCCTCGAACGACGGGGTGTGCGGTTAGGAACACTTTTTCCCGTCTTAACAAAAAAAAAACGGCCTTGGAGCGGGCTAAGCTTGGTATTTCCCTACGTGATCGAATCCGTAATACGGAGATCCGTAGGAGAACGAGAGTGACCGACATAGCCCGCCAGGTTGCCATGCTGAAGTGGCAATGGGCAGCCCACATCGCTCGACGAACCGACAACCGTTGGGGAAGAAAGGTTCTCGAGTGGCGACTACGTATCGGACGGCGCAGCGTAAAACGGCCCACCACCAGATCGGCGATGGATGGACCGACGATCTAGTCAAAGTTGCAGGGAGCCTTTGGATGCGGTGCACAGGACCGCTCGCTGTGGCGTTCTCTTGGGGAGGCCTATGTCCAGCAGTGGACGTCGCAAGGCTGATGGATGAATGGATGAATGAGCATTCTAGTGGTTCCTAGAGTAGAGGTAATAAACTTACCTGTAGGTAGGATTAGTAATATCTACTACATGACCTAATGACAGATATTTTGCATTCATACATATTACGAAATTTAGACTGATAGTAAATCATGGAAAAATACCTCTTTTTAAATGGCTATCCTAACTGTAATTTAATTTCGCTATAACAGCAATGACCATTAACATAACACTCACAATAGTTTCACCGTATTCATTTTAATATCAGCTATGTTGGAATAAAGCTATAATGAAGATCTTTTATTATTATTGATTCTTCTTATATATATCTTTTATCGTCATTTTAACAAGTGCATCACAAAGTGACGCTGTACACAAACCGGACGATTTATCAATTAAGCATTGTTGAGCTATCGTTATAAGACTCGAACGTGAATGAATGAAAGCGCTCAATTTATATTAGAGTAGCACCATTCACAGAGATACTCACACTCATTTACTTCAAAGCCAAGTAATAAACAGCCATTTGGCCCACCTGATGGTAAGAGATCAAAGCCTATAGACGTTAGCAACCCCAGAGGCACGCATCGTGAGTTTCCAACAACAGGGAAAGGAAGAATAATTCAGGAAATATGAGGAGTCCAAATTCAGGCCTGGGGCTTTCTCACCGAACGAATCACAACATTAGCAATATTGCTTTACGCTGGTGTTCTATGAAAAGGTGTTACTTAGGTTGTGTCTCATACCAGGGAAGATTAGCCACCTTTGCAAACTCCTGTCTATTATGGAATAAGTGCAGCACTCGCGACACCGATGCGCTACTAATTATAATCAAGTCACAACTTAAAAAAAAAAAAGATGACAGCTGATATCACGGCCGTCTGATGGTAAGATACATGAATTCAACAATACTAAGCGTCATGCCGTGTGGGGCCGACTATAGAATAGTCCTACCCCTCTGCACCCATGGGAGTCATAAGAACCGACTCCCTCAAGTATTAACAACATCCACTGCGATCGCCAACCCGCCTGCCAAGCGTGGCGATTACGGCACTATGCCTCATATGAGCGAAACACATGTTGTGGCGTTCTCTTGGGGAGGCCTATGTCCAGCAGTGGACTTCGAAAGGTTGATGGATGGGTGGAAGCGTACTGCTAAGCCGCTGCTCAACATTTGGAAAATGAATGAATAGATGCCAAAAAAAGCATACCAAGATATTTACGATCACAAAATATAAATACGCGGCAGATGGTACCGACCATCTCGGAGTACTGCCACGTGTTACCCAACCCTACCACCAGTAATGCAATGGGTGAAACATTACATGACTAACATTCCCTTTGTTACTGATTTCCTCAATTTGATTCGAGGTGTATAATAACGAATACTCAGAAGATGCGCTAAGTGGGCTTTTTTCGATCTGGAAATATTTGTGATTTCACTTCTTTAAATGATAACAGATTATAGTCACAATGATAGATGGTGTATGTATGTGCATAGAATTAATCCTAACAAGTCACTTTGACCTCATATAATAGGACCAAGTGCTGGAGACTAGCATATTTTGCCTACAGACAACATATGAACTTTCAAAATAAATTAGGTATATATCAATCGCGTATACAATTAATAAAAGTCCAAGATATATTTCTTACTTACTTGTTATCACGCCATCTCCCTTGCGGAGTAGGCAGAGAGAACAGAGTCCACCTTCCTTCAATACATGACCGATTTGGTCTAGGTAGGTGTGTCTCGGTCTTCCCCTGTACCTACATCCTTCCACTTTCGCATCGTATATCTTCTTAACCAGTCACTCGTCGAAGATATATTAATATAAAAAAAAAACTTTAAATGAACATAACTATATCGAACATATGTACTTATATGGTTTTGTTATTCCACAGGAGAGAATCGATTATATCGAATCAGAAATCCAAGAGATCACTCGGAATGCTCGCAATTTAAAGACAGACTATCTAGCTTTGATAGAGCTGAGAACACTTATTGAGAAGACACAGACCTTCTTCCAAGACCACAGCGCTCAGAGGAAAATATCGGCGTCAGTACAAATATATAATAATGAGGCAGTGATAGGTCACCTTGGTTTCATAGCCGGTGTGGTTACCACGGCCAGAGTGCCTTCATTCGAGAAGATGCTATGGAGAATATCACACGGGAATATATTCTTCAAACAAGCGCAAATTGATGAACCACTGAAAGATCCTATAACGGTAAGATTATGTTGTTATAATTTTACTAGGTAGCATATTATTTCATTCAAAAACGAAAAGATAAATGGGTCATAACGAATTAATAATTATTAATATTAATTTTACGGAGACAAATCGCAATTAATACGCATTCTCAGAAAAACTCGGGGTCGCACAAATAATTATTGGAGTGTATATGGATTGGAGTGGAAATCGAATCTACAACTCTCTACTAGGTGGGTTAGCACCAAACCAGTAGCTTAACGGTTGACTGCGCTGACAAATAATAAATATTTACCCACTCAAGGCAATTGCCTTGAGTGCACTAAATTTAGAGTATACTAAATTCAGTATAACTAATAAATATTTACCCGTAAGTCAATTAAATCATTGCCAATTCAAAAACAGTGCCGCCGCTATACCGGTGTCACATCTACCTTATGATGAGATAGTAATCCTTTTTTTTTGTTAAGGCGGGATAAAATGTTCCTAATCGCACACCCCGTCGTTCGGGGCAACGAACAGGGTAGTGTGGGGCCTTCACCCACTAAAGAAACCCGGCGTGTGTCGTCTCTCCGCCTTTATTGACGGGCCACTGGAACTATATTACATTCCTTCGGTGGTATGAGTTAGTAATCCTGGCGGAAAGTCGGTGCGCGGCGGATTATTCGTTAGATCAGAACCCGACGCCACGCCTTATGCGCTCGCACCTCCCTGAGCGCGTCACAATTTTTTAATGACAATTTTTTCCTGATTATATTTATTTTGAGGGAAATTTGTGATGTATTTTTACTGCTGCTTTTATCTGCTAACGCCGAAAAAAAGTTTGGGATAAGGCTAGCTTATCCCAAACTTTTTTCGGCGTCAGCTTCTGATCGGTTTTAAGCTGATCTACCAGCATTTGCACGGTGCGACTGCTTATCTGATCTCCACGGTTCAACTAAGGGGTCAATTGGCGACCTTAGAATAACGAATAAGCGAAGAACGGACTCAGATTTTTTTGTTATTTGACAGCTGAGACCGATTGCTTTACGTGCCTTCCGAAGCACGGATGTCAGGTTTCCATAACTATTTGGTCAAAAAACTGATTGCCAGCTGAGCAAAAGTTACTTAACCTTGCCGATTGTTTGAACTGCAAGTACACAACTAAGCTACCACCTCCTTATAATACTAGTTATTTATTATACATGTAAACCTTCTTAGTAAAATAATTATACAATTATCTAAATTATTGAGAACCATTTCAAAACCCGCTGCCGGATATAAAGAAGACAGCGAAATAACAGCCAGAAGCGGATAGCGACTTAGTACTATCTATCTATCTATATTAAATATAGATTCAATGCTCACCTGCAAACCTTTTACAGACATTAACCTACATGTTTGGATAATATCTTCAGAATTTTCATGAGCCATTTGCATTCAAATTCTAAACTTTCGTTATTAACTCAATATCTCACATAGATATTAAGCATTTCGTCATTAAGTAAACATTCTGGTTGCCAATAGATACACATAAAATATCATATTATCTATTTCTGATCCATAACGTCGGTCGGCTGACGAACAATAATGGATCACAAATGTCAAGTGAGGCGATTCCGTCTCTGTACAGAATACAGACGCGCTAAATGATTTATTGTTATAGATATTTCACTCCCGGTTTTACGAGTAAATAGACCGTGGCTAAACAGGTACTGAACCTCATTTTGTGATGTGTGAATTACGTCAATATTAGTTGAGAGAATTGTTTTGCTCGAGTTAGTTTTCGAGGTTAGACACCGATACTCATTACCATAATATGGGAATATTGTAAATGTGATGGCGGGTTAACTTTCCCAGTTATGTCTTACAAGGCGACTAAGTAAGCATTTATCATCCTTTGCACAAATAGTGGTAGGATTTGGTACCGACTGGGTGATAGCCGTCCCTGTCCCATTTACCTTTCTAGTGGCTTGGGAGCTATCCCGCTGGGAATGGTAGTTACTAGTCTCTCGCTAAGGCTACACAACTTCTGGCACTCTACTCACCCACCACTGCAGAAATAGGTTGGCAATGTGGCCCAAATAGCAAGGGAAAAAGCCGACCTTTTGGACCAACTCTTTGCCTCCAATTCAATTATGGATGCCGGAGCGGCCGTACCACGTGCCATCTTGTGGTGTGAAAGTTGCAGAAGACGATTGATGCTCCCATACCGTGGCTGTTAATGCTGACGTACCACAAAGCTCGTCCACTGACGACACTCGTCTCTCTTCCAGCATGTTCAGAGGGAAGTTCCTCTTGCATCTGAAGTCGAGGGCTCTCTAAGACGTGCCTCAGAATGGGGTGAAAAAAACTTAGTTCAATTTAACCCTACGAAGACTCAGGTTTGCACGTTCACTGTAAAGACGGATCCTTTTGTCGTGGCGCCTCAGTTCCAAGGAGTAACTCTCCCGGTCTCCGAGAGCAGTATTGTCGATGAACGCAGTCTCACGGACGGTTTAGAGCCTTTGGAGTGGCGGAGTGGCTCTGTGTGCTCAATCAACTATATAATGAGTAGTGCTCTGAGGAACTGTTTGAGGCGGTATCAACATGGCCTTTTACCACCGAAACACGAGAAGGGTTCGCTTTATCCCATCGATATCGTCCAAGAGGGTTCGTTTACGCATTAAACGGACCCTCTAACACGTAAGTTTAAGTTCTCGAATGACCTTCCTGCTGCGGTGTTTCCACAGCGCTACGATATACTTCTACTACGGTTGCTTCTTACCATCAGATGGGCCGTTTCCTGGCCTGCCAACGTTGGCGATAACAGAAATGTACATAAACTAACACAAAGTATGAAAATGTGAAATCGAAGATAATAGTCACGAGCAGGATTTGAATCTGCATTCCTAGATACCGTCCAGATGCTTTGCCAATTCAGCAATCGTGACAATTTCTCAGGACTGCTAATTTCGATAACACATTGATTCTTAACGTCTTGGGTGATGCTTACGCCATCTGTCGGAAGTATTTGCATACATTATACCGACTAGGTAACTTAATTTTACAATTAAGATTTTTACCTAATAATAACTTAGCCCTAAATATTTAGATATTTTTATATTTATATATATTTTTAGCATTTGAGATGCTTAGCCATATAAATTAACACAGTGTGACAATGTGAAATCGAAAATAACAGTCACGAGCAGGATTTAAACCTGCATCATCATCTGGATGGATACCGTCCAGAATTGGCAAAGCATCTGGACGGTATCCAGGATATAATTTTTCACTTCGGTGGCTCGTCAAGGAATCGTACTGCATTATTTGTGACCAGAGTGATATATAAGACCTTTATTTCTATAATTTTATTCCCAACAGTGGTCAATATAGCCTGTAAGAAATACCTACTCAACTAGTTATCGTAAGCCAAAAGCTTTTCATTTAATATTATGTGTGGGTCATAAAACAATCATAATCACGTCTACTGTGGCACGCACAGAGCTCATAGAAATTTAAACATTATATTGTTTAAAAGCCATCAAAACTAGTCGTTTGCACTTTAACACTGTGATTAAAAAGACATCAAGTTATCAGATGTTAAGGTATTTATTTATTGTGGGCAGCTAGGGGCACAGCCGTTCTTTGCCAAAATGACCATTGCATATAAATTGCTTTTTAGTTTTTACTGTTATGACTTGCACTAAAGTCCATGCATCCAAATCCGGAACCCAGACAAGATCACAGTCTACTTATTATCCTGGAATATGTGATAGCAGATTATGCATGGATATAGTTAGTGAGCGTAGAACGCACGTAGAGTGACATATTTGTATAATTTGACTAGAATAAAACGGAATAGATTTATAATTGGTCATCTGACCCTTGAGATTCAGACTGATACAATTTGCCGTGTGGGGCCGGCTTTAGAATTGTCCCACCCCTCTCCACCCATGGGAATCGTAAGAGCCGACTGAGGAAATACCGGGGGAGTGGGCAGCAGCACTCCCTCGAGTACATCAAACATCCACTGCGATCGCCAACCCGCCTGCCAAGCGTGGCGATTACGGCACTATCCCCGATATGAGCGAAACACATATGTTGTGGCGTTCTCTTGGGGAGGCCTATGTCCAGCACTGGACTTTGAAAGGCTAATGGATGGATGGATGGACATAGGAATGCTTTTTTTTTATATTCTTCAGAAAGCCCTTCAGGGCACAAGCATTCTTTGCAACCTATGCCATCTACCGCTAATACGCAAACCATTATACAACAGACAGGGATCTACTTCCTTAGATGTCTCGTACATCGTTCCTTTTTTTTTGTTAAGGCGGGAAGAAATGTAACTAACTGCACACCACGTCGTTTGGGGCAACGAACAAGGTAGTGTGGGACCGTCACCCACTAAATACTATATATATGATAGCTCTTGATTAGACTTAAAAACTGATATACGTTTATATAACATAAAATCTAGCTTTTGTCTGCGGCGGAGCCACGGGCAAAGGGTTGGAAACATTAAAACCACAGCAGACCTTTCCACGCCTTAGTAAGGATATCAGAAGATCGCCTTCTGGGCAACCTGAAATGCCAATAATGCATATTATTTGTGTTCGTAATAAATATTTGGTTATAAGATCCTCTTTTACTGGGACAAAAAATAGAATATGTTTGAATACATTTTTTGTGAATTTGAATCATATTAATCCCGCCAGGAACACGCACATCAATTTAAATAAAACACCTAGTGTAATAGATCTTCACAATTAATAAATATTTGTACAGCGAATGTTTAATGTATTCTAACTTGCAGTAAACTCCATTTATATTTTCATTTACGGGAAACCACAAGTTGGCGCGGTCATTAACCCCTTATTCTTTATTGATTTTCTAGACGTAAACCATTACTAAGCTTTTATATGTTTAAGTTGAGAACAAATATGCTAAGAAGGTTCGTAAATAAATCGCGACACGACAGTGGGTAGCTAACCTCATTTGTTTTTTTGATGTCCGCAGCGGTGATTTGGAGACTCCAATCAATATAATAAATGGTTATCGTGCCCCTGCGGCCTTCGTTGCTATAATGACTATCCTATTAATTTCATAAATGCCAGTTTGGCTTTTAGGGTGCTACACCGCTATATATATATTTTCTAAGATATGGCATTGATAACGAAGCTAGGGGTTTAATGATAAGGGATACTTGTTGTTCATAGATCCAGCAAGTTAGGGAAATTTTAAGCATTTGACATACCTAAGTATGGCTAACCATATATACTCGTATGAACATAAAGTGCGAAAATATGAAAAGTATATAAAATACCAAAAAATGTATAGGGCTGCATCAATATTTGGTATGAATCTTAATTAATAATAACTGCCTCAGTGGTGCAGCGGTAGCGTAAGCGACTGCTGATCACAAGGTCTCCGGTTCGATCCCCGGGTCGAGCGAAAATTCTCTGTAGCAGCCCGGAGTTCGGAAATGTGCCCAGTAGGCGGCAATAGGCTCCCCCCCTATTACGTGGGACTTAAACATAGTTGGCGAACCGTGGTTGTGTAATACATTTCTGCCTACCCCTTTAGGGATACAGGCGTGATGCTATGTTATGTTTGTTATATTATGTAATAACAAAGCTTACCTGGTTAGAATAATGTATGCAAATACATCCGACAGATGGCGCAGGCTTCACCTAAGACATTAAGAAGGAATGTGTTTTCGATATTCACAGTCCCGGGTAATTGGTCATGATAGCTGAATGTGCAAAGGTCACCTGGGACGGTATTTCAGGAGACGCACGTTCAAATCCTGTTCATGCCGTTATTTTCGATTTCATATTTTCGCACTTTGTGTTCAAAATACCAACTTTTTAAGTTTTTTCTCTCTGTCTGTCCGTCTGTCTCTCTGTTTGTTCCGATTAATCTTCGGAATGACAAGACCGATTACGATGGGACTTTAGAGACCAGTTCGCTGATGTTATAAGCCGTAATTAGGCTTATTTTATTTTGGGAAAATAATTATCTCTGCACAAAAAACCAATAAGAAAATTTCACGTAGACGATGTCACGGGCTGCAGCTAGTAGCATAGAATTAAATTGCTTTGCGATCATCTCGCAAACAGTCGGAAATGGCTAAATCATTTCAGATGAAAACTTTTATGTGTTTGGGATCTTCGAATGGTTTAGATCAACAATTGGATCTGATTGGTGAAATTACTTTTTTTTAACGTTCAGGCGTGACAAACCTTCTGCGTCCACTAGTAGGCACGTTAACAATACAAATTAACATACGAATTTCATTCATTTCCAGGGACACGAACTCTTGAAGACAGTTTTTGTAGTGTTTTTTCACGGAGAGCAAATTAAACTGCGTGTCAAGAAGGTTTGTAACGGTTTCAAGGCTACCTTGTACCCGTGCCCCGCTACGTACAAAGATCAGCAGGACATGTTAGCTGGAGTGGAGTCCAGGATAAAGGACTTAGAAATTGTAAGTATTTTTTCAAATTAAAACTGCAGTAATGTGCATTCGTTTCGCCTGTTGGTGAGCGGTTACCGTAACACACCTGCCTTTGCCCAACCTTTTTTGTTAAGGTAGGAAAAATAAATACCGGACCGCCTCGTGGTTCGGGGTAACGAGCAGTGCCGATTTTTTTAAATATTGTAATTAAGATTTAAATATTGTCTTAAAGACATCTAAAACAAAGGTGAAGTGGAGATTGGGTATCACCATGAGGTGACAGCGATAGCTTAGTGATCCAGGGGGTTAGAATGTATCTCGCGCAATCGTATCGACATCACATCTTGTCATTGTGATTGGTTAAGAGATCATCGTGATGGGCCGAGGGATTATTGCGACATCACACTTCGGTATCTCTACCAATCACAAGCGAGACGATACGATGTCGATACGATTTAGTGACTTACATTCTACGGGCCCAGAGCACTTTTCCGGATTGGATGAGACGCAGGCTCGAATCCTGCTCGCAGTAAAACGCTCTTTTTCCACTTTCACAAATAATTTGTTCTTTAAAGTAGCTGAGCATGACATGCTCTTTATGAGTCATATTTGAAATCGATTTGAAAAAAAAACGTGCAAAAGTTTCCCCCATCTGTTCTGTACACGCCATATTTAATCGTGTTAATTTTTAAGTCTTTACAATAATTCCTTCCATTAAGGTACTAGAACAAACGGAACAGCATAGACGCCTTGTCTTGACCAACATTGCGAGAGACATCAGCACCTGGATGGTAGTCGTGCGCAAGGAGAAGGCCATATATCACAACCTCAACATGTTCAGTATGGATATCGTTAAAAAATGTTTGATAGCTGAATGCTGGGTGCCTAAGAAAGATCTGAGTATTGTTCAAAAAGCACTGGATGATGGCGTCGTAAGTATATTTTTATATTATCACAGTCTTTAACTATCCCGCAACTTAACTGCATATATATCGGAGTAGTTGAGATACCGACCTCTAGTGCCGAGAGTTAAGGGATCCCCACTCAGGACAGGTTAGTGATGCATCACCATAACGCTCAAGAGATGATTTTGGATGGGATCAGATCACTTATGATGGCAGAGGAATTAGAGCCCACCTGAGGGTAAGTGGTAACAGCCGCTTATGAACTCATGGCACCCAACCGTACTGTTATGCGAGCCTCCCTTGAAGTGGGTCCTCCGTGGCTGGCTCCTCCCTGGGCTGGGCGTAATTTGCTACGCAGATGACACGCTCGTCACAGCCCGGGGCGGGACCCTCGAGGGGGCGGCAACGCTGGCCACCTCAGGTACCGCGGAGGTCAGGCGGATCGAGGCGCTGGGGCTTAGGGTGGCCCTTGAAAAGTCGGAGGCCCTGCTCTTCCATGGGCCCCGACGTGGCCCACCCGCTATCTCCTCGATAACGATCAATGGTATGGGCCTGCCGATCCAGGCCCACATCAAATATCTGGGCCTGGTATTGGATGGACGGTGGCACTTTGACGAGCATTTTCGCCGTCTTGCGCCAAGACTCGTTGGCACGGCGTCCGCCCTTGGGCATTTGATGCCGAATCTAGGCGGACCGAGTCTCGCGTGTCGACGGTTCTATGCAGGGGTAGTGGGTCAATGGCACTGTACGGCGCGCCCGTTTAAGCGGATTCCCTGGCCGCTCGCAATAGGGTCCTTCTGTGGCGTCCACAGAGGGTCGTAGCGGTCAGGGCAATACGCGGGTAGCGCACGGTCTGCAGCCTGCACGTTGGCCGGAACCCCTCCGTGGGATCTGGAGGCGGAAGTGCTCACCGACGTTTATCGGCGGGCATCGACGGCGCGGGCGAGGGGCAGCCGCCCCTCGCCGAGCGCGATTTCCTCGTGGTGGGAAGATGCTCGCCGCGCCACCGTCCTAAAGTGGAGGTCTCGGCTGGCGACGCCCTGGGCTGGTCTCTGGACCGTGGGGGCGCTTTAGCCGATCTTGGAAGAATGGGCAGGGCGGCAGCACGGGGTCCTCACCTTCCGGTTGGTGCAGGTTTTGTCGGGGCACGGTTGCTTCGACAAATACCTGCACACGATCGCTAGGAGGGAGACGACCCCAGGTTGTCACCACTGTGACTGCGGCGAGGACTCGGCACAGCACACGCTCGAGTCGTGCCCGGCCAGCGCCGGGAACTTGCTGCAGTCATAGGCGTGGACCTGTAGATGCCAGCCGTTGCGCGAGCGATGGTTAGCAGTGACAGGGCCTGGACCACGGTCGCCGCCTTTTGCGAGGCTGTCATCTCGCGGAAGGAGGCGGCGGAGAGAGCCCGGGAGGAATCCTCCTTCGCGGACCAGATTCGCCGCCGGCGCGTGGGGCGGCGTGGGCGCACTTACCTGCGCCTGATGCCGCCCTAGCCGAGGCTGCGGGCGGTGGGGTCAGGGAGTACGCTGCCGTCTGCGGAAGCCTACTCTGAAGGTGTGACGCCCAAGTGCACGGGGCGTCACACAAGAGAGGGTGCCTGAAGGGGCTGCCGCCTGCGGATCGCGGTCGAAACGACGCGGTACCCGTGATCCACCGTAGCAAGGGCGGGTGAGGGCGCACGGTGGGTTTTTAGTGGGTGAGAGCCCCACACTACCCCGTTGTCTCCCCGGGCAGCGGGGTGTGTGGTAGGACATTTTTGCCCACCTAAAATAAAAAATAAATAAAATGCCTCCCTTGAAATGTTTTTAAACAATGTAGCTGTAAATTAACCCTTTATTTAAATAAACTTGCCTTTGTCCGTGGCTTCGCCGCAGCCAAAAGCTAGTTTTTCGGTTATATCTCAGGTTTCCGATATAGTAGCGGGATAAAATGTATATAAATCTAATCAAGGCCTTACAAATAAAAACAGTTGCATCCAAAACAGTTCCATCAAAATCCGTTCAGTAGTTTTTGCGTGATGCGCGAACGAACAAACAGACAGACAAAAAATCTAAAAAAATTGTTTTGTGCTTAGATACGCCTATACAGCCTAATACAGTCATTTTTTCTCAAATATCTTAAATGTACAGACACAGGTCTGTTATAGCTTTATAATAGTTTAAATATGTGACTGACTGACATATCAACGCAAAATCCCTACTCCTGGGTTTAGGACCAGTGTTTATACGCTGGGATTACTAATGAAATATAATTTCTGGACACTTACCATATACTTGTATTTAAGTAGTTTTATATTTTTCACAGAAATCAAGCGGCAGCCCGATACCATCGATTCTACATCACGTCCCCACTCGTGAGACACCACCAACGTTTAATAGGACCAATAAGTTCACCAAAGGCTTCCAAAATCTTATTGATTCTTACGGAGTCGCTAGTTATAGAGAAGTCAATCCAGGTATAGTACTCGTATACGTGTAGTTTATCGCGTGATGCTTATTATTAAGTGTTCCATGTCCTTAGAATCAAATAGGTCAGTATAGTCGTTAATGTAAATATAATATTAATAATACAGTTCAGCGTTCAACCATTTAATACCTACAGTTATCAAATGAATCGCTATGCTATGATTTTTTTATACATAGTTTCTAAACACGTGGAATTATTTTATATTATTTCTATATCTGTATCACCACGCTGACAAATGTTTTTTTTTTTTTTTATATAGGGTTTTTCAACCAGATCTTTGATTTTTAAATCAAAATAAAACAATAAATTTTCATGATAATGATTCAAATTCTTATTGTATTACAATAAGTAAGGTTTGGCGATTATGAATTACAAATAATATCTGATAAATGTCCACCATGACCACGGTTACAATTAATGTCGATTCTTCAAGCAGTTTTTAATCACTTTTTGACAATATGGTGGGTTTATTTCGTTTTTCTCAGTAGCAGCCCGGAGTTTGGAAATGTGCCCAGTAGACGCCAATAGGCTCGCCCCCTATTACGTGGGACTTAAACATAGCTGGCGAGTCGTGGGTGTGTAATACACATCTGCCTACCCCTTCGGGGAATACAGGCGTGATGCTATGTTTTTTTTAAGGCCTAATAGACACTAGCAACACCGAAGGGATCACTCGCGCGACGCCATCTCTAAGGAAAGGGATAGGAGGATAATAAGAAAAGGATAGGATAAGGATAGGACAGGGAGAAGTTTGGGCCTCTGGCGCTCTCACTCACCATACGAAATATAACGGTAGGGATACCTATCCAACGGTAGTTTCACGTTGATTTTTTGTGAGAGAGATTCATGCTGGGGTAAGCAAGGCTCTACTATTAAACTGTAAACCCAGATATACAATGACCAGCGATGAAATGATGGAGAGTAGAAAAATTACCTATTTACCTACTGTTAAAAATAATTAAGTCAAATTTACAAAATAAATAGCAAAGTTGTTTTAACTGTTTCAGCCTTGTACACTATCATTACATTCCCGTTTTTATTCGCGGTCATGTTTGGAGACATCGGCCATGGTTTAATCATGACAATCTTTGCCGCAATCCTAGTTATTTTCGAGAAGAAATTTTTACAAACCAAAACAGACAACGAAATATGGAACATATTTTTTGGTGGCAGATATATTATACTGCTCATGGGCATATTTTCAATATATACAGGGTTTATATATAACGATATGTTTTCGAAGTCGCTGAATATATTTGGCAGTAGCTGGAAAAACGTGTACAACAGTAGCACATTGAATAATCATAGTATGTTGGAGCTGGATCCGAAGACCGCCTATACGCAGACACCTTACCCATTTGGTTTGGATCCTGCCTGGCAGGTAAGAATATTGTTTATTTTTCTTATATTCGATTCACAACAATTAATACCATTAATTTTTTGGTCTTACGACGGTAGCTTGCAACTCAGTCCGCTTACAAAATGTTACATATACGGAATCTAGAATCATACCCGGTAGACGGCAATAAGTTTGGTTTCTTTTTTGGGTAATAATAACTAATGCAAAAAAATGATCCAGAAGACGCAATTTCAATTTAGCAATTGCGTTACTCACGAGGAAATTATTTTAACTCAATTCATTCCAATATACGTAAAATTACACAATAAATTGATTTGTGAAAATATTTGATACAAGCATACATATAGACATATAGATATAGATATACATATAGACACGGTAGCCTATAGACGCTAGCAACACCAGAGGTATCACTCGTGCGTCCCCATCTTCAAGGAAAGGGATAGGAGGTAGATAGCAAGGATAGTAAGGAGATGATAGGAGAGGATCACTGAAAGAATGTAATATGGTTCCGGTCGCCCGCCAATAAAGGCGGAGAGACGGCACACGGCGGGTTTCTTTAGTGGGTGAGGGCCCACACTATCCTGTTCGTTGCACCGAACGACGGGGTGTGTGGTTAGGAACATTTTTTCCCGCCTTTACAAAAAAAAAAGGATAATAAGGAGACGATAGGGGGATGGTTTGGGCCTCAGGAGCTCTCACTCACAATACGGTAGACGTAACTACCGTTGTTACACGCTGATCTTTTGTGAGAGGGTGGTACTTCCCCGATTGAGCCGACCCATTTGTACTTGGATAAGCAAAGCTCTACTGTAACATCTAGCTTACCTAGCTGGTGGTAGAAACCTAACACATGTAGGTAATGACCATGCGGTCGCTTTACGGGTGTAGATTGAGAAGAAAACTACAACAGAACAATATTACTATCAGCGTATATTATAGGAACCACTAGTAATTAACATATACAATAAAATCTCAAGGGTGTAGGTTCTAGGCACAAAGTGTGGTGAGTAGCCGAATTTGATGTACAGCGCTACTCAACTTAGTGACGGCGACCGATGCGTAGTAAGAGAGGGCGGCAAACAACGAGGTCTTCCACGCAGACCCATTGGGGCCTCGGGGTAACTGTAGTCTGGGCGTTGGCCCATTTCAGTAGTAGCAACGCCGCCTGCTACGACAGGCGGGGCTCTTGGTGGGAACGCTGTTCCATAGTGTCGTGGTTCGGGGAAGATCGTCGCGACGCGATCGAGCCAGTAGGAAGATCCCGCGAGCGATCAGTGGCCGACATCGACCTTGTCCAGTCCGTGGGCTACAACCCACCGCTCAGCGAGGTCGAGCTCACCGAGGCGAACCCCGGCAAGCATCATCAGCCAGCGGTGAGGAGCGGTCTCGTCGCGTGCACGCCGCGGTATATAAATGGCCGCGCGGAGTGAGGTTTGAGATCCGGGCGGTGTATGCGTAGGAGGGCTTCGCTGGTGTGACGTATGACGTCACACTACCACTAGACAAAATATATTCATGCCTTGTGCAGGCGGAAGCTCAACATTTAAATCTTAGACGGGCAAGTATTCAGATTATGACGTTCAATAAATATTTTCTTTTATTTTCAGTTCGCCAGCAACAACATTATATTCCTTAACTCATTCAAGATGAAACTGTCTATTATATTTGGCGTGCTGCATATGGTGTTTGGTGTAACATTGAGTGTGGTAAACTTCAAGTAATTACTGTATTCATAGAAACTAGATACATTAATAATCCTCAATAACTCCGACGACGTTATTATTGATCGTATTTTTGTTTCGCAGCTTTTTCCGGAGACCTGAGATGATCCTGCTGCAGTACGTGCCTCAAATATTATTCCTGTTGCTGTTGTTTTGGTATCTATGTCTACTGATGTTCATGAAGTGGACCATGTACTCTGCAATAGCCACAGGTTAAATATACATAAGTATACGCATAAATCATAACAGCTCGGTGAAGGAAAACATCGCGAGGAAATCTGCATGCCTAGCGTGCTTATTTGGGAATATTCACTATACCACCGATAAGCATCGAATAAGGAGTTAATCCAAGAATAAAAAAAATGGCGTCATTTTTTTGTGCTGTCATTTTTCGTAACTATGCAGTGACAGCTACTATTCTTTGAATTGTTGTAGGTAAAACCTAAAATTGATTTATTCTCGTGTAAGTAGCGATTTATTCTAGGAATAAAATTTATTCTTGTTTGGTCGAATTCACCCTTAGATTTATAAATCCAGCTAAATTCCTAGGGATATCAAACCAAAAGATTGTTGATTAAGTGTGGAGTAATAATTATTTTCTTCTACCTTTAATGTATTACCCCGATCAAGACTTACTACTTCTATTTTTCATCACGCCATTTCTCTTGCGGGGTAGTCAGAGAGAACAGAGTGCCAAAAGGCTCTATTCTTGCATACATCTCTCGCTTGCTCAACATTCGTAATTCTCTGCATACACGCTCACCGGTTTCGGAGACTCCTGACTCCACCTTCCTTCAATACCTACATGACCGGTTTGGTCAAGGTAGGCGAGTCTCCCGCTGTACCTACATCCTTCCACTTTCACATTGTATTTTTTTTCTTTTTAAATGATTATGTAAATTTTGTTGGTGCTATCTATTAGTGAGCTCTGTTAATAAACTTATTATTATTATTATTATTATCTTCTTAACCAGTCGCTCGTCCAGCATTCTTTCCATGTGCCTCCCTTTCAACACTTTATAATGCAAAACTTTGGAGCGTACATTTTTTTATGTTCAAACTACCTATTTATGTTTTTAAAAGTACTTAGTTTTAAGAGGAAAAGCAGCTATTGCCATGCCGCGCTGGCTTTGGCTCTATCTAATAGAAATTAAGGAGTACCTCGTACATATATTATAATAACCTCACCATTATATTGAAACACTAAACGTCGGTCGTTTTAGTATCCATTAGACAGTAGTTGTACAACTGATAAAACTAATTTTAACAAAAATTTCCAGATCCAGCATTTGGCACGTCGTGTGCTCCATCAGTTCTCATCATCTTCATCAACATGATGTTACTAAAGAACGCTGAGGATAAGCCACCGTGCCGTGCACTCATGTATGATGGGCAAGAAGAATTACAGAAAACGTTTTTGGTACTGGCTCTACTTTGCATACCGGTCATGTTATTCGGTAAACCGGTGTATAAAGTAATGCTGGCTAGAAGACGAAAAGTGAGATACTAGACATTTTTTATTACTAGGGGGATTTTTGTCTGTGTGGTGACGGATTAGGAATACAGTGTCGCCATTCTTTCCCACGGGTGTTGTACGAATCATAACTGGTGGTAGGGCTGGGTACCAAGTGGGAGTACTCACTTGCTGTCGGGGCCGAACGGGTTGGTACCACCATCTCCCGTGTGACCGGCCATGAAGCACATCGGTGTGTTTTAGTTGTAGCAGGAGGTATCCGTTTATTCTTTCATTTCAAATGAAATGGTGAGTAGCGGCTTGACAATACTCTCAGTATAGTTGAGTCCATGAGCGACGGTTACCATTTACCATCAGGTGGGCCGTGGCTTGTCTGCCACCATACGCAATAAAAAAAACATAAATACTGTATAATATCTACGGCCCGCCCTGTAAACGTCACCGTTGCTTATAAACACTAACAACTAGCGCATCACTCACATATTGCTGATCTTTTTCTTTCGTTGAGAAGGGAAAACTGTAGGGTAGACTGGGGACACTTGATCCCC
Source organism: Leucoma salicis (assembly GCA_948253155.1). NCBI lineage: Eukaryota > Metazoa > Arthropoda > Insecta > Lepidoptera > Erebidae > Leucoma > Leucoma salicis. The sequence continues at coordinate 4,409,228 of OX411811.1, forward strand.
ATTTTGATTTTTCATTAATATCTCTAAGGTTATTAAAGTTCTACAGAATATTCTTAAATCATTGCCTAGAAAATTTATCCTTCTATCCTTTTGCATCATTCGATTATGAAATTTATCTTTGTTAACCTGATTTTTTGTCGTTTTTCCTGAAGACTACAAAAGGATCAAGTGTCCCAGAACGTGGGATCATGGTATGGGGTAGATTTGATCATAAGGGAAAAAAGTTTTAGTGCATAATATGCATAAATGAAGGTTTGTTTAGTAGGAAATTTGTAATTTATGAAACATAATATTTATTAACATATTTATTACCTCATAGGTACATAAGTACTATAGTTTTTCTAATCCTTAATATTACGTCTTTTTGCAGATGCTTTATGAAAAAAATCTTCTAATTAATTAATTTATTAATTATTATTACAGTTTTTTTGGTATGAAATCAACCTTAATCTTCTAAATTCTTAATCATATTCTTGCTACTTTTGTTTCCTTGCATACCTTTTCAACGTCATTATAGGCACATTGAAGGACTTGACTATGCTTTTTAAGCTATTATTAGGTACCTTTTAGGACAGCTTTTACTACTGGCTTTTATTTTGTCTATTGGTTGGAGTTTGTCAACCCTTCCTTTTGTATATTCTAGGCATTTTAAAATCTATAGTAAGTAACAAAGCAAAAACATATAATCTTGCAAGAATGTAGGGGATACTTGATCCCATAATCAAGTCTACCCGAGTTTGCTATGATCAAGTGTATCCTGGACCGTTATTTTACAAAAAAATATTTTTCGAAATCAAAACATAATGTTAATTAAAGAAAACACATGTTTACACACACTTTAATAAATCAGGTATAAGCAATTTTAATTGTAATTCGTAATTTATTTATATCAATATCTTAAAATATCGCCGCCGGCCGCCGTGTGGGGCCGGCTTTAGAATTGTCCCACCCCTCTCTACCTACGGGAGTCGTAAGAGCCGACTGAGGGAATACCGGGGAAGTGGGCAGCAGCACTCCCTCGAGTATTAACACAACATCTACTGCGAGCGCCAACCCGCCTGCCAAGCGTGACGATTACGGCATTATCCCCCATGACAGGACCGCTTGTTGTGGCGTTCTCTTGGGGAGGCCTATGTCCAGCAGTGGACGTCAAAAGGCTGATGGATGGATGGATCTTACAATAACAATCAAAATACTTGAAAAAAAGGAGTTGACACGCTGTAAACAAAATTGCACCACTGCTTTGAAGTTGTCGATATTAAGCTTTCAAAATGATAGTTGTTCATTGACGATGGCAGTTAAGATCAGTGTGGCATGTTACGAATTTAAAAATAAATTTTACTTTTGTAGTTATGGCCTAGGAATCAAGTGTCCCAAGGGATCAAGTGTCCTCAGTCTCCCCTACCTAACCGCACACCCTGTTGGGGTAACGAACAGGGCAGTGTGGGGTTCTTATTTAGGTACTAAAACAACCCACCGTGTGCCGTCCCTTCGCCTGTGTTGGTGGACCACTGGAACTGTTTGACATTACTTCAATGGTACATATTGCTAATACTAGGCAGAAGGTATGAGAAAGGAAAGGGAGGAAATGAGGTAGAGCGGATAAAGAGAAGAATTGGGCATTTGGTGCTCTCACTCACCGAAAATATCGGTAGAAATAATGCTGCGATTTACTGCTTCTTGAGTTTGTTATTTTTTATCTATGGCAGTTCCCCGGTGGAGCTAGCTTATTTATGATGGAATCAGCTCTACCACCTATAATTTTTGATTAATTAACCTACTGGGAGAGTACACTAAATTGTGATATAAAAAAATATTGTTGTACTCGTAGTTTCAATTCCTACAAGGGAAAATTCCTTGTGTAATTGAAATGAAAACTTCTTTAGCCGCGTTGTGCAATTTTTGGTAGGAAAAAAACTGATGGGTTCGCGTCACGGATAACCTCGACATATTCGTGACGTATTGCACTTGCGTCAGACTATAGCGGCTACTAGATACATGTATAGGCATACAAATTAATATATTGTATAGGTACACACAACTGTATCATAAATGCCTGTTTGACTTTTTTGTTAATAATTTCAATTTGGAAATTATAAAAATGATATAAAAATATATAGTAAAATAAAAAAATAAATAATAAACTGATATAAAAATTCAAAAAAGAACACAGTTTATTTTCACTTTCGTCAGCAGTAAACACAAAGTGAAAAATGTGAAATCTAAAAAAACAGTCACGAGCAGGATTTGAACCTGCATCTCCTCGATACCGTCCAGATGCTTTGCCAATTCAGCCATCGTGACAATTCTCAAATCCTGCTCGTGACTGTTATTTTCGATTTCACAGTTTTCACTTTGTGTTTAATGTATAGTGCTAAGCATGTCAAAACCTAAAAATATATATAAAAATATCTAAATTTTGTCAGCAGTTTATGACTGCCTATATTATTATTTTTTCAGGATGAGAAGTATTGCTATATGTTACTACAGTATCTCATTTATTTACCTCCTAAATTTTATTTAAATCCGTTCTGTCACTAAGCGTGACAAAAATCTAAACAGCTACCTGAACAGTTTCTCAAACTTTGGCATGTAAAATATTATTAGGATCTATTATCACATAAACTGCCAAACATAAGAAATATCCACATTTTTTCAGTACAGTTAAAGGTTTAAATTGCTTCCGTTTTGTCTGAACCATTCGAAACTCGTTTTGAATCTGCTCAATTCGACTGTTACCAGTTAGTCTAAATGACGCTTAATTCGTAGTGTACCTATTACTATGATTACCTGCTATGTTTACCATCTACTACTTAAATATGCTCACTTTGTCTCAAGTTCAAGTTCAATACGTAGGTGTCACCTGAATGCGGAATTTGTTATTTGTTCAAATTTTACCTCCAGGTCTTTGAGAACACTGGATTTATTTATGAAAGTCGTTGTTTTTAAAATCAAATCTACGCAATAAATAAAAATAGTTTTCGGATTTATTTATAAATGCAATAAATATATCTACGCTTTTACTTTATATAATTTGAAAGCGATTCTTTAATATTGACGAGAAATATTAATCCCGATTAGCAAATGTTAACTATAACTACTGTGAGCAATTATGAGGTCAAAATAGTTAAAACCGTATAAGTGCACAACTTACAAGGTTTTGGGTTCAAAGCTGGGGTTGTGTAAAAAAGTTATCTGACAGTCATTTTTTAACTTTGTACTATTAGATAAAAAAACCTGAGGCAAAACTCATCTAAATAAAAATCTCTATTTATAAATTAAAATATTAACAAACTGGTGTTGGTGACAGTTTTAAGATAAGAGTTTGACAAATTATTCAAAACTTTCGAATAAAAAATATAATTGTTTCAGCAACAACAATACGAAGAAACAGTGGAAGAGGGAGACGCACCTGAGAAGGAACACGAAAGTGACGAGATGAGTGAAATCATTATCGTACAAGCCATTCACACAATTGAGTATGTCTTGGGGGCGGTGTCACATACCGCTTCGTATCTGCGATTATGGGCGTTGTCATTAGCACATGCGCGTGAGTTTTCTTATCAGCGTTTTTATATTAAATGTCTGATCTGCAACATTAATGTGCTGTCAAGTCCGGCAACATATTTTCTAACAAACATACCATTCTACTATTGGGAATTAGGTGTTCTCTCGGAATAAAAGGGTCTAAGGCCACGCTGGCTGCCCAATCGAATTGCCAGACATCAGACACCGTGATTCAATCTCTGAATCATGCATGTTTGCTTACGATAGTTTCAATCACAGACAGTTATTTCTTTTTTATAATAATTATATATATATATCTATCTATATATATTTAGTCCAAGGTTAATGTGAATGGAGAAAATTCAATCTCTGACGAGGGATCTAACATGTCAATCTTGTTATATCACTAGGTATATAGGTACTCGTACTAGAGACATCTTACAAGTTTTGTAATTTAGATAACATAAACAGATAGAGACATAGAAATTTTAGAATTTCGAATAGTATTCTGTTATTTTTTAAAACTACACCTTGCACCGAAGAATAATTTCCTTGTACCCAGGGCTTTATGAACATACAATTTAACGTAGATACACAACAAGTATGTATACACAGATTCAGTGTTGATGGAACAACCATTTGTGGATTAACACTTCGCCATCTGTGCAGTCTTCGTAAACAAGGTGTTATTTTACTTTCCAGAGCTTTCAGCAGTTCTGTGGCAACGTGTTCTTCGGCTGGGCATGGGTCCGCCGGGAGTAAAAACAGTCATGTTGTACGTGATATTCGCGATTTGGGCATTCTTCACGATCGCCATACTTGTGCTCATGGAGGGGTTGTCTGCGTTTCTCCATACGCTACGATTACATTGGTAAGATCTCAATATTGCATTAGCCTTTATTATACTCTGTATTGAAACTTGGACTTAATTATCTAAACTTACTACAAGTCTTTCTTTTTTCCGTGTGGTGACGGACTAAGAATACAAGTGTCACCACCCCATTCTTTCCCACGAGTGTCGTATGAGGCGACTAAGAGAAGTAAGCAATTATCATCCATTGCATGACTGGTGGTAGGGCTGGGTACCAAGTGGGAGTACTCACTTGATATCGGGCCCGAGCGGGTTGGTACCACCATCTCTCGTGTGACCGGCCATGAAGCATGCGTTTTGGCTGTAGCAGGAGATAGCCGTTTATATTTCATTTCATATCTGTGATATCTGTAAAATGAATTGGTGAGCAGCGGCTTGACAATACTCTCGGTATAGTCGAGTCCATGGGCGACAATTACCATTTACCATCAGATGGACCGTGGCTCATCTGCCATTACATGCAATATATAAAAAGAAAATAAGACATAATATTTGTTATGTATCTAGTTAGTTATATCAAGTTTAGTTTACTATTTCTATTTAAGAAAGTAAATATTTTTTTAGTTTCAGAGATTGTTTGATTGAATAGAAATGACAACAGTTCATTTGAAAACATATCTGAAAGATACATAACGAACATATTGCTTAACATCACATTATAATATAATCATTTCAATAGATAGTAACCAACAGTTTATCTTAGAAACAACGTTTTCATAACAGCGATGGTTTCAAACGCTCTACTAAAATCCATTAATTTGCAGGGTGGAATTCATGAGCAAATTCTACGAAGGTCAAGGACATCCATTCGCACCATTTAGCTTTTCCGACATCCTGGAACACGCTGATGATGAGCTTAAAGCTATAGAAACGAACGGTGGACCACCCGAGTGACAAAAGCAGGAATCCTAACTAGGAGAAAGTAAAAGCTGTGAATAAGATATTATGGTAGTCGTATTTAGTTTATGCACATAACCTGTATTGAAAGTTTATAGCACACAGAATCTGGAAAGCAAATATTGAAATAATCAGAAGAACAAAACGACAGTTAAAATGAAAGTGAATTAATAATGCGTTGATTTATTATCCATAATAAAGGACCAAGAATATAACCTTGTGAAACCCATTTCAAACTAATACTAAGCACGAATTTCATCAGATTATAGCTACCAGTTGCAAGGTGTTTTCAGTGATCATATACGTACAAACCAAATTATTTAGTTTTTAGGATTACATATATGACTAAGTTTTTTGCTAAGTTGCTAGATTTTCGAGAGGCGCAAGTATTTTGTATCAATTATTTAAGGAAATGTTAATTTTAGTAATAAATAACGGTCGTGAATGTGAATTTAATATAGGTACCCTATCGTTAACACCAAAAATTTCCCTATCGTTAATAGCCAATTTTTTCAATCAAATCAAACGCATATCTGTTAAGACGTAATTATTTGAATCAGTCTTTTAGAAGGAATTTGAAATAAAAGACATCAATAATGTATGTTCGTATGACATGGATGGCTTCAAATGTAATGTATTCACGTATGTATCCCTATATTTTATGTTCATTGGATATTAGATTAAGTAAATGACTATATTTTTGTTAGTTTATAATAAGGATCGTTTACATGAACTCATATTAACGAATTTAGAATTAATTATTTGAAGATATAAAGATATATATTTTACTTATACTCAAAGAATCTTATTTACTTGTATGGTGTTCCTTTTATAATTTTTCAGGCAAATTTAATAATATGTATAGAGTGCAATGGTTAAGAATTATTTACCACGTTGACTTATGTTATGAAACTCTCCTCGCTAGAATTTCTGTTAAATAAATAATAAAAGAAAACAGTTTTAAACGTATTTATTCTTACCTATGTATTTTATTTATATAATAGTATGAGTTCATTTAAATAGTATATTGTTTTATAGCCAAAGGTTTGTTTTATTTTTATCACAAAAAGTGTGTGTTGAGCGATAATTTTACTTGTAAATAAATACCACTATGATAGTGCCTACTCTCGGTATTGTACTGTGTAAAATAATAAACTACTTTCTCGATAATTAGTCTAAATAAAAGTGCAATATTGCGTGTAAAATGTATGGCAACTGTAATACTCGTGCTCATATCGCATTGTAAGGCAAAGGTTTTCCAGAAAACCAATTAGTTAAAATCAACAGCAATATTATTGAAAAACTCAAATTGTTGTTTACTTATACTCGGACTTACCGTCCATGTTTAGCATATCAAAGTTAACAATTTAAAAATCTACCACATATATTATATTATAGCAACTAAATTCAGAAATCTCGATACGCATATTTATTTTTGCCATCTTCAAGTAGAGCACACTGCATTAATTTAAAATTTTTGCACTCACGCATAGAAATTATAGTTTGCTAAAATTTGACGAAGTGTTTCTACTTTATAGTCTCTAAAATATATAAAGTGAAGTGTTGTTGAGAGGATTTTTATGTTTTTCTTATTAAAACTACTAGGTACCACTGTAAAAATCTACCTGTATAAAAATTATAATAATGTTGTTATATTGTATGAACTCCAACATAGTTTCGTCAACCACGCACACATTTCTTGTGTGTCACGAGAAAGTTTTTATGCTATTGTGTCATAACTCACCACTAGATGGCGCTCATTGCATCACACACTAGACTGTTGTTAAAAAACGGAATATTGCACAAATAGTATTGTATATATTCAACCATATATTTTATTAAAAAGTTAAATTAAATATTTATTAGTTTTAATATTATCTATTGTTCTTGTTAAATATTTAATATTAATTTTATTATTAACTTAAATGGACCAAATCGTGGCCTTAACAATTGAGTAACATATCAGAAATGGATGGAATAAAACGCTAAAGTAAGAAACTTCGTATAAGAGCTTTATTAAAGTCTTTATCTACACAACTCCAAGGGCACAGTACAGCTACACTTTACACTAAAATATTCGCAGACAGATATATTATAAACAACATTATATTACGCCATTCCTCAATAAACAAATTTTGACATTTTTGTTATTTTATTACAATACCCTAAGCATCTCCCACATTAATTTTCACTAAATGATAAGGTAATCAATGAAAATTATAATAAAAGATAAATTAAATTGGTTGACTTTATTGGGCAACAGAATGCTGTGTTACAATTTCTTATATAAACTATGACATAAATATTTCAAATATTATAATATAATTTTTAAAGATGATACCAATTATAAAAGAACTAATAATGTTTTCGTATCCTAGTGGCAATCTAAGTATAAAAAATGGTATATAAACATTATTATATATACAATTTTCATTCGTCGACCTTATGGATTTTTTTTTCCATAAATACCTATATAGTTCCATCAATGGTGTTGACAGATATAATTATCGTATTCAAACTTAAATAAATACGTGCAAGAAGCCGGCGCTACAATTAAATTTGTGTAATAATATTGTCATTACAAAGACCGCTTTTGACTTTACTGAGAGCTTCACCAATCGTCAAAATTGTTAATATAATTCTGTTGTTATTATTCTTTAACATTACATTAACTTCTGTTTACTTTGTGATATTATATACAGCGAGTTCCTCTTAACACTCACAACGATCATGCTCACGATCGCGGTTTTACCTACCCATTCCACTCGTTTACGAGCCAAGTGAAGCGGGTTTTAGTTTCCTAAAGACTCACTTCAATCCAACTGTTTAGGTGGGTCACTGTGAGCTTGACGTCCGCGATCGTCAAGTAGAGCGGCTTAAGAATCGTTATTATGTGTAACGCGCTTGTATTATACGTTTACGGACATATTGTTAGTCATAGCACTCGTAAGCATCACGTAAACTCTCATATGTATCATGCAAGAAGGATTCGGAAATTAGTAAGAGTGATTTCTAATTTAAAACGTCTTAGTAACAATATTTATACACTCGCAATATTAAAAAATCTTGTATTAAAACCTTAGTCACTATCTAATTTCACCATAGTTCTTGTCAAAGTATAAAAGTTCTCAAAGTATCACTATACATATCTGCACTGAAGTAATATCAATTCGTACTAAATATAAGCCACTCCAACAATTTTTCATGGATCACAGAATATTCTTGTTATAAACGATACCGTAGTATCCTACTGCGGTATCGAACACAAATAACCATCTTAAATTTTAATAACTCAAAAATTTATAATACTTGCACAAATAATAAATCGTAGTCTTTCAAAACTGTTTGATATTTTTGACGTGATAACGTCTTATAAATCGATGAACGCCGGCTGCACGCACGAAAAAGTGTCACATTCCGCCTGAGCGAGAGCGCGGAACATGCGATAGAGAGGCACGATCGGCTTAAGCGTTCGGCTTGTGACGCACTTATCGACATATATATGACGTTATCACGTAAAATTATCTATATTTTTATTATATTTAAGTGTATCGTTTTTTTAAGAGATGTCAAGGTAAAACTTAAACTGATAAATTATAAAATTAAATCCGTGGTTTAGTAATCGATGTATTAAATTAGTGGCTACTTAGCCTCAGCATAGATATGTATATTTAAAACTTGCGCAGCCTCCGCAGTAGCGCCCTGAGCGCTGAAGCCCGATGCTAGGAAGAGCCATGCATCTGCATCCAAGTCCTGTATCGCTCTACATCCATATGTGAAACCGTCCGTCTGAAAAAGACCGTCTTTTGAATTTATTCCTAGTCATTACGTTAGCAAGATAATTTTTTGAACAGGGAAGTATGTTCTAAATAATAACATTTATCATGCAGATGAGACGGGTCTCGTGGCGTAATCGGTAGTGTAACCGATTTCCGTGCACGAGGTCGTGGGTTCGATTCCCACTCAGGACAATTATTTGTGTGATGAACACAGATATTTGTACTGCGTCTGAGTGTTTTTATGTATGTATTTACAAAAAAAAAGTAATATAAATGTATTATATCCGTAATCTGGTACCCATAGCACAAGCGTTAAGCTTAGTTTGGGACCAGAGGACGTTGTGTGAAAATGTCCGTGAATATTTACTTATTTATTATTATTTATTTATTACATATTAACCTTGTTTTGTCGATAGCTGCTTTCAAGTCGTCGTTGGTGACAGGAGCATCAAGCTCTGATCGTTTCAGTTTCCTTATCTGGTCGGGACTCTTGCCTGCTATTTTCCTGCGCATCGTCATCATTGCTGCATCCCTGATAAATATATAATTTAATCTTTAGCTACCTACCGTTAAGAAAAGTAACTCGTTTAAGGTGACTAAAACAACCATAAATAATCGTTATAAGTGGCTTATGTCACATAGGTTTTTATATTAATAATGTATGACAGAAGTTTGTTTCTTTTGCATCCATCCATCAGCCTTTCATCGTCCACTGCTGGACATAGGCCTCCCCAAAATGGGGGTTTTACCATAATCGCCACGCTTGGGAGGCGGGTTTCCGATCGCAGTGGATGTTTTTAGTACACAGGGGAACGCTGCCGCCCGGTCCCCCGGTAATCCGTGAGTCGGCTTTTACGATTCCCATAGGAAGAGACAGGGTGAAGCTTTTCTTGGTGCCGGCCCTACACGGCTTGTTTCTTATATGCAGAAGTATTTAAACTAGACTATTACACCTACTTTAGAAGATTTATGATTGAAAACATGGCTAAAAAAATAAAGCCTTTTTGGTGAAAAATGCATTAACACAATCAGTAACCAGCGTCCAATGATAGACCCAGAATTTGATACACATATGACCTCTTTCTTCGACGGAATATGGCCTCTGTTATACCTAGTAACAACTAACGCATGCGCAATGAAATGTACTTAAAATACTTGACCATAATTATACTAAAACACTTAGTGAAAAATAAAATTAACAAATTATGACTATAAGTACGAATTGGACCTGTCTGGATGACCAAGCATTTTGGAACGGTGATCTAGAAGACGCGAGTTGAACCGTGTTTAGTGAATGTGTTGTATGTAGTGACTGACCTGCAAAGGCTGCTGATATCAGACCCGCTATATCCTTCTAGTTGAGCGGCGAACTCCTTTAGATCGACATCGTCTGCCATAACAACGTCACCCATACATAGCTTCAACAACTTCACTCTGGTTTCCTCTGAAATTGTATGGTGTAAAGTATTCGTATATTAAAACTAGCCAAGCTGGACCCCTTTTTTTTGTTAAGGCGGAAAAAAAATATCCAATACATTTACAGCCAAGCCAGACCCTAAGGCTTTAATATATTATGCTAATTTATAAGAAAAAATAATATTTTAAGTTATTAGGTATAAAATATTATACATTTCAGGACTGAACATTGAACTTGGCACCCATTTAGATCTCGCTTCTTTTGTCGTTGAAGTCAACAACACCAAGGCATATACTCGTACATATCATTTAATCGAACTTGGCTCTCATTTCACATTTATATTTATGATGGGATATCATTACTTTTTGTACAGAAATTATTTGTAGGTACTTATCTATACTATTATAAAACTGTAACATAGCTATGTCTGTACATTTAAGATATTTGAGAAAAAATTACTGTAATAGGCTATATAGGCATTTTTTTTTAACACAAAACATTTTTTTTTATAATTTTTGTCTGTTTGTCTGTTTGTTTGTTCGCGCATCACACAAAAACTACTAAACAGATTTTGATGCAACTTTTTTATTTGAAAGGCCTTGATTAGCCTTAAAAACTGGTATACATTTTATCACGCTACTATATCGGGAACCTGAGATATAACCGAAAAACTAGATTTTGGCTGCAGCGAAGCCGCGGGCAAAGGCTAGTTCATAATAAAATTAATACGAAATGGTTTTTATTATTCTACTGTATTTTCTGCGTTTACGGGGTATAATTGTCTTTTCTATATGATTTTCCACATATTCTTGTACCTTTGAAATCGTGAAGACCTTAAAATCCACATACAATTTCGATTGCTGATTCTTACATTACAGGCACTATAAGTTCTTGCTGATTCTTACATACATTATTACAGGCATTATAATCATAGTAAACCCCACCGTGTAGGGCCGGCTTAAGAATAGTCCCTCCCCTCTCCACCCATGGGAGTAGTAAGAGCCGACTGAGGAATACCGGGGGGAGTTGGCAGCAGCACTCCCTCGAGTATTTTATCCTATGTCCAGCAGTTGACATCGAAAGGCTGATGGATGGATGGATAAAGCATAGTAAAAGAAAAGAAGTATGCCTAATAGAATCCATTAGTTGAAAAATTATAATCAAAAGACAAATATTTACTAGTTTTCGATTTATTCCGTTGTATTCACCCAGCTACCTATCTGGATGCCAAATTTGAACTTTCTAGGTCATCTGGAACTGGGTTATTAGAGTACAAATTATTTGTGAATGAGGAAAAAGAGATGTGTAGTGCGAGCGGGAATCGAACCCACGTCCCTTCCAATCCGGGGAAGTGCTCTAAGCCACTGAGCTACCGCACCAACCTTTCGGTCATCCCAATCTCATCACATTAGTCTTTACGACCAACGCCATCTATCGGAATGCATTTACATGCATTAATCCAATATAGTAAGTTTAATTTTGCAATTAAAATTCATACTATTACGATATTTTTAGCATTTGACATGCTTAGCACTATACATTAAACACAAAGTGAAAAATGTGAAATCGAAAATAACAGTCACGATGCTTTGCCAATTCAGCTGAATTGGCAAAGCATCTGGACGGTATCCAGGAGATGCAGGTTCTGATCCTACTCGTGACTGTTATTTTCGATATCACATTTTTCACTTTGTGTTTAAAATTCATACTATTTGATGGCGCGATTTTTTAGACATTTTTGATCTATATTTTTTAGCATTTGACATGCTCAGCTAATTTTAAAGTACAAATTATATTTTGTGAATGAATGAATGTTATAAGTATAAGGAATAACTTAGGCTGCATTAGCTTTGGAAATTACTTATGTTTCCATGAAAAAAGTTAAACGTTAAATTCCACGTGAATGAAGTTGCGGGTTACAACTAGTTAAAGAAACACTGCAAAATATACCATCAGGTAATCCAATGTAAATCCTCTTTTCAAAACGTCTTCTGAACGCCTCGTCAATGTCCCACGGGTGGTTAGTCGCTGCCAAAACCATTATGATTTTGTCTTTATGACTGCAATTAAAAAAATAATCGATTTCCGTAATAAATTTAATATAGCTTGGCACATTCTTACTGTTTTGGGTAACGCCCACGCCATCTGTCTTATGTATTAGGGGTAAAAATATGAAATTTCCGATTTGTACTGGAAAAATGAAATTAGTTTTTTTTCATTTAACATAATATTTATTTAATCAAAATATCTACCATTATTATCTATACATTGCTGCCATCTAATAGGAAGGTCATTTATTCCTTTGCGATAGAACTCTGGTGATCTAGATTCTACAAACTGTGTGAAAGCATTTTGTACTGCCTCCTGGGAAGAAAACTTTTTATCACGTAGAAAATTGTCCAAATCACAAAAAAAATGGTAGTCCGTTGGAGCAAGGTCTGGCGAATACGCAGACTGACGAATGGTTTCTAATTGCAGTTCCTGTAGAGTTTAAACGGTTTCTCGTGCTGTATGAATCTGCTGTGTAATGTCTCGCGTTATCATGAAGCAATAATGGTGAAGATGGATTCATGAATCGGAGCTGTTTCACTGCAAGTTTTGCTATCATTGTTCGCAGTTCGGCACAGTAGACATCTGCCGTTATTGCTTGACCAGATCGGAGAAAGCTATAGTAAATAACACCATGCTGAGACCACCAAACAGTTACCATTACCTTTTTATTGGTAAGCTTTGCTTTAGGACACTATTGCGGCGTTTGACCTGGGGTCAGCCATTGCATTTTTCGCTTACGGTTATCGTAAAGAATCCATTTTTCATCACATGTCACAATTCGATCCAATATTCCTTCATTTCTGTATCGATTCAACAAGGCAACACAATTTTCAACACACGTTTCTTTCTGCAGATCAGTCAAATTATGAGGCACCCATTTTTCATATTTTTTTATTTTATTGATTTGACGCAAATGAGTCAATATTGTTGTTAAGGTAACGTTAAACCATGCCGCTAATTCCTGGGTAGTTTGGCTCGGATCGGCTTCCACCATCTCTTTCAATTCATTGTTATTCACATGTGTGGGCAGTCTTCCACGTGGTACGTTCTTCAAATCGAAATTTCCATCACGAAAGTGTTTAAAGCAAAATCGCACGGTGCGTTCATTAGCAGTCCCCTCTCCAAACGAAACATTGATATTGCGAGCTGTTTCTGCAGCGTTAGTTCCGCACCGGAACTCGTACTCAAAAATCACTCGAATTTTCGAAGTATCTATCTTTCTTGTCTAAGCTGAATAAAAAAAACAACTGAAAGTCGATAATCGAATGTTGCACATTTTTTAAAAGAAGAACCTCATTGGTACCATTTGAAAAAAGTTTCACTCAAAAATCTCAAATCATGAAGGTTCTATGTCAATTCGAAGTACCTATTACAATAAAACGGCAATTTCATACTTTAACCCCTATTATGTGCATACATTGCTCGAACCAGAAAAACTTACGTATTACAATTACGAATCATACCAAATAATGACGGCGCCTTATAAAAATTTTTTTTTTTTTTCATTTGGTGGCAGACGGGGCACGGCCCACCTGATGGTAAGTGTTAGCCATCGCTCATGAACTAAACTATACCGAGAGTCTTGTCAAGTCGCTAGTGAATAGCAACATTTCATTTCACAGATTTATATGAATTTTATATAAGATTAAATAAGAACAATTTACAAATTCTGATACTTTATGGGTCCGAATAAATGTAACCATATCTCAGTTGGTAAAGGGTTTGGAATGACTTGGGTTGAAACGCCCCTCGTGGGTATAATTTTCTATCTCACATGGCCGATGGCGTTACCCAAGACGGTAAAAAAGAAATATTATGGATGGAAATGGATAGCCCGGAGTGAATGTCTCGCTCAGTCGGCAGAACGCTAGAAACTGTACTCCAAGAGGTAGCCTCACACCCCATTCCTGGCTATTATTTTCTGTTTAACATTTTCATAACTTTTAAGGAATCGAAACGCTCACACGATAATGCATTATTATATGCCTATGACTTACAAAGTAGCACAGAGTCCGTCCATTTGTATAAGCAGTTCCGCCTTGAACCGCCTAGAGGCCTCGTGTTCAGAGTCCGCGCCACGCATTGCACATAATGAATCCACTTCATCCAGGAATATCGTGCTGGGCGCATAGAAAGACGCCTGGAATCCATATTAAAAGTAGCGATCAATGAGAAAACTATTCAAGCAGTTATAAAAATAAGCCTTTATTTATAGAATCTATGGTCTATGATCTTGGAATTGGATTTTTATATCACTTTTTAACTGCTTCTGTGGTGCAGCTGTAGTGTGAGCGACTGCTGATCATGAGGTCTCGGGTTCGTTCCCCGAGTGGTGCATTGTGTTATTGAGCTTTTTCGTTAAGAGAAAAATTCGACAATAGACTCGCTCCCTAATATTTAGTGCAACATTTATTTAAATATCAAAATTCTCTAAGAATATGTTCTCGTCATAGTCTGTCATGATGATTTTACGTGGCTCTTATGTCTATAGTCTATCAACATGTACTTGAGGCAAATATATGTCTTCTATACCAGCGTTATTATCTAAGTCTATATCTAATGTTCGTACCTACAATTGCCACAAGCGAACTCAGAGCTACTACTCTGTTAGAGAAAAATGGGCAACACAAAAAATAGTTATAAAATATAATTTTATCAAGTACTTTCTGAACAACTGAAGTACTCGTATGTTAGTATGGTAGTGTGGATGATACCAACTTCTTGTTGTAGATATCGAAGGGCCGTAATTGGTTTTCAGTGACTGTTTTTGTGAAAAAAAGGGGAATTGCATCGGTCATTTTTAGGAGCCCCACTTACTGGCAATGTTATAAAAGTATATGAAATTTAGCACTTACCATATCAAACAATAGTCTTACTAATTTCTCTGAATCTCCTCGATATTTAGAAGTAAGTGTTGAAGAAGACACATTGAAGAATGTAGTACGGCATTCAGTGGCGACCGCTCTTGCCAGCAAAGTCTTCCCGGTACCCGGAGGTCCTGTGAGCAGAACGCCTTTCCATGGTCGGCGAATACCCTATGAATAAATATCATTTAATTATGTAATGTTATGTGGTAAAAATAAAATACACATACAGTCATAGATTTAGTGGTTTATTTTGTATTGCTCAATGTGGCAGTCGAAAATATTTCATTTCCAGCGTTCTTTTCTACCACGTACGTATAGCCTCAGCACCCCTAGCAAAGCAGAAGAAACTTTGTAGAATAGAATTGAATAATTAATGTATGGGATTGACAGTTTACGTTAACGTTGTCGTAGTCTTATGTCAGTTTCATACATTGATTATTCTGTGCTACTAGCGTTTATGCCACTTAGCTAGGGGCTTAAATGAAATTCCAACTGCTGTTTTCGCCTACATATCCTTCTTTGAATGAGGTTTGAGAAGAGCACTTCATTCGTGGTTGACGGCGGATTGCCAAAAGTTTGGCTGTACCAAAGTCTAAGAGCGAAATTTTCAATACTATATACGGTCGAATTTCACTACCGGATGAATACTTACATTATAATATAGCCAAATATTCAGGTCACTATAAAATAAGTAATAAAAATATCTAGAACAACTATATGCGACATAGCGTGCCACGTTAACGCTTGGCTATTTCAAGGCCTGTGTTATGCTTATTTGACCGATATTGTTTATCGGATGGACACTGCGATAAAGTCATGCGAATGGTTATTAATTATTATTAATCTGCATTATAGTAATAAATTAATGTATGTAAGAAATCAGTCTCTATTACGGATCGATGCGCGAGATTGGAACGCGGCAGAGAGATTTTTTTATTGAATTTACACAAAGTAGGGCAGCAGTACAATACTTACCTACGTCAAAAAAGGCCATGTTTATTTAATGTTGGTATTATTCTCACTCACTGAATGAAAATGTTTACATGAGCCACTTATAGCTGATATAAATCTTTTATTTTATTTACAGAACTTAAAATAAACATTTGTAGTACAGGTGCTAATTCCCTTCCCTGCATTTTATTTATACATACATTGTACATACGTTGAGGCTCTAAATAATAAGAAATGAGACTTGCGTAAATTCGTATTCTTTAAAAAAAATCGTAAGGGCTTTCCCATAGTACCCAAAGCTTCTAATAGTATTTATATAGCACATCTAGTGTAACTCTTAATATATCACATGAAAGTTTACACAGTGGTCAACGACAGCCGTCACGCTCAACGCTAATTTAAATCAGCTTACGTAATTTACGCTCAACAAAATTTCGCTAAGACGTTCCAGTTTTCCAGTCCATTAATATTGTAAATATCAAAGTTTGTGTGTATAATTGTTTGTTAATTAATCACGCAAAAATAGCTGAAGGGATTTGGATGAAATTCAGCCCACAGTTTATAACCCATATTAACACATAATTAATTAACTGCCTCGGTGGTGCAGCGGTAGTGTAAGCAACTGCTGAACATGAGGTCTCGGGTTCGATCCCCGGGTCGGGCAGTAGTATTGAGCTTTTTCGTAAAAATAAAGATTCTCACATTTTAAATTTTGTTCTAGACCTAATTCTGAAGTTCACGATGATGAAATCGTTGGCACAAGGTAAATAGCTAATTTATGTCAAAGTGTAGCATTAGTTTGCTTATTCTACTTTGGTACCAAATAAAGTCGTGTAGCGAGTAGGTAAAACTGCATATATCATTGAATTGTTTCGATTGTTGGAAATTGTATCTGACCCTACTACCCTCATATTTTGAGCGTATTTATAGACTACATAGTGACTTGCATACCATCAATAGCATTAAAAAGACTACATGCTGAGACTAAATTATCGAGCCTAATCCACAGTCTCAGAACTTCCCAGAATTTAAAACGATATTTGAACGCCCGCCACACAATCACCGGTCGACAGATCGTTACGTGATCACGCTCCAGTATTTGGACAAATCATAATCAGTAGTCGATAAAATCTCTCATCTTTGAAACTGAGGAAAAACAATAGTATTTATTTAGAAACTGTTTCCATAATTGAATTTCCATTAACGGCGTTTCTAGAAATTTGTGGTAAAATTTCTAGAATCTTATAGAGATTTATAGAGCCCTATATATATTCTTTAAACGTCAAAATATACAAACTTTCGTAAAAAAAAATAGTTTTGATTTTTTCACCACTAAAACTATTTGCCGTGTGGGGCCGGCCTTAGAATTGTCCCACCCCTCTCCACCCATGGGAGTCGTAAGCCGACTGAAGGAATACCGGGGGAGTGGGCAGCAGCACTTTTTCGAGTATTAACAACATCTACTGCGATCGCCAACCCGCCTGCCAAGCGTAGCGATTACGGCACTATCCCCCATTTGGGGAGGCCTATGTCCAGCAGTGGACGTTAAAAGGCTGATGGATGGATGGATGGAAAACTATTTACAACCTCTCTTATTATAACAACTCTATTTCATTAAACACAAAGTGCAAAATGTGAAGTCGAAAATAACAGTCACGAGCAGGACTGTTATTTTCGATTTCACATTTTTCACTTTGTGTTTAATGTATAGTGCTATGCATGTCAAATGCTAAAAATATATATAAAAATATCTAAACTCTATTTCAGAAATAGAAGCTGACCTTCAGAAATACTGTCTTGATTAAAGGGAGCGATAAATTAGGCCTACCTTTTCAATTTCCCAATTTCCTGGTGAAATGTATTTTTATGACAAATGGAACTCGGCGATCATGGACATTATGTAATTTCGTGATAATGCATAGTCATATTGCTAGGATATTTATTGAGGACGTAGCCTAGTAGTGCACTTGCAGTTCGAACGATCAGCAAGGTTAAGCAACTTTCGGCTGGCAGTCACATGGGTGAGCAAAAAGTGACACCAATTTGTGAACACTTGAGCTCCGCCGAACTTTGAAAGGTACACTAAGCAGTGGGTCCGAGACCCTGTCAAATAACATCCTGGATGTTATTACACGTTTAGTCCTGAATAAAAAATCTGACTCCGGTATTGTTCTAAGATCACCAGTAGCCCCCTAGTAGGGTCGTGGAGGTCAGATAGGCAGTTACTCCGTGTAAATACTGGTGGTTCAGCTTATATCGAACATATCAGAGACCGACTCCAACAAAAAAAAAAGATTAGGATAAGGCTAGGGATATCACTGAAGGAATGTAATATGTTAAACACAAAGTGAAAAATGTGAAATCGAAAAAAACAGTCACGAGCAGGATTTGGACCTGCATCTCTTGGATACCGTCCAGATGCTTTGCCAATTCAGCCATCGTGACAGTTGTCAAATCCTGCTCGTGACTGTTATTTTCGATTTCACATTTTTCACTTTGTGTTTAATGTGTAGTGCTAAGCATGTCAAATGCTAAAAATATATATAAATGTGAATGTAATATGGTTCCGGTGGCCCGCCAGTAAAGGCGGAGAGACGGACGGCGGGATTCTTTAGTGCGTTAGAGCCTCACACTTCGCTGTTCGTTGCCCCGAACGACGGGGTGTGCGGTTAGGAACATTTTTTCCCGCCTTAATAAAAAAAAGGATAAGACCAGGGAGATGACGATGATGATATAGTCATATTGCTATAAAGTTAGCGCATAATGCAGCAAATAGGTGTTGTCCGTAGTCCAACTCTACATGAAAATCTTAGCAATGTTACGTCCAACTCTGTCTAGCGTGAACTATAGGTATAGCTACTGAAATATTTGTCTGTGTAAAAAAATTCATTCATGTCCGTTTATCCGTTTCATCTATTTATCTATCCGACGGGAATTTCTCATATTTTCGAGATAAAAAATTTCCCCTAAATAATCCCACACACTTACTTACCCAGTTTCATCCAATTCCGTTCAGTCGTATAGGCGTGATTGATGTACAAACATTTAATCATCTTCATAAACTTTCGCATTTATAATATTAGTAGGATTCTCCAACTTACCTTAAAATAATCAGGCATGACCAACGGGAGAACTACAGCCTCCTGGAGTACAGACTTCGCATCGTCCAGTCCAATCACGTCTTTCCAACGGACATTAGGTTTCCTCTGCAGAATGTCTCTTTCCAGCGTTTCAACCAGATGCAGTTCATATCCCGTGGCATCAAAGATTTTCTCAGTCTTTTCGTCCTTTTCAAAAAGTGATGTCAAATCTCCTGCTTCCACGGATTCTGTTTTTCTTACAGTTGGCTTGATAGGGGCTAGTTGTCTTTTCCCTCTGGGCACCCTCTCTACAGACCTGGTCTTTCTTCCACTGCTTACTGATGAAGAAACCGAAGAACTTTTTCTGGGCACTATTGACGGCAGTGTTGGACGTAAATCTGGATCTCGGCGACGTAATGTTCCTGCCCACTTCTCTGTAGTAGGGTCTGGCTGCTTTTGTCCCACGTCAGGTGATTGTTCATTAGATTGACCGAAATTTACAACTTGTGGTGTGACCACTGTAAATAAATTAATGTGTTGAGGCTAAACACTTAGTAGACAAATAAAAACGTTAAATATTTAAAGGTAGACGCTATTATTTAAAAATAGTCCATGAGCGTGTCCGACTCGCACATAAAGGGTTCCGTACCACCGCAGAATCCATCCATCCACCAGCCTTTCGACGTCCACTGCTGGACATAGGCCTCCCCAAGAGAACGCCACAACGAGCGATCCCGTCATGGGGGATAATGCCGTAATCGCCACGCTTGGCAGGCGGGTTGGCGATCGCAGTGGATGTTGTTAATACTCGAGGGAGTGCTGCTGCTCACACCCCCGGTATTCCCTCAGTCGGCTCTTACGACTCCCGTGGGTAGAGAGGGGTGGTACAATTATATAAGATTAACATCAATGAAATATACAGCAAAAACGTCAAAATATCAAGTTTCTTGTATGGGGTCTCGGTTCGTGAGATAAATCCCGCTGACAGCCAGCGTGCAAAGGCTTATTAATAAGGTTCCTTTGGCACCCTTTGGGTACGGAACTCTAAAAATATGTCGATTTCTAAGATTACATTAAACACAAAGTGAAAAATGTGAAATCGAAAATAACAGTCACGAGCAGGATTTGAACTTGCATCTCCTGGATACCATCCAGATGCTTTGCCAATTCAGCAATCGTGACAATTGCTCCTGACTGCTAATTTTGATAACACATACATACTTAACGTCTTTGGGTGACGCCTGCGCCATCTGTCGGCAGTATTTTCATACATTATACCGACCAGGTAAACTTAATTTTACAATTAAGATTTTAACCTAATAATGACGCAAACCCTATAAATATTTAGATATTTTTATATATTTTTTAAGCATTTGACATGCTTAGTTAGCACTATATATTAAACACAAAGTGAAAAATGTGAAATTGAAAATAACAGTCACGAGCAAGATTTGAACCTGCATCTCCTGGATACCGTCTAGATGCTTTGCCAATTCAGCCATCGTGACAATTGCTCCTGACTACTAATTTCGATAACACATTCATGCTTAACGAATTACTGAATTGGCAAAGCATCTGGACGGTATCCAGGAGATGCAGGTTCAAATCCTGCTCGTGACTGTTATTTTCGATTTCACATTTTTCACTTTGTGTTTAATGTATAGTGCTAAGCATGTCAAATGCTAAAAATATATATAAAAATGTCTAAATACGATTTCTAAGCTTGGTAAATTTAACAGCCTTATGCTTTTTATAAGGGCGACACGACTTTTTGCCAACGAGCCATATTTTCGCAAAATAAAATTATTAAGGACAAGATTCTGCCCGCGACTTCGAATGCTTGAACTTTAGAATACCAATACGTCGCTCTACCGCACATTATATATCTCTAGGAAGGTAGGTATTTCACCTATCCCACAAGAACCTTCCATTTATCCGGGATAAAAAAATAGTATATATTCTTCTGGGCACCAGTATAATTATATAAATGCAAAATTTCTCGCTGTTTAATTAAGTAGTTACAGCGTGAAAGCGTGGGCAGTAAACAATTACTCAACTTTCGCAATCGTTCACATTTCAAAAAAAAAAGTTTTGTACTGTTTTATATTTATAACAAACATTAAATTAAAAAAAACTAACCCATTTCTCTTTTAAACCACAGATAAACTATCAGAAATGCCTTAATGCTGTAATAAACTGTTCTTTTAGAAAAAAAACATTTAAAACTAGATTATGCGCGCAACTCTGTCCGCATGTACTTCAGAATACGATCTTCTATGGCACTTTAAATTATCTCCATGTAAGCCAGTAAGACCAGTTATCTCACAGGAGCAATGTACTATTTCGGGATAAGACTCCAGACTATATGTATGCAAAATTTCATGATGATCGGTTTTATAGTTACGGTGCGAGAGTATAACAAACAAACAAACTCACTTTCACATTTATAAAATTAGTAAGGATAGGTGCCTTCTAGAATAAAATTAATATTATGCTCTAACCTTGTGTGGGTAGATGCCTTGTGCCATTACCCGCGTGAGTGGTGGGAGCTGGGTTCTTAGCCTTCTGTCTTCTCATATCACTTCTTTCCGTACGAAGACCATCTCTTGGAGGTTCATCACTTTTATCCCCGCTTCGTCGAGTAGTCATCCTCGCAAAGCCGAAAGGCTGCAAGCTCTCTACCATCATCCGGTCCATCATCCTGGCCATCTGGTGAAAGCCAGATGATGGACTGTGGACAAAACAATTACCTTAGGAACATAAAAAAATATCAATGGTAGCCTAAATAATGGTCTCCACCATTACACTACCAGCATTTATGATGCGGAGTACCCCAGGGCATGTATGCTACATGCTACATGCACTGGGGGCTGACGTTTTAAAGCTATGCGCGTATTATTATATATAATTGAATATTTAGTACTGGTACCTACAAATTATTGAAAGTGAAGTTTCATGTATAATAAACATCAATGGCAGGCAACCTAACCTGGTCCAAGCTTAGAATATTGCAACGGAGATTTTTCTGCATCCGGTTGAGGTTAACGCTGATTCCAATAAGATGGCTGTCAAGTCATCTTCTGGAACCCACAGTTTCCAATAACACAGTCTCAACAGTCTCACAGCAACGGTAGGCGGCGGCTTGGCTGTGCGGTGTTGCCAAAGTCCAAACATTTTCCGCAGACAAGTCAGCAATTTCCCGCATTGCATTATATACCGGTGGTAGGAATGGGTACTAATTTAAATTCTGCCTTTTATTTGTGAATGAGGAAAAAGAGATTTTTAGTACGAGCGGGAAACGAACCCGCGTCCCTTCCAATCCGAGGAAGTGCTCTAAGCCACTAAGCCACCACACCGACCCTTCGGTCATCCCCATCTCCTCATCACATTTGTCCTTACGACCAAAAAAAATTGGCTGAGCATGTCAAATGCTAAAAAATATAGATCAAAAATACTCCCTTTTTTATGGAACCTGAGCGGGATTGTGGTGTGTATTATTGAATTCATTAGCGGCAGTTACCACTTAACCATCAGGTGGGCCGTCAACTCGTCTGCCACCATTGGCAATAAAAAAAACTATAGTTCAGTATATATACCTCACAGTACCCTAAATTCTGACTACGTTTTGTTAGATTAGATCACTAATTACTCATACCTACATGTTCATGATAACTGAACCAATGGTACGATATGCTTTCGAATACGCACATCACGTCTAAACACCAGAGGAACACGCTGTGGGGTGTTTTTTGAACTGTCTCGCAAGTTACGGTCTCCGCTGTTGAGTGTCCAATACTTGACACAGCAATCGTTTTATTTTATTTTTGCTTTTATTGGCAGACGAGCCACGGCCCACCTGATGGTAATTGGTGACCACCGCTAATGGATTCAATAATACACGCCAGATGGAGGTACAGACCTGCTCGGGCCCCATGAGAAACGGGAGTATTTCACTTAGTACCCATTTCTACCACCCGTATATAATGCAATGCGAGAAACTTCTGACTTCTCTGCGGAAAAGGTTGGTAAGGTGACACTTCGTATAGGTACTTAGTAAGTCACCACACAGATAAAATTTTCTAAATTATATGCATTACAAATTATCTTTGTCCATTGAAAGAAGACAATGTGAGTAGTGTTCGGGATAGTCAAAAACCTGAGAGATTTTTCCGATGGGTGAAGTCGGCCAACCTCCACATTTTGTTACTGTGATGACCTACAGCCCTAAACCCGGTTCTAACCAGTGCCCAACAACGACAGGTCTCGCTTTCTGTTGATGTCAAAAATTCGTAATCAAATAATCGAACCCTAATTTAAATTTATCCTCATTCCTCAATTCAATGTCAACATTGCTACAGTTTACTAACATTCAGTCAGGTTTACGTACCCAAAAAAAGCATCATTTTCAAAAAACTGTCGGATTCCTCCGACGTTTGGATATAAAGAGTCTCCGAAACCAAAATCCATTTTTCTCCTTAATAATCTTACGGCATTTGCTAAGTACATAAGGTCTGGGTGTTCCAAGCCACATTAAGGTCACTCTAAGGTCACGAAAACATAATTTTCTTGGGTATGTTGTTTGAAAAAGTGTGTCATTACTTGTGTTGAACCGGCTTGTTGGAAAATCGTGTGCCACTTGACAGGTTTGTTATGAAATAGTAACCATAGCAACCGCTTGCGGAAACTATAACCGAAAATCTTCAGAACCCTAAAACGTAACCTCCAAACAAAATCAACCTTTATGTTTATTAAATAAAGTATTCATATTGCTTTAAACCAAAATGTAGATAATACGAGGTGCTCGATGATCTAGTTTTGTGTCTTTAATCTTTTTGGTTTAATGACTAACGTGAACTATAATTACCAACCATAAATATGCGTATATTGAACTCTCGTAAAATGTGTCAAAGTTGAATGAAAAAATTCTGAATGAGAGTAAAAACATAACATAGCATCCCGCCTGTACTCCCCGAAAGGGTAGGCAGAGGTGTAGTACACACCCACGATTCGCCAGCTATGTTTAAGTCTCACGTAATAGGGTGCGGGCCTATTGCCGTCTACCGGTACATTTCCAAAATCCGCGCTGCTACTGAGAATTTTTCTTTTTACAAAAAAGCTCAATAACACTGCCCAGGGATTGACCCAAGACCTATGATCAGCAATCGCTCACACTACCGTTGCACCACAGAGGCAGTTGAAGATGGCAGAGTGAATGGGAGTATTTTATAAAAACCTTTATAGAAAGTCTAATTTCAATACCATTTTAGTTAAATTAATCACCATCAACCCTTTACTGTCCCCATATTAACCCAAAGTGGGAAAATGTGAAACCGAAAATAACAGTCGAACAGGATTTAAACCTGAATCTCCTGGAATAACGTCCCAGATGCTTTGCCAATCCAGGCATCGTGACAATTGCTCGGGACTGCGAATGTCGATAACACATTCCTTCTTAATATAGAATTTCAAACTTCCAGCACCGAAAAGCAGTTGCTCCCTGATCATGGCGCTTGCAACAGTGCCGAAATATCGGAAACTCGTAAGTAAAAATGTACATGGTATAAATCCCGTAAAAACGTTTAGAACATTCCTTCTTAATAATCATGGGTGACGCCTGCGCCATCTGTCGGAAGTATTTGCATATATTATTCCGATCAGCTAAACTTAATTTTACAATTAAGATTCATACCAAATAATGAAGCAGTCCTATATATTTTTTTATATGTACTTATGTCAAATTCTTTTTTAAGATATCAAAATATAACTGGGTTATTTCATATTTTTGCTGTTCATTCGACTGATGGCGTAGTGGAGGTTTATCAAGTGTGATCATAAGAATATTCTCACACAAATAATATTTCATGAGATAACTTATCATCACGCCATTTCCCTTGCGGGGTAGGCAGAGAGAACAGAGTGCCAAGAGGCTCTAAGTATTCTTGCATACATCTCTCGCTTCCTCAACATTCATAACTCTCTTCATACACGCTCGTCGGTTTCGGAGACTCCTAACTCCACCTTCCTTCAATACATAACAGATTTGGTCTGGGTAGGTGGGTCTCGGTGTCCCTCTGTACCTACATCCTTCCACTTTCGCATTGTATATCTTCTTTCTTAACCAGTCGCTCGTCCGGCATTCTTTCCACATGTCCGAACCATCGAAGCATTCCCTTTCGCATCTTTACACCAATACTCTCTTTCATACCTACTCGCTCTCTTACGCCGTCGCTCCACAGATTCTCCGCAGAGATCGCATTTCAACCACATTGATTTTACTCTCATGCTCCTTTTTGCATACCTACCTAACTCTCGTTTCCATATAATAACGTTGGGACAAGCACTGCGTTGTGTCAGCTACACGTGGAATTTTTGGTGTGTTAGAAAAACACTAGTTCCGCTGTTTTTAAAGATAAGGGATTTGAAATTTAATACCTAAACGTTACATATTTTTTCACAACCTTCGATGTGCACATGGGATGAATTAAAAAAATAGCATATGCCCGTTATCAAATTTGACCAACATCGAACAAAATTACGTTCGCATTTATTGCTTGTACATGTACATTAATAATCTAAAGTAATTTTACTAGAAACAAATATTAGTGAGTGTAAAAAGAAAAAAATCTACGAGCAGCATTTGAACTTCCGTCTTCCACCACGCCACCATGGCCCGTTTGATGACACGACTGTAGACGCCCCGAGCCGGTTTTTGAACCAAATGGTCGCTCCAAACGGTGCTGCAAGAGTGGGCAGGACAACGGTACCGAGCCGTTACCTCCCAACCGGTGCAGGTGCTTGAACACAAAGTGCGAAAATGTGAAATTGAAAATAACCCCAACCCAAGACGTTAATAATGAATCCATCCATCCATCCATCCATCCATCAGCCTTTCATCGTCCACTGCTGGACATAGGCCTCCCGAAAATGGGGGTAATACCATAATGGCCACGCTTGGCAGGCGGGTTGGCGATCGCAGTTGATGTTTTTAGTACACTGGGGAACGCTGCTGCCCGAGCCCCCGGTAATCCCTTATTCGGTTTTTACGACTCCCATAGGAAGAGACGGGGTGGAGCTACTCTTAGTGCCGGCCCCACACGACAAAGAATGAATGTGTTATCGAAATTCGCAGTTCCGAGCTATTGTCACGATGGCTGAATTGGCAAAGCAGCTGGGACGGTATTCCAGTAGATGCAGGTTCATATTCTGCTCCTGACTGTTATTTTCAATTTCACATATTCATACTTTGTGTTAACCTAGTTATACTTTTTAATAAACGAATGTACTAGGAAGCTAGTACATTCACAATAACTTTCCAATATCTGCAAAATGCAAGGTAACTGACCTCTATGTTTACCCCAAAGGGTAAACTTGACAGCGTCGATATGTGTGTCAAAGTTCATTGACTGGACACTGTACAGTGTACAGTTCAATCACCTAACGCTCATCGTTAATGCAATCGATGCGTCGTACTCGTTCGTACACATATCTAATAAACTAGTACCGGTGAGTAGCATTCTCATCACAAATATACTTCTTTTATTATAACATGCTTTATTTTGATAAAAAACGTATTTTTTTTATGTGGCTATTACTAGGTGTCCTCTCAAAATGAGGTATTTACATACAGACACACAAAAGAATACAAAATTTGCTTTTTTATTGCATGTAGTGGCAGACGAGCCACGGCCCATCTGATGGTAAATGGTAACCATCGCTCACGGACTCAACTATACCGAGAGCATTGTCAAGCCGCTGCTCACAGTTTCATTTCATAGATATGAAATGAAAGAATAAACGGCTATCTCCTGCTACAGCCAAAACGCAACGATGTGCTTCATGGCCGGTTACACGGGAGATAGTGGTAACAACCCGCTCGGGCCCGATACCAAGTGAGTACTCCCACTTGGTACCCAGCCCTACCACCAATCATGCAATGGATGATAATTGATAACTTCCCTTAGTCACCTCATACGACACCCGTGGGAAAGAATAGGGTGGTGACAATTATATTTTTATTCCGTCACCACACGGACAGAAAGGACTTTGAAAGGGAATAATGCCTTTAGCTGTTTGTTTGTACGCATATTATCCAACAACTATTAAACGTATTTTGATGAAACATTTGTGTTTGATAGCTCTTTATTAGCCTTAAAAACTATTAGTCGTAAAAATTTATCGTGCTATTGTATCGGGAACCTGAGATATAACTTAAAAACTAGCTTTTGTCAAAGCGAATTGGGGCAAAGACTAGTATCAAATAAAACTACTTTTACGCAATTTATTACGTTTACTTTTACGCTGGACCGAAAAAAATCTCAGGAGAAAATAAAATCAAGCAAACGCGATAGATTTTGTAAAAGCAATTTTATTACATGTGTAATATTCGCGTAAATATCAGAGTATTCTATTGCCTTTTTAACGTACCACCGCCTTCTAGAATATAGACGGAAAATATAGCTAAGGTTCGTTGGTAAATGAGAGTGCCGGAACCTAGACTCCCTTCTCGTCAACCTGCTCATCACCTACTCCATTTTCCAAGTATTAACAATGTCCGGGTGATGCCTCTGGAGTTACTGCTGTATCCATTCACATCATGCAGGTACGTCCTTTCCGTAACTTTATACGTCGCCGTTGTAATATTAAAAAAACTCAACTCAAGGCAAATCGAGTTCTTCAATTTGATTACATTATAAATAGAGACGTATCACTTAACGTTTGTCAAGAGCAATTGGATAATAAACCCTATAATTGAAAGTCTTGAAATACAAAATGACGCCCACATGACAATTGGGAGTGATTGCAATGACTTAGCTTCAACCTAACACGTCATGTACTCAATAGAGACATCAAGTGATCTTAAATTTGAAACTACAATCATAAAACAATTTAAGATCTAAATTAGGTTAAAATTTAACGTGTGAAACCTTACTATAGCAAAAGATATGTTTTTTAAGATGATTTTGTGTGACATTTTTAGTATGTATTCTGTACTTCTCATCTAACGAAAATACATTTTAATAATATCCTTTATTTTTCATTTTGAGTAAGAGTGAATAATTCAGAGTAATTAAAAATAATAACGAACGGACATTTCATAGTATTATCACAGTCTAAGGACCATACAGTCGGTCATCGAAGACGTCTAGACAGAGCAATCATACGGTGCGGTGCGGGTTGAGCCGCGGGCGGAGCGCTCCCGAACGACCGAACATCCACGCTCAGTCATTCGGGAGCTATTTGTCAGGGCTATCGAAATAAAATATTGTACTTTCGAAAAAATGCAATGTCCGCCACGTACTTATGTTTTTTTTTTAATATGGGTTACAAGACTGTCAATTCTCGAATTATGTTGTTCATGTGTTTTAGGGCGCTACAAGGTAATTTTGGGTTATTTTTTAAACCCCATCATGGCAGCTGCGTCATTTGTGTATTTTTTCAACATGGGTGGCGATTAGAGCGTTTTTAAGTGTGCTAAGTTTGGAAATTGTGCTTTTTTTAATCCTAGATGGCCGCCGCGTAATTTCTGTATTTTTTCAACATGGGTGCCGATTAGAGGGTTTTTGAGTGTGCTTCGTTTGAGTTTTGTGTTATTTTATAAATCCAAGATGACCGGCGCGTAATTTGTGTAATTTTTCAACATGGGTGTCGATTATGGGATTTTTATGGGTGCTTAGTTCGAATTTTGTATTATTTCAAGAAACAGGTATCGATCCCAAATTCCTCTTGAATTTTCAAGATTTTTCGAGAAAAAGTGTTTATTTGTTTTATCGTAAGGTCACCTGCATGCCTAAGAGATTTTCTCGGCGGCTTGTAAAGTATGCCAACTCACACTGGGTCAGCGTTGTGGACTACAGCCTGAATCTCTCTCACTTTGAGAGGAGACCCGTGCCCAATAATGGGACAAAATAAAGTGAGTTTCAAACATAAGCTTGTTGGGCTCAGCGCTACCAAAACTATTATACTTAGTTAATTCTTTTTAAGTGGGGATATCTTCATGAGACATTTTTTTAGAGCTGGAATAAAAGATTCTCAAATGCTACATGTCATTGTACAATAACATACTTAAATTCTAATTAACTTTAGCACTTTTATTCGTCATGACGAATGCCTTGACGAATTCAACTTTTACGACAACATCTAAGGTGATAACTGACTGTATGGTTTAGACTGTGATATTATATTGTAAATTATAATGGGCAACTTCACGAGATTATTAAGCTCGTCACACACGCAGCTATAATACATATTAATATTTACTGTAATATAAATTACGGTACAAGTTAGTAACGTAATATATTATAGCTGCATGTGGGTCACTCGTAAATTTGTATACAAAATATACTGTAATATGCTTTGCTATGTAATACTTTCTGATATTTACGCGAATGTTACACATTTTGAAATAAAACTTCGTTTACGGAATCGAAACGGAATGAATGCTGTAAAGTATTCGAAACGTCGGGATAGTAGTAAAATTAAGTAAACGCGATAGATTCCGTAAACGAAGTTTTATTTCAAAATGCTTTGCTATGATTTATATTAATATATATTATAGCTACGTGTGTGACGGGCTTAACAATTAAATCGTTAAAATAACATTAATATTAGTCACGTAAGCCTCATTTGAGTTAGAGCCAAATGCAAAGAAAAAGGTGTCTTGAATATTGGCTACTTACGAGTACATCTAAAGTAGAAGAAAGTATATTTAAGGTTTTTATAATAGGGGCTTCATATCATGATAATATCAGTAGAAACCTTTATTACTAATGTTGATTACGAGTCACAATAAATGACCAGTTTCATAAGGTGCCCTTCATTTGGGTGGTTAAAAAAATGTATAAACTTTAACAGTAAATTTTAAGTTATCTCACAAATACTACGGGGAGAATACTGTAGTGATGGCGTAGTTTTCAATTCATATAGGGCAATTTTTTATTCGATCCGTAATTAGTTGCTCTGAGTCTGAGTGTGTTTGTGCGTGCGTGTGTATTTGTGTGTTTGCGTATGCGTGAACATGTGTATACGTAATTTTTTTTAAAAACGACACTCTGTACTGTGGAATCGTCCGTGTATCACGGGGCGGGACATACGGTTTCACGGACACAAAGTACGCCCACAGACTCAGAAAAACCATTAATGAACCACACAAAAAGTTATTTTACAAACTGACAGCATTTAAAAAAATTATGTGACTACAAGCACACTACGATCAAGTTACGAAGGAGTCGAAACTGACAATACCTAGTAAGGGATAAACAAAATATAGGACACTGTCATTAAAAATGTATTTTAATCAGAATAGAGCTCATATGTCATTAAACCCTAGGATTAGTTTCAAGTAAAACTGCATTAGTTGGAAACAAACACTCCTTCAAATAAAGGATCGGTAACTAACAATTTAATTACTTAAGCTGAAATACTCGTACTCGTCGTAGGAAATAGTAGTACAATGACTATTTACATACTGTTATTATCCCTGTCTAGACATTAGGTATTCCATTAGTCTACGTGTTAGTAAGAATATTAGTCATAGGACATGACAAACGATCTATGCAATTATAGAAATTGAATTAGATTTTAACAAACTACTCTGTGCGCTTCAGCGGTATTACAGAGTATTTGCAAGCAATGATAACCAGTGTAAATATTATAAATTCGAAAGTGTGTTTTACGTCGTAACTACTGAACCAATCATAGTGAAATTTTACATACTTACATATTATATTCTGGAGCCCAGAAAAAGGACAAGCCGTTTTTTTCCGGGAATATTAAATGGTTCCCTTGAGATAGCTCTATATAGATAAGAGTAGATACTCGTACAAAAAATAAATGTTGTTCATTGTATCACTTATCTTATTTACTTGATTTTTCTTTAATGTTTTTGAAGAAAAATAAATTGTAAAAATTGCTAAGTAAATAGTTTTTCTACGATTCTAAAATGGATACGTAGTTTTTATTATTTTCTCAAAATAACTTTTAATTTTTTTTTAATGGATAAACTCTTGACGGGTTAATATAACAAACAACTTTATCCTGGACGGAACGCATGTCAAGTTAGCATTTTTTGGTACAAAATTATAGATTCGCAGTTTCTACATGATAGTAATAAGATTTAATTTACACTTAATCTCATATACTAAAACAAGCACACTTTACCCTAACCCTTTTGACCTTGTTCGAGTATGCATATAACCTTACGTTAGATTTTATCCAAAAACTCATTAATCACGCCTCATGTGTATTCATAACCGAAATAAAATTACTTCGACCCTGAGACTAAAGCACACATTTTTACCACTTCAACTCGTTAAAATATACACAAATAAACCATCTGGCAAATCTATCACTAGAATAAATAATATAAAATTTAATCGCTAAGCTATAAGGCACTAAGGCTAATAGCCGCAAAAACACACTCCAAAAATCACTACGATCCATTGTGATATCGTACTCAAAAAATATATAGGTCTATCGATAGGATCTGCTATCGTCTTCTATAGACCTATGCTTACCACGATATAAAATGAGAACACTTATTACCAACCTTGCAGTCTTATCGGAAATGTGGTGATAACATTCTTAGTGGTAGAGCCATGCTTTCCCAGCATGAATACTGACTCAATAGGGGAAGTATTACCCTCTTAAAGAAGATCAACGTGAAACAATGGTAGGTACTCCTAATGTTGTGTATGGTGAGTGAGAGTTCTGGAGGCCCAAGCAATCTCCTTATTGTCTCCATATCATAATTCCTCTCCAGCAATTGTCCCTTTCCTTGGGAGTTCAGCATCTATAGGCTACGGTAACCGCTTATGCCGGTATGCCTTTTTTCCCACTCCGTTGTATAAAAAATACGGTCGTCGTTTTTTATCGTACCTAGAATCTACCCTAACTACTATAAGTGAAGTGGACAGTAATTGTTATTTTATCACGTACGAAATCGCACGGAATGGAGGTCACGAGTTTCCTTAGTAATTATATAGTGTTGTACTTTTTTACTGACTTACGCCTTTACCCTCAAAAGAGTAAGCAGAGGTAAGTATATATAGTCAATACTGTAAGTCGACGTACTGCTTTGTTGTCTGTTAAAATTGGTCTTGGTGTATTGTAGCCGGTATTTTTATGTTTATAAAGTTTTCAAGGTATTTCCCAGGTGCAAGGCGTTGTCATTATTAAAAATTAATGTCTATCTTCTTAACTCGCTTCCATATGGAAGATGCTTTCATGATGATTCCATATGTTGGGATAATCACTGCGTTGTGTATTGTGATACTTACCTTCTGGCTGAGATGGTGGTTGTGTCAGCGCTCCGTTCACTCAATTTCCCGCATTTACTTTTCCCCCTATATTAGTGGTGTACCTTCCATGCCGACTGAATCCACAAATAAGATAAACATATTCATCCACTTGTTCTAGCACTCCATTGCCTATAGTTACTCTAACATCTGTACTGGCTTCTCCTCTTTCAAAGACCATTATTTCGGTTTTGCTCACATTCACACGCATAAATATTTTGATATTTTTTTTTATTTAAGCATTTGATATACTTAGCTATATAAATTAACATAAAATGCAAAAATGTGAAATTGAAAATAACAGCCAAGAGCAGGATTTACACCTTCATCTGCTGGAATGTCATCCCAGATGCTATATGCATTTGCCAACTTAAATTACTATTGATATATACACCTATTTTCAACAAGATCTATTTTGTTACCCATATAATTACTCTATACCGAAATGCTTACATTGTCGAAAAGTTTTACCACAGCTTTCAGAAGTCCGCCTTACTTTTCTACCCAGCATTGAGCCAGCGTAGTATATGTCTAGAATATTAATAGTTTTACTCACCAACCGATGTCCCATGCAGAATGGAATGCAGGGTGAGCAGACATAGAGCCTAACGGTACTCCAAAACCAAACTCAAACTTGAAATCATCTCGTCGAGCCCACGACGACTGGGTAGTGGACTCGCGAGGATCTGTCCCGGTCTTCATATCGTTAGTCATGTTGGACTTCGCATACGCTGGTTGATTAAATTACTAGTTCATTCGGTAAATTAATTTCTTTAAATCGGTAAGAAAATCCTTTTAATCACAACATTAAAAAAACATTTAAATATACCTAAAAATTCAAAAGCAACATGAATTCATAAATAAAAAATACGAATTAAAATTGTTGGATTGTTAATAATAATTCCTTCACCAAATTAAAACATCAACTTTGCAACGTATAATGTATTATTTAAAAAAATACAATAATGTTACAAATGTTGATATTAAATACAATTTACGCATAAAACGTCACACTGCGTCAAGTATCAAGACTATGACTATATTTGCATTTGCAAACACAAGTATAACAAGTCGTTTACCACGATTAACGTAGAGTTTATGCTACGCCGCGCTACGAGCACTCGCTACGGTGACCACAAAACTACTGAGTCTCGGACGATGACCGGCGAATCGGACTCAACGCCTACTCGCTCATTACAATTTTATAAGCGTCCTAAATCCTTTGTTGTACATTTCTTTGATCTACATGGTATATAATGTGATTGAACACTTATTGTTAATTTAAGGGCCATTAATAATAATACAATTCACCTCAATAAGTCACGATTTCGGTGATATCAGAGGAATTTTATAAACGTACATTTTAGATTATTTTGAGAACATCCTTTTGATATGCATACGCTTTTATCCCCATTATTATAACATACCTACTCACACTTTGCCAGTAGTACTATTAACGTAATAAAGGGGTGAACTCATTGTCGTTTCCTGGGCAGGGTTCCTGCTGAAAAACCCTAACTAACTTTTTATAATAGCAAGGATTTCAACCCGATCACAATACATATATTTCCTAGATGTGCCACCACACCCACATCGACAATTTAAAAAATATGCAATCCAGTCCACATTAACATTAAAAATGTGAAAGTGCGTGTTTGTTTGTTACGTTTGTACACCATAAATACGTAATCAATCATCATGAAATTTAGCATACATATAGTTGATAACTCCGAAAAGGATACCGCAATATGAAGTTTCTGTTGGGTAGTAATTTTTCCAAGATCATATATATCACACATCTTTGGCACATTAATTACCTCTACGTAAAAATAGCTATCGCACAGGATCCATCCTTTTTCCATTATAACAGGTAACCTTTGTCCGTTTCTGGGCGCCACACTATATGTATGCAAATTACATGATAATTGATTAATCACGGTGTGAAAACATAACAAACAAACAAACTTAC
This sequence comes from Leucoma salicis, assembly GCA_948253155.1. Lineage (NCBI taxonomy): Eukaryota > Metazoa > Arthropoda > Insecta > Lepidoptera > Erebidae > Leucoma > Leucoma salicis. The sequence continues at coordinate 4,443,910 of OX411811.1, forward strand.
TTTCACATTTATAATATTAGTAAGTACTAGTCTGTGCCCACGGCTCCGCCGCAGACAATCCCTGATTTTAGGTTACCTAAGCTTTAGCGAGAGAGTGCTGGGTGTTGCCTTGTCGGCTTGAGCGCTAGCGGCGCTTATCATCACGCAATCTCCATTGCGGGGTAGACAGAGAGAATATTATAAATGCGAAAATGAGTTTGTCTATATATTACGCTTTCACGCCAAAACTAATGAACCAATAATCTTGAAATATTTCATACATGTAGTCTGGAGCCCAAAAAAGGACATAAGCTTTTCATCCTTTTTGGCGGGCCTCGTGGCGTAGTCGGTAGTGTAACCAACTTCCGTGTACGAAGTCGTGGGTTCAATTCCCACTCAGGACAATTATTTGTACTGCGTCTGGGTGTTTTCCATCTACTGTATGTATGTATTTAAAAAGAAAAATATAATGTATTATATCCGTAATCTGGTACCCAAAGCACAAGCGTTAAGCTTAGTTTGGGACTAGAGGACGTTGTGTAAAAGTCCGTGAATATTATTATTCCCTCTTTATGTACATATATCTTACAACTAAATACATTTTTAAATATAAGTATTATGAAAAATAATAAAATATTTAAAAATATAAAAAGTGTGTAGACCCACCGGCAGCGGGCACAAGGGCCAAACTGCCAGTGGTTAGGGCCCCAGAGACAGGAACTTCCTCACGATGCGTGCCGTGTCCAGAAGTACCGCTTTCTGTATCAAACCCTTGATCAAATACCCAACGTGAGCCTCTTAAGATGTTGGTCGAGGCTCTTGGCTATGAGTCCGTTAACTGAAACCACTATCGGCACAATTATTGCTGAATCTACATCCCACATGTCAACAATCTCGTGAGCAAAGTCCAGATACTTCATCTGTTTATCCTTCTCGGCCTTCACGAGATTCTCGTCATGCTGGATGGTGATATCAACAATCATTGCCCGGCGCTCAGATCGATCAACCACCACAATATCAGGTTTGTTGGCTACAATAGTTCTGTCTGTGATAATTGATCGATCCCGGTACAATGTGATACAGCCATTTTCGAGTACTGGCTCAGCTACATACCTGTAGTAAGGTATCTCGAAGTCCACAAGTCTGTATTTCAGAGCAAGCTGTTGGTGGATAATCCTGGCTACTTGGTTATGTCTGTGCAAGTACTCACCGTTAGCAAGACGAGAACAACCCGAGACAATATGCCTAAGGGATTCACCAGGATGGTGGCAGGCACGGCATATGTCAGCCGTACCATCCCTTAGGATATGCCTCCGGTAGTTGTTCGTCATGACAACTTCGTCAGGAATTGCACAGACAAAACCTTCGGTTTCCCCAAAGAGGTTACCGAAACGTAGCCAGGCCACGGAAGCTGAAAAGTCAACGTCGGGCCCATGTAAAGCCCGGTAAAATCTTCCGTGCAGCTCCTTGCTCTGCCATACACCCCTGCGATCGTCAACACCTAGTACTACAGGTCTGCGCCAGTTCTCCTTAGCCAAGGAGAGTGGAGTGAGTCCGGAGTCTACAGCGACCACATCACGATGCATATCCTTATCAGTGTGCAGGAAATATTCCCTGAGGTTGCACACCTCACGATTGTGCAAGGTCTTCGCATTTAAAAAACCTCGTCCACCACACTTTCGTGGAATGTACAACCTCATTACTGATGAACGAGGATGATGCATACGATATGTGGTCAAGAGACTGCGGACTCTTCTATCCAAGGCGTCAAGTTAAGTCTGAGTCCACTTGAGTACGCCGAAAGAGTACATAAGAAGTGGCATGAGCCAACCGTTGCAGGCGCGCACCTTGTTGCCACCTGAAAGAAGACTATTCAGTACTTTCTTCAGGCGGCCAAAGAAACGCTCCTGCAACGACCGTTTCATGTCCACCTCATTAATGCCCAAAGCTTGCGACATACCCAAGTATTTATAGGTGTCAGTTACGAGGAGTGATCGTAAATGAGTAGAATCCGTGAGTTGTATTCCTTCGGATTCCACTATCCTTCCCCGTTTTACATGCATGACCGCACATTTATCCACACCAAATTCCATCCTGATGGAATTACTAAAGGACTCAGTTAACTTTAGTAACGTCATTAGTTGAAATCTGGTAGGGGCAAACAACTTAAGATCATCCATGTAAAAGAGGTGGGATATTTTTTGACCATCACCTCGCAACCTATAGCCGAGCCCTGGACCCTCTAATAAGGTACTAAGGGGGTTCAAGGACAAACAGAATCATAAAGAACTCAGACTATCGCCCTGAAATATACCCCGCTCAATCCTTATAAGCTCACCGCGAAAATTCGGGGTCTGCCGACACACTGGATAGCAAAGAGCTGTTCTCCAGTGCCCCATACAAGACTTCAGGAAGGTGCATAAAGTTTCGTTAACTTTATATAACTCTAGCACCCTCAAGAGCCATGCATGAGGCACAGAGTCAAAAGCTTTTTTATAATCTATCCAGCATGTCAAGAGATCCCTTTTCTTACGGCGAGCATGATGGCTAATGGCCGTATCAATAAGGAGGAGCTCCTTAGTACCACGGCTGCCACTCCTACATCCATTCTGAGAGGTAGATAGAACCGAATTAGATTCAATATGTTTAGCAATTTTGGTTCTCAGAATAGATGTAAGGAGCTTATAGACTGACGGTAAACACGTAATAGGTCTATACTCGTAATTACTTGGCTCCGTGGTACTGCCTGATTTATGGAGCAAATAAGTGACGCCGGTCGTCATAAAATCCGGCAACGTCCCCGACTCCACAGCTGATTGGAACTGAGAGGCCAAACGAGCGTGTGAGCTTCGTAGCCACTTAAGCCAGAAATTGTGCAGTCCGTCCGGTCCTGGAGATTTCCAATTTGTTAACGAACGGACTGCACAGGCTACGTCTTCTTGTTCAATTTTAATATTCTCCATTATTGAGATTTTATCACAAGCTCGTTTAACAATAAATAATTTTTGATCCAATCGCCCTCAAAGTGTGTGATAGGCGTCGACCAGATGCTACGCCAAAATGTATTTGTAGCCTCAGCATCTGGCAACTGCATATCACACACAATTTCACGAGAACGTTCCCAGTTTCTATAGACAGATTTCTCATTTTTTTTAAATATGCGATTCACAGTATAGCGATCTATGCGTTTTTTATATCTACGAATTCGATTTGCCCATGCATAGAGTTTTTGTTTCAGGAGGTCGATACGCTCCGTAACACGGGATATAAAATCTTGAGGTCTGATTCCAGACCCCAAGAACGCCCGTTTCACGAAGCGCATCACTCATGGGCGTGTATTGCCCATCCTGAAACAGTTAAGTTTACCAATTAGTACCCTTGTCTCGGCGATACGACACTCAATCCTGCACTGCCATGCCGGTTTTGTGTTCAGAGGCCGCATAGCATACTCCTTTTTTTAAAGAGTGAGTCCAGCTATACGGCTAGCCGCAACCGCTTCACAGTACAAGATGGAGTGTGTATCGGCAAGATCGTTACTAGAGTCTAAGTAATTAGACAAAAGAGAGTCAAGGATACTAACCAGTAACCTATTCCTCCTATGCATGGGTAATCGAGGTAGATGTGGCCTAAATTCTAATGGTTTGGACCTATACTCACGAATCGTACATTCCAATGCATCTCTTACCTCCTTACGGTACTGAGCGTCAACAGAAATAGTCTCATTACCCCCATCCGCGCGTGTCCTCGGTGGGATGGATGTTACAGTTGTTGTTTGTAAAGGGACGGGGGTAGCATGACTAATTCGTATAAACTCCGAGCGTAGCCGATCAAGCACGGTGTCGTCCAACATGTGAGATCGTTGAATAACCCGTACTTGGTCCGATAGTCGTTGAGCCGAGACGTTAATGGTTGGTTCAAGGTTCTGAAACAGAAGCAGCATGCGGTCACGATACGCAGTAAGGTTAGTTCCTCCCTCTGTGGCCCCAAAGTATGCGCGCATGGCATTTTCATTTATGGCCTTTGTCCACTTCGTGCGCCGCACATAACCACTGGCAGTGGGGACCCTGTTTGAGGCCGGTGGGCCTCGGAATCCCAAGCTGATCGGTGGCCGGCCTCCCTCTCGCCGACGTACAGGTAGTGGTGACGACGGTGGAGAGAAATACTCGTCACTAGAACTAGAGCTCGACGCGTGCGGTGTGACCGGCTCCGCGGATGCGGTCACCGGTGGCTGCGACGCGGAGCTGTGTGACGAGTCCGGGGGTGAAAGGTGTGCTGCTTTTTTTCTTCGATCTGGTTAGCATTTTAATAACATTTCGTTGTGTTTACTATATTTCTGGTTTTCATCTTGACATGTACGTCAAATGTCATGACGGTCGGCAAAACTATAGATATTATTTTGTAGTTTTCTTGGTTTAAATAGGCTTATATTACATATTAAAAATAACTTTGTGTGCCCAAATATTTGGATGAAATGCAAAAGGTTTAAATATAATGTTTGTATACAAGATGAAATTATTTTTATCAGAGAGCGTTTGAAAACACAACTGTCTTATTTAGTGTTGCCAGATCTTATTTATTATTATTATTATTATTATCCTGTAAAATTTAATGGTGCCCGTGGGATGGCTATTTTTAATGTGGCAAAGAGTGATATTCTGCAGTCCACGGGGACAGAGTCGCATGCAGAATCAAGTAAAAAATAATTACCTAAAAAAACTGACAAATCGTTTTAAATTCTTTATTAACGGTAAAGTTATAAACACTACGAATAACACAACTAAACATTACAAATATAAACACAACGATTACAGCTACGAGTATACATTACAAATAACATATTAACACTAAGACAAAGGACGGTAGCATTTGGTTAGCATTGCTAGCCGCCGACGAGAGTAGCCCTCCATCATACTGTCTCAAATATGGTAAGTACTTAAGCACCATGTTATACATCGGACTTCTGTCTATAGTCTTATTCTTCTCTGCTTCTTCCTTCAAATATTTATCAAGATCAAATTGCCCGTGAGAATTGTCTTCGATGGGCAATTCTCTTAAATCTCTTCGAACCTAAGATTTGAAGAATTATATTTTATTTATCTTCTAATAATATATTATGTTGGCAGACAAATCACAATCCCATTGATGATAAATGTCAACCACCACTCGTGGATTCCGCAATACTGCAAATACTGACAAGCTTTTTCAAGTTACAACGGAAAGACAACGAGGTGATTTACTGTCAGACGAGCCACGGCCCAGCAAATGATGTGGTAACCGTCGCTCATGGACTCAACTATATCGAGAGTATAGTCAAGATACTGCTCACCCTTTTTGAAAGAATTAACGGCTATCTCCTGCTACAACCAAAACACACCGATGTGATTCATGGCCGGTCACACGGGAAATGGTGATACCAACCCACTTGGGCTCGCTAGCAACTGAATACTCCCACTTGGTACCCAGCCCTACGACCAGTAATGCAATGAGTGATAACTGCTTACTTCCCTTAGTCGCCTTATACGACACCTGTGGGAAATAATGGGGTGGTGACACTTGTATTCTTAGACCGTCATCACACGGACAGCATACATTTTATCTCACTACTATATCGTTAACTTGAAGCAAGAGAAAAAACGAGTTTTTGCTTGCGGCCCCGGGCAAACGGATCATTTACGAAAATGAAATATGTGAAAATTTAATTCAGAACCTTTCCTTGTCGTTCTGTTGAAGAGTCTGTAGACAAATCGCCCTCCATTTGGTCCAAAGCCTCTTGCAGTTCCCGAACCGTTTCAGCTGTGAAAAATATGATTTATTTTGAGCCGGCTTGCTTGATAAACTTTTATGGTCAATTCAATGGATCGCTAGCGTTGATTGGAGTCAAATTAAATCTCCATACGAGAAATAAATATTGACAATCATCGATAAAGTCAGACGGTTTTTCAGATATTTGCTTTTTCAGTAATATTTATGAACAAATGCAATGAACATTAAACAAATTCTTATAAACGCTATCGTTAATTAAACACAAAGTGAAAAATGTGAAATCGAAAATAACAGTCTCTAGCAGGATTCGAACCTGCATCTCCTGGATACCGTCCAGATGCTTTGCCAATTCAGCCATCGTGACCCCTGCTCCTGACTGCTAATCTCGATAACACATTCATACTTAACGTCTTTGGGTGACGCCTGCACCATCTGTCGGAAGTATTTTCATACATTATACCGACCAGGTAAACTTAATTTTACAATTAAGATTTTACCTAATAATGACGCAAACCCTATAAATCCCCTATGACACAACCCTATAAAACCCTATAATAATTAAGCATGTCAAATGCTAAAAATATATATAAAAATATTTAAATACGCTATCGTTATCTTTGATACATTAATTAAATGAATACCTTCGTAACATTAAAATAAGCACACAACATTTCAGTTCATTTTACAAAGATTAGCTTCGATTCTGAATATTTCTTTTATCCAAGAAACTACTTACGATCCGTAAGATATTCTTCCACATTCTCTCTTCTTGGTCTATTTGCTGTTAGTTCACTATCTTGTATATTATTGATAATATCAGAATTAGTATAAATTAAATTTACATTATTCGTACTTGAGCTAATTTCACGTATTCCTCTTTCATATAAATCATTAGGATTCTGATAAATGTTTGTTATAAATTTTCTTAAATAATCAGCATTAATTTCAGTTATAAATTCTGGGTCTGAAATATTATCTGCAAAGTTTTCTCATATGTTATTATTATCGTTATTTTGCCTGATAACTTATTACGGTTTAAGAATATCATACACACCATAGACAGCGGGCCTTACTGTTTCTAGAACGTTTCTATAAATTATAGTAGTATTGTCTTCTATTGACTCTGCAAAGTCATATTCAACGTCAAACTCCTTTTCTCTCCTAGTTACATCACTTGGTAAGTAATCTGCAAACAGTTCTCACGTAAGTAATTGTTTGTAATCTGTATTATTCTCAAAAAAATCAACTTACTTTCTGTCTTATAATCTAAATCATTCAACTCGTCCATATGGTAGGGCTTTGGTCTGCCTATCAAAGTAATTCTTTTCTTGTCTTTAATTTTGACTGTAGTTTCGGATCTCGGAGGCGGTGTACTTATTTCATATAAATGTCCATTTCCTTGAATTGCAGTTTTACTAATCGACTGTTTATCTTCTAGTTCATTAGTGTCTTCTATATTTCTTCGTTGCATTGTATTATAATATTTTTCAGTAGCATAAATATCCTCCATAGTTGCTATAGCTAATCTGGTGAGATAGATTTCATCTAAACTTCCTGGGTAGTTCACACTTTTGTTTCGTTCTAAATCAAGTACTGTATACAAAAGCAAGTGTTCTTCTAGCGTCATTGAAGTGTCTACTTTATTTATTTTGGTTGAATCTATTTCTGAAATATTTTACAGCAATGATGCATAAATGTGTGTTTATATATCATGGTCCTAAATTATTTTTCTTTGGATAATTTATATCAGTATCAAGTTATAGAGAGTTCATTACTTCAGTGTAGCATTTGAAAATTACAGTATTTATCCAGAAACATTGCTTCTTCCTTAATCTTGTACACCTTACATAAAAAATCTTTTGTAAATACCTATCTAAGATCTCGAAAAATCTTGATCCAAACATAAATACATAATGCCTGTACAAAATCGCATCGTCTCTTTAGTATTTGTGTATTAAACTTACGTATATCACAGAGTGCATGAAGATTGCTGTCTCGCTTGGATCGTGATGGGCACAAGGCAGCTGGGGCGGAAGGAGACCACAAGGGACGCAAAGGTGCGGGACCACGAGGCGCTATATTGCACACCAAGCGCTCAACACTGCGGAGCCGACCTTGCCATGGCGTCTTAAACAAAAACATAGACGTTAAATAAATTAAATTACAATAATTTCGCGACAAAGTTATATCTAGGCGTCCCAATCCGTAAGAAAGGGAAATGGAATGTTATATAGAAAGGGCCCAAACTCCCTTCTTATCCTCTCCTTATTTTTCTTCCTCTAAATTTCCTTTGAGTTGGAGACATGTGAGTAATGCCTCGTAAAAACTACGGTTACCATTTATCGTAAGCTTGTTTGCCACTTGCGTAGTATAGAAAATGGTAAGGTTAAGAAACTACTGCGACAGCTCAGGGGCAGAACGTTTGGGCCGGCATTCCAGAAGACGTGGGTCGTTGTTAGGTACCATTTTTTTTATTCCACACTTTCTCAAAATCTAAAATAGATTTTGTGAAAGTACGTAGTTAGCACTTCCCCGGATTGTGAGGGACGCAGGTTCGAATCCCACTCGCAGTAAAGTTATCTTTTTCCATTTTCTCAAATAATTTGTTACTTAAAGTAACTGAACACGTCAAGTGCTAAAATACAGATCAAAATAAATACCATTTATATATGAAGATAACAAGGTACCTTCTAACATAGTCAAAAACTTTAATCAAATAAATAAAATCTCTGGAAAAATAAATATATTACAAATGACTTTTAAAGATTATTTAAGCTAAACTGATACATCACTTTCAATGAAGCATTATGTGAACATCACTGATCAACTGTAGCTGTAAAATCCTATAAATGAATTAAAAATATATTATACTTAAACTATTCTTACGTCACCTACCATGAATCGGCTTCGGCCACAGCCCACCATATAGCTGTCTGCCCACATAATCTGAGCAAAGTCCCCATAGAAACTGCTGTCTTGGCTAGGTCTGAAAAAAATATTGCATTAATGCTAAGCGTCCACTGGTCCACGCCGGCCGCAACGCACGCACGGGACACAACGCATTGAATGGATTTGCCAAAAGTGAGCGTTCACTGGCCCGCACCGGCCGCAACGGATTTTACCGGTGGGATAAGGGTTGCCATTAATTAAAAATTGCTTGCCGTATTTCCGATGTTAGATTACCGTGTATTGTAGTAAAAGCTGAAAAATTGTCGTGTCTCATACAAATTTAATCAAAATGTAGACTTTCACATACAATTGGATATTAACTTATAGTTATAGTAATTAAAAAGGAGGATTGAAAATACAAAATATAATATCCATACAAAACTCATCAAAATATTCCAGATTAACAGACAGATTTTAGGGGTAGTAGGCTGTTAGGTCTCACTATTTTTCCTCTGCATATTATATTACTTCTTTCGCTATTTTCGCTTATGCTTGTAAGTCTCGTAACAGTAGAATGAATATCGTAAGTACGTATGAAAGAACGAAATGCGATCTATTGAAGAACATCTAATCTTCCGGCGAATTCTCTACTAGTAACATGGTTAGTTAATATCTACCAAAAGACTTTACATATAAAAGGGTAGCCAAAAATAAAAGGATGTTTGAAGAAATTGTTACAAATGGTTCATTGAAACTAGTCGCTATACCGAAATCAGCGTTGCATCCGAAGTCGCTATAGCCAAGTTGTTATCCTCTAGCAATATACTTTAAGTTCATGGGACTTAAGCATTACGTCGCTATAACCAAAACGTTATTCTGTCCGTGTCGTGAAGGACTAAGAATACAAGTGTCACCACCCCATTCTTTTCCACGGGTGTCGTATGAGCCGACTAAGGGAAGTAATCAATTATCATCCATTGGATGACTGGTGGTAGGGTTGGGTACCAAGTGGGAGTACTCACTTGGTATCAGGCCCGAGCGGGTTAGTACCACCATCTCCCGTGTGACCGGTCATGAAGCACATCGTTGCGCTTTGGATGCAGCAGGAGATAGCCGTTTATTCTTTCATTTCATAACGGTAAAATGAAATGGTGAGCAGTGGCTTAACAATACTCTCGGTATTGTTGAGTCCATGAGCGACGGTTACCATTTATCATCAGATGGGCCATGGCTCGTCTACAACTACATGCAATAAAAAAAAATATACAACCGAGGTCGTTATAAATGAAATCCACTGTAGTTTAGACTACAAACAATCCTTTTTTCAGTCATTAACTTATTATGGCCCGTGGGGCCGGCTTTAGAATTGTCACACCCCTCTCTACCCACGGGAGTCGTAAGAGCCGACTGAGGCAATACTAGGGGAGTGGGCAGCAGCACTCCCTCGAGTATTAACAACATCCACTGCTATCGCCAACCCACCTGCCAAACGTGGCGATTACGGCATTATCCCCATGACGGGACCGCTCGTTGTGGCGTTCTCTTGCGGAGGCCTATGTCCAGCAGTGGACGTTGACAGGCTGATGGATGGAAATTATTACAATAATTTTCGATAATCATTTTTTAATTATAGGTTTAGGGTCTCATTAAAATTAACACACTATTGAAACCAGATATTCCCTTATCTAGTTCTACTTGTAAAGAATACGTGACAAATTCTATCAAAAAAGTGACCACAGTGAACACAACAGAAAAACATAAATAATTATAATGTACTATTCAATTACGAGTTCTTCCTTTAATTCGATATACAGTAGAACCCATTTAATACGATCACGTTTAATACGATTTCTCGCTTATTACGCCATTTTATGTCAGTCCCTGCAACATGAGGCATGTTTTCATATATTTTTATCACGCTTAATACGATTCGTCATCCCGTTTAATAAGCTATCTGTGACAGAGAACCCGTGATGCTGTAGGGTTTTCCTGTATATTCTTCCATTGATACCAATGTTGCACGAAACCTGTTCATTCGAAGATCTTATTGAAGATGTGAATAAAAATCATAAAGAGGTCCTAAGTGGTGACGATGAAGATACAGGAGAGTCAACTCCGATTTTGTCAGCCCAGGCATTATCCGCAGTAAACGATTTAATTTCTTCTTTAGGGGAAAGTGAAGACGTGGGTACTGCAAAAGTTAAATTATATTGAAAGCCTTGTCATTACTAATGCATCCAAATCTATTTGTCAACCCCAAATAAGTGATTACTTTAAGTAATGTCATTATAAATTATAATAATAAACTATGATGTAACGTAATAAATTATGTTCACATACAAAATATAAGTATAACACAATAAAATTTATAAATACATATACATATGCCTATAATTCAATACCTACAAATTTATAAATACATACATATGCCTATAATTCAATACCTACAAATTTATAAATACATACATATGCCTATAAAACAATACCTACATAAGTACACGAAATTTGTAAATGATATCTTTTATTTTCCCAATCCCGCATAATACGCTTTCCCGCTTAAGACGCGTTTTTGGCTGGGTCCCTTCAAAATCGTCTTAAGCGAGTTTTACTGTATTTAAAAATATGTGGGGTATAACTTAACTTGTTCTGAAATATATCCGTTCTTGACAATTTTTTTTTTTTTTTTTAGTAGGTGCGGGAATCGAACCACGCATCTTTTCCAATCCGGGGAAGTGCTCTAAGCCACTGAGCTACCCTACTGACATTTCGATCATACCAAATTCTTAATCACATTTGTCTTACGACTAACGCCATCTTCCGGCAAGCATTACATGCATCCAATATAGTAAGTTTAATTTTGCAATTAAAACTCATATTATTTTGATGGCGCGATTTTTTCAAACATTTTAGATCTGTTTCTTTTAGCAATTGACATGCTCCGCTACTTTTTAAAGTACGAATTATTTATGAATAAAGAAAAAGAGATTTTTAGTAGGGGCGGGAATCGAACCACGCATCTTTTCCAATCCGGGGAAGTGCTCTAAGCCACTGAGCTACCCTACTGACCTTTCGATCATCCCAAATTCTTAATCACATTTGTCTTACGACTAACGCCATCTACCGGCAAGCATTACATGCATCCAATATAGTAAGTTTAATTTTGCAATAAAATTTCATACTATTTTGATGGCGCGATCTCTTTTTCTTTATTCACAAATAATTTGTACTTTAAAAAGTAGTGGAGCATGTCAATTGCTAAAAGAAATAGATCTAAAATGTTTGAAAAAATCGTGCCATCAAAATAGTATGAATTTTAATTCCAAAATTAAACTTACTATATTGAATGCATGTAATGCTTGCCGGTAGATGGCGTTAGTCGTAAGACAAATGTGATTAAGAATTTGGGATGATCGAAAGGTCAGTAGGGTAGCTCAGTGGCTTAGAGCACTTCCCCGGATTGGAAAAGATGCGTGGTTCGATTCCCGCCCCTACTAAAAATCTCTTATTCTTTATTCACAAATAATTTGTACTTTAAAAAGTAGCGGAGCATGTCAATTGCTAAAAGAAATAGATCTAAAATTTTTATTATATTAAAAAGGTTGTCCAAAATTTACATGCTACTAACAAATTTTATTTTTCTTAGTTTAATTAAATATACTGCGCCAATCAACCGGCTGACACAGTACCTAATGTATCTATTATTTAGGTAATAATTATTTATTTATAATGAACCACACTTATTCTCACTTCAAAATCTGCCTGAAATACAAAATAATATAATTAGCGTCGGTAGGGCGTACGATTTCGAGCGAGACTAGATTTCTGGCTATTTGAGAAGCGTAAAAATAACAAAAAAATAGAACAGGAAACTACTGTACTGGCACTGGCCGGCGATTATTGTTTTAAAACGAATAAAATTTTTCGTCGTTTTATATGCTGATTTAAATTTGGTATAACTATTATTTTTTTACGACGAATAAAATTTCTCGGCGTTTTAATCACGTCCAAAAATTATACTCCTCGTCCTGCCTTCTGTTGTCCTAGGTGAGCGAAGCGACGCGATGCGACGTATGGCGGCTAGTACTTTAACCGCTTTGCGTCGCGTTCATATTAGGCGACAACGTAGGTCATAAGTACATACAACCTCTATTTGATATTTTCGTATCGCGTCGCGTCGCGTAGTATTAACGCGTTTGACGCTCACCTAGGACAACGGGTTAGAGGTACGAGGCCCCTAGGAGTGCGAGGCCGTAGACGATGGTCCACGTTGCCTACACCTTACGCCACCTCTGGCTGCGTCCTCCGATAATCAACTTACGGCACATAAATCGTTGCGTTGCCCTTGTACAGCAAGTTCTGCATATACCAGATATCCACCATTGACTCGACGCGCAGACCTGGCGACTCACCCACAACTGAGGCAACGCACTGACCCACCGAAATGGAATCTGTTTGGGATATAATAAGTAAAACTATGTATAGAAAATTATTTGAACTGCTATCAAAATACTTCAGTTAATATTGATGAATATATTTTTAATCTATATTTTTTAGCATTTGACATGCTCCGCTACTTTTTAAGTACAAATTATTTGTAAATAAGGAAAAAGCTTCCCTCTCGTACTAAAAATCTCTTTTTCCTTATTCACAAATAATTTTTACTTGAATATAACTTTCTTCAATATCATTAATCTTGGTACCAAATGAAAGCCTTCATTGGAAATTGAATATTTATTATAAATAATTGTCGAGCATCTCCATGTGTTTCCGCTGAAGAAGAAGATAGCCGTTCTAAATCCTACTCCTCTAAAGCGTAGTGGTATTCATGTCAGGCAGCAGCCTGGTTATGCTACTGGTATTGATGAGTACGTAAGCGGTAGTAACCACTTACAGATACTTACAGGTTACAATTCAGTTGGGCCATGACTCGTCGCTATCAATTATCACATGTTATGCGATACATTTATAAATAAAAAAATACAGTTTAAAAACTGTAACCCGACTACGGAAATAAAATAATATCATAGGCACAAAAATTCTCAAGGCCATCCATCATGGCCTGACCATGGTCGCACATAATAAATATACCATTTTAATTATGTAGGCGTTTCAGACACACATGGTATACAGGCACGCGACCACGGATCTACCTTGACAATTTTTGTACCTCTACATTTCTTGATTTCTGTCAAATAATTATTGTCTTGATTGGTACTTTTTAGATCACTTTTTTATTTCCGTAGTCGGGTTACAGTTTTTAAACTTTATTTTTATTTAATACTCTTTCGTTTTAACGCTTGATAAACGTTATGACAGTATATATGCATATCTTATGAGCATTATGCTGGTACTGAATTCGTAGAGTGAAGGGATTATCTGAAAGAACCAGTATTCTCTAACTAAAGGCCCCCTTGATTAGAAATTTATTGTTGTCGGTCAAAGACGGTTACAATGTAGTCTATGTTACCCGGGCCATAATAACTAATCGATTTTCAAAATCGGATGAATAGCTTAGGCGTTACGGAGGAACATACGTAAATACAAACATACATACAAACACAGACTGCTAAAATCATAACTCTTCCTTTTGGCTTCGCCGTTCCATCCATCCATCCATCAGGCTTTCAACGTCCACTGCTGGACATAGGCCTCTCCAAGAGAACGCCACAACGAGCGGTCCCGTCACGGGGGATAATGCCGTAATCGCCACGCTTGGCAGGCGGGTTGGCGATCGCAGTGGATGTTGTTAATACTCGAGGGAGTGCTGCTGCCCACTCCCCCGGTATTCCCTCAGTCGGCTCTTACGACTCCCGTGGGTAGAGAGGGGTGGGATAATTCTAAAGCCGGCCCCACACGGCCGATGCCGGCTTCCCCGTTATAGTCGGGTAATAATAGAGCGACCAGGGCCATCACCTTCCTTCTCGCGGATGTCGTATGGCAGAAGCATTATTGCTGGAAAACTTGGAAACCTAGGGGGACTACTTACTTGCATTCGAGCCCGAGCATACCTGTACCTACACGGCAAACTATGTATCTGAGCGTGAAGGTACTCGTGTTTTATTTGTATCGGGGTGTTGTGAGCAGTAGCTTGGCAGTACAGTATTGATGAGTCCGCGAGCGGCGGGTACGACTGACTATCGGGTAGCACGCCTGCCACCATTAACAGTAGCAAATAATGATCGTAAGTAACTCACACAGATCACGGCATAAGTCGTGTTGTTCAGGCGCAGAAGGTGGTCGGCACTGATCTGCCCATCTTTGAGCTTCACGCGCTAACTCCTCGACCCAACGCTATTAATCAGAAGAAAAAATAATATCGAGTGATAAGGCTGGTTATTTAATTACAAAAGAAATTCTTATCATACCAATTTCAGCATGTTCCCAGCGCTACTTAATCCGCGAAGTCTGCCAGAAGCCGCTTCATTGCGTCTCCTATTCAGTCGAGCGATCACGCGTGCCTTCTCGTCAGTTGAAAGATCAGCGTTTATGTAGCCTATACAGTCAGGACTGGGACCCTCCTAAAATACAACTATTGATGAAGATTATCATTCGTACATTACTTTTTACAATATCACTTCAGTTCACTCAGTTTATTAACGAACACCCCAAAAATGTACGTGGCGTTTTAAGTGTACCATATCGCAAACTATCCGAAAGTCAAATAATATTCTACTCTGTCTTTGTTCAAGTATGTTGTACAATCTCTGTGTTGCGATGTGTAAACGCAACAACGAACGGTCCTATGCCGGCCGCATCCAACGGCTCTCCGCGACTATGACCAGATCGTCGGTCCACCTGATGCAAGGCCGCGCGCCGTTCGATACGTGGCAACGGTTTTCGGTCTGTCGAGCAACGTGGTCTGCCCATTGCCACTTCAGCATGCCAACCCGGTGGGCTATGTCGGTCACTCCTGTTCGCCTACGACTCTCCGTATTACGAATCCGATCACTTAGGGAAATACCGAGCATATCCCGCTACATAGAACGCTAAGCGACTTTAAGCCTTCTATTTGATTACTTTTTATATAATTTTAAATGTTATTTTCAAGTCGGATTATTCTTTTATAAATTGTTTTTTTTTGTTGATCATATGCGTTCAGAGTTTTAGCTCTGAATTTTAGGCTATTAAATTTTATCTTCGAAATACTCTAAATCGAATAAACAATGTTATTTTAATCAATACTACAAGGTAGGACTAGTATCTATTCTGTGCTACAAGCGCGAGCGCTTAGGTGGGCTTGCGACAGCCTTCTGTCGGATGTATCGTGGGCGACACGCGAAGCGGTAAGCATTTAACTCGGGGGCCTTGAGCGAGTGATGTACGCCTGACATAGGTTCCCGATATGGTAGCGGGATTAATGTATTTATGTAGTTTTTAAGTCTGAACAAGAGCTACCAAAAAAAAAGTTGCGTCAAAATCCGTTCAGTAGTTTTTGCGTGATGCGCGAACGAACAAACAGATAAACAGACAAAACTTCTAAAAAAATTGTTTTGTATTTAGACACGCCTATATAGCCTAATAAAGTAATTTTATTCTCAAATATCTTAAATGTACAGACCCAAGTCTATTACAGCTCTATAATAGTATAAATACAGCGATAGTCTAGTGGTAAGATCTAGAATTGTAGAGACAATGGTATCGAATTTGATCCCAGTCTGAACTCGAGACCCCACATACGCTCACAGAGAAATTATCATTGTTCGTTGAAAGAAAACATCACGAGGAAATCTGTATGTCTGAGAGATGTTCTCGACGGCTTATGAGGTCTGCCAACCCTCACTGAGCCGTCGTGGTGGAATGTGGCATAAATCCCGCTCACTTTAAAGAGACCTTTGTCCAAGTTCTTGTTGAGGTTGAAAAAATATGTAAGTAAAAGCTGGATTTCTGCTTCCATTCATCTCTTGTATGTTCTCATCATATTATCTTTGTCCGTGTGGTGACGGACTAAGAATACAAGTGTCACCACCCCATCCTTTCCCGCAGGTGTCGTACAAGGCGACTAAGGGAAGTAAGCAATTATCAGCCATTGCATTACTGGTGGTAGGGCTGGGTACTAAGTTAGAGTACTCACTTGCTATCGGGCCTGAACGGGTCGGTAACACCGTCTTCTATGTGACCGGTCATCAAACACGTCAGTGTGTTTTGGCTGTAGCAGAGATAGCTATTTATTCTTTAATTGAATATCTGAGAAATGGAAGGGTGCGCAGCGGCTTAACAATACTTTCGTTATAGTTGAGTCCATGAGCGACGGTTACCACTTACCATCAGGTGGGCCGTGGCTCGTCTGCTTTCAATAGCAATAAAAAAAATGTTTATTTATTAGCTAAGATTTTAATATTAACGAGTAGCTTTTTCTTTAGCGTTTATTACGTTAAGCATCTATTCTACTTCACTTCCGTTCACGGGGTCGTGGGTTCGATTCCCACTCAGGACAAATTTGTGTGATGAACACAGATATTTGTACTGCATCTGGGTGTTTTATATCTATTATATGTATGTATTTACAAAAAAAAGTAATATATGTATTATATCCGTAATCTGGTGCCCATAGCACAAGCGTTAAGCTTAGTTTGGGACCAGAGGACGTTGTGTGAAATGTACGTGAATATTTATTTATTTATATTTATTTAGAGCGACATCACAGGGATAGAATGTTTCATACTCACAGAATACTGACAAAATGTGTGGGCGTCAGTATTCCCACACATTCTCGAGCCGCAGTAGTTGATAGAAACGTTCCCAAACGCACACGTGAACATCGTAGAGAGACAAGCCACGACGAACGCTCTCTGCATTTTACTTATTTTAACTGTTAATTTCACCCATGTTGTACATAATATTGTTTTCACCCGCACAATTTTGATGTGATTGACAGATCTATGCGATCCTTTGTCTACGGCATAATATTATTGATTGAATAACATTCGAGGTTTATGTTAACTGTATGTTTCTTGTCTATGATTAAGTTTGATTATATTGATCCCTCAGAATTTATATTAGCAGCTTGTGCTGCAAAAATAATTGCCAAAATGTCACCCAAATCTTGTGACTTTAATTACCTAACTTTTAATGTAACTTACCATCCAGGCTAGGGGTCGGTAAAAAAATTTAAGCAGACTAGATAATCTTGAAAATTTTATCAAGAATCAGTTCGTGTTCGTCTTGTCCGTGTGGTGACGGACTAAGAATACAAGTGTCACCACCCCATTCTTTCCTACGGGTGTCGTATGAGGCGACTAAGGGAAGTAAGCAATTATCACCCATTGCATTACTGGTGGTAGGGCTGGGTACCAGTGGGAGTACTCACTTGGTATCGGGCCCGAGACACAGCTCTGTTACAGCTTTATAATAGTACTAGCCTTTGCCAGCGGCTTCGCCACAGCCAAAAGCTAGTTTTTGGGTTATATATCAGGTTCCCGATATATTAGCGGGATAAAATGTATAATGTTGTTAAGTCTAATCAAGAGCTCTCAAATAAAAAAAGTTGCATCAAAATTCGTTCAGTAGTCTTTGCGTGATGCACGAACAAACAAACAGATAAACAGACAAAAAATCTAAAAAAAATAGTTTTGTGTTTAGACACGCCTATATAGCCTATTACAGTAATTTTTCTCAAATATCTTGAATGTACAGCATTGAGCCCTTGATGTACAGACACAGCTCTGTTACAGTTTTATAATATACGAGTAATAGTATATACACTAGAATTTTGTATTCGTGCATGCCATTACCATAAAACCTCCACCAAATTGCAATGTCTGCAATATTCTTGATGATTTATATACCATACAATATAGTGGAATGCAAAAAGAATCACAAAGACACAGGCAGCATTCGTTAGAAAATTCAAAATTAATATATTTGATGTGGGAACGATACTTTGCTATCTTTGTGACCCGGTCTCTAAGCAGGCTTTGGGAATTCACAGGTTGGTTAGCTATATACCGAGTGAGCACCTCCCAAACACTTATTTTAAGTATAATTAAAGTTATACTCTTATGTATTCATATAGTATTTAACTTATTATTAGTATAGCTATTTAGTTTATTTTAAGATAGGGTTGACATATGCGAATGTATAAAAACCTCTAATAATATTTATATAATTAAAAAAAACTATTGTTCTATCAAAGAAAATATTTAAAAATTCGGGACTATTACAGCAGCAGTAATTTCTCGGTCATTAGACATAGATATATTTATAATAAAAGTCATGGAAGAGCTAGTAATCTCACCTGGTAGGTAACCAGGAACGGAAACGCCTAACTCATCCATGCTAAGACATCACCAAAAGGCTCCGAAGTCAGCCTGGTTATAATGGTGTACCACAAGCGAGGATCTTGGACATGGGGGTTATGACCGCAATTCACTTGGGCTCGTCTTATACTGATATTTTTTAAAGGTTTTTGTAAGGAACTTTAAACAATAAATTATATGAGAATGTGGAAAGAGACTTTACTGCGAGCGGGATTCGAACCTGCATCCCTTCCAATCCGGGGCAGTTCTCTAGAACGCGAAGCCATTGCAGTGACCGACGGCCATGCCCAATTTCCACATTACATTTGTCTTTACGACCCACGCCACCGATCGGATGCAATTACATACATTATTCCAATATTGTAAGTTTAATTTTGCAATTCAAATTCATACAGTAAAGTTTCCTTTTTCCAGATTCACAAATAAATTACCTGCCTGGTTGGTAAGACGACAACTCCATGACTGACAAACAATTATATTTCCCCAGCTACAGACCCAAAGACAGTATTCTCTTCCAAAAATGAAAAAAAAACCATTTATGTTTAGTATGATTTAATCAAAATACTAATAACAAAAAAAATATAATACAATCATCTTCCAATACATGATTAAATACATTAACATAATTTGTATCACATTACAACCTAATCTTTAAGTTGTGATTGCATTCGTTGTTAATATCATTATATACAAATAAACATGAATCCCCATTTCCCTTGGTCACGCCATAACTTGAGAACGACATTACCAATTTTTTTTTTTAAACATTTCTAATACTTTGCAGAAGATTCTTACGGAGAGAAAAATTATGAAAATTGCGGAGAAAATTGGAAAAATTCAGATATCGACTATTTATACTTCGTGCGTTGGCAGTTTACAAGTAATTGAATAGTCATACTCGTAGCTAACACTTCAACAACTTCTGTCGGGTCTGCTAGTTTTCTATAAATAGCAGATATCTCCAATAATATGTATATCTGACTTATAATAAACTAGTGGCCCGCCCTCTTTTCGCACGCATTTTGAAAGCAATATCAAAATTGAAATCCATTTCAAAATTTGAGATTTTATCGATTTAGGATGCCATAACCAAATGATTCAATCTATTTCTGAAACAATTCGTGACTACCTATTATATAGATATTATGGACCCCATAAAAACATGCTTTCATTAAATACTCTACAAAATTATCCTTCGTCAATTTAATAGTGCTTATCTTTGCATCTCTATAAAATAACAATGGTTTAAAAAAATCACAATATGCATTTTGCCATGTATAACTAGTTTTTATGGTCCATAACTCCATAAAAACTCTGTTTACAAAATGATGTCATAAAAAATCCTGTAAAATAATAATAAGTTACATGTGTGATTACGACTAGCTTGACTTGAGTTTTGACGCTCAAATATGCTTTATTAACATAAGAAAAAAATCAGTCAAAAAAATAATATACTGGCCAAAAATCGACTAATAAAAATCTCACTTTTCCAAAAGCACGCTAAATAACTAGTAAATAAATTGTCAGTAACCTGGTTCCCCTTTACTAATTTTACATTTGGCGACACTAAATTAAAATATGGCGATCAAATTTGATAGACCTGCTTAAGGTGCCTCATCTTCAGGCTTAGGTAGGTAGTACATGGAATCAATGAAGTATTTTGCAATGTCCGATACAAGGCTTCTGTCAGAAATTTCTTGCGCTACACCATATATCGCCATCTACAAATAAAAACAGAGTATTAGGTATACGCACACATGGCGGAGTGGTTTAGATACCGACCTCCCGTGCCAAATTGTGGGTTCGATTCCCACACAGGACAATTCTTTGTGTGATCCACAAATAAGCCCTTTTGAAAAATCACTGCATATTTTTTAGCATTTGACATGCTCCGCCATTTTTTAAAGTACACATTTGTACTTTAATCACTGCATAGTCAGTTGTTTCATTGAATTGGTAGTGGAGACCTGGGCAGTACGCATTTTAAACCGCGAGGTCCGAGGTTCACAGCATGGTTCAAACAAAAAGTATTTGTGTAATATTCCGTCTGCAATGTTCACACTGATATTCTGCCGCGCACAGTGAACGGCACACTACAATTAAACTCCAAAATGACATAGGTCGGTTCCAGTGTACTCAGCTAAGCCTTGGTCCAATATAAGGGCTTATATTATGTATTTGAAGAGTAAAACGTTCTGAGCATTGCATTTTAGACAACAGCAACTCTTTAACGAACGATTTAATTTATTACTGGTAACCAACAATCCTAATCTTATGTTTAGGCTACAAAGGCCATATAGGCAAGCAGGAACTGTGCACGATGTAGTACTTTTTACTCGCTCACATTAGCTCAGGGCATTTGCGGTGGGGTGAATAAAACTACAAGGTCACGCCTGTGCATATGGGTTCTTGACACTATAGGAGGCCGAAAAGGAAATTAAAATTTAGGGCTAGGGTTAAATATACTACTTAGACGGTACCCGAAAGGGTAAGCCGCCGGCGAACCACTGACGTAATGTAACACAGTATCAGTGGCCCGCCGATACAGGTGGAAAAACGGCACACGGCGGGTTTATTTAGTGGGTGAGGGCCCCACACTACCCTATTCGTTGCCCCGAACGACGGGGTGTGTGTTTAGGTATATTTTTTCCCGCCTTAACAAAAAAAAAAGTTTAAATATACTATACCTTGCCCTCTACGGGGGTGACGTTGTTCTTGAGACAAGCGGCGGCGGTATCCTTCACGTCCGTTACAAACCGCTCCGCCACTCCGGGCTGCGTGTGTGCATGAGTCACGCAAATGTGTATTCTGTAACAAAATTTTGTTATAACTCTTTTAAAGTGTATGCTCTGCAATAGGAGGGGAATCCGTCTAAAATATCCTAATCAAGGTGTCTTCAATTAATGTTTCTTATTTTATTGCTTAAGACGGCAGACAAGCTGCAGCCTACCTGATAAGTGGTACTACTGCCAAGCCGCTTCTAACGGGGTTACATTTAAGAATAAGCCTACGCCCTCGTTGGTAATTTATCACTTTATTCACATAAGATATACTCATAACATTATTTATTTGAAGATAAACCTCACGGACTTAATTCAAAACTCAAAGATACTCTATAAAATATTTAACGAATAATTTTCTGAAACAAACTTACCCCGAAGGGAACTGCAATGCGTTCAGAGCCCAGCCCTTCTTGTGCAGCAGATCGGCCATCTTGAATATGTCAAACTGTTTGGAACCCCAGGCCACCACTGACGTCGCCGGCTTGCCGAATATAAATATGCCATTTATTTTTCGTAACCTGTGGATATATATGGATTGGATTTAATTTGTGCTCAGTGACTTAGTTCTGCCCCTGGTATTGGTAACTTGAAGAGGGATCAAATAGATAATGTTTAGTGGTAGACCCTTGCTTATCCCAGCATGCATGGGTCGTTTCAATCGGAAAAGAACCACCCTCTTACAGAAAATCAGCGTGAAACAACGGAAGGTTATCCTTTTTTTGTTAAGGCGGGAAAAAATGTTCCTAACGGCACACCCCGTCGTTCGGGGGTAACGAACAGGATAGTGTGGGGCCCTCACCCACTAAAGAAACCCGCCGTGTGCCGTCTCTCCGCCTTTATTGGCGGGTCACTGGCACACCCCGTCGTTCGGGGGTAACGAACAGGATAGTGTGGGGCCCTCACCCACTAAAGAAACCCGCCGTGTGCCGTCTCTCCGCCTTTATTGGCGGGTCACTGGAACTATGTCATATTCCTTCAGTGGTCCGCCGGCGAACGGTAGGTTATCCTGAACGGTAGGCCCGAGCCCCCTCCCTATCTTGTCCTTATTATCCTTCCTATCCTCTCCTTAGTATGCTACCTATCATCTCCTCGTTATCCTTCTTCTCCACCTACTATCCCTACCCTTGGAGATGATGACGCGCGAGTGATCCCTCTGGTGTTACTAGCGTCTATAGGCTACGGTTACCGCTTACGTTTCAATAAGTGGCTTTATCGCTCAGACAAGCACGACGTTAGGACTTTCTAAACTCCACCTTTGCTATAGTAGCTTACTCACTCTGCCTCTATATGTCTTGCAGTTTTGATAATCTCGTCGGTCATCTGGATGTATCTGGCCTTGCCCACGAACATCATGGTCGCCCAACACGCCGCTATCAGTCCACCGGCACGACTGCCTGCAAGTCACAGTTAATATCACATGTGTTTACTATTTTAGTAATAATTCTAGTGGTGGAGCTTTGCTTATCCCAGCATGAATGAGCCGGCTCGAACGGGGAAGTACCTATCACCCTCTTAAATAAGATCAGCGTGAAACAACGGTAGGTACTTCTACCAGGCTAAGGTCCAAACCCCCTCCCTTTCCGCTCCTTATTATGCTTCTTATCCTTAGCATTCCTCCTCTCCATACATCCATTAGCCTTTTAACGTCCACTGCTGGACATAGGCCTCCCCAACAATGGCGGTGTTTAATTTTTAGTCAGTTCTAGTTTATACGGTACATCGTGAAGATTCCGGTACCTTGCATCCCGAAAGTAGCAATTAAGCCAGTAGTACTCCCTATTATCATCGTCAGTCATGTATCAGATATTATGAGATGTGAGAGTGGGTATCATCTAGTAACTTAGTTGCCTATATATAGTAGTTACGTTATGTGTTGCACCTAACGCTTGTAATTTAAGTAGCTAAGTTCAAAGCTTCACTTGATTACGTGCATATCTAAATAGGCACCTAAATGGGGGATAGTGCCGTAATCGCCACGCTTGGCAGGCGGGTTGGCGATCGCAGTGGATGTTGTTAATACTCGAAGGAGTGCTGCTGCCCACTCCCCGGAATTCCCTCAGTGGGCTCTTACGACTCACATGGATGGAGAGAGGTGGGACAATTCTAATGCCAGCCCCACACGGGTACCTCTCCACCTCCTCCTAACTCTTTCCTTGGAGACGTTAACACGCAAGTCATGTCTAGGGTGTTGCTAGCGTCTATAGGCTACGGTAACCGCTTGGGACGTATGCTCGCTTGCGGGTGGCGTTGTATATAAAAAATTAACACCTGGCTTCGGAGAATAAAGAATTTATGAAATCTACACATACATTAAAGAGAATTGTGTGTTTGTAATGTCTAAACTAAATATGTAACAGCTTTTTACTAAATCCATACCAATGTATACCTTAGGTACTACATGAAAAACAATTTTAAATTCTTGTTGGTCCGTCTGTTCGCTCCAGCTCATCTCCGAACAGCCGACTTTTACTGGCAGACGTTATAAGGAGTATTTTAGGCTACTTCTATTTTATCCACGAGAACGAAATAGCTGGTAGCAGCTAGTAGAGAAACCAATTCAAACTCAGAACTTTTTGGATATAATTTCCAAATTCTACCCAAAGCTCTCGACCTTTCCGACTAAGTGTTTTGAGTTCTATTCCCACAAATAAAATTTATTTGCAAGATGCAAACGGTTGATATGCAATTAGATGTACTTTGTTAATTGTATGTTTATAAAGAGGAGAAGAGATTCCGTGTCCTCGACTAAAATTCATTCGATAACTGACCATTGACAGTAGGTGATCCATAAACCCCTCCAGGCCACTCGGTGGTGACGGTATACTGGTGATGTCTGTACTCCGGCTTCCTGTACAATACCACGGAGGTACCTTTGGGAGCGAAGCCGTACTACAATAAAAAAAAAGTTATTAATAGGTAAAATTCTTTTAAGTTACGTTTTCTTTTGTTTATAGTCTCGCATTATATTTCCTGCCTTTCCCAGCGGCTCCGCCGCAGCTAAACGCTAGTTTTTAGCTTATATCTCAGGTTTCCGATGTAGTAGCGGGATAAATTATAATACCAGATTTTAAGTCTAATCAAGAGCTAACATAGAAAAAAAATTCATAAAAATCCGTTCAGTAGTTGCGTAAAACCCAAACAAACCAACTGATAGCCAAAAATTCAAAATGAAATTGTTTTGTGTTCAGAGACGCCTAAAGCCTAATACATTCACTTGTTCTCAAATATCTTAAATGTACAAGCATAGCTCTATTAAAACTTTATAATAGTTAGACTAAGATATATTTGTAACTAGAGCGGATTTTGTTTGATGAAAACTATGTTCATCAGTGAATACTTCGTTACATATGATACATTGCTGTAATTTACGTGGATTTATTGGAGTCCAGGAGAAAAAAAAAATCATAAAACAAACCTTGTGCGTATCAGCAGACATACTAGCCACTCCTGGCAGTCGGAAATCGAACACGGGAACGTGATGACCGGCGTCCGTCATGAACGCAGCCACAAAACCGCCGAGACACGCGTCCACGTGCAGAGGCACGTCGTATTCCAACGCTACGTCTGATAGCGCGATGATATCGTCCATTGTGCCGTATGGATAGTTAGGTGCTGAACCTACGATCTGAAAGTGTAGGGACCATGTAAGAACGAATGCGGTTAGTCATGTCAGCAGTTTAGCGTGCGAGCGAGAAGAATGTGAGACGCTCGGCAGTTACTGCGTACTGGTCAGCCCGTAAACTTATGTGTTAGATTTGGGGGAATTTATTTTATTGAATAAATTAGTTGTTTTTTGGGACTTATTTGGTTTTCTTTATGCGCATAGGGCCAGGTGCTCACAGTGCAATTATGATCCCCACACTCACTATAGTCAGGAGAACACGCACATTACATTCCACGTTACATACCTAGGTTATTAGGAACTAGGTTGTGACGTAAGGCACCTTACAGTATAATCAGAGACTGCGGGGTATAGGCAGAGATAGTACCCACCCCGCAGAGCACTCGTACAGTGGTGACTCGCGTTTTTACACGGTCCTCAGAAGCAAAGTGACGAGACCAAGTTTAACCTGGTGGTGGCGAAGTTAGGTCGCAACGCTCTTCAACATGTGAGCGATATTTTAATCACACCTCCCGAGTGTGATAGATATAAAGCGATAAAGGAGCGACTACTGCACGTATATGAAGAAAGCGCGGAAAGGCAGTTCCAGAAATTAGTGAGTGAGATGGAATTGGGAACGCAAAAACCATTTCAGCTTCTGCGGCGGATGCGTGACCTGGGGAGGAACGCACAGATATCCGAGCAGACTGCACAACTTGTGGCTCGCCCGTTTGCCAGCATCAGTTAGCGATCTAACTGCTGCTGATTGTCAGCCAAGACCAGACGCTAGAGAATTTGGCCAATATAGCGGATAAAATCATCGAGAATATCCGGGGAGGTGAAGTAGCGGAGGTCAGTACGGCGGCGGCGGCCAGTGGTATCCGACTGCCGGTGAACGAGATGTTGGCGCAGATGCACAAGCTGAGCCTCGAAGTAGCGGCACTGCGCGAGGTCAGTGAGCAGCGTCGCAGCGCTTCCCGTGGACGAGGCCGTACACCATCAAGAGGGCGTTCGAGATCAAGATCTAGAACATCGGCGGACCAGGACTGGTTATGCAGGTGGCATTTTCGATACCGGTCTAGAGCGACAAAGTGTGAGAAACCCTGCGCATAGAAGACGGCGGAAAACTAGACGCGGTACAAAATACGGCGGCGGCGAGTTTTGTGCCGGGGAATAATCACCGTCTCAGCGTTTATGATAGAGAAAATGGTTTTAAATTTTTGGTGGATACAGGCGCGAACATATCAGTTATTTCTGCCACGAAGAAGCAGAAGTTATCAGTAGCACATACGGACTATAAGTTATTTGCGGCAAATAGTAGTGAATTTAAAACTACGGTTCAAAAACGTTGCATGTAAATTTAGGCCTACGGCGGCCATATAGCTGGACTTTTGTGGTTGCGGACGTTAACCAACCGATATTAGGTGCGGATTTTTTGGAGCATCACACCTTAGTAGTAGACTTAAGTGCGCGTAAATTAGTCGATAAGGAGACGAATTTACTAACGCTGGGCAACATAGCCACTTGTGATCAGGTGTCAATTACGACCATAGACAGTAACCACCCCTTTGTAGATTTATTAGCAGAATTTCCAGAGATAACTAAGCCGGTGTCATTTAAAAATAGGGACCGTGATTTCAAGAATGATGTATATCATCATATTGAAACCACGGGACCTCCAGTTCATGCGAGAGCGCGGCCATTACCGCCAGATAGGTATCATAAGGTTAAAAAAGAATTTAAGTTAATGCAGGAAATGGGGATTTGTAGACCATCGAAAAGCGAGTGGGCCAGCCCGTTACATGTTGTGGGGAAGAAAAATGGGGACATCCGACCCGTGGGTGACTACAGGCGATTGAACGCGATCACCAAGCCGGATCGCTACCCCGTACCGAGGCTACACAACTTCACATACATACTGTCAGGTAAGAAAATTTTTTCAAAGCTAGATATTAATAAAGCGTATTATTTTGTCAAAATTTTCACCTGAAGACATTGAGAAAACCGCGTTAATTTGGGCTCATTGAATTTTTAAGATTAAATTTTGGTTTAAGAACAGCTAGTCAAACCTTTCAGAGATTTATGAGTAATACGGTTCTGGAAGGCCTAGATTTTTAATTTAATTTTATAGATGACGTCATCATTGCGAGTGACTCAATGGAAAGCCACTGAATTCATTTACGACAAGTATTTGACCGATTTTCAAAGTTTGGTATAACAATAAATTTAGCGAAGTGTGAATTTGGTAAAGAAAATATCGAGTTTCTAGGACATAAGGTTTCGACCGACGGCATACGACCACTTGATCAAAGTCAAGGCTATAACAGAGTACCCTCGGCCAGAAACCATTGAACAGCTCCGAAGATTTTTAGGATTGATACATTTTTACAGGGCTAGTATACCCCATGCAGCAGAACATCAATCGCTATTAAACGAATTTTAAAAAGGTGCAAAGAAAAGGGATAAAAACAAAATCGCATGGACACCAGAGAGATACACATACACATATGACAGAGAGCTTACGGCAATATTTTTGGCTATGAAACATTTTAGGTACATGTATGAGGGAAGAGAATTAATAGTTTTTACGGATCATAAACCCTTGACTTTTGCATTTAATAAAATTGAAACAAGTAGCGAAACGCCAAGGCGTACTAGACAGTTATTATTCATCAGTGAATTCACAACGGACATTTGATATGTTAAGGCAGATAGCAATACAGTAGCAGATGCACTTTCGAGAATTGAAACCATACACTGCCCTACAGTAATTGATTACGCGGAATTAGCTTCAGCTCAGGAATGTGATAGCGAATTAGCAGAATTATTAAACGGGAACAATAATAATATTTCATTACAGAAGGTTTTTATGCCGAATTATGATAAACCAATTTATTGTGAAAATAGGTTAAATATTCGTAGACCGTATTTACCTAAAAGTTTCAGGCAAATAGGTTTTCATTCAGTTCATGATGTAAATCACCCAGGTACTAGATCAACGCGAAAATTAGTGGCAAAGCGATTCTTTTGGCCAGGTTTAAATCGCGACGTTGGCCAATGGGTGAAAACATGTATTAAGTGTCAAAAAGCGAAAATAGGTAGACACACAGTATCAGAGTTACAACAATTTCCGAATGCAGAACGATTAAGCCATGTGCGTATATATATTGTAGGCCCGCTACAGACTTGTAAAGATGGGCATAGGATCACGATGATAGATCGATTTACAAGGTGGCCAGAAGCTGTACCAGTGACGGAAATAACGGCGGAGGTAGTTGCTAAGGTATTCTATGAGTCGTGGATATGTAGATTTGGACTCTTTCAAAATAACCACCACAGATGCACAGATGATAGAGCTTCTAAGTGATTCGACGAAACTACTCTGTGACCTACATCATCATAGCTCAGTGACTCGCAGAGCTTTAATTCTCCCGGGCCTCAGTAAGGATCTAAAAGACCTCATGGAAAAGACCCCGGTTTCAGAGTTTTTGTTTGGTCACAAACTGCAAGAAAGGGTTACTGTTTGTAAGGCAGTGAAGAAATCTGCACAAGAAATAAAAAATATTCGCCTCACTGATACATGTTTTAAAACATACCTTGCACCTTGAAGAAGAAAAGCCCGATACGAATCAAAATTTCTAGAGCATAATTCAAAAATTAATTGAAGACGTCAATTCCAGATTTTGTGACCTTCCAAACAATACACTGTATTCGCTTGCTACATATTTGGACCCAAGGTACAAACTAAAGTTTTTTAATGAGATAGTTAACGAGCAAGTTCAGTCCGAACTAATACGCTTGCTAACCCTACATGACTTAATTGTTTCAAGTGGTATTGGTGATTACGAAGCTTCTGCTTCAAAAAAACCTAGACTAGAATCAAATCTGATGAATGATGGACCGAGCACAAGCTTCCAGGTTTCTCTACCAACACAAAGTTTGCATTCCAATTTGGCTATGTTGAAAAATAGTAGTAACGACAAAGAGGAAATAGAAAATGACAGCACGGTTACCAATAGCAACCATATCATATGGAAATCACTAATTAAGCAATATAATAAAGAAAACAGATTACAACTAGATGAAGATCCTTTCCTTTATTATGGTGGAGATTTAACACAAAATGTAAAATTATTGCTCTCATCCTTCGCACTTACTTATCGGCACCGGCAAGTTCAGTACCAAGTGAACAATTACTTAGTTCAGATGGTTTAATTTATGAACCCTTGAGAAATCGTTTGGAAGGTGACAAAGCTGCAAAACTGTTGTTTGTGAATTATAATTTGCCTTTTATTAATTTTGAATACTAGTATGTATGCTATACATTGTATACATGCGTTGTATATTATTTGAAATAAATATTTTTGACTATTACTTTAATAAATCATGAATTAATATTTATCCACTTCCACTTTCACCTCCGCTTCCGCCTCCGTTAACCTCCGCATCCGCGGAGGCGAAGCTCGTCACCTCCGCATCCGTTTCCACCTCTGCTAAAGGGGCCTCCGTTACAACTGTAGTTTTTACTAACATTATGAAACCGGTGATTTTACACCTGAGGTCATTAGGTTTGTTAAATGTCTGATGACATTATATGTCTAGCCGACACATAAAGAGTGTGTACAAAATGTGTCCATTACTAAGAAGTTAGTGGAAAAGCTGGGATTTATAATAAATGCAGAGAAAAGCTGTCTAGTACCTCGGCAGAATTGTCAGTATCTTGGATTTGTGTTAGATTCTGTCCGAAGTGAGATGTCACTTCTTCAGAGGAAGAAAGATACTATTCTTGCAATTATAGAAAGTATACAGTCCCTAAACAAAAATGTAAAATTATAGAATTTGCTCAACTATTAGGTAAACTTATAGCTGCATGCCCAGCTGTGGACTATGGTTGGCTTTATAGTATAAAGTTTATACCAAAGTTTTGGACGCCCATAAGACCATAGCCCTTAAGTCCAATAATGATAATTACAATAAATCCATTTATATACCAGAGGAGATTCTAGTAGACTTAAAACGGTGGTCAAATTACATTCCAATGGGCTATCATAAAATAAAACAATTTAACTTCAGCTTACGAGATTTTTTCTGATGCCTCTCTCAATGGTTGGGTGATAGTATGTAATAATACAAAAGCCATGGCCACTGGACAGATGAACACACAAACTTTCATATTAATTATCCGGAGCTATTGGCTGCATTCAAGGGTTTGAAAACATTTGCTTCTGAACTAGGATACTGTGAAGTTCTGCTGAGGATAGACAACACAACTACCATAGCCTATATTAATAGAATGGGTGGCACTCTTTTCCCTCATTTGAACAGCCTAGCAAGGGAACTGTGGCAGTGGTGTGAGAATATATGGGTATATGCATCTTAAATGCTCAAAGAAGAATACCATCGCAGACAGGGAATCTAGGCGCTCAAATACTGAAATTGAATGGAAACCAAATAGTTTAGCCTACAAAACAATTTAAGACCAACGTCGGGGAACCAGAAACTGATCTATTTGCAAGTAAATTTAATAAAAAATGTAAAAACTATATATTATGGTCTTCTTACCCGGGCGCTTACTCTATAGATGCATTTACTGTAAGATGGAATGGGATTTTTTTCTATGCTTTCATGCTATTAAGACATTACAGAAATTTTATTACAGAAAATTAAAAAAGAG
Organism: Leucoma salicis; assembly: GCA_948253155.1. Taxonomy (NCBI): domain Eukaryota; kingdom Metazoa; phylum Arthropoda; class Insecta; order Lepidoptera; family Erebidae; genus Leucoma; species Leucoma salicis. The sequence continues at coordinate 4,474,855 of OX411811.1, forward strand.
AAAGGGCAACGGGCTTTGTTGTGGTTCCATATTGACCCTCACAGCCGTGGTATCCAACGTTTGACTCAATGGTTATATCTAACAAAATAACACTGGAACAATATGAAGCAGTATGGGACCCAAGTATTGTTCTAAATTACTTATCTGAGCTATTCCCTATTGAAACTCTTAGTTTAGAATTAATAACTAAACAACTGATTACACACTTAGCCCTTGTGACTGCACACAGGAAAACATTGTCCCTCATATGTATAGATAATATATCTGTAAATAGTGATAATATTAACATAAAAATCCCAGATAACACTAAGACATCTGGCCCCAATAGGCCTCAATAAAGATACGATCCAGATCATCCGGAAAGCTATCAATACGAAGGAAACCGGCATAATAATTGACAAAATAAAATAATTCTTGGTTGCTCATCAGAAATAAATAAAGAAAAAATTAAACAAACTAAAATCAACTGATTTAAATGTACACGAAATAAAAAACAAAGACCCATTAGTCATCATAAAAGTCGTATTAGATTATAATACCGATGATGACATCTTAAACGATATAAAAAATCAAAATAAAAAACTTTTTCAGAATATTGAAGAAAAAGACGACCGTTTAAATATACTATACCGAAAACACACAAACAATCCACATACATGCCATCTTGTTTTAAGAACCTCACCTACACTATGGAAAAGATTAATCAAAATACAAACAATACATATTGACATTCAAAGGGTCAAAGTCTTTGATCAATCTCCAATCAAACAATGCTCAATGTGTTTAGCATACGGGCATACCCGTAAATAGTGTTCTGAGACTAACAATAGATGTAGCCACTGTGGAGGTAATCATATTTTCCAAAACTGCACTAAACATAATGAACTACCATTATGTTGTAATTGCAATTCAGCAAAAATAAGCAAGTCTAATCATAATGCATTTAGCAATGACTGCACAATTCAGAAGAAATGGGACGAAATAGCTCGGTCACAAGTCATATATTGCTAAAGTTGCACAAGATAATCAATTCGCTCATTACATTATAGCTCAAGTTAATTTGCAAAGGAAAAATCTTGTTACAACCGAGCTAATGTTTGAAGCAAAAAAAAAGAAATATTACTATTGCACTTATCCAAGAACCTTATGTAGGTGAAATTGGTACAATGAAAGCATATAGTGGAGCAAGAATATTCCAGAATACACAACTAACACTACCAATAATATTGTAATGAAAGCATATAGTGGAGCAAGAATATTCCAGAATACACAACTAACACTACCAATAATATTGTAATGAAAGCATATAGTGGAGCAAGAATATTCCAGAATACACAACTAACACTACCAATAATATTGTAATGAAAGCATATAGTGGAGCAAGAATATTCCAGAATACACTACTAACACTACCAATAATATTGTAGTCGTAAAAGTATGTACTGATACATATGAAACATTTATAATTTCCTATTACTTTGAACCAGACCAGCCAATAGAACCATACTTTGAAATCTTATACAAACTACACCAAGACAATACGTCAGCCAAAATAATTCTTGGTGGTGACGCTAACGCTAAAAGTATTTAGTGGGGTAGTAATACAACTGATAGCAGAGGGGACTCAATGTCAGCTACCCTTCGCGACCTCGATCTTATCTTGAGGTAATAAACTCTGGCAATACACCTACTTTTGACACTATTCGCGGTGGTAGACGTTTTACCAGCTTTGTTGACATAACAGCTTGTTCCGAAGATATAATAAATTTAGCGAATGACTGGCAGGTAATAGAAGATCTGACCAGCTCTGACCACAACGGGATTGTGTTTCAAATCTGCTTAAGTAGACTCAAAGGAATTATCATTAAAAGAACCACTCGTAAATTTAATACAAGAAAAGCAAATTGGAAAAACTTTAAAAATATATTAAACCCACTAATAATAGACAACAATATAAATGAAATTACAGTCAATCAAATACATAATAAAGAAAGCCTAGGTAATTTAATAAATAATTACACACAGATCATCACGGAAGCATGTACATTATCTATACCCAATAAAAAAGATGCTGAACGAATTACTATCCCGTGGTGGTCCCCAGAGCTGGCCAGAATGAAACGTGCATTTGTACTAAGAAACGAAGAATCCGCTGGGCGGTACCATATGGCAGAGAAGAAGTAGTTCAAGACTACTTAAATGAAAAAGAAACATATGAACTGTATGTTAGAGGTCCAAACAAAAAAAACTTCTGCGAAAAACAAAACAAAGAAAATGTATGTGAAGGCATCAATCGCATACTAAAATACACCAATAAAAGAAAAGAAGATTTACCTCTGTCAATAAATGGAGTACCTATAAACAATGATAATTCTGCGAATCTCCTAGCTGAAACTTTCTTTTCAGAAGACAATGAAGAAGATGATAGCTCCGAACAAAAACATTTAAGAGCACTTTCAGAATTCACAAACCTTCCTTCCTATGACACTTTTGAACCCCTCATAACACAAGAAGAACTGCTATCAGCTACCTCATCATATAACGTAAAAAAAGCCACGTGCTGACGGCTTTACAGCTGACATATGCAAAGCAGTAATCGCCAATGATATAAGACTAAACCTGGAAATTTACAACAAGTGTTTTGAACTAACGCACTTTCCCACAATGTGGAAAATGGCTACCGTCATCGCTTTACGTAAACCAGGAAAACCTGACTACACGAGCCCCAAAGCATACAGACCTATTGGCCTCCTACCCGTTATGGGCAAAATATTAGAAAAAATAATTATTAAAAGACTAATGTGGCATCTACTACCGCGTTTTAGTCCAAAACAATATGGCTTCCTACCGCAACGAAGCACTGAAGACTCCCTTTATGACCTAATGACACACGTAAGAAGTGAACTTAAAAAGAAAAAACTCATCACATTAGTGTCATTGGACATAGAGGGAGCAATTATTAATGCATGGTGGCCTGCCATTAAGGCCAGACTTAAAGATGAAAATTGTCCTAGAATGCTCCAAAGATTAATTTGGAGTTATCTTGATAATAGACAAGTAACAATTCGTTATGCTGGCGCGGAATATACTAAAAACACTCACAAAAGATGTGTCCAGGGTTCAATTGCAGGTCCCTTATTATGGAATTTACTCCTCGACTCTTTACTAATAAATCTCACAAATAGGGGAGATTACTGCCAAGCTTATGCAAATGATATAATCTTAGTATTTTCTGAAAATACAGCAGCTGACATCGAGCGACATGGTAATGCTGCTCTCAAACATATTCAAGAATGGGGAGTAGCAAACAAACTTAAGTTTGCACCAACTAAAACTTATGCTATGGTCATCACTAACAAATTACAATACGACATTCCAAGATTGATTATGGGTAGGATGTCCAATCAGATCAAAATACTAGGAGTAATTATAGATAGTGGCCTCACTTTTAGTCCTCACACCACATACATTTGTAAAAAAGCTCTTGATATTTACAAACGTCTATCTTCTGCAGCTAGGGCGAGCTGGGGTCTCCACTCCAATATAATAAAAATAATTTACCGGGCTTACATTAGAACCCATAATTACATACGCGGCTAGCGTGTGATAGCGTATAAAATTATGATTAAAAAAACTCTTAAATACAGCGCAACGATTATTTGCTCAAAGAATTACTAAAGCATATAAAACCATATCACTAAACGCAGCACTGGTACTAGCTGGGATACTCCCTCTAGATATACGCATTAGAGAAAACGCAGCTCTATATGAAGCTAAGAGGGGATTATCTCATCTAGTACCAGCCGGGAGAGATATTGAAAAAAAACATTTATACACGGAAAAACCACACCCCACAACCCATCTCCAATGTAAAATTTTATCCATAGAAAATGAAACTGATATAACATTGAAAATTAATGATGCTATAAAAATTTACACTGATGAAAGCAAAATTGACGGTGAAGTAGGAGCATCACTCTCTCTATGGGTTAATAACACTGAAACATTGTCACGCAAATTTAAGATGTCATCATATTAGTCAGTTTATCAAGCAGAACTACTAGCTATATGTCAAGCCACAAAACTTATCACACAAAGGAAAAAAAAAGAAATATGCTATCATTAGCGACTCCAGAGCGGCCTTAGACACAATAACCAATAATGACTCCCTCCACCCTTTAGCATTTGAAGCACGATCCCACATACTAAACAACATAGCACACAACAAGAACATTTCATTATTTTGGATTAAAGCGCACACAGGCCTAGAGGGTAATGAAAGGGCAGACTACTTAGCTAAAGAAGCAGCATTACGCAGTCATACCAAACACCACTATAACAAATGTCCCATTTCATTCAATAAGAAGAAAATCCGACAAGAATCTATTAATGAATGGAATCAGAGATACCAGGAAGGACTAACTGCTAAGATAACTAAAATATACTTTCCCGATATATGCATTCATACATCCTTACACAAATATTTACAGGACATGGTGGATTCTCCGAATACCTCCACAAATTTAAGTGTAAAGAGAGTCCATCATGCATTTGTGGTGAACCTGGTATCTCAGAAAGCGCAATCCATATAAATCTAATTCTTGCGATATGAGATCAAAGTCGGTTAAGTGGTACATATATTTTATTCTTGATTGATGAGTTAACGTTTGCTGCACGACAAAATCGGCAAACACACTAAGCGCTACATGGTGCGGGTCTTCAGGGACTAAAGTATCAATTGATTTCGTAACAGAAATTAAGTTGTTGCAAAACACCAAGTCCAATATTCGAGCGTTAATATTTTTGTGGGAATTGTATTGAAGCAAGTTACACAGATTCAAGGTATCCAAAAGTCTAACTGAGTTCCTTGTATGTTTTCCGGAGAAAGAGAGGTTCCATCGTCACAGGGAAGCCACGTTATATTAGGCAAATTAAAATCCCCTAGGATTAGGAAATAGTCCGACATATGATTTAACACCACGTCATTCAATTTCGTATAAAAACAAGTCAACTGTGCATGTGATGAGTTACCTAGGTTTTGTTTACATATGTATACCGAGCAAATATGTAGTTTAAAGGACATTCTGGCTACTGTACTACTTAGGGACACCGTAACCCATATGTCTTCAGCAGAAGAACACCAAACATTTTGCTGTTCAGCTACCACCTCCCGCCGAACAGCGTTAAGAACTCCACCCCCTAGTGTTTTCTGGGTATCAGTATAGCATCTGTCGCGCCTATAGACAAGATAACGATCGTCGAACAACTCGCCGCTACAGATATCTTCATTTAGCCATGTTTCGGTCAGGCTTATAACATCATACTTGTTCAAACATACATTTCTATAAAACTAAGAAGCTTTTGTCCGTAAACCACGAACGTTTTGGTAATAAATATGGAAAGCCGCTTTAAAATTAAAATTAAATTAGCAATAGAACAAAATGTGGGTACATAGCTATTTTGAAATGTTGTATTAGGTCTAAAAATATGAGTTGTCGAACAACTGTGCGGACAAGCATAATAAAAGTAATATGTTGTGGACATTAATACATCGACACATAAACAGGCAAAAAGTAGTGATATAAATTTCGCGTAAGTAAGTAATAATTAATGGCATACATACTTATTATAATAAAATTATAGCTATAAGCCAACTTATTTCCCCGTTATCGGATTCGTCGTCAAAAATGGCAGAATTTAATTTAAAAACAGCCATAGCGCTACCCATTATGATCGGTAAGGAACAAGACACCCTGCGGTTGATCGATGGTATACAATTATATAGTTCTATGAATACTGACGACACCAAAAATCATTTAATAGAGTTTGTTATAAAGACACGTTTATCTGAAAGTGCCAAACTACGGTTAAAACTATAGACACTTTGGTTATGCGAAGTTTTTAATACAGAAAAAATCTGCTGCTGCAATTCACTTTCAATTAATAGGTAGCAAACAAGGGCATAGATCTATTGAGCAGTTTGGTAATGAGCTTTTATTATTAACGACTTGAACGAACAATTAAAATCAGTTAAGATGCAGCTAATGGGGCACTCATCCTCATCATCATCACTCAGGAAATAGAAGATCTCAATAGTGAAAATATGCGATTAAAATCTGACCTACAAAAATGTATAAAGACTATCGAAACATATAAAACAATCTGTTTAACGCCTGATAGGAAAAATAACACACCAACGTCCTCCCGCAAAAAAATATCAAAATGCCTTAAAATTACTCCAATCACATATAGAAATGACTCCGAGATCGGCGACAATTTTTATGATAAAGTTAAGTTACCTATGAAGAACAAAGAAACACAAACTCCGAATCTAATTATTAATAGATCGTTTGACCACGGCCTCACAACAGTGTAAAATTGCTACCAAAAAATCATCAGGAGTTACATCGATACTTAGGCGTAAAAATAAACTTTGTATTATAAGCAGTGATTGTACAAAGGGAACTCTGCCTTTAATTGAAGAAGCTTTTTCGAAGCACTTTAACCCTTAAATTGGCAGTGTACTCCACCAAAGACATAGACTTTTTAAAAATCGATTGTAGTACTAATCTAAAAAAAAATACCATTTATTATTATTTTTAGTTTGCAATAATTGTACATATTGGCAGAAAAAATATTTGGATGTGGTAACATCAAAAAATAGCCGTCAAATTCAAAATGTCTTCGAAGCGGTCTGGTGTATCTGCGTCACGGGTAAGCTTTTTCAGTTTTTCTACACTTTTTCAGATGGAACTTGCGGTTATTAGGCTTTAAATTGCATAGGAACATTATAAATGATATCAATCGTTCGTAATTTTATGTGTAAATAATGTAATCGCAATTTTATAAGTTCATAACTTTGTATGTACTCCCTGAATACCGTTGCCAAGTACGTAGTAAAGAACACAAAATAAACTTTGGTATACACGAAGTACATTGCATGAGACTGAGAGATGCAAACTAGTTTTTTTTTGTTGGTTTTTATATAAAATGACTTCGGTTGCGGTGTGGATTGTATGTCATACAGCATGTTCTATTTATTTTTCTGCAGTGCTTGAACCTGACACGATCGCATAAGATTTTAGCGTTGGTCCCGAAAGAAAATGCATGTTCCGATGACAGTTCTAGTTCGGATGACGAATCACACTTCCTTCCACCATCTTCACCTAAGCTCAGCTCTGATCCACCTTCATTAGACTCCTCATTTGAAAGACTGAACATTCTAGAAGACGACCACAACGACTCTGATAACGTATTTGACTGTAACATTGATGATGTACCACTAACACCAACATTTCAAGAGGTTTTTCCGTCTCCGTCAACTAATAATTACGCTGCCATACCAACTTTGAATTCAATTCAATCATTACCCACTCCATCTGTAGAACTTCTGCAGTCACCAGTTCCTAGCACGTCAAAAGCTTCGCCTGTGCCGATCACTAGATCTAAACGTAAAAAGCCTTCAGTAGTAGTCAAAAAGGTTAAGAAAACTAAATTTTCACTGATTTACAGCTGGAAAAAAACTCATTTACGCCATAGGGGCTACGTGGATGAAGGAATACACGAACTTCACGAAACGCAACACAAAACGGTATTGGAATACTTTCGCTGTTTTTTTTCACCAGACATCATTTCAGATATCGTTCACAATACAAACTTATATTCGGTTCAACAACATGGCAAGTCTATACAGTTGACAAATGAAGAGCTAGAAAGGTTTCTTGCTATTGAAATGATAATGGGTGTGGTTCACATGCCAGCATACACTGATTACTGGGCAAGAAAAACCCGATATCCTCTAATAGCTGATGAAATGCCCCTAAAGCGTTACCAACAAATACGCCGCAACATTCACTTTGTGGATAATAGCATGGATAATTCAGATCGCTATTACAAAATACGTCCTGTTATGGAGAAGATCAGACAAAATTGTTTGAAGATAGAGGAAGAAGGGCAGTACTCAATAGATGAAATGATGATCCCATACAAAGGCACGAAAGCTGGGAAAAGGAGGCAGTATATAAAGAACAAGCCGAAAAAATGGGGTTTCAAAAACTTTGTACGCGCCGGGGTTTCCGGCATGATATATGATTTCATTATGTACGGTGGAGATGACACGTTTCGTGAACACACTTTCACAGCCAAAGAAGCTTCACTTGGGGTTGGTGGCATGGTGGTAATAGCATTATGCAAAACAATAAAAAAGAAGCCATCTATCATATACGCGGACAACTTCTTTACTTCTCCAGAGCTTATTTACTTATTGCGAGAAGAATATGGAATATTTAGCCTGGGAACAATAAGAACAAACCGGCTCAGGGGTTGTCAAGATCTGTTACCCTCTGAAAAAGAAATAAAAAAGAAAAGGAGAGGATACAGTACCCAAGTTGTGTGCAATAATAATAAGTTAGCTATCGTAAAGTGGAACGATAACAAGGTGGTAACGCTTATTAGTTCCTACGTGGATTCTCATCCTATTGAAAAGATAAGGAGATACTCGAAGGAAGACAAACGCAAGGTCGATGTTGACTGCCCTCAACTTGTGAAGCAGTACAACAAGCATATGGGGGGCGTAGATTTAGCAGATATGCTTATATCTTTGTATCGGACCCCTTTCAAGAGCCGACGGTGGTATTTGGGTATATTTTCGCAATTGCTGGATATATGCATAAATAACGGCTGGCTTCTTTACAGGCGAGATGGGAGAATTAAAAAGTCTCTAAAAGAGTTTAGGCTTGATTTATTTGAAGGACTTTGTCGGGCTGGAAAACTCGCCAGGTCAAGTGGAAGTATCGAGAAGGTAAAGGGGAAAATAATTCTGAAACCTACAGCTGAACGGCCGGTGGACAGTGTCAGGTACGATGCTGTCTGACATTTTCCCGAATCAGCAAATAAGCAATCACGCTGTAGGTTTTGCAAAGAGGGAAGAACCAAAGTTTTTTGCGTGAAATGCAATATGCATCTGTGTTTTGTGGTAGGAGAAAGTAACAAAAGAAATTGCTTCCGCCAATTTCACACCCAATAAATACATATAGTTTGATAAGAATTATGATAAATAAAGTGAAGATTTAACTAAGATGTGTTTCATTCATATTTTGGCAACGTGATCCACGTAGTACAAACAGAAAAAACGTACTTTACACTACAGTTGGCAATGTACTCCCCGGAGTACATAGATTTTCGCGAAAACTGTAATAGATAGATTTTATTCACTTTTTTTTTCAGTCATCTGGCATCATAATAAACCAGGAAATAACAAAAAATCATTAAGAAGTCAATTAATTTGCCAATTTAAGGGTTAATTATTGTCACTATTTACTAAATAATACTACTTTAAAGAATTTCTTGGCCAATCTTGAGTATAAATTACAAAATTTTACAATGAACGATTATTGTCTAATTTTCATCGGAAAAAACGAGTTGAATAATAGTAACTATTTAAACATCTCAGAAAATTTAAACAATTAGCTTAGAAATGTTACTCACACGAACATTGTTATCTGTACTCCGACTTTTATAAAAGGTGCACTTATACACAATTATAAAGCGGAAATGTTCAATAACCTCCTGTATATAGATTTGAAAAACAATAAATATGGACACTTTTTTGACTGCAACCATACCCTGACACATTATATGTTTTCTTATAATACAGGGAAATTAAATAAATGCGGATGGAAAAACATATATCACCACATCATGGCCAAATTAAAGATATATAACGACCTATTCAGTTCTCAAACTGATTTGATAAATGAGAATATAAACCAAAAACACCCTAACTTAAACAGCGAGAGTGGACACAAGGCTCCTCAGTTTTTTCGCCCATAGTGACTTGTACATATTGCACCAGAATATTGCAGGCTTAAGAAACAAAATCAATGAGCTCTCTGCAAGAGCTAAGGGACAAGCAAACTGACATAGATATAATCTGTGTGACAGAGCACTTTATGATGTTAGGTTATAAAGACCTCTGTATAATTCCTACCTTTTACCTAGCTGCACACTTCTGTAGACTTAATTCTAGTAGGGGAGGATCATGCATATTTGTCAAAAAGGGCCATCTTTGGAAAACCATTCCTGAATCCATAACACTACCTAGCCTTTCTAGTTTTGAATGTTGTGCCATTGATTTGTTCATGTATAATATTGTTGTTGTGTGTATATATCGAATTCCTCAAACTAGTAATCTTAGCATTTTTTTTGAAAGGCTCAACAAAGTTTTGCAAAACATAAATAGACATAATAAAAAACATAAAATTATAATAGCTATTTTAGATATTTTTATATATATTTTTAGCATTTGACATGCTTAGCACTATACATTAAACACAAAGTGAAAAATGTGAAATCGAAAATAACAGTCAGGAGCAGGATTTGAACCTGCATCTTCTGGATACCGTCCAGATGCTTTACCAATTCAGCCATCCTGACAATTGCTCCTGACTGCTAATTTCGATAACACATCATACTTAACGTCTTTGGGTGACGCCTGCGCCATCTGTCGGACGTATTTTCATACATTATACCGACCAGGTAAACTTAATTTTACAATTAAGATTTTACCTAATAATGACGCAAACCCTTTAAATATTTTAGATATTTTTATATATATTTTTAGCATTTGACATGCTTAGCACTATACATTAAACACAAAGTGAAAAATTAATTATAATAGCTGGTGATTTTAGTATTAATATTTTAAATCATAATAATATCACATCTGAATTTGAATGTTTATTGCTGAATTACAATTTGAAATTAGAAATAAGAAATCCTACCAGAAAAATTAGTGGTACATGTATTGATAATTTTGCTCATAATTTGAGCCACAAGTGTAAATCGAGTATATTAGAGCTAGCATTATCTGATCACACCGCACAGTTATTGCAATGTCGTGTCAATGGTCAAGTAGACGCAGATACTATTGCAAAGAAAACCTTATAAAATTTAAAAATTGTATAAGTAAGTTGACTTTTTCGGATATGTATTTAACTGAAGATCCAAATTTAGCATATAATACCTTTTGTGATTTGTTTCAATTATAATTGTAACCATAAAGGTGCAAAGTAAAAGTAAATGGGTCTCACGTGGAATAAAGGCATGTAGCATTAATAAAAGGAAACTAAACTTCTGTGGCAGTATAGGAAAAACCCTAATGTAGAGAATAAAAATAAACTTATACAATACTCAAAAACATATAAAAAAATTAAAAAACTGACTCAGTTAGCTCAAAATACATATGCTATGAATATGTCAAACAATAAAGTAAAAACTGCATGGAGGATTATTAATAGATCAAAGCAATATAAACCATTTGATTCTATAACTTCTATAAAAGTACACGATGAAATCATCACTGATCCTAGTATAAGGTGTAACGCTTTCAATAATTATTTCATTGATAAAATTGTTCCCGTGTCTGTCCCAAATAAGAGACAGTCAATTTCATACGTACTTTATAGACAAAAGTCTATGTTTATGAAACCCTGCTTGCCCCTTGATGTATTGCACATTATTAAGAACCTAAAAAATACAAATAGCGTAGGTTACGATGGAATCTCCACCAGGGTTATAAAATATATAGCTACAGATATCTGTCAACATATTAGTCATATTATAAATTTAAGCATTGAAACTGGTATTTTTTCTGACAAATTAAAAACAGTTATCCTAAAACCGTTGTACAAAAAAGAATGTAGACATAATATGGCTAATTATAGACCCATTGCTCTGGTGTCTATTCTATCTAAGATATTTGAGAAATATCTACATAATAAAATAAATGAGTACGTCGAAGCAAATGGCATTCTATTAAAAGAACAAAAAGGTTTTCGAAGTGATAAGACGATATATATGGCTATATACGATGGCTAAATTGGCAAAGCATCTGGACGGTATCGAGGAGATGCAGGTTCGAATCCTGCTCGTGACTGTTATTTTCGATTTCACATTTTTCACTTTGTGTTTAATGTATGTTGCTAAGCATGTCAAATGCTAAAAATATATATAAAAATATCTAAATATATATGACTTCTTAGAATTAATTATGAATAATGTTGATAATAGAATACCTGTATGTTGTATATACAAGGATATGACGCAAGCTTTTGATTACGTTGACCATAGGATACTCCTACATGAGCTAAATGCATATGGTATACGTGGTAATGTATTAAAATTAATTGAATCATATTTAGAAAACCGGACTCAATATACTGAAATATCTCGAATAAATACTCAAACAAAAAAAGAGGAAGTATATCAATCAGAGGCACGCAAAATAACATATGGAGTTCCCCAAGGTAGTGTACTTGGACCACTTCTATTTTTACTGTACATAAATGACTTACCCAATGCAACGGAAGCCTATTTGCGGACGACAGTACAGTTATCATAAAATGCAAAGACAGAAACACATATAAATCTGATATAAACTATATGCTGAGATCAGTTGTTGACTAGTTAGACCTAAATAATTTAAAGATAAATACGGAAAAAACTTTGTTAATGCATTTTAGTCAGCGTATTCGAGCAATGAATGACTTAAGGGTGAGTATAAATGATCAATCTATAAAGCAAGCAGAATCAAAAAATCAAGAAGCAGAATCTACAAAATTTCTGGGAATAATAATAGATAAGAAATTAACCTGGAAGCCGCACATAGAGCAAGTATGCAAAATAGTTAGTAAGTCCGTTTATGTACTCTATAAATTAGCGGATATTGTAAATGCAAATACTCTTTTGACTGCATATCACGGTTTAGTAGGGTCGGTGCTATCATAGCATATGGATATCTAATGGAATAATTTTCTGAGGTAACTCAACAGACAAGATAATTGCATTTTCTTTTTATTCCTCAAAATTTAAAACCTTAACAAAACAGTTCTGAACACCATTAAACCTCGCAGAGGTTTGTCTTGGCGTTTCATTCCCGATCAAGTTTAAAGCAATACAGTAAAATACATATCAGCTAAATATTATGCGTATACATAAATAACAAATCAACAATGAACCGGGTGATCCCGAGCGCTTACCTGCTACAGTGTGACGTCACGTCACTCGGCTGCACGCGAACAATAGTCGCTGGCAGTTGCTCGGACCCCGGTACTTAAATACAGCGTGCTCCGAATTACTCCAGTTTATTTAAATAATACTGTAGTAACACTTATTTAATGTAAGTTATTTTTATTAAATCTCGAGTTTCTATTGGTAAATTATTGATTAGCAAAGGAATTAAATATTGTGAATTACGTTTGCCATAAATATTTTTAAACATAGGTAATACGAGTTTTTTCTTAGATATGTTTTTTGTTATTATTTTATGTTTTATTTCATGTTGTATTTCAGTTCTAAAAAATTGCTCTTTTAATAAGCAATAATGTACTTTATCCTGTATAGGCACCTCACAATATTTAAACAGTCCTAGTGGATTTAAGGCTCAGAAACGATGCGTAAGAGCAATGTTCTCCCTAAGAATGACTGAAAGTTGTATGCCATATTTTAAAAAGCATAATATTTTAACACTGCCTAGCCTTTACGTATACGAAGTATCTGTCTGTGTAAAACCTAACCTACACTTATTTGATTTAGCATCAGAGGCCTTCAATCGTCAGCAACGCGATAAGAACAGGATATGTATACGTAGAACAAACACTACTCTTATGTATAACAGCATATTTTCTATGGCACCAATAATTTATAATAAATTGCCGAAAGATCTTAGAGACAAATGTAAATATATTTAAACTAAGGTTAAAGAAATTATTAAATGAAAAATGTTACTATAGTGTCACTGAATTTTTATCAGACATATTATAAAGAGTGTGTTTAGCAAATAAGGGGACCTACTAATATTACATTTACTATATATAATTTTTATTTTTTATTATTATTATTATTATTTCATTACATCTTTGAAATTTGTTTGATAATAATGACTTTATTGCTATTTTATGACATATATTATTATATTTTATCACAATTACTTTATGACATTGTTTTAAATCCTAAATTTATTATTATTAATAATTTTGTTACGTAGATTTCATAAAAAATGTATTTGACATATCATCAATTTTTTTTATTCAAAAGTATTTTATAAATTTGCACACCTCCGAGGTAACAGCGCACATTCAAATTATCTTTTTATCAACTATGTATACCTGATTTATGCAAATAGAAATGATTTGATTTGATTTGAGCTGGAAAAACTTTTTGTTAATTTAACGATTGCACAGGCAGACGGAGATGATTCAAAGTTTTCTACGTTACGTCCCATAAATGAAAAATTGGCAATTAAGCGTTTTTCTGACGGATTAAGTAATACTCGCCTCAGCACAATTGTAGCATCCCGACAATTGGATTCCTTACCAGAAGCTATTAGAGTAGCGATTGACGAGCATACCTTATCTTCAAATGAAGACCACGAGGTCATGAACTAGGTCATAACCACAAAATCGGTTTTATTATAATCGTGGTAATCATAAATCACAGTCAAGTAGAGGTAATAAAACTTTCCCACAGAATTATTATAATCGTAAGCAAAACGTAAATATAACGCGACGCCATCAAAAGTGACAGATACTAAAAAAATATTAACTTGTTACAAATGCAAACAAAGTGGCCACTTTAGAAACCAGCGTCCATTGTTGCAGAAAAATAAGCAATCAAATGCTTTTAGTGTGGTATTTTTGAATGGAAAATATAGTAAACATGAGTGGTACGTCGACTCCGGCGCAAACGTACATATGACGGCGATAGAAGATTGGATAAACAATGCAGATTACTCGCCGAGTTTATCAAGTATTACTGTTGCGAACAATACAGTTGTGCCAGTTTTGTGTTCAGGAAACGTACAGATAACGACAAATTGTAACTTCGAAATCACAGTTAAACATGTGCTATGTGTGCCAAGTTTAACTACAAACTTGTTATCAGTGAGTGAACTAATCAAAAATGGCAACAGTGTAATTTTTGATTCAAACCACTGTTACATACGTAATAAGAATAATGTGTTGGTAGCAACTGCAGTGTCAACTAATGGTGTTTACAAGCTTCAGACTAAAGAGGCAGATTGTATGTTAGCAGCACAGACAGTAGCAAGTGCAGAGATGTGGCACCGGAGGCTAGCACATATTAACAGTAGTGATTTGAACAAGATGAAAAATGGGACAGTGAATGGATTGACATTTGAAGGTACTAGTGACATTACGAAGGATAAATGTGTGATATGTTGTGAAGGCAAACAGACGAGATTACCATTTTCACATGCGACAGAAAAGAGTACTGAGACACTACATATAGTACATTCTGATGTATGTGGTGCTATGGAAAGAAAATCCATTGGCGGAGCCCGGTATTTTCTGTTGTTTGTGGATGATTATAGTCGCATGACTTTCATATATTTCTTAAAGAATAAAGATGAAGTATTCAGCAAATTCAAAGAATTCAGAATGATGGTTGAAAATCAACAGAATAAAAAAATAAAGATCCTACGAACAGACAATGGTTGTGAATTTTGTAATAAAGAAATGAAGAATTATTTGATAACAAATGGTATCATTCACCAGAAAACCGTTGCTTACACGCCAGAACAAAATGGTGTTTGTGAAAGAGCAAATCGAACAATTATTGAGAAAGCAAGATGCATGATGTTTGATGCTAAGCTTGGAAAACAGTTCTGGGCAGAAGCAGCAAACACTGCTGTATATCTTAAAAACCGCTCAACAACTACGAGTCTTGAAAACATGACACCATATGAAGCGTGGTACAAAAAGAAACCAGATGTAAGTCACATTCGTTTGTTTGGAAGCCTGGTAATGGCTCACATACCCAAAGAAAGAAGATTGAAATGGGATAAAAAAGCTGAGCAGTACATTCTTGTCGGCTATGCGGAAAATGTAAAAGGATATCGTGTTTACTTTCCAAAGAAAAATGAAATTACCATTAAGAGAGACATAATAGTGATGGAAGGAAGACAGGGAATTGAAAAAACAGAAGAGAAAGCAATTTGGATTCAGAATGAAAAACAGAACTTGATCCAAAGAGAGGAAAGTGAAACAACACATGATGTGCTGGAATCTAGTATAGAGAGCAGAGATTCAGTGGGGGATAATATCATGATGAATGAATCCCTGGCTAGTACCAGTTCTGATTCATCGGCTTATATGGATCCATATGAGACTATAGTTAACACTTCAGTTGACTCAGTTATATCAACAGATATTTCATCAAGTGAGTTACAAGCTCTAGGAGGTGGTGAAGTAGTTGATAATAAGAGAGTGAGAAGACCACCAACTCGTTTTGGTTACACAAACATGTTTACTTCAAATAACTTGCCAGGAGCCGAGGAGATTGACTTCTCTGAAGCGATGTGTGGACCTGAAGCAGAGCAAAGGAAGCTGGCCATGCGTGAGGAGTTGCAGGCATTTGAGTGCAATGAGGCATGGGAACTCATCGATGTACCAAGTGATACTTCAATAGTGCAGAGCAAGTGGGTTTTGAATAAAAAGTTTGATGTTAACAGTAAAGTGAGATATCGTGCTAGATTGGTGGCTAAAGGCTTTTCACAACGAAGTGGTATTGATTACGAGGACACTTTTTCTCCTGTGGTAAAACATTCTACCTTAAGAATGCTATTTGCTCTTAGTGTACAATGGTGTATGAACATAACACATCTTGATGTGACTACTGCATTTTTAAATGGACATTTAAAAGAAAATATTTGTATATCTATTCCTGAAGGTTTTGAATGTAAAGATAAAGGTAAAGTTTTAAAACTTAAGAAAGTCATTTATGGGCTTAAGCAATCATCTTTAATGTGGTATGAAAGGGTTAGAGATTGTTTAGGTAAATTAGGTTTTAAAATTAGTTGTCATGAACAGTGTTTATTTAAAAAATTGTGTACTGATGTTAAAATAATAGTAGCAGTATATGTCGATGATTTTTTGATATTTTCTACATGTAAAAATGAGACAGAACAATTAATTAGTGTATTAAGTGCGGAATTTAAGATAAAGGATCTAAGTTGTGTAAAACGCTGTTTAGGTATGAGAATAAATGTAGATAAGAAGTCCAATACCATTACAATAGATCAACAACAGTACATAGAACAGTTGTTATTGAGATTCAGAATGTTTAACTGTGGATCCATAGATACTCCTATAGAATGTAAGTTAAATCTTAAAAAGGCAGAAAATTGTGTGTCAAGTGTACCCTATCAAAAACTTATAGGTAGTTTAATGTACTTAGCTGTCATGTCTCGACCTGATATTTCATATTCCATTAGCTATTTGAGTCAATTTAATAACTGTTATAATGAAACTCATTACAATCATGCTAAAAGAGTATTGAAGTACTTACAGAAAACCAAACATTATTGTTTAAAATATAGTAAAGATAATGTAGAGTTAAAAGGTTTTGTTGATGCTGATTGGGCTAGTGACACACTGGATAGAAAGTCTTATACTGGCTTCTGCTTTACCATGTGTGGCTCAGTGATATCATGGCAGAGCAGGAAACAGAAATCGGTTTCTCTGTCTAGTACAGAAGCTGAGTATGTAGCACTGTCAGAAGCAACTAGAGAAGCTATATATTTAAGAAATTTGTTTCATGAAATCACAGGTAAATTATGTACTGTTATGTTACATTGTGATAACCAGAGTGCATTAAAATTGGCAACCAGCCTCCAATCACTCAATAGAACAAAACACATTGATGTACGATATCATTATGTCAAAGATGCTATAAAGAATAATTTAGTTTAGGTTACGTATATCTCTACTAAAGATATGCCTGCAGATTTGTTGACTAAAGGCTTGTTATCAAATAAACATCATAAATTCTTAGAAATGATAGGTCTTGTTCCTCAGTAAAAATTTTAATTAGGTTAAAGATTTTATGTTTTAAGTTTATTGTAATACTTTGTTAAGTAGGGGTGTTACATTTTAGTAACAAAAAATTACTACTAACGCCATCTATTGTACCTATTGTTAAAAGTAATGTACCAAGGTTAATAAAGTCAGTTGCAAATCAAAAGAGCACGTTTTAAGAATATATACGTGGAAACTCACGGGGACGAAGTTTCGTTTCCCCGCGCATCGCGTAACAGTAATGCCGCGCAAAACATAGTTCCGCGAAACGGTAATAACAATCGTTCAAGTGTTAGGTATATTTCGCAACAGTTGCAGGAACCGAATAAAGATAATACACCAGGAACTAGCAATGAGTTTTTTCGTCCCTTTAATGAGTGATAATGTTTTTAATTATAGTAAGAGTAGTATAATAAATCTTAACATAGTTTCGTGTGGCCACACAATTTTTTTGATTGATAGCGGTGCAACTTAATGCACTCTAAAGTATGAATGTTTGAATCAATATTTATTAAATAAGCTTTGTTACGATATAATTACTATAAAAGGCATAGGAGGACAGTTAGTGTCCGAAGGTTACATTTACTTAGATTTAGTATATAATGGAGTAGTTTTTAATCAACAGTTTTATGTTTTAAAGATTTTGCGTTGCTTAACCGATGGAATTATAGGACACCATTTTTTGAAACGGTATGGAGCCGTCATTGACTACAATAAGGTGACCTTAACTTTACTACGGATATTACAGTTTGTATTCGTTTAGAACAGGATAACACGTTCAAATACGTTATCCCACCCCGTTGTGAAGTAGTTAGGTACATTCCTTGTAGTTTTAACGAAGATATTGTAATAAGTACTGAAATTAATTCAGGTGTTTTTGTAGCCGGCTTAATAGCAAGGCCAATTAATAATTATATACCCGTGAGGATTTTAAACACAAGAGAGGAAGACATATCCATCGACTTATCTAATCTATGTATCAATTCGTTAAATGCGTTTGACGTATGTAAATTTAACGAGGAATACAATTCGGTAGATCGGATTAAGACTCTTTTTGACTTACTTGATTTAAACTGTATGAATAAGGGAGAAAAAATAAGTATTGAAAATATATGCGCAAAATACGCTGACGTTTTTCACTTGCCAGGAGATAAATTGTCAGTCACAAATTTGTTGGAACATTCTATCACTTTAAAAGATAATGTAACTCCAGTTTACGTAAAACCGTATAGGATGCCACATAGCCTTAAAAAAGAGGTTCAACTCAAATTCAAGATATGAAACAACGATATTATTGAGGAAACTACGTCCGAACGGTCATGTCCGTTATTATTAGTGCTAAAAAAAGCGGATAAATCAAATAAAAAAAAATGGAGACTTGTTATAGATTATCGTCATTTAAATACGAAAATAAAAGATGATAAATTTCCATTGCTCAATATTATCGAAATATTAGATTCCCTATCAGGTAGTGTTTACTTTTCTAAATTAGATCTTTCACAAAGTTATTACCCATTTTCACTGAACGGAAATTCCCGAAAATATACATCTTTCAGTTTAAATAAAATGTATCAACTCTCCCTAGATCAAGACTCGCGTAAATGTACAGCTTTTACAGCCGACAGACAGTATCGAATGAAACGCTGTCCTATGGGTCTTAAAACAAGTCCCAGTGCATTTTCAAGACTAATGACCATAGCAATGTCAGGTCTTAATTATAAGAAGTGTTTTTATTACTTGGATGACGTAATATGTACCGGAAAATCGCTGGAAAACCATAATAAAAATCTCAAAAATATGTATATTAAATCGTTTAATAAGAGTTAATCTAAAATTAAATCCAATTAAATGTGAATTTTTAAGACATGAAATTGTATACTTAGGTCATAAAATAACATCAAATGGTACTTATCCTGATACAACTAAAATTTAAACGTTGCAAAGTTACCCAGAGCCAGCATGTGCCGATGATGTCAAGTGTTTTGTCGCGTTTGCAAATTATTATAGAAGATTCATACAGAATTTTGCCGCTATTGTTTATCCATTGAATATTTTATGTAAAAAAGGGTGCTAAATTTATTTGGTCATCGGAATGTCATCAGCATTTGAAAAATTAAAATTATCTTTAATGAATCCTCCCGTTTTAGAGTATCCTGATTTTTCGGAAAATAATATCTTTAAATTACAGACAGACGCATCGAAGATAGTGTTAGGTGCAATATTATCAAATAATAATGGAAGAGTCACAGCGTATGCTAGCCGTAACTTAAAACCAGCCGAAATGAGCAAGTAGTTCTAATTCTATGACGGGATATCCCGTCATAGAATTAGAACTACTTGCTATCGTGTGGGCAATAAACCATTTCAGACCATATTTATACGGTAGAAAATTCAAAATCTACACCGATCACAGACCACTAGTTTATTTATTTAACTTGAAAGACCCTTCTAGTAGTTTAACGAAATTTCGATTATATCTAGAGGAATATGACTTTGAAATAGAATATGTTCCAGCCCGAACCAATGTAGCTGCAGATGCATTGAGTCGAATTTCTGTAACATGTAAAGACTTGAAGAGCATACATGAAAATGTTGTTAATATTTTAACAAGAAAACAATACAAAAACCTATCGTTGTCACGAAAAAATAAAAATCTAAACAATGAGTTTTCGTCAGCTGACAGGTCTGATCAACCAGTCGCTGTAGAGATCCTCAGAAAACCTGATGGTTTAGTAGAACTCGTTTTTTGTGAGGACTTCCAAAAAGTTTTACAAACCAAAAATTATATTATTTCAGATGCAAAGCTTTGTATATTTGTTCCATCGCATTCCGCGATATATCTAGACTCACGATCGTTATCAACTATAACAGTGTTGGCGAGGGATTTAGATGCATTTTGCAAAATACTAATGCTAGCACCATAAATATTTTACTAAGTGAAAGTAAACAGTTGCAACTGAACTTACCTCGTTTCATAGTAGTAAAAGACATAACGAGAATTTATGATGACTATGACAAAAGAGTGATCCTTAACGATTTTCACTTATTACCTATGTCTTCGGATGTGTCAAAGTACGTAAAAAGGTGTAAGGATTGTCAATTACATAAATATACTAATAAAAATATTAAGGAACCAATGGTTATTACGCCTACAGCTAGCTCGGTATTTGATAGAATTAGTTTAGATTTAATGGGCCCCTTAGAATTAGATAATTATAATAATAAATACATTTTAACTATACAATGTGATCTATCAAAATTTATAGAAGCATACCCAATACAGCGGAAGGATACAGTTAGAGTTTCAAGCACATTTGTAAATAAATTTGTTCTACGGTATGGTATACCGCGTGAAATATTAACTGATAACGACAAAGAATTTATGTCATCTGTTTTAAAACATACATGTGATTTATTAGGTATAAAGAAATTAAACTCCACACCTTATCATCACCAAACTTTAGGTTCTATAGAAAATTCTTCTTCAAGGTCGATCCATATTAATATAACGTTGCTAAATATGTTGTCGCGTAGTACTAAGTAAGCATCATTGTATTACCTAGTCTTAAGTATTATTTGTAACTGAGAAATAAATATCATTTCATACGATAGTGACGTACACTCATTCCTCTCTACGTAACTAGAACCTATATACACCATTATAATTTTTTGACAGCTTGACTTGTCTCTCAACCAACAACAGGCCAGCATGGAACTACGGTTTTAAGCCCTTCTCCCTTTTGAGGGCGCCCGAGCTCAACAGTCAATATTGGGCTGAACGTAACAAAGAGATCTCTTTCTTAAGATTCACAAAAGTTATTTTTCACATTTGGATTGAAATAAAGATGACTTTGGCTATATCGGGTTCTAAGCTACAAAACAAATACACGGAAACTCACCAAACAAGTTCTCCTGCCAATAGCTCTCCTCACTCTCTCTACGTCAACAGTCATGGTGTCAGGGTTTACAGGTATTGTTTTGACAGACAGTCCTAGATACTGAGCAGCCTTGTCAAATGCCGAGTGTATAGTGGATGGTACCACTATTTGAGGGTTGGAGATGCCCTTGCTGTACGCCAAGTCTCTGAAGGCTTTGCAGGCCATTATTATTGATTCTGTACCTCCTGTTGTTACCTGGAATACAAAAAAATCAAATTAGCAATGTCTGGCTGGCCAAAGACCCCTGCTCAGTAAGGTGGAGAAACAAATATTGTGTCCATAAACATATTTAAGGTCGAAGACAGAGAATTTCGGAAATGAAAAAAAATAGGAATAAATTATTTGTGATAGTGGAAAAGGGAAACTTTACAGTAAGCATCGTATTCTGCTTGCAGTAAGTTCTCTTTTCTACTTTCACTAATAATTTGTTATTTAAAGTAGCCCTGCATGTCAAGCCGGCTTTAGAATTGTCCCACCCCTCTCCACCCATGGGAGTCGTAAAAGCCGACTGAGGGAATACCGGAGGAGTGGGCAGCAGCACTCCTTCGAGTATTAACAACATGCACTGCGATCGCCAACCCGCCTGCCAAGCGTGGCGATTACGGCACTATCCCCCATTTGGGGAGGCCTATGTCCAGCAGTGGACGTTAAAAGGCTGATGGATGGATGGAGCATGTCAAGTGCGTATTTTAGCACTAGATCAAAATATGAAAGAAATAAGAAAAACACGGGGAGATTTTTATAAAACTGTTAGATTTTTTATAACTTATTTACGGCAGTGGATACAAGCAATTAAGCCTATCTAACTGCTAGTCTTATTACTAATTAAATATTTGTAATTTTCCTACTGTATTTATAATAAAATTATATAAAGGTTTGTAGAACAATGGGTTGGATAATATTTCTTGTACGTTCATAAGCGCACTCACTTTATGATTTTCACTTAGGTATAGACATTAAAGCAGATACCAAAAGTAAGCATTGCGTTTTAAATTTTTTGAGACTTCATTAAAACGTGATTAATATCGACGATTTCGCCCCTACATAAATCGCATTTTGCTTCTGCTTCGGATATTATTCATTAGACGTGCTGGCGTTCTGCAGTGGTCGAATTACAGACGGTTTATACAGGTATCCGATGGCATATTATACACTTTGGATTGCTTTGAATAGAGCTCACGATGACTAATGACAGTGGCAGTGAGGGGTGCGGGGTATTATTCGACGGGTGAGTGTTGTGGGTTGTTTAGTAGATTTGTTCTTGTTTGGTCACTAAAGGGAGTGCTCCGAACTAGTTGTTTTTACCAAATGAACTAGTTTGGACATCTAGTTCTGATCTTACTTAGAACTTTTTGATGACGTAGATGCACTGTGTAGCTATTTTGTGACTGATAAAAAGCGCGTAAAAAAATATGCTAATGGAAATATGAAATATGGTTGGAATATATACAATATTTCACGCATTAATTTATTGTATAATAGGAATAAGGAACTTTAATTACATACTTTATTTGAAACAAATATTTGATTTCCTTTAATACTTTGCAGACATCGGATTATCATTTTACCTAATTTTTCAAGAATTTTATGTTTACTGCAATGTACCTATTATTATATTATATATATATACTATAATATTTTAAACCTTAGAATGACGTAATTAAAAATCAAATATTTAGACCTATATTTACAAAACAAATAAAATCATGATATAAAAGAGATAGGTAGGTCAGTTACTGAAAAATCATCAAAAATTACCGGAATAAATTGAAATTTGGATGGTGGCTATTTTAGGTAGAAGACGTCCACTAAAAACGGAACTTTGGAGGTAAAATGGGGGCCAAGTTTGTATGGAAAAACAATAGATATTGAAGAGATATTATGGCACGAAATTCCATAAAAAAGAATGAGTGAAATGGACTGAATTTCACATTTCTATAGGAAGTAGTTTTACGCAGTGGAAACTGCGGGTTACCATTAGTATCATTTACATATTTACAATTATTCTATACTAGAATTGGACCACGACTGCGTCACGGTCTAATGCTAGCCTTGAGCTCTTAATGCGAATTTTGATACCTCGAGTTACATTGTTTCAATTTCCGTACGGATTCCCATTGTTTTGAAAGTAAAATTAAGCCTAGGTTGATATTTTATTTTTATTGGTAAAAGAATTTTCAAAATTGGTTATATAAATTTTGAATGTATTCGGTACCAGCGGCCCGTCCCGGCTTTGCACGGGAAGAGATTTATTTTTTAAACATTTTGGGATAAACGTAAAGTAAATGTGTCTTTATACAGAACATAAGTAGTTTTTTTTTTCAACTAGTACTTATATAACCT
Source organism: Leucoma salicis (assembly GCA_948253155.1). Classification (NCBI taxonomy): domain Eukaryota; kingdom Metazoa; phylum Arthropoda; class Insecta; order Lepidoptera; family Erebidae; genus Leucoma; species Leucoma salicis. The sequence goes on from OX411811.1 coordinate 4,499,009, forward strand.
ACCTACAAAAAACATCTTTCCTAGTTACAATATTAGTAAATGTAGCTCAGGATGTTACTCAGGGATAATGTTGCATTCAAATGGTGAAAAAAATTTTTAAATCGTTCCAGTAGTTTTTGAGTTTATTCGTTACAAACATACAAAAATGCAAATATTTCCTCTTTATAATATTAGTGTAGACTTACAAACAATCAAATCTTTCCTCTGTTTTAATATTGGTATAGAAATACATAATTCTATTTACAAGTTGCTATGCAAAAATAATAACTGCAACACTTTTTCGGGCTTTAAATGTCCTGCGTTGGTTTAAAACTTGCCCTGCATTGGAGAATACTCTTTCACAGGGCACGGAAGTCGCCTGTATAAATAATAAATATTCACGGACATTTTTCACTCAACGTCCTCTGGTCCCAAACTAAGCTTAACGCTTGTGCTATGAGTACCAGATTAGGTACGGATATAATACATAATATTTTTTTTGTAAATACATACATAAAATAAATAGAAAACACCCAGACGCAGTACAAATATCTGTGTTCATCACACAAATAAAGTGGGAATCGAACCCACGACCTCGTGCACGGAAATCGGTTACACTACCGACTACGACACGAGGCCCGTCAAACCCACAAACTTTTTTAAAAAAAGGTGCGTGTATATAAGTTTACTGCTCTGCCACCACTGCAGAGGATCTTCTTTCTATTTATATACTCCTCCGCAGCTACAGCGTTTTGGGGTCAAGTAATTGTTAACATTTCACTGTCAAAGTCATCCCAAATACTGTCCCTTGGCTTGAAGTTTATGTAGCGGAAGGTGTCGGTAATTCTACGGGGAATTGGGCTCTAGCCTCAAAGCAACGAGTCGCTGGCTATTTTAAACGCTTCGTCGGTCCTGAACCCCCTTCGTTTAAACCGCGGATCCAAAATTGTGCACTCTGAATATAATTGGTGCTTTTCTAGTTCGTAAAACCTAGTGCGTATTTTAAGATCTAATTCTTTAATTAAATTGCCAATTGCCTCGTAGTCATGATGTTCAGATATTTTCTTTGTGAGAGTGTCTAGATAACAACTGTACGAAAATTAGAACTTTAGACAGCGTTACATAATTTTCACCGCAAATTTAATTTGTAATCTCATAAAACGTGTAAAGAATGGAAATCACTTTCTCTATAATATTGGCCATTCTTGTATCTGCAACGATAGGTAATTTCTTCACAACACTAAAGTGCTTATCATCTTTTTAGACAAGTGCGTGTTGGACCACTAGGTTCAACGAATGAGCGAAGCAACCTATCGACCTCCACTCACCCATTCTTAAAAGCGAATAAATTCGTGATCGTGTCTTTCATTATACCGTAAGCATCCCCGCTAGACACAACATAAATTTGTATTATAATCTATGTAATGAGCAGTAACAGCTATAAAACTTTGATTTTTTATGGATGTCTTTCTATTTGTACCGAGACATGCAGCATGCGTATTCTTCGGTTTTACCTGAACAGTATCAAAAGTGGTCATGTATGTCTTAGGTATCAAATTAATCGACAATGTTTTTCTAGTAGGAAGCTGGTAACCGGGGCAATTTGACACCATTTCTATTACCTATTTGAATTCGGGTTCCTCTACACAAATGTATGTGTTATGTACGTTCACTTAAAACTCGAGAACCGTTAGCCCTATTGATATGAAACTTTGCACACATTTAGAGAGTGACGTGACGAACATAGTTACCTTAGTGCCGGATAGGTGGCTCTTGTGGCAGTGACTTTTATCTTTTGAACCATAAGTCGAATTGATATTAAATTTTGTACGTATTAAAAATGGTTGTTTTTTTTAGGTGAAGCGAAGCGCACCTGGCACCAGCTAGTATACCTAACTAATACGCCTATATAGCCTATTACAGCCATTTTTTCTCAAATATCTTGAATGTACAGACAAATTATAATTTGTAAATAAGGAAAAAGAGTATTTTAGTAGGAGCGGGAATCGAACCTGCGTCCCTTCCTTTCCGGGGAAGTGCTCTAATCCATTGAGCTATCGTACTATTTCTAGAAATACCGAATTTCCTCATCACATTTGTCATAACGACCAACGCTCTCTATCGGCAATGCATTTACATGCATTCATCCAATGTAGTAAGGACGTCAAGTGCTAAAATATATATCAAAATGTTTGAAAAATTACGCCATCAAATAGTATGAATTTTAATTGCAAAATTAAACTTACTACATTGGATGAATGCATGTAAATGCATTGCCGATAGAGAGCGTTTGTTCATTAAGACAAATGTGATGAGGAAATCCGGTATTTCTAGAAATGGTACGATAGCTCAATGGATTAGAGCACTTCCCCGGAAAGAAAGGGACACAGGTTCGATTCCCGTTCGTACTAAAATACTCTTTTTCCTTATTCACAAATTATAATTTGCACTTTAAGAGTAGCTGAGCACGTCAAGTGCTAAAATCAAAATGTACAGACACAGCTCTGTTACAGCTTTATAATAGTATAGATTTTATACAGACTTGTAGCTAACGCAAAACCTCTTAAGGGCGACTTTGGTTCAACACTGACAACTTTTGTTTTACGACTTTTTCTAATTCATGAATGTTAAATAACTATAGTTAAAGTGGCTTCTAACGAAATTTTGTATGACATGGATAAAACTTTTTGGTCAGATCCCCAGTAATTCCTGCCAAAGAACGTATAATCTTCAGGGTTTTTAGAAATTTTTTGTAAAACTAGTTTATATGGATTTCAAATTTTAACTTTAAATCTAAACACACCCCTAGAACCTTATTACTATTATTAAATACAACAGGATACGTCTCATGTGAACAACTTTCTTTCTAAAAATCATAGCTCCACTTTTATGTAAATCTCTAGGTTAGAGTAGTTATAAAATCTAAGAATTTGACTAAGACCATTGTTAAGACTCTTTATAACATTATTTAAATTATTATTTATAGGAGATGCAACCATGTCATCAGCAAATAACAAACATTTAACAGAGGGGTCTATTAAATATTTATTAATCTGTGCTACATAGAGATTATACAATATTGGAGAGATACTCGCACCTTGTATTATGCCTTTGAATTGTTGTGTTATGTACCTTGTGTTATGTCTGGGACCATGTACATTATTGAATTTAATATACACTGTTCGATCATATAGAAATGTAAATATCCATTTGCAGATTTTGTCCGGTGTGAACCCAAATCACTGAGAATTTCAATTAATATTGAAGGATTGACATTATCAAAAGCTCCACTTACATGAAGACAGGCACAGACTGTATTAGATAGACTGTAAAGGATTTTTTTATGTCAAAAATAAGAAGTGAAACCCTCCTTTGCATTTTTACCCCTGAAAACTGTTCTACAGGTAGAATATTACTTCTCTCACTACAGTATTCTAATGTGAATTGCACGCCTCATAAGCGAAGCGTTGAGGTGTGTTATACTCCCGGTTGACACGGCACAGCTGATTTTTACTTAAAATGTCTCTATTTATCAATTGCATTTGTAAAATAATATCTACACACACATATTAAGAACAGGCACAATTTTTAACACTCATGATATTTTTTATGCCATTTTTGTTATTTAAACTAGTTAAGAAACTGTTTGAAAAAAATCTGGCTTGGATGTCCGTGTAGGTAATGTATGGTAACACGATAACGACTAAAATACTTTACTAATCGAGTCTTTTTTTTTTTTGTTCACGAATAATTATGACTAGGAATAGAGCCCTATTACTTTTCACGTTCTGATTCGATGTGGTTTAATTGTTATTAAATAAACAAAAAAATACTGAATATTTACGGCATTTACGCTCGACGCGACACTAAAACCAGCGCCTTTCATGAGAACTACCTACCTTTTTACGTACGCATAGCAACCGGTGGTTTTACTATCTTCAACAGAACAGAACGCCGTTCGCCCGGCCGGTACATTGCTTTTTGTTAAAAGAAAGTTTTTACCTTTGCTTGACGAACTGATGATATTTGTCAAGTATAATAACTATTTTATCCATAACAATAATTAAAAACACTAAACACACGTAAATAATAACACACTAACGTTATAAAACACGAAAAAAAACATATTTTACATTCCACTTTTTTTTTGCGTGGCCTTTTGACGTCACGGTGTTTTCACTTAGAACAAAGTATAAAATTATAAGGAAACTGAGTTAGGAAGATAAATGGTTTAGAGATTTCTTGTTGAACTCATTGATTTTTAAATAAGTCATATAATATTGTCCAAAGTTGCAATTTTTGATTGATAGATGTCGCTGTTTTAAAGTAAAAGAGATATTGACAAATGCAGCCCTAGATGTCGCAAGTGGAAATTTTAGATGTATTCAGTTGCTGTTGTATATATAGAACCACAATATTGCTTTTTATGTAAGGAAATTAGCGATGTCTTTTTCTTTTCTTAAATTGTTTTTGTTTACAGTTTAATAAGTTATTCAATTTCACATGTTTATATATATTATATGCACTTATGCAGGTATATATGTAAACTCATGGATTGTTGTTCTTACTAATTGCCAGATGGCGCCTTGCAAAATGACAGAGGTAGACCAATATAGAAGTACTTCTTAAAATTAGCTCTAGATTGCGTATAAGACATGAAACCCACATTTTTGAAATTAGCGCTATCTATGTGATTTATTGAAAACGACTTAGTAAAACCAATACATTATTAGTTACTTATCAAATAATCAATTTTATTGTGAAAAATGAAGATTACGAGGCGTGCAGTTTTGGATTTTTCAAATTATTTTAAAATGCATTCAAATACTTTACCTATACATAATGATACGAGATATTGGTCTGTATGAGTCGCAATCATTTGCAGGCTTATCCGGCTTAAGTATTGGGATAACACATTGTGTTTCCAGCTCTGTGGAATCTCTTCCGAAAGCTATAAAAGATTATACATTTTGAGTAAGACAATCTTGGAATTCAAACGAAGGTTATTAATTAATGTTATCAAGACCTGTGAAGTGCTTTTCTAGATTTAAGGACTATATTAAATTATTGTATTGTAAATGGTTCAGAAAGAAAGGAACTGTCAATGTTTCCAGGTAATTGAAAAAGTTAATTTATTTTTAGTTTATCTACGTTTATTACATTTTTGTATTGTAAATGGTTGGAAATTTAGGGATCTGTTCATCATTTTTTGGACCTTTTCTGTATTTTCTATCATATTGACTATGAAACTAACCTAAATGCTGTAAAAGTCGACTAAGAGACAACGGAGACGATACTCCAATACAGGGTTCAACGAGCCCACTAGTGCCATCAATCCGGCCCGCAACAGTTTAAAGATAGTGTCATCAATCTGGCCCGCTATTATAAGTGTGATAAGTTGAAGAAGAAAACACAGAATGGACTCGGTTTTATTTACTTGCATGATAAAACTTAACAACAGAAATGATGATGCAGAAAATATAATTAAGTATCTAAGTTAACAAACAAATAATTTGAAATTAATCCCACTTATCCCAATAAAACAAAAAACACTAATGAGATTTATGTAATTGTGATTTTCCACCGAAAATAGTTTGTAGTAAACATAGCATCACGCCTTGTATTCCCCGAAGGGGTAGGCAGAGGTGTATTACACCCCTAGTTTGTAGTGGTGGATCAATTTTACTTATACCAATCAGTAAGAGGTTTGAGATGCTCATCGGTTAATTTAGGTCTGTAAACAGTATTGTGTACTTCATCTTGGAAAACGTTTTCTTACACAAGTAAGAAGTACCAGAAACAGGAAACAACCCAAGAGCAAATGCAAATTATCAAATTGTAGCAATGGAAAACTCTTACAAAATTCCAACAAAGATGAATTTCAATAAATAAGAATAAATCTAATTCATCAACATTTAAGAACAAATATTTGTTCTTAATCATATCACTGCACTGTAAATCAATAATTTCCATTTAGACTTCCGGAGCCCGGTTTTCAATGTCTGAATCAAACGGATTTTGAGAAAGCTTAATTTCATTCGCAATGACATCTAAGTCTGAGAAACGAGTGTCAAATTTTATCTTCAAAGCACTCAGTTTACATTGCGTAATCGACGGGAAATTCTGGCACTGTAGTGTGGCTGATGTTTTAAAGTGTAATGCAGTATGATATGGTAAATCATTCCAATCTCTTCAATAAACTCGCGGAATTATTGGTTATTCAGCTCAGTGGATGAAGTAACAACTGATATGACTGGTTTTGGAACTTCAGACATATCCAAACATTTTCCGCACAAGGACTGTTGATGAATGATACAATGTAAAACTAAATGGTTTTGAACCACCATCGTTTTCCTTTGACGCAATTGCAACCACACCTTTCTTTTAAACACAAATATTTTTGCCTCCATCAGTTCTGATAGATTTTCCATCGAAGATTCTTTTTATTAATGGCATTTTCAACTCCCTTAAAAATATCTGCCCCAGTTGTCGTGCCGTGAATACTATTAATATCAAGAAGCACTTTATAGCTTTTATCTAATCCGCGAATAAAAATCAACATCTGAGCAGTATCTGACACATCCATTGACACATCCAAGGCTAGAGAAAACCACTCAAGATGTCCATGTTATATATTTTCTACGATGTCTTACATTGTCCAAGCCACGGTGACAAACTAACAGTCATAAATAAATTTACCTTTTCGGGTCATATTTCTTCGGCAATCAAGCATTCTTTTATGATTTCTCCTTCGGTAAATGGTGTTCCACATTTTCCGATTTCAAGAGCCACACGAAAGCTGACGCTATGCTGTGGATGAGATGGGAGCTGAGCACGGAGTAACCATTATACGCCTGCCCTAGCATTGTGAACTTAATCCCATTGAGCTGGTTTGGGCGTAGACGAAAGTATATGTTGCCAGAAACAACAATACTTTTAAAATGGCAGAAGTAAAGAAACTGTTTGTCGACTGCAGGTCAAGGAAATGTAACAATTTCACATAAAGACTGTAAGAGAACAATTACAAATGTTTATTATGTTCCTAAGTTGTCGCACAATGTATTATCTGTTAGTGAATTAGCTCGAAAAGGTTACAATGTAAAATTTGATAGCAAAATGTGTAAAATATATGACTGTAACGAGATTTTAGCCACCGCTACATATACTAATGGTGTCTATCAGCTAGATACAATAGGATTTGCACTAAGTTGTAGTTCACAGTCTGAAAATAATGCTACGTCAAATGTGAAACTTCAATGCTTGACAATGCCAATGGGCGATGATGAGGAATGTTCTAATGGCTCTAAACAGGTCAATAAGAAGCAACCTCCAGACACCCAAGAGCTGTGGCATCGACGTCTGGCACACTTGAATTCAAGAAGCATGCACTTAATGAAATAAGGTATGGTCATTGGAATTAATTATGATAATACTAATTATAAATCATGTGAAACTTGTGTTAAGGGGAAGCAGACTAGAGTACCTTTTCCTAAAAAGACTGAAAATAGGTCCAAACAAGTTTTAGGCCTTGTGCACACAGATTTATGTGACCCGATGCCATGTGCATCTTATGGTGGGTGTAGGTATTTTTTATTATCCACAGACGATTTTACTAGAAAGTCATTTGTTTATTTTCTGAAATCCAAAGATGAAGTGTTTGAGTGTTTTATTAAATTCAAGGCTCTTGTAGAAACACAAACAGGGATGAAAATCAAAATTTTGCGAAGTGACAATGGTCTTGAATATGTGAATAAAAAATTACAGGTTTATCTGGAACAACATGGGATAATTCATCAAAAGACTGTCCCGTATTCACCGGCTCAGAATGGAGTCAGTGAAAGAGCCAACCGAACGATTGTAGAGAAGGCACGCTGTATGCTGCAGGATGCTGGTCTGGACAAGCGTTGTGGGCTGAGGCAGTACAGACAGCAGTCTACATCAAAAACCGGACACCAACTAAAGCCGTAATGGGAGCCACTCCTGAAGAAAAATTTACAGGAAAGAAGGTAAATGTCAGTAATTTTAAAATATTTGGATGCCGCGCATATGCCTTAATTCAAAAGAGGAAGAAACTCAATCCCAAAAGTAAACTATACACTTTTATAGGATACTGCGAAGAGACTAAAGGCTTGTAGATCTTGATAATCCTAGGGCAGTAGTGATAGCCCGTGATGTTGTCTTCTTCGAGAATAAATTTAATAAAAACGATACCTCTGTAAATGATGCTATGACGTCACATGATGAAGGTCTTGACTTGTTCTCGCCTGTTGTATCAGTAGAAACTACTGACAATAGTGGAGAGCAGCCATCTGGCCAACCTCAGTCTGAGCCAGGGTCATTTGATGACAACCAGTCCCAAACTGGTTCTGATAAACAAATGTTGGACTTTAACAGAATTAAAGAAAGGCCAGAAACCTGTGAAATGTAAGTGGGTTTTTAAAATAAAACGAGGCTTGAACGGAACAGTACTAAAACATAAAGCTCGTTTAGTGGCAAAAGGCTACAGCCAGAAATATGGAATAGATTACCAAGAAACATTTGCTCCTGTAGTCAGGTACTCTACGATCAGAATGTTATTTGCTGTTGCTGCCCAGCTGAACCTAAGTATTGATCATCTAGATGTGAAAATGGCATTTCTAAATGGTGACCTCACGGAAGAAGTAGTGATGGAACAACCAGAAGGATTTGTTATAAAGGGGAAGGAAAACCAAGTTTATAAATTAAACAAATCAATCTATGGTTTAAAGTAAGCCGCCAAATGCTGGTATGATAAAATAAATGTGGTACTGATAAGAAAAATGCATTTTCAGAAATCATCAGTTGAACCTTGCGTTTATTTTAGATATAATCACAGACAGCTGACAATAATTACTATATATGTTGATGACATTTTACTATTTACATCTTCAAACAAGATAAAGAAGGAAGTCAAGGACCAGTTGATGAAAGAATATGAAATGAATGACTTGGGAAGGGTTCATGAATTTGTTGGAATGAGAGTTTGTACAGAAAAAGAAAATGTCATTACTCTTGATCAAACTGACTACATAAAGTCTGTTTTGAAAAGGTTTCAGATGGAAGACTGTAAACCAGTGTCCACACCAATGGAAGTCGGACTGAAATTACAAAAAGAAGAAAAGAAGACTGAAAATGTAGAATATAGAAACTTAATTGGATGTCTCATGTACATTGCTGTGTGTTCTAGGCCCGACATAGCTCATGCTGTGAGCTACCTGTCTCAGTTCAACGACTGTTACTCTGATGCACATTGGAAGGCCGCGGCTAGCTGTGAAATTGACAGGAAATCATACACAAGGTATGTATTTAAAATAGGTAATTCCATAGTGTCTTGGGAGAGTCGCAAACAGAAAACTGTTGCATTGTCAAGCACCGAGGCAGAATATATGGCTCTTGCTAATGCTTGTAAAGAATCATTATTCATTCGTACCTTTTTGAAAGAATGTTTAAATATAGACTGTGTAACTACCTTGTTTAATGATAACCAGTCAGCACTAAAATTAAGTGAGAATTGTATGTTTCATGCTCGTACAAAACATACAGATATTAGACACCACTTCATTAGAGATGTTGTTAAGAATAATTTGGTTTAAGATTGAACATTTGTCTACTGAAAACATGACAGCTAATTTGTTGACAAAACCTTTGTCAAGTGCTAAGTTTAATAAGTTTGTATCTCAACTTAACTTAAGGATCTCTTAGAACTGTAACTAGAATAAAACTTCTTAGAATTGTAAAATGTTTAAAATTGTATTTATTTAAAAGGAAAAGTGTTTTGGAGATCTGTTTATGTTTTCATATATTATGTATGCTATATAAAGCGGCATGTTAGTATATTGTATGCGATTTTTGTTCCAATTTTAACTTGATTTATTTGTATCTCACGACACTGTTGGCGTTTATTTTATGGGCAGGTGTTGGAATGTAAAACGAAACGCAACATTGAGTAGTCCATTATCCAGTAACGTCAAAGTCAAATCTGACTTTGCTTACGTCATTTTTTTTTTCTCTCACTCTCGATGTCTGGTTGTGCCTTTTTTTGGTATCATCTCTGTCGTACATAATAAATATCTACTGTTTTCTCTGCAATCTTCGTTTCTTTTTGGCCCTAACCCATCAGTATTCAATCCATATTGAAACAATCTTTGAATATGAGAAAAGTCTCCGCAAGATGGGTGCCGAGAATGTTAACCGACAGTCAGAAACAAAATCGACTTGACATTTCGAAGATATTGTTGGACAAGTTTCAAGAAGATTCTGAAAACTTTTTGTCTCGTTTCGTAACAATGGACGAAACATGGCTCCATCATTTTGATCCCGAGACAAAACAGCAATCTTCGCATGGAAATGACCATCATCACCGACCCCAAGAAGTTTCGTGCCGTGGCATCAGCTGGCAAGGTTATGGCCACATTATTTTGGGACTTAGAAGGGATATTGTTGATTGATTACCAAGAGCGTGGAACCACTATTACAGGCCAATATTATGCAGCTTTAGTTCCCAAGTTGAGGAATGCTATCAAAGAGAAGACGAGAGGGAAACTTCGAAGGGGCGTGCTGTTTCATCACGACAACGCACCCACGCACAGGTCGGCAGTTGCGATGGCTGCCATTCAGCAAGCTGGCTTCGAATTGGTTGACCACCCCCCTTGTTCACCAGATCTGGCGCCTAGCAATTTTTATCTGTTCCCCAAATTGAAAGAATACTTAAGGGGAAACAGGTACGAAGGTGATAACGAGGTGACGGATGCCGTGGAGAGCTTTTGGCAGGACCAAGACAAAACTTTTTTGAAGCCTTGGAAAATCGCTGGACTCGCGGTGTGTAGAGAGACTCGGAGACTATGTAGAAAAACAAATTATTAAGTTATCAATAGTCATTGTATTCTATCTCATTCTCACTACTTTTTGATCCCTCCTCGTATAGTTAAATAATTTGGAATAACAGCTATATTTTTAAGTAGGTAGGCATATGATAATATTAGTATTTATAATATCTTTAACAGTATTCTTAATATACTCTATTATCTTACAATAATCACTGTTTTTTTCAAAGTCTTCACGACCAAGTAACACAAAACAAAAATCATCCAGTGTATTCGGTTAACTTTGATTTAATGTTTGATATTTGTTGTACAATCCCGCTATTCGGTGTTAGATAATGTAAAATATCGAATTTTATTAGGATCTTTTCTGCTATATTGCGGATATTGTTTAATTTATCTGTACTAAGAATGCATATTTTATTCTTATTCATCTTATGACTCCTCATGTTTATTGGTTTACTATTCATTATTAGTCACTTTCCCTAGCTGCTGTCTCAGAAACATAACTTCACTATTATCATCACATATATCGGGTAAACTGGTAAAAGTGCCGTCCAAATATGATGGGTGGGAGTTAGTACTTTCATTCTGAATAATGGAATCTGACTGAGTGCGTTTACGTCTAAATGTAATATTTTCAAGAAAATTCATATTTTATTCTTACTTTAATTTATTGCTTAGTAACATACAATTATTGTTTCTGTGGTGAACCGAAACGTTAACTCAAAAGACCTAGACTCCAACTCTATTATAAACCAATCATTCATTTCCGAGCATAACCCGTTCTGTCAAAATATATCTTGTCGGATTGGCTAATAGTTTAATAGTTGTTATTGTGATGTGATGTACTTCAGATGTGAACCGTTTAAACTGTAACTGTTATGAAATATTTCAGTATTATTATGATAAAATCATAATAATACTGAAATATTTGATATTAAAAAACACTGTGATTATGTGTTCTATTACAATGCGTAATTGTAAGGTTAGTTTTTATTTAAAAGTGTTTAATATTTACACAACAATCATAATATTCACTCCGCGTAGATGATGTATAATTACTAAATAACTCACTGAAATAACACTGTCACTTATTCTTTAACATAAATAATTAAATATTGTTATAGTGTTTATAGTACAGAAGTGGTATTTTATTTTTAAACAATATAAAATTACAGATACTTTATTGACGTTCCGAATTCGTGAAGTACCCACGAATCAAAAAATCTCTGTAAAGTTTCTGTTAGGACAATAATATCATATCAAGTGTTATGATATATTATTGTAAAATTGTCCTACCCCTCTCTGCCCACGGGAGTCGTAGGAGCGGACTGAGGGAATACCGGGCGAGTATTAACAAAATTCACTGCGATCGCAAACCCACCTGCCAAGCGTGGCGATTACGGCATTATCCTCCATGACGGGACCACTCGTTGTGGCGTTCTTTTGGGGAAGCCTATGTCCAGCAGTGGACGTTGAAAGGCTGATGGATGGATGGATGGATGGAACAGAAACTTGGCTTACCACTGATCTTTCGGACTCCCGAGTTTATAGACAATAGTATGCGATCGTAATCGTATGGTGACGAACAAAAAAGATGGTGGCGGAGTTCTAAACGCCGTTCAGAAACATTTGAAACCCACATTAATTCATTCTAATGCTATTTCGCACATCTCCAATATTGAGCACTTACACATTAATTGGCGACTGGTAAATTAAATCAACGCTATATAATCAGTGCAGCTTATATACCTCCAAGACCAGGCAGGACATTTATGAAATGCACAACTTGTATAATTTACTTAACAATAGAAGTTGTCAGGACTTTTTTATTTTGGGTGATTACAAACTACCTGATCTTAGGTGGTCGAGCACTGATTTCAGTACTTCTAACCTAACTTACAATAGTTCCTCGTGTTTGTGCAGAATCATGTTGAATTTTTTGTCGTTACCTAACGCCACTCAACAGAATTTGGTTTATAACCCCAGAAGTAAGTTATTGGATGTTATAATTTCTCGTTCCATATGTAAGGTCGGACAAACCTAGCGACTACCTATTGCCACCAGACTCACACTACCCGCCTTTTTACTGCACATTAAATTATTTTCAGATGAAGGTTCAATGAAAGAATTACGTACCCCTAAATATAATTACTTTAAAGCTACGGATATACGCAGTGTCGATTGGAATAATATATTTGAAAATAAATCTGCCACACACACTTTGGACGTATTTTACAATCATATCGATGAAATTATAAAGAAACACACTTTTTTTGCTAAGCGGGCTGCTCAAAATTTCTCAACCTGGTTTTCTCCTGCTCTAGTACATATACACAAAAAGAAACTTGGATTAGATGAAAAAAATATAAAAATATTAGTGATTGTGAATTATTCTCGCTTTTTAGAAGAAGGTTTAAAAAGAATGTAGCAATTGCTACTCAAAATACATATAAACAGTTCAGAACTCATTACAAAGCGATTACGTTAAAATGTTCTGGACCTACGTTTCTAATAATAAAAACAAATTTAAAATTCCATCGACTATGCGATATCGTACCTAATCAGTCTTCTAATTACCCTACAATCATTTGTAATATGTTTTCGGATTACATTCAAAATGTTTATGAACCTAAGGAAGTAAATTATGGATACTTAGTCTCCTGCTAATAATTATCATGATTCTTGGAAACTTATTGAGAGCATTCATATTAGCTAGTCGGAAGTATCTAAAATACTTAAAACTTGAAATAAAATTCCAAGGGTCCAGGGTCAGACGGAATACCGCCGATGTTTCTTTACCAACCATACAAAATACCATTATCATACTGTAAGCTTTGAAATACATTTTCCCTAATTTTTGAGGTAACTTGGCGATAAACCCTTTTTACTGACAACACGTTGAGTACTTGTCATTAACTCGGTTGTCACTATATATAGTGCATTATCTGTGCAGGTGCTCGACAGTCAGTAGACTTGTATCGACCGAAGCGTGCGGATGTAATTTAAAGTGACAGTTGATTGTAAGAAATATACGAAGTTTAGTGCCAATTCTGTGTTTCATTATAACGACTGTTGGTGCCTGTAATAAAATCGGGACAGCTTACATTTCAGAAGAGGGATACAGAACAAGTGTAAGTACACACCCATATCTAATGTCTTTAAACGAGCAATTCTTGTATATATATATATATATATATATATAATTGGAATCTCGGAATCGGCTCCAACGATTTTCATGAAATTTAGTATGTAGGGGGTTTCGGGGGCGATAAATCGATCTAGCTAGGAATAATTTTTAGAAAATGTCATTTTATTCGTGTTTTTATCAACTTAAACATAAACTTGGAAGAAAAATAACAAAAAGGAGGCGTTTGAGTAGTCCCAATTTAAACTGAAAAATATGACTCTTCCTGACATCTATTGGCGAATAATAATACTACTTTTTTGTGAGCACAACAGCAGATGGCGTTGTTAAGTAACACGAAGTCAATGAGTGTTTGCTTTGAGGTTAGACTTAATTCCTGACATCTATTGGCGAATAATAATACTACTTTTTTGTGAGCACAACATCAGATGGCGTTGTTAAGTAACATGAAGTCAATGAGTGTTTGCTTTGAGGTTAGACTTAATTGTTTATTTATATTATTTGTGTTTTCTTAACGTGTTCACTTAAAAATGCCTAAACGATCTTGGAAAAAAACGCTTATAAATAATCGCTTATAAACAATTCACGAAGCCGCAACTCGTCTCAAGAACACTTAGAAGAGCATCGTCATCAAACTGATCAGAATTCTCAAACTTCTCACAGTGAAGACACAGTAAATACAGAAAATAATCAGGTTTCTGCTCGTCCCACACGTGCTGCTAAAGTAAGATGCTTGCAAAATTTGACCGACATTACACGAGCAGAAAGGTCTTATGATTTAGATGTTTCACGAGAGCGTGCGGCCCAACGTGTAGCTAATGAAAATAACGAACAACGAGAGCGACGTCTGCAAGATTTGCGGCAGCGTGCGGCAGAGCGTGTAGCTTCTGAGATGATGAAGTATTTGGTAACTGCTTAGCCAATGAAAATTATGAGGGGATGAAAGATAGAGCAATACTCGCGCCTCTTAACAAAGATGTTGAAAAAATTAATGATGATATAGTTGCTAAACTTCCCGGAGAGTACAAAACTTACTATAGCCATGACTCAATGAAAGATCAACCTGAAGGAGCAGTTGAAATTACAACAGAATTTCTCAATAGCGTCAACATTTCAGACTTGCCACCACACGAGCTAAAATTGAAAAAAAATGCGTTAATCATGTTGTTGCGTAATTTAGACGTGTCAGAAGGACTATGCAATGGTGTGAGGCTCATGGTCACAAGTCTGTGCAATCACATAATAAAGGCAAAAATTGTTACTGGTGAACAATCCGGCAAAGAAGTACATATACCAAGGATAACCTTAGACTCATCAAAAGGACAACTGGGATGCACCATGCAGCGTCACCAATTTCCCGTTAGATCTGCATTTGCCATGACTGTTCACAAATCCCAAGGGCAAACTTTCGAATCTGTTTGGGTTGACTGAAAGTCAAGTCCGGTTCTTCATGCATGGCATGTGGCATTTTCTAGAGTTAAGCGACCAACTACGTTAAAAGTCAATCTTTCAAGGATGCACCATGCAGCGTCACCAATTTCCCGTTAGATCTGCATTTGCCATGACTGTTCACAAATCCCAAGGGCAAACTTTCGAATCTGTTTGGGTTGACTTAAAGTCAAGTTCGGTTCTTCATGCATGGCATGTGGCATTTTCTAGAGTTAAGCGACCAACTACGTTAAAAGTCAATCTTTCAAATGAAAATCCTCGACATACCAGCAATATAGTATGGAAAGAAGTATTAGATTAAAATATATATATATATATATATATATATACACACTTGCGTAATTGATTGATAAACTGTAAAAAATTAAGTATTTGTTTCTAATATAATATTAAACTAATTGCACTCATGATTTTTTTCTTTAAATAAGTTCATATTTTTTTATTATTCTATCGGTAAAATCGAAAAATATTATTCATGTTTCATTATTTTATTAGTAATTCGTACTTAAATATAATTTCCAAAAAACACAATTTATAAAAAAAAAAATATACCGAACAAAGCTCGGTCATCTAGGTACTCTTCTTTTATTGTGCGAAGTTAAATTATTATTCAATTGCCTGAGAAATTAACAAAGTGATTCTAGCATCAAACGCCTGAAATACAGTTTCAGCCGTCGCACCCTTGCTCTGACATACGCGACAGTCCTAACTTACGAGCCTGTTACATTTTGGTTACGCAATCAAACATGTGGCGTACCCTGCAAGTGAATTCTACTATTGTAGATATATTTCTGTAATATTTAATTTTATAATATGGAGTAGTCATTAAATAAAGTATTTATAATCATTATAGATTTGATTCAGATAATTAAAAAAAAAGTGTAAGACCCTAGTTCATGGCGACACGGCTGGGATTTATAAGGGGGTTAAAATTTAGCTTTTTATTAGCTTCACCTGTATGTTTGTTTGTGTGTTTGTAACCGACTTCTTTGGGCGCGATTTTGACCGATTTGGCCCACTTTAAAGTGCCAGATTTCGTTCAAACTTTGTAGATTTATCGGGGACCGATGACAATATTGATAAAATTATTCCATTTTTCAATTTGCAAAATAAGATTTTTGTTAATTTTGTACTTTTCCGTCCATAAGTAAAAGTAATCAATTCTGTATTAAGCGTGATTTTGAGACTTGAGTGAGACTGATTGTGATAATTGTTCATATAAGCCAGTTTGAAATGAATATTAACCTTTAATCATTGTCTTTTTCCATTCATATATAGAAATGTTTCATAAAATACTTTAAAGGTTTCATTACTAACACACAACCCGGCCGGGTCCGCCGGGTCCTTAGATCATTTACACTATAGATAGAGCGCAGGCGGCGCGGATACGTCGAAAAAAATATCAGCGAACTGTTGGCCGTTATGTCGCTACCCGTCTATCAGTGTCTACTTTGACAACACGCGGCACGCACGTCCGAGCGCTTGAATTACTAATTTTTAAAAGTGGTTTTTAATGACGAAATGCACGATAAAAGTTTGCAGAAATTACAAGGGACGCATAAAAACAACTAACGAAGTCTCCTACCATGGGTAAGTAATCCAGATATCATTATTTACGTAATAAATTTCGTAACAAAATGTCTATTTTTTTAGGTTCGTATTTACAACTGCCACTTGACATTATTCTCAGTGTTGCCACTTTTCAATGTAAAACTTCCACCATATTTTTATGAGCTGGAGGAATGGATATGGGTAAGGTTTACAGAACTCACATTTAGATTAAATCTTGCTCGCGACTTTGTTCGCCTGATATATGGTTTTATGACGCACATTAAAATTACGATAAAAAGTTTCTTTTTTTTATAAGTATAACGTTAAAGTTTAGTCAATAAAGGATTTTTATTTTTTTATTATTATGCTATTTACACAGCTGCTCTAAAAAGTAGTGTAATGTTTTCATGGTTAATGTTCATTTTAAGCTTGTGAGTTTCTATTTTCCGTGATAAGTAATTTGATGAATGAGGTATCGTTAAAATCCTGACGCTACGGCATCCTCTATATGATCTCATTATAAATATAATAGTGTAGAGTAGTTAAATAAGTTTTAAAGTTATCACAAAAGAACATACAACAAAGATTTTAGTAGCGACCATGATTTTTTTTTTAATATTTTTTTTTTTTCAGAATACCTAAAGATCCTGTGCTTAAAAATCGGTGGGTAGACATAATACGACGAAGCCGTGAAGAAGATCTATGGAAACCTGCAAAAACGACTGTCATTTGCTCTAATCATTTTCGAGAAAAAGACGTGTATTTTGTTAATAATAAAAAACGTCGCAGATTAAAAAAAGAAGCGGTACCGAGCAAGGCATTGTTTATATCATCATGTAAATCTGATGAAAGTGAAAACTCTGACGAAATAGAAATGAAGAGACAAAGAGGGCTACTGAGCAAGCCATCAACATCAGCAAAAGTGCAGTGAGTTGAAGATGAAAATTCCACCACTACTCTTACTCAAACTATGGATATACCAAGCAAGAAATCTTCCGAATCTGTTGAAAACCCTTCTACAGCTTCTTATTTAAAAGATGTTCAGCCTCTCACCTTGGCTATACAAAAATGCGATGGTGTTGAAGACTATTCAGATCTCGATTCTATATTCGGCACTCCGAAAAAAGCAAAGTTGAGAGAAAAATTACGTAAGAAAACTAAAATACAAAAGAAGCACATGCTCAAAATTCAATCGCTTAGAAAGAAGAACCTAAGACTCCAAAAAAAAATTGCATCATTTAAACAAATTCTTCAAACCCTGAAAACTGAGCGATACATAGATAATGACATACATGACGTTTTATGTAGTAATGTGTTTGCTGCCGATTTATATGCTTCGATGAAAAAAAAGGTACAAGGAAAATCTAAAAAGCCCATATTACAATACGCGCCAGAGTTTAGAAAATTTTGCTTAACTTTGCATTTCCTATCACCGAATGCATATAGCTACGTGAGAAGGAAATTTGATACGTGTCTCCCTCACCCAAAAACCATCGCAAAGTGGTACTCCATAATTGACGGCTCTCCAGGTTTGACAGACAAATGCTTCCTGCATTTAAAATTTTAGAGGCTAAAAAACAACTATCGCAAAAAAACTTAACTTGTGCTTTGATCGCTGATGAAATGATCATCAGACGAGAAAAATGTTTTAATCAAAAGACTCATCAAGACGAAGGACTCGTTGACTTTGGATTTGGTCCCACTGAAGAAAACAACATTAAAGCATCGGAGGCTTATGTTTTCATGCTTGTGTGCCTAAATGAGCCTTGGAAATTACCCATTGCATATTTTTTAATACACGGTATGACAGGATCGTAAAAGGCAAATATGTTTCGAACCATACTTCGGAAGTGCCACGAAGTAGGCGTTGACGTCGTATCGTTAACATTTGATGGCCACCGGTCAAATCTATCGGCTATGAAGGAATGGGGTTGTAAAATTGATGATCCACGACAAATGACAACTACATTCAAACATCCGTGCACCAACTATAAAGTTGCAGTCTTTTTAGATTTCTGTCATATGATAAAGTTAGTTCGAAATTATTTTCAACGAAACGAGAGCTTTTTGTACAATGACGAACTAATTAAATGGGAGTATGTAAAAAAATTGGCAGAATTACAAGAAGACGTAGGTCTGCACCTAGCAAACCGCCTAACAAAAAAACATATTGATTTTAGGAATTCAATAATGAATGTCAAATTAGCAACACAGCTACTAAGCCGGAGCGTCTCTAATGCCAATGAGTTTTGTCGACATGAATTAAACTTATCTGGATTCGTCGGGAGCCAAGCCACTGAAAAATTCATCATGATAATGAATAATGCTTTTAATATATTTAATTCTAGAAACTTTCAGGCGTATGGCTACAAGCGCCCTTTAAATCCCAATAACAAAGATCAGGTGTTCGAGGCATTAGAAGAAGTTAAAAAAATAATATTAGGTCTATGTCTGAAAGCTTCTAGAAAAAGGACATACAAGGAACACGAAAACAAAAAAAAATAACAGTGAAAACCTTTACTCCAGTTCTCTCCACATCATCCTTTACTGGATTTCAGGGAATGTTAATATGTATCGAGAGTTTAAAATTTTTGTACGCATCTTTGGTAGAAACAAAGGAAGATCTAAAATATTTAACTACGTACCGCCTTAGCCAAGACCATATCGAAATATTTTTTGGTTCCGTCCGCATGCATGGGGGTCATAATGATAACCCTAACGCCAGACAGTTCAAAGGCATTTATCGAAAACTTTTATGTCACATGGAACTCAAGGCTGCCGCATCAGGGAATTGTGTACCGCTTGAAAATATAAGTATTTTGATGTGCTCGTCGGCGCTCAAATGTATCAATGAAACTACTTCATTATTACGGAAAGATGATGAGGATGAGAGCGAAAATGTGGATGAAAATATACCACTGAACGAAAATGAAGAAAGTATATCACGGTTGTTAGAGCATTCTCAATTAGCTGAATATACAAAACATATAGTAGGTTACATTGTGGGTTGTGTTGTGAGGGGTCTAAGTAGACAAATTTTTTTTTTTTTTTAATTTATTTTGGCAACAGACAGTCATACAGAAAAAGTAATCCATTTAAATAATTAACAGTAAAAGACCTTGAGTGCCGAAAATCTTACAATTAACCTATATAATAATAGTAGGAGCAATGAAACCACAATAATAAATAATAATACCTAATAATACCTAAGTTACCTTAATAATTTAACTACGTTACTCTTAAATGTTGACAATGTAGTGTTAAACGGGTCTAACTCGGAAAATGTGCTATTATATAATCGTATGCAACGAGATATAAAGCAATTGTTTGTATAATTCTTCTTCATTCGAGGCGGCACAAGTAAATCGTTATTAGGACGTGAGAGGCGAACGGGTCTACGTCTCTGCGCATTGAAAGATAATGTAGATATAAGGGAGGGAGAATCAATCTTATTATTAAGCAATTTGTACAAAAACAGCATGTCAAACTGTTTGCGACGATTTTCAAGTGTAAGCATATTGTAATGTTTAAGGGATATATTATAATTTTCATAGTTTGTTCTGGCGATAATTTAAAGTGTTGATGAATTTTTTTTGAACTTTTTCAATCCTGTTAACATGAATTTTATAGTGGGGACACCAAACTGTACAACCAAAGTCCAATATAGATCTTACGAACTCAAAATATAAAATTTCATATGTTGTAACTTTTGAAAAAACTTTGCTTACGCGATTTATGAAACCAAGGTTCCTGAAGGCTCTTTGAATTATTGAGTCTAAATGTAAATTAAATGTTAATTTTTCGTCCATAATAATACCAAGGTCTCGGATACTTTTTACTCGCTTTATGCGAGTATTGCCTATAGTGTAATGATTAATTAGGGGCTTGGTCTTTCGTGTGTATGTAATAATGTGACACTTATCACTATTGAGAAATAATTGATTTTTGGTGCAGTATTCTAGTAATGATACCAGATCCATCTGGAGTTCGTTACAGTCCTGTTCAGATTTAATAATTTTATACAGTTTGGTGTCATCCGCATATAGTAAATAATTAGTATTTTTAAAGACGTGGTTGATATCATTAATGTATAGTGAAAACAGCAAAGGGCCAATATGGGATCCCTGTGGAATTCCTGAGGGAATAATTAAAAATTTAGATTGATAACCTTTAAGACAAACAGCCTGACTGCGGTTGCTAATGTATGATTCTATCCATCTTAGAAGGTTGCCGTGTATACCAAGCCTTAAAAGTTTCTCCAAAAGTATATTATGGTTTATTTTATCAAATGCCTTTGAAAAGTCGGTATACACGACATCTACCTGATAGTTACTATCCATAGCTCTTAATAAAAAATTTGTGAAAGATATCATATTTGTTTCAACACCCCGTGATTTTATAAAACCATGTTGATGTTCGGAAATGTTGTTACGAACTGCTTCCAGCATTTGAGACGTTATAATTTTTTCTAAAATTTTACCTAACACGCATAATTTGGAGATAGGTCTATACTGAGTTATAAGATCTCTCATGTTATTTTTTGGGATGGGAGTAATTAGTGTTTTTTTCCATAGACGAGGAAAGGTACCAGTATTTATTGAAATCTGGAAGATGTATCGAACTGGTTTTAATAATTCCTTTGCGCATTTACTTATAAATACCGGATGGATACCGTCTGATCCCGCTCCCTTGTGTATATTAATGTGTTTGAGTTCTTTTTTAACTATATCTTCATGCAAATGAACAGAATACATGTCAATTGTGGAATTAGTAGTGCAATCACTGTGGAAAATTTCGTTAATCGACTCATTATCGTTATGAGACTGTGTGACGAAAACAGAGTGGAAGTAGTTATTGAAAGCTTCGCATACATCCGTACCGTTGGTTAATTGGCAGCCATTATATAACATTTTATGGGGCATATCACCAGACAGTTTTTTTGATTTTACAAAAGTCCAAAAATATTTAGAATTCTTCTCAATATTTTTTTCACATGTTTCAATATAAAGGGTGTAAAATTCATTTTGCATTTTCCGAAGCCTTTTTCTGAGTTTCGTGAAAATATTATAATCGTTTAAATTATGATAACGCTTCCATTTAGAATGGTATTTACGTTTCTCGCGAGATAACTTGATGAGTGGTAAACGTGAGTAAACCATTGTGGGTAGTAAGAATCTTTGAAAACAGCACGAGTCGGTATATATTTATCAATTAGTCTATATAAAATTTCATAAAGGCAATTAACCATCTCATCGACATCATTTAAATGACAAAACACAGTATCCCAATTAATAGAAGAGAGTTCCGAACGCATAGAATCATAGTCTCCCCTAAAGAATAACCTCTTCTGTTGTGGATTATTTTTAAGGGGTTTAGGTAAATTGACTAGTAATTCGATAATGAGAGACTTATGATGTTTATCTTCGAGGACTAACGGGTCAGTGCAATGGGAGACATCGCATGGTTTACTACAGAACACTAAATCCAATAATCTGTTATTAACGTTAAACTCGGCGTTATATTGAGAGAGTAATGATAAATTCATAAATTCTGCGACTATAGATGCCATAGAATCATTATTTGTGTGAATATTCATACAATTAAGTTGGTCATCGTAATACCATTCAGCGTGTGTAATATTAAAATCACCCAAGACTAAAAAGACATCGTTAGGATGTGCTTGCGTTAAATAGCTTACTTTATCACTGAGCGCTGACAATATAGCCTCGTGATTCTGACTGTGCGGTATATACACACATGCAATATGTAAGTATGTGGCGCAGGAGACCGGCGGGCGAGTGTTGTTGTGGCCCGATGTAGCGGCGGAGCGCGGGCGCAGGGGAATGCTGAGCCATATCAATTCAGCATGCACGGCGGTACAGTTACACCACTCCGCGCGGACTGTGGCACAGAGCTCACGTCGCACCGCAATCGCTACACCGCCGCCACGTAAATGTCCACTGGACACGGGATCACGATCATATCTATGAACGTCGTATCTATTATCAAAGTATTCAGAATTATAAAAAGAGTCGTTTAGCCAGGTTTCGGTAACACAAATTATATCATAATTGCTGTGCAATACGTTACTAAGAAAATCATTAGATTTAGTTCGCAAGCCTCTCACGTTTTGATAATAAATTCTAATATTATCATTAGTATATAACACAGTGAATGTATGTGAAAATATTTGTATAAAATATGTATGTACCGCCAACGATGAACAAGAACATTAGTGGTAGTAATAACACTGTTTGTTTTTTCATAGTGAAAACTAAGGTAATCATTACATTTGATATGTTTACACTTACACAATAATAAAAATATGCATTAAAATATGCTTTGTAACATAGTATTACTATTTCTAAAAGTGGGGATATAGTTATAAAATTATATTTAGATATGAAGTAGTAGTTTTTAAAAGTACATTTTAATGAGACATATAGCATGATATTAAGATGACATTTTGGGTTTAGGTTAAGTTTATAAGATGTTACTAGTGAAAACAAAAACGAAAAATAAGTTGTAGTATAATAAGGGCTTAGTCATTGTATTTTCTTCAGATCATCACCGCAAGTAATACGTATTGCCTTTGTTGTTTTGTTTTTTCGGACAAATATTTTACATTCATTTACCCAAATGAATTTGAAACCCTTTTCTTTGCCCAACTGACGAACACTTCTATACAATAACTTGTTGTGGGGCGAGAGGTGATCGTTCATAAAGATTGGTGTGGCCGGTCCATCGAGGCCCGCGTCAGCTGTTGACAAGCCTCGTTGGGCACGAACTGCCGCCAGCAAATCATTTTTGCGCTTTCGTTGGCTAAATCTAATAACAATGTTAGGGATTGTAGCTGCGCCCGCACCCTCAGCACCGCTAACCATAAAACGACGAACTCGATGTATATAAACGATATCAGTGGGCAAAAGTGGGTAGCCAATTTTATTCGTAATATTATTAAGGATGTTATATAAGTTTTCGCCTTTCTTAAGTGGGATCCCAGACAATTCTACGTTATTAATACGGTCTTGTTGTTCCTTTGTCTGTAACTGTTGTGACAGGGTAGTAACAGTAGAATTCAACTTATTTATGTCACATTCCAATGTGCCTATATGAGATTTTGTTAGTTCATAGGCGGTTTTAAGCTCTGACAAATCTCGGGTAATATTAATATGTTCTTGTACCATGTTTTCGCAGTTTTCCTTCAAATCGCATATTTGGGCCTTTAGGTCCTTAAGGTCGTCATGCAACTCTGTGTGTTGATAGCTTAGGGTTTCCTTAATCGAGGCCATCAGCTCCCGGCGGAATTCAGATAAAATTTCATGTACGTCACAGTCACAACATGGTTGCTTTCTTTTACGTTGAGTAACATTAGGTGTGGTGGCCGAAGATTCCCTTAGCTTTGTGAGATCAGGATGCGATCCTGTTCCTCTACTTGGTGGGCTTCTTTTAACACTCATAATTATTTGAGGGAGACCGACAGCGACTTATTACACAAGTGCAGAGTATCAATAGTAAAGTACCGGCAACCCAGAAAGATACACAAATATGCACGAGAACACTCTAAAGCGAGTTTATTGTCCAAATTTTATTAACCCGTAAGTTAAAGCACTAATTAACTTCAACAGCAAATATATACAGTTATTACGGAAGTTGACACGTATGGTATCAAGCGCGCTCCAGTAGAGACTGACAATCTATCATAAATTTGTCAGCGCACGTGACAAAGGTGGCTTAATTTATTGTTCACAAGATGTTTTTTCTATCTGCATGACTACAGAAACAGTTACACGAAAGTTTCTTAAACAAAACCGTATGATGACTAGCAGCAATTACACTAAAATGCTCTCCAGTGTAATGAAACATTTTATTGGCAGTAACACTACTTATTTTGAAGTACAAACTGAACATATATGTGGTCGTTTGCATCAAGTGAACCTAATAAGACTGGTCGCAGATAAGTATTTGACTATAAGATGTCATCATATTTCTAAATTAGATCATTTGAACAGTGATCTAACCTCGAAACGTAAATTGTTTAAGAAACAAGTCCAAAGAGATGGCCATTAATTCATTTTTATTTTAAATAAAGGATTAGATCATAATAGACTACTGTTTTTATTTTATTTATCCAACAGCATCTTTCCAACGTGAATCCAGCAGTATAATAACATGCCTTTAAATGAGCTGCTTGAAAAAAATTGGTTGATAAAAAAGTATCTATTATAAATAAATACTAAGTACCCCTAAGGGGGTAAAAAGGTCGATTACCACTTTCCTCTGATAATTTTGGAGAAAATGACGTGTATGTTGTGAATAATCAAAACCTGCAATGAAACAATTTATTGGTAGAATTAAAACTTTTTTTAATATGTAAAAAAATAAAATTGAACAGTGCTGCAACATTAAACCGAAAGTTGTTCAACAAATAAATTCAAAGATGCAAGGGCAATTAATACAAATAAAATCATCGTTGTGTGCCAAATTCTTTTATTTCCGATAGAACTTGTTTAATTTTATAAAAAACTAATAAATTACACAATTCAAATATTTCATATCTTATTTCATTTTTGCCACACTTCAGAATCACATTTTATCATGATTAGTTTACCCAATAAAATGAGGAAAACATTTAGCTGGTATCATTAAGTACACTCACACACAGATAACAATATGACGCGAGGCGAGTGTAAGACAGTATGCTCACGCACACCAGCATGCGTAACCTGGCCTGTTTCTGTTGTTGTGATTGTAGGGCGACGCGCTATCTATAGTGTAAATGATCTAAGGCCGGGTCCGACGAATGCGATCGGGCCCGGCCGGGTTGAGACACATACCGGGTTGCAATCTCTAACCAATACCTGTGCCATCAACAAGCAAGGACCACACACCAACAGTAGCAGGTCTTACATATATGTCGCATGGTATATATTTTAAAATTTATTACCCGACAGAAATAAGTAGCCGCCACTGCAAATATGGCAAAAGTATTTAGCATACAAGTTTTGTTTGAAAATCAAGTCTATAGAAAATAATTCAATAATTAGCTCTCTAGCCTTCACACCTTGCGTACCATTAACTACTGGTGAAACAAAATTATACCTTTGCTTGTATCGGCTTACAACGAGGTCAAATAAGAAGTAGCTTCTAGTATTCCACTCCAAATGACCAATCACCTTAGAGACGTGGGTTACAAATTTTAATACCTATGACTTGATTAATCCAAATTTGATTTTCCGAATTATCCGAGATCCGAATTTAATGCCGAATTCAAAAAAGTCTTGAACGTTTTTAAAAAAATATCAAAAAAGTCTTATGAAGGTGGTACATTTGATCCGCGTGGTGAAGAACTAAGAATACAAGTGACATCACCCCATTCTTTCCCACGGGTGTCGTACGAGGTGGCTAAGGGAAGTGAGGAATTATCACTCATTGCATTACTGGTGATAGGTGGGGTTGGTACCACAATCTCCTGTGTGACCAGCCATGAAGCACAGCGGCTTGTCAATACTCTCGGTATAGTTGACATCATGAGCGATGGTTACCATTTACCATCAGGTGAGCCGTGGCTAGTCTGCCAGCATAAGCAAAAAAAATAAAGCATTCTGGAGCCCCTTCGAAATCCGTCTCGGCATATAAGAGCGTACAAGCTTTTTTTTGTTTAGCTCAAAAAGTACTTTATTTGTTGCAATTTAAGCTTGATTTCACAGTAAATGTTATTTGTCTTTTAACTTTTAAGTGGCAGTAGTAAATTATTGCATTACACATTTTTTGTGACGAATGATCGTAAATGTAAGATAATAAAATATTTTAAAAATTTGTGATTTTATTACTAAATGCCATTTGTAATTAGGTTGAACTTAAAACTATTTTAAACTTTGTCTCAGCTCGTTAGTAAACAGATGTAGCTGTATAAGTATAATAATATATTCACACGGACAGTTTTTATTTATTTATTATTTAATAGTATTTTAGCCCGACCTAATTCTGTGGAGGCTAGGATTCTATTTAACTTCATGGAACTGAGTAACAGTTTATTCAAACAATATTATATTATTTTGGAATTATACCATGATTAGGATATAATAGGACAGCAATACTAATGTAAAAGTAATTTAAATAAAAAAAATAAGTGAGATATAAAACAATTTTTAATATATATTTAGGGTATAATAGGATAGCTACTGTCAGCGCCTCTGCCAGTGGATAATGTAACTGTTTTACATCGTTAGTTCAGTGCGCCATATTAAAACATTTCTGTTTTTAACTTCAGATCTGGCGCCATCAACGAGCAAGAGACAAACATTACCAGTGACAGGTGTCACATGTGTAGATGGTATGTACTTTTAATTTGTTTATAATAAAAATTAACCTTGTGTATACTTAAAACTGCCCAAAGAACATATTTATAAGCTATAGTATATATAATATTATAAAGAGGAAAGATTTGATTGTTTGTTTGCATTGAATAGGCTCCAAAACTACTTGACAAATTTCAACAATTCTTTCACCGTTAGAATCTTACATTATTCCTGATGAACATAGGCGATACAATGTTTTCAAAAAGTTTGATAATGTAATTCAAAGTGCGAACAAACATAAAAAAAAAAAAAAAAAAAAAAAATCGCGTAATCCTTATATCGCATACGCTGCGGAATTTTTTGACAATAGTGCAAAGTTATGTACTACAGTTTTATAGATGCGTGATGCACGAACAAACAAACAGATAAACGGACAAAAATCTAAAAAAAATCGTTTTGTGTTTAGACACGGGCTATATATCCTATTCACTTATTCTTACAGAATACCTACAAAAAAGTCTGCAATACCATATGTCTATCTATAACAGTTATGTCACAATAACTACCTTTTCATGTTTTAAAATATGGAATAGTAACGCCTTCAGGACTTGATGATATAAAAAAAAGGTCGCCGACAAAAGTATCTGAAAAAACAGACCACTTAGAGGTTTGGTCGCAATTTAGGAAGACGTTATTAACAATGAGGTTTTTAAATGCACATGGTCAAGCAACTCGCAACGTCAAGTGCGTCCAGGGTTATATTACATCCTTAAGCTCATTACAAGACATATGGCGTGAAGTGCGCCAATCAGGATTTCGTTATTTAAATTTAAGACAATTCAATCAGGGCTCAATGGAAAATCTGTTTGGCCTTATTTGGCAACATTGCCCAACAAATAAATTCCCTACGTGTGCATCCTTTGTAGCTGCGCTTAAAACATCTGTAATTTCTGGTTTAACTACTCATAACCGAAATTCAAACTGTCAAGCTGACAAGCAAATACTGCTAACGGACTTCAAAGACATAGTTTTTGGCAAAAATACGGACAAGAAGATAGATGCAAATAAAGAAAATATAGCAGAGATGAATGTTACTACTGGAACAGATGATATTCCAGTACTCAGCTTGCCTGAGGAATACATAAATTTTGAAAAGGAGTTGACGGAAATTGACCAACAGCCCTTAGTCTATGTCAGCGGCTATGTGGCCAGTACTTTTAAAAAGCATGAATGCCTAGAATGTAAAAATTTACTGACTATCGGAGAGGCAAACTATAAAGACCCTGACCCTGATTATATGCATATATAGGTCTCAGGGAATGGTGGAAAGACAGAGCTTCCTTGGCATATCCATCCATGCATTTGATAAGGACAATTGAAAAGTGTATACATATATTTGAAACGGAAATAATGAAGCCGAAAATATTATCTAAAAGAAATGTATGTATGTTCTGTATCACATTGTTCACTACACATACTGATACTACATGGTACACTTCCAGGCTGCATAGAACTGATGTTATACAAACAATTTTTATTAGACTCTCAAGATTACTGGTGCGAAGACAGTGCTTCAGAAATAATCAAAAATTTAGACAGGAAGAGGAAGTAAATAAAATATAGCAATTTCATAAGGGTAATTAATTTTTCTTACAATTATCATAGTTTCCTATGTTCCTGAAAACGCCTAAACTGATAAACCTAAATTTGGCTCTGATTACAAAAATACTTTTTATAAATTTAAGTATGTTTTTATCACAAGTGGGTATCAAGGACTGTATTAAATAATCTCTAACTTGACTATATAAAGTTAAAAAGGTAAGAACACAACGTTTTGAACAAATGTGAAATAGAAAATGATGACTACGAAATGTGAAAGAACTAGGTAATAATTCCTGTATAGGTAATAATTCCTGTATAGCGGGGGACTTTACAAACATAATTTCTGAGACATAAAATACACCCAGACTCAGAACAACCATTAGCATTAGCAGCTAAATATATAACAGTACCCTACCCTTTTTTTTGTTAAGGCGGGAAAAAATGTTCCTAACCGCACACCCCGTCGTGCGGGGCAATGAACAGGGTAGTGTGGGGCCTTCACCCACTAAAGAAACCCGCCGTGTGCCGTCTCCGCTTTTGCTGGCGGGCCACCGGAACTATATTACATTCCTTCAGTGGTATATAACAGTACCCTTAAAGATAGTTAGATAAAATTTATTTGTAATTACCTCTTATATTTTCAGGTGGAGGTGGACTCTAAGAAAGCACAGCTATGATAATCTCTCATATTAATGTTATACTATTATGTTTCAATTTCTTTTTAAGTTAATAGCCACTGTACATCATTATTATTATATATTGTGTTAACCTAATATTTTATATACCTAATTATGAAGATTTAAAAAGATGAAGATATGACTTTGCTTGCCTCATCAGGTGGTTGTAGATCTACACAGGCTGATAAACTAGATTTCAGTTGTCTTTTTGTTTTATTTTGAATAGGTACATTGTGTTTTGGCAAAGTAAACTTTTAAAGGTTTTGATGTGTGTGTTAACTAGTTATTTTATGTATCGGAATTTTAACTATCGGTGATCTAACAAACCATTATGAATAAGCGTTGTTTATTATGAATAAGACAGTAAGTCAATTTCTTTATTTCGGCTTAAAAAAATGTTTGTATTTTATAAAAATAATAAAATATTTTTGCAAATAGTTGTGGTTTTTAATTTCAAGGACCAATGTGACAATTTTGAATCAAAAAAGTACCTAAACGAAGTAATTCCTGTTCCTTCATCGATATCGATAAATTATTCAAACATCGACTCTTGGAAGCACTAGTTTTGGTAAATTTGACACATGATAGCCCTCTGTCAAATTTATCTATTGGCCATTGAGCTCTAGCTCGATGCTATTGGCAGTACTGTTTTACTTGGTTAGATTGGTACAAAAAGTTGTACGCTGCCTTTATAAAATAAATGTATGAAGTTCCGGCTCTTAAAACGTAGTGATTATATACTCTTTGCAAGGTATTTAATATTGTTTTTTCATCATTACATGTTTTATGCCTAGTATCATGACTATATTTTATGCTTGATAGTGTAATGGAATATCTGCAATAATAATATTGTAAAGATTTTACTAAATAACATGTTTTTATTTGGGTACCAATTTGGTGTATGCCATGGCGTACACTGCCAATTTTGTTATAAAATACTGTCTAATTTGTTTGTATATTATGATATACATTGCCAAATTTATAGTAAAAAACTATCAATTTGGTTTGTATATGATATACATTGTCAATTTTGAGATGCTTTCGGGACTGCTCTACATTTTACGTTTACATGTTGTCCATGGTCTTTTTTTCCTTTGCCGGCAGCAAGAGCTTCAATCTCGTGCGGTAGAATAATCTTATCCGTTTAATTCTCAACGGGCACGAGATTCACTTGTGCCCGTTGAGAATGCACCTTCTGAAGATAGCGAACATTCAGAGCTTGAAAAAGAATTAGGTGCGCACAGCCCGCTTTCGATGTCAACTTCTTCTGTACCTTCTGTTGGTAGTTCTTTGGAAAGGCTTTACATCTTAGATGATAATGAAGACTCCTGCAGCGAGAAGATTCCGCTTACGCCAATTTTTCAAACCATCTACTCAAGCCCTTCTTTGGAACTAAATTGTAATAAAGTACCGGTATTGAGTGATATAACGTCACTTTTAGCCACGAGTTTTGTAGCTAAGCAACCTCGACGAATCACAAAACTCACTTTGAGCTATCAATGGAAAAAGTTTAGCTTTTTGTCATAGAGCTATAATAGAGTGAGAGAACTCGGACTACATCAACATTCCTAATCCATTTTCACTGGACTATTTCTATAAGTTCTTTTCTGCAGATATCATGGGTGATAAAGTAGAGCACACAAACACTTACTTGGATTAACAGAAGATGAACTGCAGGACTTCTTAGCTGTACAGGAATCGTGCAGGCGTATCAAGCTTGATTTATGATTATATTTTATATGGTGGAGAGGATACTTTTAGATTCAATACTTTCACAGAGAAGGAAGCTTCTATCGGATTTGCAGCTAAGGTTGTTATAGTCTTGTGTAAAAGTATCAAAGGTAAACCAGCCTTTGTTATTTGCGATAATTTTTTTACCTGATCGGAGCTCTTATGTATACTTCGTGAAGACTGGCATTTTACGTAGGAGTAGTAGAGTGGATAAAATTAGAAGGTACTACAAGGACTCTAAAAGTAAAGTGGACGCAGATGTCCTCAAATTGTAAGAGAATATAATGAGCTTATGGGGGAGTTGATTTAGCCGGCATGCTTATCTTGCTCTATAAAACCCCATTCAAGAGTCAGCGATTGTATATCGGCATATTTTCGCTATTCCTGGACATTTGCATCAATAATGCATGGCTTGTTTGTATACAGGCGAAATTTTTCAAGATCACACAAATATAGGACTTCCGATATGAATTATACGAGCAATTGACAAAATGTGGACGTGCTAAATAGGGTGATAAACATAAAAGACGGCGAGCCAACCCAGTGGAATCATCATGATACTATCGTAATAATGTTGGTAATTTTATGACAATTACCACTCAGTCTATGTAGGCTATGTTCCAAGCTAACCACTATGTTGTGTATAAAATGTCAAGTCCGTTTATGTTTTGTTACTGGCTGAAGTCCCAGGAATTGTCATCTAGACTATATGTGCGTGTTTAGTACATGTAATCATGTCTAAATATAATTATTAACATTTTTTTGCTATAGTCCTGTAATTGGTAATGTATGTCCTAGCATACAACGCGTTTGTCCTAAAGCATAGATAAATAACTATACTTGGAATAGATACGCCACTTTGGATTCAGTTTTGGAGATTTTGTTCCGTGGTCACTAGATGGCGATATGTACAATGTATGAAGCGCGGTGATACCGCCGCCGCTAGATGGTGCTTTAGTTAACATTTTTTGTTTTTAAAATTGCGTGATCCGTGAGTAATAAATTGATCACACAATAACTGAGCTCACATTTGATTAGGGATTTTGTAAATTGTTATTAAATTTTATAAAATTATTGCATTTTAAAGTATTTTTGGAAATATTTAATGAAATAATGTGCCTCTATTGAGAAAAGCGCCATCTATATTCGTTTGT
This sequence comes from Leucoma salicis, assembly GCA_948253155.1. Lineage (NCBI taxonomy): Eukaryota > Metazoa > Arthropoda > Insecta > Lepidoptera > Erebidae > Leucoma > Leucoma salicis. Next base: position 4,531,442 of record OX411811.1, read on the forward strand.
AGACACTAAACTGCTAAGTTAGTACTGTTCCTGCACCACCAGACGGCGCAAAATAGCACACTATTTTTTGGTGAGCCAATGTACGGCAGTTGCACCCCCCTGGTCCTAAAGTCAGAATTATAATTTGATTCCACATTTGACATTAGCTACTGTCATTTTGTAAAATAATGATACCACATATTAATAGTGTAGTGATGAACACAAAAATCGATAAACAATCACGATTTATGTTTATGTAATCATAATATTGGTGTGCCAATTAAAGACTAAATTATTGATTTTTATTTAAATAACTACATCATTATTCATAATAATTATTTATTAATTAGTAACCGCTGCTTTATTTTATAAAAAGATAATATTTTTGTTTCTTATATTAAAAACAAAACTTATAATAAAAGAGCCTAGATAGTTTTCTGTATTGGCAACCCGTGCGCGCTCGTGCAGCTATCGCCATTTTGTTTATCTTGTCATTCGGCTTCATTCTCCCAGTCTCTCCATTATCTTGTTTCATTGCGAATCGATATTTTGTTATTTTAAACACAAAGTGAAAATTGTGTTTAATATATAGTGCTAAGCATGTCAAATGCTAAAAATATATATAAAAAATATCTAAATATTTTGTTATTTTGTTGGGTTTTTGTTAGTTTTGTTACGTTGTGTTTGTTGTTACGTTTATAGTTTTTTGTAAACTTTGAGTGAATCTATTTGTTTTGGTTTTCCATCAAAATGGATCCTCAGCCAAATACATCACAAAAAGACGTGGATGTTTTCTTGTCCTCAAGAAAAAAATGTCCACGAAAAGCTTTCACTGTTAATTCTAAACGTTTTTACGGGATTTATACCATGTAAATTTTTACTTACGAGTTTCCGATATTTCGGCACTGTTGCAAGCGCCATGATCACGGAGCAACTGAAGTCCTTGCGGGTGGGAATAGTTTTTATTATTTTGCGGTTAGAAATATCTGTCTATCCGCTTTCTCACTCGTTTATGACATGCAACACTATCTATGGAACCACTACCACTGGTCTCACTCACGTATCGAGCTCGATCACGACACACAACACTTACGGTGTCGACCCTAGACCCTAGACCCTAGACTGTCAAAGAAGAGGAAAAAATGAGTAGACTAGATATGTTAATTGACAATATCACAGACATCGTAATCGTCATAACTAAATTATCCGTTCAGAAATATTTAATTTCCTGATATACTTAGTTTCTATTAAAGTAGTAGTTGTTTAGATATACTACTGTAAACGAGAAGAATCGATCCGGAAATATTCTATTTCCTTATCGAATAATTTCGCAACGTCACTATTTAGTACTTGTCATAACGTTGCAACATTGAAATTGTCAAATCTGGAATCGAACTAAAATTCCGACTTTATATTATTTAGATCAATTGGCAATGTGTGCTGTGGCATCAGGCCCCGTCGACTTTACTCGTCCAATAAGCAGCATCCTTTCTGGGATATTTGATGATTGCAATAAAGAAAAAAAATACTTGGCAGCATTGGCAAGCTATCTTTCATTTACCATTAGTGATTTTGTTTTGACCTAAAGGTCTTAGTTAACTGGTCATTCGATTCCAAAAAAAAAATTGCATTAGTGATTCTCTACCAACTATGTATCGATATATTTAAAAAAATATTATTATGTTATTATATTGGATTCAATATATCGATAGAAATATAACAATGATACCGATGATTTCTTTTTCAGTCTGCCCTAAATCATAATCCTTGTATCTCGGGGGACTTCACAAACTTACCATTTCACGAACTTTTTTACGGCTGTGAATTCTAATTTTAATCAGTGGCGACAAGAAATTTACTAAAAAATGTGTAAGTAAGTTTGTTTGTTTCATAACTCTTGACACCTATATATTTTTGACAGCTAAGGTACCTGCGGGAAACAAGAGCCGGCGGGTATCAAGGGCGGCTGCCTCAAAAACACACTTCTAATGAATACAACACATTACATTTACGCACACATAAAAAGGTCCAATAGGAAAGCTAAGATCCGAGCTCGCGTGGTCGCGCGATCCACTATCTTGCCAGTAGCCACGAGTTAGTTCAGAGTGATAGACTACACCACTCAATTATATTTTTTTCTTGCCAAAACTACAAAATTGTGCCTAAAATATAGTAGTTTGTCTTAATCTTCTTATTTTATTGTGAATGTTATAAAATAGTGTAGGATAATTAAGGTAAGTTATATATTTTTACTAATAAATACATGGACGTAAAAAAAAAGGAGGACAGAATCTCGCTAAACAACAATTGAAGCACCCATAGTGTGTCAGTTTGCTTGTACGCACGAGTTTTCACGCACACATTCACACCATAGTGTGTCGATCGGCCACCATTAGGCGACAGACCTCGTTTGACAGACGTCGTTGCTCTAGTGTTCAGAAAAAAATATAATATGCCGTCTTGTGTGGTAAAATGCTGTCGGAATCATAGTGGTTTTAAGAAAAAATGTCAGGGAATCACCTATCATAGGTAAGTCCGTAATTTATCACTTATTATCTTTAACATGACAAAACTTTTTGGATTTGATTGTACTTTTTGGAACACAAAACCTCAACCACAAGACCAGTGTTGTCAATTATTTAAAGAGTTAATTACCCTAAATTATGGGAGATTAATACTTTTGGTATCAAATACTAATACGTATTATTATTACTTTTTACTAATTAAATTGCATACCTAACACTTTATCCTAACTATATTGTTTTTTTAGGTTTCCAGGAAATGAAGTATGGAGGAAAGATTGGATCAAAATAATAAGAGAATGTAGAAGCGAAATTAATTGGGTTCCTTCTAGTTCAAGTGTAATTTGCAGTGATCATTTTGATACTGCGGATTTATACAAAACTAAAGGAGGACTACTGCGTGTTGTTAATTATGCAGTACCAAAAAAGGTAAATAACCAATCAGGTATGTGTAAAAAATATTGGCCGGTCTGAGTTGTATCCGGTGCGTAAACGTACGTAATAAAAAGCAAAGATACTCGTGGCCATACATACATATTTGCTTATGAAATAAATTGGACTGTATTATACTGATGGGTCAACCACCTTAATATCGTGTGTTATATTTTAGCTTTTATTTGTGCCACCAAACACGGGAGAGGAACAAGCTGGTGAACTAAATCTTTCCAATGCTTTAAATGAGGTGCGTAAATGATAATGTTATTAAGAAAACGTATGTAATAAAAAGCAGATACTCGGGGCCATACATACATACTTGCTTATGAAATAAATTGGACTGTATTATACTGATGGGTCAACCACCTTAATATCGTGTGTTATATTTTAGCTTTTATTTGTGCCACCAAACACGGGAGAGGAACAAGCTGGTGAACCAAATCTTTCCAATGCTTGAAATGAGGTGCGTACCTAAATGATAATGTTATTAAGATTTGTAATTGTCTCCAGCTTAACGGCTATTTTATAGTTTTTTTTTTTACTTTTGTTACTTTTTCTCAGTACCTAACTTAAATATTGATTTTAATAGAACATAAAAACATGATTTATATAAATCAAAGTTATTTTAAACCATAGCCAGTCAAAATATAACACACATCAGTATGAAAGCCAGTTTTCTGTTAATTTATTTTTTTAGACCTCGTCGGTGATTGGAGCAGCATCCACATGTTTCGAACAACCATTGACAATGGAACAGTCTACTTCTCTAAGCTCTTCCTTATTTTTACCTCGAGTATGTATTTACAAAAAATTAAATTTATTATTAAATTATGTAGTTCACGTCTAGTAATTTTGTATAATCTTAGGAAATTGAAGAATTATATTTTCCACTACTGTAACATTTATATAGCTTTTGCACTTGTGTTTCGCCAACTACATATCTCGTATATTTGTATACGCGATTTTTAATATTCTGTAAATGTTGATTAAAATGATTTTTTTCTATTTTAGAATTCGCCTGAAATTGGAGCAGCAACGTCTGAAGTTAATTTAAAAGAATCATTATCAATACTATATACTCCCAGGTAACGACGATTACGATACGAAAGAAAAATCTCTTGTTGTCACAAAAATTTATTCGAAACCAAAAAATGAGAATAAAAATATTGAACGAAAAAGTTAGACGTCTAAAAGATCGGAATAAATCTCTTAAGAATATTTTAAATACCCTGAAAAATGAGAATTACGTAGATATAGATTTATTCAAAAGATTAAATGAAAACATTGTTGCTGCAGACTTCTTTAATAACTACAACAGGAAAAAAACTAAAAAAGCATGTTAAATTCTCTCCAGCTATAAAAAAGTTTTGTCTTACGCTAAACTATTATTCCCCAAAAGCGTATGATTACGTTAGACAAACTTTCAATACTTGTCTTCCTCATCCCAAAACACTGTCCAAGTGGTATGGACATTTAAAAGGAGAACCAGGTTTCACTGAAGAATCTTTTCAGGCACTAAAAGCGAAGGCACTAGTGAGCCAACATCGGCCATTGTGCTCTTTGCTATTTGATGAGGTTGCTATTAGGCCTCAGAAAATTCGGAAAGAAATACATAGGCCTAGAAGACATGGGAACAGGTGTTCAAGAGGGTGCTCCTTTAGCTTCACAAGCATTTGTTTTCCTTTTATTTGGGATTAATCACCGCTTTAAATTACCATCGGGATATTTTTTAAGCAACAGCTTCACCGGGGAACAAAAGTCTAATTTGATTAAAATATGTCTTATCAAATGTTTCGAATCCAACATCGATGGTGTTTCTTTAACGTGTGATGGTCATGCCACAAACTTCACGGCACTGGAACTACTTGGTTGCAATTTAAAGCCAGAGTCTTTAAAAACTACATTCACACATCCCTCCAATGACACTGAGGTAGCATGTTTTCTCGATCCCAGTCACGTAATAAAGTTATTAAGAAACCAGTTAGAATCTAAACGTGAATTTGTAGATAATGACGATAATAAAATTAAATGGAACATCATAGAACAACTCAATAGATTACAAGAAGAAGAAGGTTTGCACTTAGCTAATAAATTAACAAAAAAACATGTACATTTCAAAAATTATATAATGAAGGCTACCCAAGTTTTTAGTAAAAGTAATGCAACCGCTATAAAAGCTTGTAGAGAAGAATTAAAACTAGAATCATTTCAAGACTCAGAGGCAACGGAATCTTTTATTAAAAAAAATAATGACATGTTCGATATCTTTAATTCACGAGCAATGACACAATTTGATTATAAAAAGCCGCTTTGTGTTGAGAACAAATCCATGATATTTAATTTTTTAAACGAATTTAAAGAGTACATATTGAAATTAAAAATTAAGTACGCAACAAAAAGGAAAGTCAAGCGAAATGGAAGATATACATTTATTATTACTCGATATTATAAACCTGTAGTTAAAGCTAAGTGTAAAACAGGTTTTCTTGGGACCTTAATAAATATAGAAAGTTTACAATATATTGTTGAAAAATACATTGCAAATTAACAAAAGTTAGTTTACCTGCCAACGTATAAACTAAGCCAGGATCACATTGCAATTTTTTTTTCATGCATCAGAATGCAAGGGGGCTTCAACGACAATCCCAATGTCAGGCAGTTCAAAGGGAGTTACAAAAAACTGTTGGCACATCTTGAAATCAGATGTTTAACAACTGGGAATTGTGTTCCACTAGAACAAGTAGCTATTCTTAACTGTACTTCGGCCACACAAATCATAAATACAACCACTCCATCGTATCGCCACGAAGAACATGACGATACTTGCGATTCGCTAACATTTCTCAGTGAAATAACTGAACAAGATGATGACCTGGCGAGACGACTGGGGGTAGAAACACATAATGACTATTGAAAATTGATAATCGGCTATCTGGCAGGTAGCATTGCTCATTATGCAATAAAAAATATAAAATGTAAAACATGCACTGCGCGATTATCAACTGAAGAGAGGCATTTCTTTCATAAATTAATAAATTTAAAAACTAGAGGAGGCTTGCGTTTCCCATCCAAAGATTTATATGACATTTGTTGTATATGCGAGATGGTAGTCAGAAAGCTTTTAAAAGAAAATATATTGGAAAAGTTTATTGCTAACGAGAGGATTTTCTTAAGCTTAGAACTGGACCACATGTTCGCAGGAATTGAGCACAAGTTAAGCCTTATTAAATATATTGCAGAAAAATATTTGAGAATTCGTTTCCACCACATTGCAAAGTTAGAGGGCATTTCAAGAAGCTTTGAAAGTAAAAGGCAGTTATATAAAAAATTGACGCAACACAAAAGATTTTAATCAGGTCTGCCATACCTACCAGGCTTTGCTGAGCTCGTACTTGTTTCCAAAAGATTATTAGGTTGACATAATATATATTATTAATTGTATTGAGTATATAGTATCAGTAGTATATCAGTTAACTGGTTTCCATTATACTAGCTCTGTTTAGTTTAGAATCAGCTGACCGTGTTTAAAGAATGTCCCGGAATATTATTATTGTACCTACCCCTGATTTATTTTATTTTTTTACCTTAGCATAACGCTTAGGGTAAATTAAATAACTTTTAATTATTATCATTTTATATTTTTACTTAACCTAGAGAAACATAATTTTAGTGGATGCGGTTGAAAACAGATTTATTTCTAAATATTAAAATATTATTTCCCTTTGTTTAGACAGTTTAATAATATTCAATATTAGTTTCTAAAAGTCTTTACTATTTGTATTCGAAATCAATGTTTGAATTTCAGTTAAAGCAAAAGAAGTCCATGCAAAATCATTAAGGTGGAGGCTTAGGTTGGAGCGCGAAATTCAAATTTTATCACGTTTTTTGCAAATTGCAGCTCAGTTATAGGTCGTAAGTAAATAAATCATGAATATATTCCTCCAAGGTATATTACTGACATAAACGACTATTTCATAAAAATGTCACTAATATACCTTGGAGGAATATGTTCATGATTTCTTTTGTTATTAATCAGTAAATATACTACCATTCTTGTCGCAAATAACATTTTGATAACTTACGACCTATAACTGAGCTGCAATTTGCAAAAAACGTGATAAAATTTGAATTTCGCGCTCCAACCTCAGCCTCCACGTTAAACTATAATTTAGTTATTACAACCGCAAAAAAATCAAAATGAAAATACATAAATCACATTTCCCGCCACACGCTGTAGACTTAGACCCTTTTTTTTATAAATGGGGAAATTTTGTTTTATATGGTATCCTTTTATTCACTCACACATACGCCGCCGCCATAGCCGTGCTTCAACCTTTGCTTAGCGAAGTTCTGTCCGCCTTTTTTTTTACGTCCATGAATAAATACAATATTTTTTAATGCATTGATTTAAATTAGTATCAAGGGCTAATAAGGGCCACACTTGAGGCGGGTAAATAGGCCGGCCCTTATTAGACATATGGAATGTGAATTAATTTTATTAAATTTGCATGATCTCAGTTAATTTAATACCTATCAATATTACTGTTATTAGGCATGTTTGTATTATTATTTTTGCATCCCCTAAACTATTGACTAACTCATATTTTGAGTTAAAATAATAAAATACTTATAATAAAATATTAATGTATATATACCAACGTACTCCAAATAAACCCACAGATAACCCGTGTTATGGTTATATGAATACAATAAGGCAATTAAATAATTCTTCTACTAGTGAGGACAATGAAGATAATATACCATTAGACAGATTAAAAACTAAAGCCACTCAAAAAACTCCATTCCAACAATTGATACCAACACCAAACTTTGCTGTCAATAAACAAAAACCTCGACGTGAGGCAATAAATTATAAAGGCACAGTAGTGACCAAGGATTTATTTACAGAAAAAGATAACACAGGAATACAAGAGCAAAAGCAAATGGATAAAATAAAAACAAAGCAACCGAGAAAAAAAGTAGGAAAATGTACAAAAAAATCACATCCTAAACATGTTAAAAAGGTAAAAGAAAAAAAAAAGGAAACCCACAAAAGAAGTGGTAGTGATGTTGATGATGATGATGATGAATGGTATTGCCATGTATGCAATACAGAAAGATTTGAGGATATGCGACAATTCCCCCTTTGCAAAAGATGGTTCCATGAAGAATGTTCGGGGCTGACAAAAGAGGATGATTGCGAATGTCCAATGTGCATGTAAAATGTATTTTTAGTTTTTTTTTCATTTCAATTTTACTTATGACAATTTTTTTAAATTTTTTTACTAAACACGGTGATGTGTGTAAACTAACCTGTTACGAGCTTAATGTTTCTATCTCTTTAATTTTTATTAATTTGGTTATAGGTATCTATATTTTTTTTAATTCTAAAACAGCAATGTGGGTAACCTTTTTGTTAGTTGTTTTGTTTATGTAATAATATGTGTGCCTATATTTTATACTTACTTACTCATCATCACGCCATTTCCCTTGCGGGGTACACAGAGAGAACAGAGTGCCAAGAGGCTCTATTCTTGTATACATCTCTCGCTTCCTCAACATTCATAACTCTCTTCATACACGCTCGCCGGTTTCGGAGACTCCTGACTCCACCTTCCTACAATAGGTACATGACCAATTTGGTCTAGGTAGGTAAGTCTCGGTCTCCCCCTATACCTACATCCTTCCACTTTCGCATTATTTTATAGGTATACCTTTTATCATATAAGTAGAATAAGTTATTCCTTATTTATTTCTGTGTTAGATAACCAAGGTTGTGATAAAAATAAGACTTATTACTTTTAAAACTCATTGAAGTAAGATCTCAATACCATATAGGTTTTTATTATAAGTGTAAGAAGGGCCTCATATTTATTTAAAAAAATATATATGTCTTAGTTTTGTTGTTTCCATGGAGAATTTATAAAGAGTTACAAACACCTTATTTACTTCAGTGATTATTTTGTCGATATGACATGGTTAAAGGCTTTTTATGACATGTTTTTCGTATGTTAGTTTATTAAGAGCCATTGCTGGTTTTTCCTTTGTACGAGTAATGTTCAAAGCGTGATTTAATACCAAATGACAATTTAAGCCAAATTAAACCTAAAACTGTTATTTTTCTGTTGATTAGCCTTTTAATATTTAAATTATAATCTGGCCCTTATTAGACTACCTGCGTTTATAAAGGGCCCCAGAGAGGGTTTTTAAAAATTCTGATTAATGTGCCTAATCATTGTGAAAATATGTATAATTGTGCTTTATGATGTTGATTATAAAATAAATATTATTCTAATGTCAAGTATTTCATTGCATTCCTTTATTTACAGAAAATATCGAGATTTAGATTAAGGTGGCCCTTATTTACCGCAAGTACCTTATTTATTTTACCAATCATCACGAAATTTGGCTTAATAATTATATCATAATATTCCAGAGTACATACCGTGTGGGCCGGCTTTAGAATTGTCCCACCCCTCTCCACCCATGGGAGACGTAAGAGCCGACGAGGGAATACCGGGGGAGTGGGCAGCAGCTCTCCTTCGAGTATTAACAACATCCACTGCGATCGCCAACCCGCCTGCCAAGCGTGGCGATTACGGCACTATCCCCCATATGAGCGAAATACATGTTGTGGCGTTCTCTTGGGGAGGCCTATGTCCAGCAGTGGACTTCGAAAGGCTGATGGATGGATGGACGTCAATAGGCTAGCCCCCTATTACGTGGGACTTAAACATAGCTGGCGAATCGTGGGTGTGTAATACACCTCTGCCTACCCCTTCGGGGAATACAGGTGTGATGCTATGTTTTGAATATTATGTTAAAAAATTGTTGATTTATTCCAGACGGAGCCCTTAGAATCGTCTCACCTGGAGCTAATCAACAAAATTAAACCAACAAAAGTTCTGAAAGATATTTCAAACATATCTCCTCTTAAAGAAACTATTGTTGAACCAATACCAGGGACTTCCAAGGAATTATTTCCATCATCAAAATCTTCATTCATAACAAAACCAATAGCCGGTACATCTACTATATATGGTACTCAAAGTACTACACATACAGCCACACAGCGGCACAGTTCTGAGGAATGCCACGCTGTAAAACAGAAGCAAACTCAAAAAGAAAGATATCTATATGAAAAATGCAGGAGACATATGAAACATATATGTTATCTACGAAAGAAAATTTTAAATTTGAAAAATAAGGACATTTATTTTAATGTTTGATGAAATGAATATAAGAAAAAATCTTACTTACAAAAAAAAAAGGATGTCATTGATGGATATCAAGACCATGGATTACAGGGCAAAGATCTTCAAACTTCACACGTGCTCTTGTTTTCATGACAGCAGGACTCCGTAAAAAAGTAAAGCAACCTATTGCATACTACTTATCTGGCAATCATGTCACAGCTGACAGACTTACTGTATTAATTAAAGAGGTATGTGATTTAACCACTACTTAACAATAAAAAGTGACTTAGTGCTTATACTAGTTATTCTCCACAGGTTTACTCTTTACTTACTTTAACTCTTTTGTTACTTGTTCTATAGAAAATTTGGTACAAATAGTAGGCAATATTGTATTCCGAATTTTAATTTTTTTGTCAATGTGACCCTCAATCTATTCCTGTGCAAAATATTGTTATTGCTTCGTTGCAATTGGAAAAAAGAGCAAACAGACAAACTTGCATTTGTAATGTTACTAACCCTTACAGCTATGAAACAAAGATTATTAAGAACAATATTAATTCAAATAATTATTTAATTAGAAAAACACCTTTTTTTTAGATACTACTACAATGTGTACAATCTGGTCTGGATATAGTAGCTACAGTATGCGACATGGATGGCACTAATAGAAGAGCCCTGATGAACTTAGGTGCTACAGTAGAAAAACCATATTTTATTTTTAGTAATCAGGAAATTATAACAATATTTGATCCTTCACATCTTCTAAAATGTTTTAGAAATTTATTTTTGAAATATGATATCAAATATGCTACAAGAAGTATAAAATCAAATGAGAATTGTGGCGAAGGTAATTGTCCTAAATTTTTCCATCACTAAACAATGATTTGGCTTCAGTTTGTCATTGCTTTTATATAGTGTTGTTAGTTATATTAATTGTGTATATCTAATATACCTTGTACTTATAGGCATTGCAAAATGGTCCCACATAAAGCATATTTTTTGAAAGGATGAAAAGAAAAGATGGAAGTTAAATTAGCTGCTCAAGTGTTAAGCCATACAGTTGCTGCTGGAATTATGCTTAAATATCTCAAGGTTACAATTTTATAATACCGTTATGAATATTATAATTCCATATATATTTAAGTATTGTGAAAAACTACAATTAATTACATACATAATTTTGTTTATCTATTAATACACTGATTATATCCTTTTTATATTTACAGGTGAACTAACAACAGAAGCAGTCACGACGGTGGAAATATTGGAACAAATGGACAAATTGTGCGACTCATTAAATAGTTCCACGGCAGATTTACGTCGAGGCAAAGAATATGCAACGAATTTAAAATCAACAACTCTGCACCTCTCGCTATTTAGAGAAATTATTTTTTTTTTAAAACCTTGAAATTTGTTGGTTGTTTACGTCCACCTCCATCGCAAGAAGGTTGGATTTGGACCCTAAATGCAGTCGAAAAATTATGGCTAAATATAACAGCAAAATATAAAGACATTAAAAGTCTTTCAACTAAAAGACTGCAACAAGATCCTCTTGAGAATCTGTTCGGCTGCATTCGGGGTAACTGTGGGGCTAACTACAACCCTACTACGACGCAATTTGTTGCTGCGTTAAAAACTGCTATTATTGATAATTATAAAGAGCTATTAAAACAACACTCAACGAAAAACTTAGATAATTCAAATTATTCTGACAGTTCAATAAAACTATTAGAAGATTTTGAAATATTTAGTGATCTGCCTAGATGCCTAAATATTTCAAATGATGAAGAGTGCAAAACAGACGAAATGCAAGCGTGTGCATATGTTTGTGGATTTTTATTAAAAAAAAATAGATAATTGTAGCACTTGTAAGCATATTTTGCTTACGGACCAGATAATGCTCGAGCATTTATTTATTTAACTTCAAAGAGTACAATGATGATACAAATAGTTTATTATATTGCAATAAAAATATTTTAAATTTTATAGAGACATCTGCTAATATAGCAAATAAATATTTAAGCAGTATGGGCAATAGAACAAATATAAACAACAATATTATACAGGATCTACTAAAAAATACTAATCATGAATTTTTAAAGGGTTATGTAGTGAGCATTACAGTAATAATTTAAATGATATAGTAAAAAGTGTAACTTACATATGTATAAAAAGATTATGTGTATTAAAGAATAGAGAATTTTCCGAAGAAGCATCTAAGGTAGCTTTAAAAAGAAAGACAAGCATTTTAAAAAATAAATGATATCAAAATAATCATAATATTGTTTTAATTGATGTATCATACTAGCGTTGTTTCTATTAATTATTTATTGTTTTAAAATCTGCATGCTGTTCAGGTTTAATAATAGTATTTATTAATTTCATTGAATTGTAGTGTAGATTAAAAAAATAAATACCTAATGGACCCAAAAAAAACGAGTAATAATGTAAAAGAACGTACGTACAATAGTCACACACTAGATGGCGTTATTAAAAACTGTCCCCCCTTTTTTGTTCCATCATGTCATTCTTCTCTTGAGTAAAAATGTTCTGTGTGTGGCATACATAGTTTTCCAGGAAAACAGGTGCAACAATTTTTTTTCTTAATTTTTCCTTAGTGGACATTAATCTTTAGAACCCATTTATAATAAAAAATCCAATATGTATTAATATTTTTTCTTTGCCAAATTAAGGGTTAAAGAAATTCTGGAAACAGCTAAATTATTGGAAAAGTACTTCCTTTATCACCAAGATGCCTCAATATCGCAAGATATGAATAAATTACTGGTGCAGCAAAAGACGTCACACAAAAATAACAGACTACGCAATAGCGTTCAAATAAGATTTTTTTTTGATGTACATAACTACTATACAAGCTGGATTATGATTGTGGCCTCTCCTACATTCCGCAAACAAAGAGATCCATAAGAACGCGGATCAAAGAATACATACCTGACGTGAAGCACCGTCGCTATACAAAGTCTGCAATTTGTGAACACACACAGGACCACACCCGCCATTACATTAGGTTTGACAAACCTCAAATCCTCGCAAAAGAACATCGATATCGTCCTAGAATGATACGTGAGGCTATTGAAATTAAGAAACATCCCAATTTCAATAGAGAAGACCGCTGGGTCTTGCCATCAAACTGGAATCCTGTGATAGGCCTCATAATACAAGAAGACACCACAAGATTGCAAGACACAGTTAGCGTTTATTGTGTAGATAAAACCCACAGTAGTGATTAGATTTGCTTTTTAAATTTTTTTAAATCAATTAGCTTCCAGTATTTTCGCATATAAGTTAATAATCCATAACAGTTGTAGCTTACTGATTTTTCTGGCCGGATCTTTCTCAGTCAGGCCGCGTTTCGATCCGGTGGTAGCCTTTTTTAGTCTTAGCTTCTGGTAAAATCAATATATTTAATAATATAAACTAATAATCAATATTGTCTTCTTACTGGTAGTTATTTTGTTGCTAAAATTTTAATTGGTAGTTTGTGGTAGAATTTCTGAGCACTAAATAAAAACAAAAAAATTTACAATTTAAAGAGGAGTATTATACTCATTTTAACATACTAGCTTTAAATCTCATACATTGTAAGCGTAAAATTTAAAGTAGATATTTCAATTGTTTTAAACGAATATTAGGTGGGTTAAAATATATTAACCATTTTTTTAAAAATCATAACTGTATAGCTGAAACCGTTGAAACAACATATCATCCTTGGACGTCTACTATCTAAGTCCACCCGTGATCATGAATGCTGTAAAGTATTCGAAACGTCGGGATAGTAGAAAATCAAGTAAACGCGATAGATTCCATAAAATTTCAAAATACTAACACTAGTCTGAAATAAACATTTTCTTTTGCACGCCTCATAAGCGACGCGTTGAGGTGGGTATTACTCTCGTTTCGCCAAGAACAACTGATCTTTCAAACTTAAAATGTCTCTATTTATCATATATTGCACTTGTAAAATAATATATACACACACATATCAAGAAAAAACACTATTTACTTTTACTCATGATATTTTTGATGCCATTTTTGTTGTTAAAAACTCTTTAAAAAAGTTCTGTCTTGAACGTCCGTGTGTTGTAGGTATGTTCGGATAATGTACGTTACCACAATAACGACCGAAATGCTTTACCAATCGAGTATTTTTTTTTATTTTACAATTCAGTATAGTTACGAATAGAGCCCTATCACTTTTCACGGTCTGATTCGATGTGGTTTAATTGTTATTAAATAAACAAAAAAAATTGTGAAAATTTACGCTCGACTCGACATTAAAACCAGCGCTATCCTTATTTCGTGAGAACTACGTCTATAGACCAATATAGAAGTACTTCTTAAAATTAGCGCTAGATGGCGTATAAGACATGAAAACCACAGTACTTTTTGAAATTAGCGCTATCTATGTGATGTATTGTAAACTACTTAGTAAGACCAATACATTATTAGTTACTTATCAAATAATCAATTTTATTATTAACTGCCTCAGTGGTTTAGCGGTAGTGTATGCGACTGCTAATCATGAGGTCTCGGTTTCGATCCCCGGGTCGGGCAATATTATTGAGCTTTTTCCTAAAAATAAAAATTCTCAGTAGCAGCCCGGAGATTGGAAATGTGCCCGGTAGACGTCAATAGGCTCGCTTCCTATTACGTGGGACTCAAACATAGCTGGCGAGTCGTGGGTGTGTAATACACCTCTACCTACCCCTTCGGGGAATACAGGCGTGATGCTATGTTGTGTTGTTTTTTTGTTTTTTATTGTAAAAAAATGAAGATTATGAGGTGTGCACTTTTGGATTTTCCAAAGTATTTATAAATCTGTTTTTTTTTCTCTTGATTTATTTTCTTCTCTCCATTTAACGACATCTCTTTATAACACCAAATGCACAAACACTTCAGTGTCGTTATATAGAGTTTACACTGTATATAAAAAACAATTGATGTTCGTTAGTCTCGCTAAGTCAAAAATGGTTAGACCTAGTTGAATAATTATTTTGTACGCTATAATACCTTGGTGGTTTAAAAGTAAAATAAAATAAGGGAACCCTGTAGAAAAGTAGAGAAATTGAAAAAAAAGCAATATTGTTAACTTTGTATGGGTATTTGACTAAAGGGCGGCAAAATGACAGCTACTGTAATTCTTTCTAATCAAGAAAGATTCATTTAATAATTGATAAACGCTGATAAAAAAGTTTTAGGTGATACGAAGTTCACAGGGTCATCTAGTCCTGAATAAAATATTAATCGACGATTTAAAGTCCAGTTTTACTAGATAATTCAAAGAGTTGGTTATTTATTCATAGCAAAACCAATCCATTAGTATTCGAGAAATAAATTGGGAAAAGAAAACACAAAGCCGAACGTGACTAAGATAATTCACACGTGTACGTCGCACATCGCTTTATCTGTTACTATGTAGTAGTAGATATATTCCTTATCAAAATTACAATTAAGTACTGATTTTTTAAAACCAGCTGCTAACAGCGACTTCTTTATTTCTTTCTTTATTTTAAAAGACAACAGCAGTAAGAAATAATCCTTGTATCGCGGGGACTTTTACAAACATACAATTCCACGGACACAAAGTACACCCAGATTCAGAACAACCATTTGTGGATCACACAAAGAGCTGTCCTGTGTGGTGATCAATCTCACAACACTCGGACGGGAGGCCGGTATTTAAACCTTTCCACCATCTGTGCAGTCGCATCATCCACGTGGAATTTTGTTATTTTATTTATAGTGCGGAACCCTAATTATACATCGTTAAAATTACTCCTTACAAAATCAGCTATCTGCCAGTGAGTCCCTTTCAAATCGGTCAATCCGTTCCGAAAATTAGCCGGAACAAACACAGACAGAGAAAACTTTAAAAACCGGTATTTTGTCATAGGTAACGTATAGAATTACATATTACATTTAGTAGTACAAAGTTGTTATTATGCTGCTACTATCATTATACATTACAAACAGACACTTCAATTTTATTTATTTGTACGGATTAAAAGGTACGGACACGGGTCTTCTCTCAAAGAAAGGGATAATAATATAGGCCGTAGTCCACCACGCTGCCCAGTGCGGGCAGGCAGACTTCACACGCCTCTGAGAACATCTCTCAGGTTTCCTAACGATATATTTCCTTCACCGGACAGTGCTAATTTGAAAACAAATACGCATTCTCGAAAAATCTCATAGTCAGGGGTGTGTGCCGTGACCTTGAACTTGGGATCGACCTCGATACAGTGGTGTTTGTAGTCCTTGCCTTATTTGACCTTTATTGGCGGGCCACTGGAACTGTGTTACATTGCTTTAGTGGTAGCTTGCTATATCCTACAATGTTTAATATCAAATAGTTTAACATATGAGGCGGACCAACTCATATAGACGACATTAATCCGATAGAAAATGATATGAGTTTCACCGTAAAAGGCAAGCAGGAGAATAATTTTCGCGGGATAACAATACGTATGTATATGGATTATAATCTCAAAGAATCTTTAAATGATTAGATATTATACAAAAAATATTCTAGAAGTTACCTTTATAATACCTATATAATTATATTCTCTCTGCTAAGCAAATCTAAAATATTTTATCTAGCAAAAACACTCTAATCGCAACAAACTAATTTATGTGATTTACTATTTTGACGTCAGATTCATTATATCTGTACATTATCTCTCAGCACAAAAGATAATAAACACTTAGTTTATTTCCAAGGTCAGCGTTAGATTCAAGAACATTTAGTACCTTCTTATGTTTAGGTAGAAGAAAACATAGGTATTAAAATACCGAATCATTAGATTATAATTTAATCTATCAATAAGTATGTATATTGCACAATATTATTTTTTTGTGAACAAGTCATATTGGACTTGTTCACAAAAATTTTCACGTGTGGTATGAATGTATGATTCTTAATTTCAATAATAAATTAAGCTTACCAAAATCGAGAGTAAAATGTATGCAAATACATCCGCTAGATGGCGTGGATCTTAGTTAGGCAAAACCTAGATAGTGATTTGGGATATGTGCTAATTGCGAGGTTTAACAGTTGAAAGCGTTCCCACCGGCAAAAAGAGCGGTGCGGGTTCCAATCTCGCAAATCCTTTTTCCACTTCCACGAATTTGTTTCTGGATATAAAAATATAAAAACCAACGTAACCATTCTGGTAGGTTATAATAACACAAAAAAAACTTTGTTCCTAGAACTGAATTTAATAAAAAAGTGTGTAGGACAGACATATTTAATTTCTTTGTGAATGACTTCGTGATATCCAGTGCACGCATGAGAGATTTCCTCGACAGCAAGTTATGTACATATAATATAATTATATAATATCTTGAAAGCGGCGATGCTTTTTCCTTTTTAAAAGACTCGCGTAACACGTGACCTTGTAAACACTAAGGTAACTAAACTTATAATAATATAATAAAAACTAATATTAAAGTAAAAATATCTTAACGAATATTACCTTCTTTCATTATTTTTTACAAAAAGCATTGATTTAACATTGATTTTCTCTACTTAGAAAACTTTGCTCAGTATGTAACTTATGTACGTACGAAGGGCGGCTGATAAGTACGCGGCCTAAGGTTAATAAGAAAAAAATATTTAGTTATCTATACTATTATAAAGCTGTAACAGAGCTGTGTCTGTACATTTATGATATTTGAGAAAAAAAATACTGGAATAGGCTATATAGGCGTGTCTAAACACAAAACAATTTTTTTAGATTTTTTTTTTGTTTGTCTGTTTATCTATTTGTTTGTTCGCGCATCACACAAAAACTACTGAACGGATTTTGGTGCAACTTTTTGTAAGGCTTTTGAAAGGCCTTGATTAGACTTAAAAACTGGTATACATTTTATCCCGCTACTATATCGGGAACCTGAGATATAACCGAAAAACTAGCTTTTGGCTGAGGCGAAGCCGCTGGCAAAGGCTAGTTTTATATATATATTTAGCATTTCACATGCTTAGCCTTTTTTGAAACAATGCAACTTTGTGTTAAAAAAAATATGTTTCAATATAAATTCCCTCAAGTGAAATACACTTTTCAAATGTCATCGTGAGTAATAATGTCTTTATACCAGTGAAAAAATATTCTGAAGATTTCTCTTGAAAATTTCCACGGGCGCCTTCATCTCATTGTCGTCCGAAAATCTTCGCCCGCGTAACCGCCGAATGAAGAAAGTTGACGGAACGTGCTTTGGAGAGCGCGTAAAGGCGTCAGCCCTAAAACGGATCTCTTTGCACACGCGTCCAACCAAAGTTCTATCGGATTATGAAATTGCATCTGAATACGGGCACGTGTACACAATATTGAGTCTTACGCAGTGAGCTAGCCTCCATTGAAATAGCTCGTAGCCATTCAACTAGAGAGCCATAATAATTATTTATTTTATCAACGCAATTCTACGGAAATATATTTTTTTCTCTACAAAATTGTAACTATATACCCAGTAAACTAGTGAGCCGGCTTCACTTTACACGGGTGACATTTACTATTTTTTTTTATACTAAATTAATGAACTACGATCTATCAAAAGAGTGAATGAACGAGCCTGATAGCTATTTTGCTTAGAGTTAACGAACAGAATCAATTAAATACAGGGTTATAATGCGTTTTATCTTGAATATATATTATGTTGCCTCCCATGTGCAGTCGCGGACGTTCGTCACCAATGCATACCTATAGACAAAACACTGTAATCGTTACGATCGACAAGTTTCCAATGCTATCGAACACCGTTATTCTGATTTAGCAATGCTAAAACCACTCCATACAATGGCATTCAGGGTAATTAACAAGCTCGGAAGTTACAAAATGTATGTAAACTAACTCTTTATTACGTAGCCGTTCGTGGTCGAGTTATTAGTAACAGTTAAGTTCCAATACGAGTTTTTGTTCCACTGGTTTTTGAATAGCGAGAAGAAAAGTTAGCTAACCAAGTAACAATATCCTTGCAAGGAAACTAAAAATTTCATGACGATACTATGTATTTGGTAGTCTGTGGTGTGCTGAAGCGCGTAATCTTTCCTTTATCTGCCTTACTAATAAACGTTGTAAGTATAACCTCTGGGGGTTTAGGCAGAATCTCATATCTCACATGTCGATTGTATCGTGATCACTGTGATTGGTTGAGAGATCACCGTTACGATCACGATACGATCGACATGTGAGATAAGAGATTCTGCCTAACCCCCCAGAATAGTTATTCATTTTGTCTTTGTCACTAATACGACAGCTTAACATTGAAAAAACGGAACAAAATACTGAATAACTATTCGGAACTTATACAATGTTTATTAGTAAGTGGGTATATGTTTTATGAGTCGCAAGTATCCCTGAGTCCTCCTCATCTCGTTTTTACTTCCTCTCTTCTTCTCTTCTCCAAAGTATTGGCAGCGCACGAGTGATGCCCTTGGTATACTACCTAAAGTTTGTGGACTAAGGTAAGCGCTTACCATCAGTCGAAGTAGTAGTGCTATAATTGTTATCTCAAAGTATACGGTACTTTGAGATAACAATTATAGCACTATAGAAATCTAACAACATTGCTAAGAAAAGCTGAACTGTGCTTTAAGATTAAAATACGCGCGTTTCGCTAGACGTCGTTGTGTAGTTCAGCTTATAGAATTTATATAAGCCTCTTTGGACATATCTTAATACCTCATTATCGGAATAAATAGTCAATGTTAGACTAAATGCATGACAACTACAAAAGCAACATTAATAAAAATCAATTCAAAACTTACCGTTCCGCAGCAGTCCTCGTCTCCATGGAACAAATTGATCGCCATCCTAACAATTTCAGCCTCCATTTTGTTGATGCCAGGAAAGACATCAGCGTGCAATGGATTCGTGTACGCAGTCATGGAGTAAGCTTCACACGCAACTTTACTGATCTCCTGGTTGACGTGATACACCGCTCCGGAAACGTTGCCGTTCTTCCAGTCATATCCACCTACGAGAAGCGAGAGATATATAGGGAAAATACATTGGAAGTGTTTCATTACTTATGATGGCAGACGAACCACGGCCCACCTCATAGTAAATGGCAGCCACCGCTCTTGGGCTCGACAATACTAAGAATACTGCCAAGCCGCTGCTTACCATTTCATTTCGAAGACGGGCAATAAATCTCAGTATCAATTCACACCTCAGTGGAGCTCACCCCTAGACGTGAAATCATGCAAAATAGTAACATTTTCAGCATCCATCGGTCATTCACCACATGGACGATAAAAAAAAATAACTGGACATAAACAAAGAACAACTATGCAAATGTTTTAGTGAATGTATTCATGACGATGTATGCGGCATTGATTCAAGAATGTCGTCAATACCTGCAGCAATGTCGACATGTATCTCTTTTTTCTAGAATATTCCGTGTTGCTTTGCTTTATTTTGTTCCATAAACTATTCACTATCCATATACAGACACTATATAAATTAATTTGTGGTGTATCATAATTATATGATTCATGGGACATGCAGTCTGTTATCTAGACATTATGAATTATCCAGTATATTAGAATCTTATAAATCGTATCTATTATTGGCTTCAAATTCATGGCAAAAATATACGGTTAATATGTGAGGTTGAAGTAAAGTGTATTGAAGAAAAAATTTTTGATGCTCTGATCAAAGATCCTCACTAATGCTATAAATGCGAAAGTGAGTTAGTTTGTTTGTTTGTTACGCTTTCACGCTATAATTACTCAACCGATCAACATGAATTTTAGTTTAAATAACACTGCCGTGTTTGACACATTCTTGGTGTATAATATAATCAGAACTGTTAAAACAGAACTGAAATTATGAGCAATTTCTAAAATCAGCATACTACATTACAGAGTAAGAATACAAGTGTCACCACTCCACTTTGGAAGTAAGCAATTATCACCCACTGCATGAGTGGTGGTGGGACTGGGTCCAAGTGGGAGTACTCACTACTATAGGGCTCAAGCGGATTGGTACCACAGTCTCCCGTGTGAGCGGCCATGAAGCACATCGGTCTGTTTTGGCTGTAGCAGAAGATAGCCGTTTATTCTTTTATTTCATTTCTGTGAAATACTCTCGGTATATATGAATACATGAGCGACGCCCACTTACCATCAGGTGGACCGTGGCCTCGTCTGCCACCATAAGCAATAAAACAAAAAGGAATAGATCAAATATAACGTAAAGGATGTTTGTAGTCCCGTATGATTGCACTGTAGAATACCATAGCTAAACCTCCTTTATATTAATTGGCTAACAGTTAGTGGTTAATGGTCCCTCTTAGGTTGTCCAACTACTGCCTAGTTCTTAGGATAACTCTTATCGTGGGTTCCCTATGCATTGAGTCAATACAACTTACCTAAATTAACATGATCCCTAATCTCCTCCAAGACTAATTCAGAATCGAGACCAGTCTCCGGCAGTTGTCTCCGAATCGTGACACCAGCTAGTCTTTTCTTTACATCCTTTCTGAAGTCACTGTTAATGTCTGCCATCTTTTCTTCGATCTTTCGTCGGATTATAGGCACTTGACGGAGCCATCGGAAAAACTCTTTGCGTAATCTTGATGTGAGACCTTTATGAGAAATAATCATTAATAATTAGATATTCCATATCTTCGGACTAAACAATTCGTACAAAATGATCATAGAGGCAGTAGAGTAAATTACATTAATGTACAGCAGAAATATCAAGTATGAAGACTGACAGCTGTTGCACCATGGACTAATGGTTGGTCCGTATACTGCATGCACTTATTTATGCAGGTATTGTTAATTATTAACAGGGATAACCTAGCAGTAAGAACTTATTCTGACTGTCAAAGCAGAGGTATAGATATTAATCACTAGTTTAAAGCCTTTGATTGTACAATGGCTAATGGCTGCGATAAATGTGCATCACATCATAAATTCAATCACAAATAGAGCAGAAACTTGATTTGCCTTGTCTATACTTCCTCCCACCTTCACTTATATGCAACAATGTGAAAATTAATATTTCACATCCTTTACCATATTTATGCAGAGGACCATCTAGCAGCTATCGTATCAATTAGGATTTGAACACAATAAACATTTTATCCATGGATGCAGAACCAAGCATATTGCCAGAACGCACTGCAGCCTCAGACTAGTTAAACACAATTCACTCTTGGCAAAGACTGGGACAAGCATACTGAAATAAAATATTGATTTCATTCTATTGTTGTGTATAAATAAAGTCATAAAAACTTACTGTCTTTGGCATTGTACAAGCTATGTGCCCACACAAGAGCAAGTACAGAAGATGCTGTCATCGTGACTATCTGCCATGGCTCTTTACCTTCGAAGAATCTGTTTACAGCCTTCAGAGGCTGTGGTCTCTCACTCATTGCTGAAATGAAAAATAAAAAGTAAACATCTGAATTTACAAACATTATTTTTTGATATTTGTATGTTTGTAAAGTCAGTTTGAAAAAAAAAAACAAAATATCAAATAGTGTAAAGCCTACTTTTTTTTTTACACCTGCACTTGCGTAGTAATAGTCCTTATATCACAGGTCTACAAACATACAATTTCAGGGACACAAAGCCCACCCAGACAAAGGATAACTATTTAAAGATTGCACAAAAATTTACCTTTGTGAGAATGAACCTACAACACTCAGGCGGGAAGTCAACATCTAAACCATTCCACCCTCATTGCAGTCAATTTATAAAATACAATGACTAATTTTAATAACACCTTAGCTTTTTACTTTATAGTAGTTAAGTATATGTTTATATAAATATTACAAATGTAAAATTTATTTAAGTTTGTTTGTTTGTTATACCTACATACTGCAACTTCGATCAAATTTTGCACCATACTGTACAGAATAACGAAAAGAAAATAGACCTTTTAAAAATTAAAAAATTGACAATTCTTGTGAGGTAGTAAGTAAGTACTTACTCATAGTTTTGCGTAGAAATTTATTGATGTGTAAATATACCTTAAACTGTTTAATGGTAAACGCCGATAACGTTACCTCTAGTAAGAACTAATTATTGTATGGTAATGCTTCAATTTAACGTTTATTATCAAACAGTGATAAGCAATATTACATGACATGGCCTATACATTATTGTTAGCAATAATTACACTACAATGCGCGGAAGCCGGGTGAATTTTGTTTTCTAGCCGAGAAAATTATACGCTTTAGATATGTACTTCTGTGATAATAAAAAAAAATAGCATTGTTCATATCATATTATATTTATATACTCACCGCGCGATATGTTTAAGTAATACAATAATTACGGTTCACAATCCAAACTCAATCAATTCCTTTCACAAATGTAACATAATCGTGATTACAGTTATCTACAATATGGATTAAACTCGAATTTTTAAGATAATAATAATATATTTTCAGTAAAACCAAACCAGACCCACTACAGAAAATATTCTTGGTCTGTCATGTCAAAGTCAATGTCATATACTCACAGAATACTATACTATACTTTATACTACTTCATTTACTCATATATTATATATATTGTCTATTTGTCAGACTCTGGGTGTGTTCCGATATACACTAGAGCACTGTGATGTGTGGCTGTTAGAAGATATGAAACTCCTTAGTGCAATATATTCTTTTTTATAGAATGCAATGTAATTTCATTTGATTAATTTGTTTATGTGTTCTATGTCATTGACAGACTTAATGTAATAACAATGTCTAAAATTTTCGTATCAAATTGTATATAAAATAATGTTATAGTTTCTTTATTTTAATATATAGTTTTCAGTATTATTCTCCATTTTATTTCACTAGATAAAGTTCACGATTAGTAATATTTCTAACAGGTTATGGTCCCTTTAGAATTTTATTTCTAGCGAATTATATAAGTATAACTTTTATGGAATAGAATAATTATCTGATAACAACGAATCATGGATTCATCTAATGGACTATCTACACCAATGGTTGTAAGTACATCTAACATTATGATAGAAAAACTAGCGGGAGTTTGAAATTACGCTAATTGGAAATTTCAAATGAAATTATTATTGATTGACAATGGATTATGGGATATCGCATCAGGATTAATACTTCCATCTAAAGATCGTTCAAAGATCAGAGAGCATTGGCTAAGATGTGTTTAAATGTACAATCCGTATGCTACCCACACGTTAGAAAGGCATAAACTTCATTAGAAGCGTGGAATAGCTTAAAAACAGCATATGAGAATACTGGCATTAGTCGCACATTAATTCTCAAGAGAAAATTATCTCAAATTAAATATGCTGACTTTAGCACAATGGATCACTATTTAGGAAATATAATTTCGGTGACCCAAGAACTTGCTGACATAGGATGTAATATTGAAGATGATGATCTTGAGGAACTCATGCTGATTGGATTACCACCAGAATTTGATTCGCTGATAATGGCTATAGAAGCTACAAATATAAAATTGTCATCAGAATTTGTAAAGTGTCAATTGATTCAAAGTGAATTTAAAAGAAGCGACACTAGTCATACGTCACCATCATCAGAGAGTATCCTTGTCACGAAGAATAAATTTATTCCAACTTGCCATCATTGTCAACAAGAAGGTCATATAAAACCAAAATGTCCTAAGTTAAAGAAGTCTAATAAAAAGGTATAAAATGTAAAAATGACACAAAAGGATACTTCATTTATGAAAAAGGGTAGTAATGTTAATTTTGTGTGTTTCAATAAAAAGACTTCTCGAAGTTTGTACAGATATACTATTTAATTTCCATCCGTGTGGTGATGGACTAAGAATACAAGTGTCACCATCCCATCCTTTCCTGCAGGTGTCGTACAAGATGACTATAGGAAGTAAGCAATTATCACACATTGCATTGGCCAGCCCTACCAGGCTGGGTGCCAATTGAGAGTACTCACTTGCTATTGGGCTCGAAGCGGTTGGTACCACCGTCTCCTGCGTGACCGGTCATGAAGGACGTCAGTGTGTTTTGGCTGTAGCAGAAAATAGCCGTTTATTCTTTCATTACATATCTGAGAAATGAAATGGTGCGCAGCGGCATGATAATACTCTCGGTATAGTTGAGTCCATGAGCGACGGTTACCATTTACCATCAGTCCCCCGTTACCATCTCCTGCTACAGCCAAAACGCAATGACTAGCTTTATGGCCGGTCACACGGGAGATGGTGGTACCAACCAGCTCGGGCCCGATACCAAGTGAGTACCCCCGCTTGGTACCCAGTCCTACCACCAGTCATGCAATGGATGATAAGTGCTTACTTCCCTTAGTCTCCTCATATGACACCCGTGGGTAAGAATGAGGTGGTGACACTTGTATTCTTAGTCCGTCACCACACGGATAATACCATCAGGTGGGCCGTGGCTCATCTGCCATCATTAGCAATACTTTCTTTGACATTAGACATGACTTTCGTCTTGTTCGTGTTAATTTTTAGACCCACCTATCGAGAACCATTGCTGAGATCATTGAGCATGGTGGTGACAGTTACAGTGCGAAAGAAACAAGCAAACAAACATACTCACTTTTTCATATATATAATTATAGTGAGGATAACAGGCTCTCCAAAATCAATATCTTCCTTCATGTCAATGGCGATATTGAGCAATACGAGACTAGGGCCACAATGTATAATTTAATATTTTCTCATACCACCCGATATGCTTTCAGACTCTAAAACACCTTTAAATTATAAGTTTCCTCATTCTAGAAGGGGAATCAGAACTAGAGTAAATCAATAATTTGTTAAGCCATAGCCAGAATCCCATAACAATAATAATAATATCCAACCAACCATTAGAAGTAATGTTGTTTTTTTTAATATTTCATCAAACACTTCGAAATGACACATATACAACGTAGACAATTCATTCTCATTTTAAGTTACAAGCTGCAGAAGACTTTTATAATAAAGGATTACAAAACAGACGTTTCAACTGTGTTATTATACAATGTGTAAGCAGTGAATAGGAGTTACACACCTTCCTTACTAATAAACGATGTTTAATCATTGTATAGCTACAACACTGGTTATACCAAAAAATACTGGCAACATTAATTGAAAGGGTTTTAAGACTTATATCAACTAAATTTCGGTTAGATTGATGTTTGGGCTGAGACTAATGAATGTATTTATGTTATACATGAAAAGATGATTTTTATGTTGATTAATGTTTGTCTTGTTTATAATATTACGATAATTGTGTTTTTAGTAAACAAAGAAATGAATGGTTTACTTTTTTATGAAGAAAGATTTCATATGCAAGATAGGTAACTATTATTTTTATGGGTTGGAACGTTCCCTTCAAACTTAAACGTCATGAAAATGTAAACTTCTAAGTTGCAGATATCTGACATCTGCCCCCTGAGGCAGAATGTCATATTTCACGTGTCGACCGTATCGAGATCACTTTGATTGGATGAGAAACCGACGCGTGAAGTCACAATAATCCGTTGGCCAATCACGGTGATCGTACAAGCGAGACGATACGATCGACATGTGAGATATGAGATTCTGCCTAACCCCCCTGATCTCCGCTTTGAAATCGAAATAAACGGAATTGAAATAATGTAGAAAACCTAATTTTATCTAATTTTAAAATGTCTACCTCTAATTCACGAAGTTAAATTAAATATCTGATATTGTTATTGCGAAATATTGGCCGGTGATTTGATAAATATAAAGAAATAGACATGCTGTTAAGTGCTGAAGAACGTGAGCTAAAAAGCTCAAAAATATGAATAAAGATCATGGTTTAGCTACAGAAGAATACAATATTCCAAAATCAAACATATGTTAGAAGTACACAAACTTTTAATAAAGAAGAAATGTCAACTAATAATTGAGAAAATATTCAATTAGATAATATATCCACTAAAATCGATAATAATAATTAAAGGATTATTATATTAATATCATTGATTTTCTCTTAAATCCTCACATACTACCTACACAGTAGCGACAATTGCTTTAATTTTAATTACTACCAGGAAGACAAATTTGATAATAGAGCTACTGAGACACGAATGGCTACAAAAATAATATCAAGTAAAATTGTTAGGAGAAATTATTAATTATCCAGGACTAGAAGTTACAAGAGTAGAAGATAAATTATAGCTAAGACAAACCAAAATGATCGATAAATTACTTAAAAGGTTCAATATGCAGAAATGACAAGGAAGCAAAACACTTATGGAAGTAAATTTTTATACGTCGGACGATTCAGATATAATTGAAGTACCATACAGAGAGTTATTAAGTTCATTGTTGTACATCGCAACAAATAGTCGATATGTTACGCAGTAGCATATCTAAGTAGATGGCAGCTAAAAGAGTTGAGATATCGTAAAGAAATTATTCTATATCCCTTTGATATGAACTAAGGTACTTACAGTTAAAGCTCCAGCGACAAACTCCGCTTCAGCTGTCGATAATGCAGTACAAGTTTGTTTTCTAGAGAACCAAGTAATAAGATTTTCACTTTGATAAATAGCGCATCCACTTGTACTTTTACGATCTATGTGGTTAGACGCCCAATCAGCATCAGAGTAAGCCTTAAGTTTTGTAGGATCACCATATTTTGTATAAGATAAGCCTTAAGAAAAACCTTTGCCCGGCCAAAAACTTATTGATCGCTTGAAGGACTGAAGTATCTATATCGATATTTTTTACACGCTTCCCTAGCAATGTCCACCATTTTTAGCTCTGACTTAGAAATGGCACGGTAAATTTGTAGTTATTTCTACTCCTTCTGTTTCTTAGCTCAATGGTATATATTGTTGAGCTAAACTTTGCGAAACTAAGCACTTTTGACAGATTGACAAAGAATCTAGGCTGTGTTCCGAAATACACTGCGAGCACTGTCCAGTGCTCTTACTGGAGAAAAATCGTTCCATTATAGACTGACAGTATACTGCCGCAGTATGCTAGGGAAATATATGACGTCATAAATCATCGCCATTTTTGTACTGTGATCACTGGCGTTTTCGAGGTAAGGTGCTTTGTGGTTTGATCACGTGATCAACAGCGTCTAGAAATATAACAACTTGCACTATTGAAAATTATTATTATTATTGAATATTATTATTCAAAGATACCGAAACATGGAAAATATAAAGAAATTGTGTTTATTGCAGTTTGAAATCAATACTTTGTATGAAATGAAAGTAATGACCGATCAGTATACTGGACTGCGTTCCGTTATAAACAGTAACCAGTATAGCTAACTTTAAAGGAACGACTTCGCAGTATACTAAACTGACGTCATACATCACAGTGCTCCAGTGTATATCGGAACCATAGAGTAATCATACTAAAAATCGGAACACACCCAAAAACTGGCCACGACGACAAAAATAAAAAACATAAACTTGGTCTCGTTTTTGCACCAGTAAATTGTATCTTATGTTCTTGCTCTTACATTTCAAAGAACTTTTATCACACTGTCTATTTCAGTTCTGAGTTATATAAGTATTTAATCTAACAACGCCATTAAATCAAGAATTGAATTGAAAAAGTATTTAAAGCAATTTCTAAACAATACATTCAATTATCCTTACATAAAATTATATTTACATAAAATAGATCAAGAGCGATATAATAAATGAAACACAATTTCATGGTCAAAATACAGTTTTTGTTTACCTGGACCACGATTTTAAATTGAGGAAAAAACAGTGTTGATGTTTTGTGATTATGAGTCATCAACATCAACCTCCAGTTTCCTGTCTACCAAACACAGGCAAGATGTCGAAAGCTAAAAAAGTTATCGAAGAAGCTAAAGAAATAAATAATCCTGAATTAGATTTGGTTGACAGAGGATTATCTAGTTTCGACGAGATACCTGGTTTGTGTAAGTGTCCGCTAAAACCTATTTTTCCATAATTGGCCTTAAGGTAACCCGATTTTAAAACTCGTTCTGGAGTATTTCAGTGCACAGTGTACATATTTTTCTCTTACTACCTAGATTGTTTATTTCGTAAGTTGAATAATGATACAACTTTCAACACGTAGTTTATAGTGTATATCTTAAACAGTTCCAGAATAGGTAACAACATATCAGTTGGCGTGTGTAATGAAGGAATATTGTTTACTGGGGCGATATTTCATTGCATTTGCAATCACATATTAACGATAATATCGTTAAACGA
The DNA here is from genome assembly GCA_948253155.1 of Leucoma salicis. Classification (NCBI taxonomy): domain Eukaryota; kingdom Metazoa; phylum Arthropoda; class Insecta; order Lepidoptera; family Erebidae; genus Leucoma; species Leucoma salicis. The sequence goes on from OX411811.1 coordinate 4,560,753, forward strand.
GAACTATTAATAAATTACCTACCTAATATTTAAAATCTATTATTCCGAAAACTAGACAAGATAATATTTTCAGTCTTATAGATCTATTTTAGTTCATGACATCATAATATATACTGCCATCATTATGAATAAGACCATGGAGTTAATCACATTCGTTTCCTCCTACATATTCTACTTATAATTATCAATAACTAATGGACAATACCAAACTGTTATAACTTAGGCATAGTATAATGAAAGACAGATAACAATTATAAAATTATACAGAAATGTCATAAATGCAATTGTTATGTGGTACCCTATAACTACACAAGATAATAGACAAAAATTTTTTCAGAAAAAAGCACTTCTTCCCATGCTATATAGAATGTCTTTTCATTTATATCATTGTCATTTGTTTTTTCATAATTTCAAAACTCCATCCATTACTTAAATCTCCATTTTCTTCAGTCTTCCTGACAAAATATTCATTAATCTTTTCATTCTAGGCCTATCATCTTTTTATATAATAACAATAATAATAAAGCCTTTATTTCCTTAACAAATATTTTCTACAACAAAACTTTAAAAAGAAAGGATTTATTTATTTAGGTGTGAAAACAAAAATGTCAAGGCCCCTTTTTTAGGGTATAGGCCTCTTCCATTGTCAACCATGTTTTACGGTTGCTAGCTGTGTTAACCCAGTTATGACCTGCTGTTTCCTTATTTTGTCGGCCCATCGCTCGTGGGGGCGTCCTCTTTCTTTTGCCTGCTGGGCCTGGCCATATTGTGAGCTTTTTGCCCACCTTGTACTTGGTAGTCGCGCTATGTGACCTGTCCATTTCCATTTAAGATGTTTTGCATGGCTCAATATATTATCTATGATTTTAGTTTTTTTCCTTATGACATCGTTTTTTTGCCTGTCTACTAATTTGATATTTAGAATACTTCTTTCCATCGCCCTTTGACTTTTTTGTATTCTGTCTTTTGTAGTATTATTAAAAATCCAAGTCTGACAGCCGTATGATAAGCAGGGTAGCAAGCAGGAATCCGTTAATTTTCTTTTTAATTTTATCGAAAGTTTAGATTTTATTATTTCTTTTAAGCTTCAAAACTTCTTCCATGTGAAATGTATTTGTCTATCAATTTCGAGCATTGCTAAAAGATATTTGCTTACCCAAGTATATGTAATATTCTTCGTATTCAATATATACTACAACGTATACTACAATAGGGCCCTGGATACTGTTAGTAGCGACTTTTGTTTTTGTAATGTTCAATGTAAGCCCAATATTTTCACAGATAGCTCATAATTTGGTTACCATCGTTTCTAGTTCTTGTGGTGAACTGGATAATAGCACTATGTCATCTGCGAATCTAAGGTTAGTTAGATGGATCCCATTTATGTCTATGCCTTTTTTTCCCAGTGTAAATCCTTCATTATGTATTGCCAGACTGATATGAAAATTTTCGGTGATAGAGGGTCACCTTGTTTTACGCCTCTACATATGTTTATGGGCAGTCCTAATCTATCGAGCTTTACTCTACTTTTGCTGTTGTGATATATATGCCTTAGGATGTTTATATAGGTCTGTGAGATGTCATGACTGGTTAAAGCCTGCCATATGCTGTCATGCGAAATAGAGTCGAAAGCTTTTGTGTAATCGATGAATGCTATGTAGAGGTTGTTTCAGTTCTTGGAACTTCTCTATTATTTGATCTATCGTGTGAATGTGATCAATTGTGCTGTAACCTTTTATGAATCCTGCTTGCTCTAATGGTTGGTGTTTTTCTATTTCTAGCTCTATCCGTTTGTGAATGCATGCTGTGAATAATTTGTATATAGTTGGCAGTATGCTAATTGGCTGGTAATTGCTCATGTCTCTTGGGTCTCCTTTTTTGTACAAGAGTGTTATTGTTGACTCTCCCCAGCTTGATGGTGTTATTTGACTTTGTAGAATTTTATTAAATAGAGAAGTTAGCGGATTAACAAGATGATTTCTACCCAGTTTCAAAGCTTCATTTGGTATATTATCTGATCCAGGACTTTTTTCTGGTTTCAGTTTGTCTATTTGGCTTAGTATTTCCTGATTATCGAAGGCTTTTACTGTAGACATGCGCTCAGAGAGTCTTTTTGTTGTTCTTTTTACTTGACATCTATTATTTTTACAATTGTAGAGTTCTCTATAAAATTCCGTGGCTATATTTATTATATCTGACCGTTTGTTTGTGTTGTGTTTTAATTTGTGATTTTGATTTTAACAAGGTTATCCAATTTCTTTCAGTATTTAATTGTTTAAAAGCTCTTTTTTGTCTTCCGTTATTACTTAAATTTTTTTCTATTATTTGTATTCTATGATTTTCGTAATCTTTTTTCAAAAACCCATTTGTTGTCTTGAACAAAATTGATCTCTTTCCTTTCTTCTTTATTTCTGGGTTTTTTATTTTCTAACTATTCTTCTTTTTACGGCAACTTTCGTTTCTTCTGACAAGATGTCTTTTTTTTTAATAATGACATTTGTAGTATTTAGACTATATATTATGGCTAATTCAATTTTTTGTAGTATGAGTCTATGTTTTCGGGTTCACTCCATGTTAATTTACTTGCATATTTTTTCAGTGTATCTTGAAATAGCTCTACTTTATTTATGTCCGTTAATTTCGGTCTTGTGGGTTTAAATGTTGCTCTCCTTTTTTTTTTTGTGTGTCTATTTTAAATTTACTTTGGATTAGTTTGTGATCACTGGAGAATGCTTTTATATTTATAGTTTCTATGTTCATAAATTTCTTTGGGCTGTTACTTAAGATTACTTAAGAGACAATTTGATTTTTATTTGTGCCATCCGGAGATACCCAAGTCCAAAGATTTTTAGGGTTTTTTTTTTAATAATGTATTAATTATTGTTAATTTATTTTCTAGTGCGTATTGCAGCAATAAATTTCCTCTTTGATTTCTTTTTCCGTAACAGTAAGGTCCCATTATTATATTTTCTCCCGGTTTTCTCTGGCCTATTTTTGCGTTCAGGTCTCCCATGATAATTATGTTCCCTTTTGCTATACTCTGAGCCTCTTCTAGTTGGTCGTAAAAATGTACTTATTTCATATATGAAGTGGAGATTTGGAATCACCATTGGGTAACTACGATAGCTTAGCAGTCCAGAGCACTTCCCCAGATTAGATGAGATGCAGGTTCGAATCCTGCTTGCAGTAAAGTTTCCTTTTTCATAGAGCATGTCAAGTGCTCAAATACAGATCAAAATATATAGAGTAACTTTTTTCATGTGATTTTTATTTTTCTTTATTTTTGTAATACTACTTAGATTACAATTACATATATAATAAAATATATGATTATATAATTTTCAGTCAATCTAGCAAACATCACTCGTCTGTCACTAAGTCATAATAAGATTCAAGTGGTTCCTGCTACTCTTGCCAATCTTATGAACTTGGAGATCCTGAACCTTGCCAACAATCACATTCAAGAGCTACCTGTCAGCTTGTCTTCGCTGCCCAAGCTACGTATTCTCAATGTGTCTCTTAACAGGCTATATGGGCTTCCAAGAGGTTTTGGCTCATTCCCAGTACTGGAAATCTTGGACTTGACATATAATAATATGAGTGAAAAGAATTTGCCTGGAAACTTCTTTATAATGGGTAAGTATTTATGGTTGGTGAAATCTTGAAACACATCAATTGGTACAGGTGCAATGTTGGCTGTAATACGGTGACAAGCATTTGTTATGTGAAAACAAATGTTGCAATGTGGCATTGTTACGGCTTTGTCCTCCGGCATCATGTATGTACAAGGAGCCTTGTACAAGGTTACTTGTTTTCTCAGAAGAGAATTGTGGTAGAGTCTTATTATGTGAGTCTCATCCCCTAGTTATAATCTTTCCTTTTCCTATAGGGTTATCACACTACTGTACTAGTAGGCTGTATTACAGACGCCAATATCTTCTCTTAAATATATCACAGGTATTAGACAAAAGATATAAGCAATTTTACATAGAATATAAAATAAAAGCATATAATATGAATGTAGCATTATAAAAATGAAATTGTATGAAAATAACCATAAATAGCAATATTAACATTATAATCTTTATATATTATCTCATAGATAATACCTATGCCACAATTGTATAATTATGTAAATGAGATAGTTTGAGAAGAAGCAAGATAAAGTGCTTCAGCACTCAGAATATAATCCATTTTGTTACATCTTTTAGAAATATTGGAATAGATATGAATTTGTCTGTATTTATTTCAGACAGTCTTCGTGCTTTGTATTTGGGTGACAATGATTTTGAATACCTGCCTCCCGAGATTGGTAATCTGAAGAATCTCCAAATTGTAAGATTTTTGTTTATACTGGAAACTTAGTGTGTACTAAGAGAAATGTATGTGTAGCTCAACCGCTTTTAATCTACGTAACTATTCCAATATAATACAGACCTATTGTTTTTAGTAGACTGAGCTCCCGATCTGTATTGCTACTAAAAAAATTATTAGGTGACTCAGGTGCAACAAGCCCGGTCCATTTTACTAGTCAGGGAGGTCATAGAGTCAAGCTCTAGTAAAACAGACTTCAAACTTGCTAACAATATACTTTTTTTATTGCTTATTGTGGCAGACAAGCCTAGTGGGGCTTAATATGATGTACTGTATTGTGAAAACGTGTAAAAACTACTCAAATAAGTATACAATATAAGTGAAAAAGGAATATTTTCAGTGTTTTATCATTTGCAAGTATTATTTTGTTTAAAAAAAGAAATTGTTTTAAATTTTGAATATTTGTAAAAATAAATCATCAACACATAATATTCACTTGAAGCTGCATAAGGTGATCATGGTGCGGCCTATTGGTAGAAGCAACATAAGCTAATAAATTATTGCAAAGAAAACTCAACACTATTATAATGTTACAAGGTTTCTAATTAGAATGTTGAAGTTTGTATGTATTAATATAAACTGTCTATTGACTAGAGACACTTTTATCACGAATTTTGTACTAGACCCGACGTCTATTTTTATTTATTTAGCCCATTTCGATGTTATGTTACAATAATCGTAATGCCAATCCTTTTTTCCCTCTAATGGCGCGCCTAATGAAGTTTCATGAAAAACATCAAGTGCTTATTAATATTTTTCTCTAAAGCTGTCGATGCGCGAGAATGACCTGATCGAGGTGCCTCGTGAGCTTGGCAACCTTAGTCGTCTGAGAGAGCTGCACCTCCAAGGCAACAGGCTTGTTGTGTTGCCGCCTGAGATTGGTAAGTAACATCTGTACATATATTATTTTTAATAGAATACGCGGGTGGCCAGCAGGTATACGGCCCACCAGATAAGCGGTTATCATAGCCTATAGACGCTAGTAACACCAGAGGCAACTATGAATTCGAAGGGAAGGAATAGGAGGTGGAGGGGAATAGAAGAGGATAGGACAACAAGGAGAGGATGGATGATAATGAGGAGATAGAGAGGATTTTTTCCGCGTGGTGACGGACTAAGAATACAAGTGTTACCATACCATTTTTTCCCACGGGTGTCGTATGAGGCGACTATGGGAAGTAAGCAATTATCATCCATTGCATGACTGGTGGTAGGGCTGGGCATCAAGTGGGAGTACTCACTTGGTATCGGGCCCGAGCGGGTTGGTACCACCATCTCCCGTGTCACCACCGGCCATGAAGCACATCGTTGCGTTTTTGGCTGTGGAAGGAGATAGTCGTTTATTCTTTCATTTCATAATGTGAAATGAAATGGTGAGCAGCGGCTTGACAATACTCTCAGTATAGTTAAGTCCATGAGCGACGGTTACCATTTACCTTCAGATGGGCGGTGGCTCGTCTGCCACAACATGCAATAAAAAAAAATGAGAGTAGAATTCCTTCGCCGCGTCTGTCTCTCTGAACGCAACTTAAAAAATAGGAAATGGATTTTATGCAGTTTTCACTAATGAATTGAAGTGACTCATGAGGAGTATAATTCAGCAAAGTTTTGTATAAATTAACTGAAGTATGACGATGTCTTGCACATTTATCTCGTGAGAATTTAATGAAGATTTTTACTGACAAACATTGAAATGGCGGTGACGTGGTTTGCAACCCGTCACGTCTCGTTCCCACGCAGGCGAAAAGTGGACAGTGGAAGGCCGCTTTATGATACGTAGCAATTCGTTTTGTATGCCTACCCCATTTGGGAAACAGATTTGAGTCTTATGTATGTATTTCCCGTGCCGAGTGTTGTTACGTCAACATGATTACCATGTGGATGTTCGGGCGAAGAACGTTATTTTGTTCGGCAGCTTTGGAATATAATATATTCCTCGCTCGTTGTATTTTTTAATCATTCCGATAGCAGCGACGGGGACATCACCCGTCACGTCTCGTTCCTTCGGAGTTAGAATGTGGGGAGCACCGTTTTATTTTTAAGACAAGTCGCAATCCGTTCCATCTTCCTACTCCTCTGAGAAGCAGACACGAATCTATGTATGTCCCTTAATTGTTCTAGAAGACAACTGCTGTAAATAAATATATCACATTTCTTTTATTCTGTCTGGTATCTTTAAATAAGTTATCAATGTTCGAACAGGTTCCTTGGACTTAGCGAGCAACAAGTCAGTGTTGAGACTAGAGGGCAACTTCTGGGTGCCACACATTGAGGATCAGCTTAAACTGGGGCCGTCGCATGTGCTGGATTATCTCAGAACTGAAACTTATAAAGTGTGAGTATTTTCGTGGATATAGCATATCTTCCAAGGGCTGAGATGAGACCCTGTTGGATGAGGGTCTGAACCCAAGCACGGAAGCCTTTGCTCAGCAATGGGACAGGTGGCTATTATATTAATAATAATCACTAGCCTTTGCCCGCGGCTCCACCGCAGCTAATAGCAGATTTTTAGGTTATATCTCAGGTTCCCGATATAGTAGCTGGTAAAATATGTACCAGTTCTTAAGTCTAATCAAGAGCTATCAAATAAAAAAAGTTGTATCAAGATCCGTTCAGTAGTTTTAGCGTGATGCGCGAAAGAACAAACATAAATACTTTGGAAAATACAAAAATGAACACCTCATAATCTTCATTTTTCACAATAAAATTGATTATTTGATAAGTAACTAATAATGTATTGGTTTTACTAAGTAGTTTTCAATAAATCACATAGATAGCGCTAATTTCAAAAAGGACTAATGTGGGTTTCATGTCTTATACGCCATCTAGCGCTAATTTTAAGAAGTACTTCTATATTGGTCTAGCTCTCCTCTCAGTTCTGGGCCGCGCGCAAGCCAAGGCCATGCAAAAAAAAGGGCCCCCGCGCTGCTAAAAATATTCCGTTGGGGTGTTATTGTTTACGTGTGTTTAGTGTTTTTAATTATTGTTATGGATAAAATAGTTATTATACTTGACAAATATAATCATTTCGTCAAGCAAAGGTAAGAGCTTTCTTTTAACAAAAAACAATGTACCGGCCGGGCGAACGGCGTTCTGTTGACGATAGTAAAACCACCGGTGGATACGTACGTAAAAAGGTAGTTCTCATGAAAGGCGCTGGTTTTAGTGTCACGTCGAGCGTAAATATTCCGTATTTTTTTGTTTATTTAATAACAATTAAACCACATCGAATCAGACCGTGAAAAGTAATAGGGCTCTATTCCTAATCATAATAATTCGTAAACGAAAAAAAAAGACTCGATTAAGTATTTTGGTCGTTATCGTGTTAATATACAACTCATGGACGTCCAAGCCAGATTTTTTCAAACAGTTTTTTAACTAGTTTAAATAACAAAAATGGCATCAAAAATATCATGAGTGTTAAAAATACTGTTTGTTCTTTATATGTGTGTGTAGATATCATTTTACAAGGGCAATATATGATAAATAGAGTCATTTTAAGTTTGAAAAATCAGTTGTTCCGTGTAAAGCGGGAGTAGAACCCACCTCAACGCTTCGCTTATGAGGCGTGCAAAAATCTAAAAAATATTGTTTTGTTTAGACACGTCTATATAGCCTAATACAGTAATTTTATCTCAATATACCTAAATGTATACAGTATAGAGACACAGCTCTGTTACAGTTTTATAATAGTTAGGACAAGGATGTTTATTTAGTACTGCCCCTTATTGGGCATATTCTCCTTTCAGAGTTGGAGGGGCTGAGATCATCCATCCATTAGTCGTGTCGTTCGCTGCTTGACATAAGCTTCCCCTACTCCTTCTGCCTCTTGACGAGAATTGCCCCGCGCTCCTTGTATCCCATTCCTCGCAGTTTTGACTTAGCAAACCTTAAAAATTGAACATCATCTTCATCTTCCTAGCTTTCCGGCTTTCGATCTGTTCGGTTTCTGACCTCCACGACCCAACCAATGGACAACTGGCGGCTTTAGAACAAGACCGGAGTCAGATTTATTATTTAGGACTCTGACGACCTGTAACGACTGCTGGGACGTTATTTGACAACCGGGATCCACTGCTTATCGTGCCTTTTGCAAAAATGAGGCGTTCGGGTGTATACAAATATTTAAGTTAGTCTTTTGGTCTGAGGCTGAGCTTGACCGAGGAGAGTTGTTACCTTGCCGATCGGTCATGTGTATAGTACACAACCAGGCCACTAGCTCCGCAAGCTTAAAAATTGAACATTGTTTTAATATTCGATAATACGATTTTTGCAGCTTGTACAGCCGTCACATGTCAGCGAAGCCGCCTCCACCACCGCAGACCCTCGACAAGAGCAAGAAGGCTAGCAGGGCTGCATAACTTTAACTAACTATACACGTGCCATAACTTATTATTAGAGACCCTAATGGTAAACTGAATTTACCTACATTTCGAGAAAGTAATTACATAGAGTGCTAATACCCCTTTCTAAAATCTAGATATGACGATGTTTGCATCGTGGACCAAAAAAAATACAAAATTTTATTGCGCTTTGAATACGCCTATTTCACAGAACCTGGGCAGACAACACATTGCCACTTGTCATAAAACGGCCTTCCGCTGCCCACTATGGGAACATGACGTGACGGGTGAACGGGGCGGGGCTCACTACATCACCGTCATATTATTGTAAATTTAAAGACATTCGTGTGAGTTGTTATTTTGAAGTATTTTATTGCTGAATTAAAGAGCTTTGTTTATATATTCTTATTTAAATATAGTAAGCAAAAACATAATTATAAGAAATATTGAACTTTTTAACGTCTTTACTATTATTAGAAATGCGATAGTGATTTTGTTTGTTTATTTATTTGCTACGCTTTCTTTCTTTTTTTAATTGTTACGAATATTAAGAGAAATAAATAATCATTTGGTGATTTCCGAGAGGGTAGGTATTATCAGCTCTGTGTACATACTTCCTCGAAACTAGGTAAAACTATACCTAAGTATTATTAACTTGCTACTTTAGTGTATAAGTTCGAAACTGTAACCAAGGGTGTTAAACTCTGTAACATTCTAACAAAGACACCACTCCATTATGTACGAACTATTCTGAATTGCTATTTAAAAATATGAATATTGTTTTCTTTTTAATTTTACACTTTATAGAAACAAGCTTCTAAGGACTTTTATATTAATATTTTATAAAATTCTATACTAAGTTTTTATGGATTATAATGAAGATCTATTTTAATATGCACTTACATTATTAAAAAGGCTAGTTTAGTAAAAAGATGTTACACATTACAAATAGACACTTTTATTTGTATAGATTATAATGCTGGTGCTAAACTAATTTAAATGTTGCGATTGTACTAACGTATAAATTAATAAATAAATAGTTACTAAATTTTTTGTTTCATATTAATAACAGTTCTTAGTAATTTCGTATATGGGTAATAAATCGAACGCATCAGTTGATAAAGACATTTTTTTTATTTCATTGAATCAAGTGTCCTTTATAGTTTAGCGTTTTATTGTTTATATTAAGAATAATAGCATGCTAAATACTCTATGTACGCCAAAAGTCAATTGCAGAGCTCAAAAATGTTCATCCACTATGGGCCTTACCATAAATATAGTAACGTATAGATCACCTGACAGCTCCATAACGTAACCAATTTTGATTTGTCAATGTGTGCGTTGGATAGTGATGTAAGTTTTAAGTGTTAGACTGACTATCGATAAAATGATAAAACAAATCAGTTTCTTTAACAAACTCGCTCATTCAAATAATCATCTTCAACTAATGAAACAAAACAGACATAATAAACTAAAACAAACATAATTAATTAGTGTTTTTATTTATTTCACCAGCAACGTCAGAACGATATTATGTATTTTATAAGGGGATTATACACTCAGCTTTTAGGAACATAAACCTACTTATACCTAATTTTAAAATTAACTAAATTGACTTGACTGACAATATCTGCTGTAGAACTTTTATTGCATTTTTTCCATTAATGTGTTAGGAGATTTCCTCCCTGTTCCAAACATTTAGGATAAATATCGACAATATACCTTGTCCATAAAGTCAAGCCCTAGTGTATTTATGTACCTAAAAACTTTTCTACTAAAATCTTGCAAATATGTAACAATGCGACATATTTCTATGTAAAATATAAACAGTAACAATGAAATTGATATTAATCTGTAACTGAAACAGAAAATATCAGTAATTATGACCTAAAATAAAAGCATTTAAGTTGTGATAACATCCTGAGAACATACCTGTAAAACATGCAATTATCAGGATTGTTTGCATGATTTACATCACAGGCACTCATGGAACAAAAAATTATTGTATTTAATAGTTATAATCTTATAATAAACAAGATTTATAACACAAATAAATCAAAAAACCGCGATGCTAGTTTCAAGCTAGAACACTGTAGAATACCTGTCATTCAAATGGGTTACAATGACATTAGATTAGCTTTCCTCTTCCATCTTGCTATGTTGCCGTATAAGATTTTCTTCTCGCTCACACGCTTTGGTGATCTATACGTTACTATATCTATGGGCCTTACTAATAAACGTTGTATAACCCTCTGAATATTTATTCAGTATTTTGTCAATGTCTTTGTCACTAATATGACAGTTTGACGTATGAAAAGAACGGAACAAAACTGAATTACTATTCAGAGCCTAAACAATGTTTATTAGTAAGGGAGTAGTACAAGTGTATCCAGATATAGGGCACAAATATAAAAAAGTCAAAATGTCTATGATGTATAAATCTAAAAAATAAATAAAAAATGTGTATTACAAATGCAACTGAACCCCCCTCGGGTTCACGTATTTATATACATGCGTATGTGTGCATGACACTAAAAGCGGGTATGGTTAGCATAAAAGGACGTTGCTCCATGGCCATTCACTAGCAATGTCAATTAGTCATCTGTAGTCTAGATAGCAACTCAAATTGACAGAAATGATTATACATTGTGGAACGCCCCAAATCCATCCAAACACTTCTAAATATTATTCGAAATTAGCACTAAACATTGTCGAATTTATATATATATTTTTTATATATTTTAGTATTATATCTTCGAGTATATCCACTGCGATCGCCAACCCGCCTGCCAAGCGTGGCGATTACGGCACTATCCCCCATTCTTGGGGAGGCCTATGTCCAGCAGTGGACTTTAAAAGGCTGATGGATGGATGGATAGTCGAATTTTTAGGTTATGATTAAATACATATAGATTAATTATTGAGATCTCATTAACTAGAACGTTGTATCCCTGATGACAAGTCGCTTATTTGGAGATGAAGAGAGGCCTTCTTTATTCATTTTCTGGTTATTAATTTTTGTCAGTCGAGCTTGACTCCGACTCTTATTGCGTTTTGCATTGTACATCCAGGAAGTAATATAATTTGTCTTATTCTTGGTATCTGTTTGACGTTGTTTACATTGATCACAGTTGTTTGGTGCTCAGGGGAGACAGCCCACTACCCTGTTCGTTGCTCTGAACGACAGGGGTGTGCGGTTAGGAATATTATTTCCCGCCTAAACAAAAAAGGCGATACTGACAGGTTCCGTTTTTGTTTCCGTGTGCCTGCAAGTTCCTATTTTTGGGGCTACTTAGCAATAACAAAATAAATTATTTTGTCGTAGTTTACCTTTCCCAAATTTGCGTTCTTTTTCTACTTATTGTAGTTCCTTATGCTTCTACAAAACTTTTGTGGAGTCTTTTTTAACGTTAATGTGCACTTCAGTGTTCCTTTTTTTTTTAATTTTAATTTTTCGTCCTAGTTCTGTAATAGTAGTCCTGTTGTAAGTGTTACTAATAAAGGTCTTGTCTCGTTCTCTTTTTCGAAGTCTTTTCACAAATTTTATTTTAGATCGATTGATTTCGATCTTCATGTTATTTTTTATACAGCGTAATTTTATTTTATTTAAAACCAACGGGATTCCAAATGTACGTAACTTACAATAAGATTAAAATATATATAAACAGAAATTTTATACAAAAAAAGGAAGTTTCTTAAATTAATATACAAAGGGTGGTCTTATCGCTAGCTGCAATTTCTTCCAGAAAACCTTGGGATGAACAAAAATAGTGAGAAATGAAAAATGAGTAGAAAAGGTGTAACAATTTGATAGTAAAAGAAAATATAACGATAACCTTCTGCTCACGTTGTTAGTGACTTTGTAATTTTTTATATTTATTGAGACAAAACGGTGTATTTGCCATTTACATTCATCTCACAATCACAAACAATATAAAATAATTAATCAAAAATAATAATAATTATGATACACATTATGATAACAACATGTAAAAATAAAAATAAAATAATAATGCTCAAGTATGCGTCTTTCGAGTTGTCGGTTTTACCACGGTCCCATTGGTCAGTTAAATTCTCACAATATGTCAACATTAAGGTTTTTAACTTATTCCAATTGTCAAGTAATATCTCGAGATCGGTGTTGGCAATGAGAAGTGCGTTAAAGTGTCGGCGAGCGCGTACTAGCGGTGACATAGAACGCGCTACAGTACGACTGCGTTCCACGTAAAACAAATCGGGAAAACGACCATGTCTGTTCACACCGGGCTTATTAGGAACAGACAAAGTGCACAATGTATTATGTAAGTGAATTGAGTCTACTGATCCTCTAAGCACTTTGCAGCAGGTAACGAGCTGGTCATACATTCTTCTCACTTCGAGTGAATTATAACCCAGCATGCCAAGTAAGAATTTGGTAGGGTACATGAAGGGATAATAAGAAAAGGCTTTTTTGTAAAGTGCCCTTAAGAAAGCCTCTTGGACCTTTTCTAATAATCTTGTGTACGTAACCTGATGTGGGTTATATATATATATATATATATATATATAACTTTGTATGGCTAATAAAACGGTTTCTAACTAACTAGTATATAGTACTAAACGGTTAAATTGGTGTAAACAATCAAAATATATAATTTCCAAAATGAAATAAAAATGATTATTTGTAAAAGTGTATATAATATAAGCATGTAGATACACTCGTTATCATGTGCCAAAGCTCTTGTACTGTCTCAAGATCTTACAAGGTGTCACTACTATTGAATTGTGTGGTAATTTAAATTGAATAATTAACTAATAATGTATTGGTCTTACTAAGTAGTTTTCAATAAATCACATAGATAGCACTTATTTCAAAAAGTACTAATGTTGTTCTCATGTCTTATATAGATGGCGCTAATTTTAAGAAGTACTACTATATTGGTTCTATAGAAGTAGTTCTCACTAAATAAGGTAGATAGCGCTGGTTTTAGTGTATGATCGAATAGAGAATATGTATTCAAACTATTTTTGTTTATTTAATAACAATTAAACCACATCGAATCAGACCGTGAAAAGTGATTGGGTTCTATTCCTAATTATACTGAAGCGTAAGAGAAAAAAAGACTCGATTAGTAAAGTGTTTCGGTCGTTATCGTGATAACATACAGGATCCGCACATACAGACACACGGACGTCCAAGACAGAACTTTTTTAAACAGTTTTTTAACTAGTTTAAATAACAAAAATGGCATCAAAAACATCATGAGTGTTAACAAGTGTTTTTTCTTGATATGTGTGTGTATACATACATATTTTTTTTTGTTTTGCGTGAGGTGACAGTAGTAGCCACCTCAACGATTCGCTTATGAGGCGTGCAATAAAAATGAAATTAACAAAATAAATTAAAAGTGCATTTTAACAAGTGTAGTAAAATGTACACAGAGTTCAATTGTAAAAACTACAATAAATACCATATAGAATCGATATGTATACCATAACGCACCTAATACAATTTCCGTGATATCTCATAGCATTCTTGCCAAGCATGCGCAGACAAATCGATAACAACAATACTCTTTACACAATTGTAAAACAGAAATTTTATACAAAAAAAGGAAGTTTCTTAAATTAATATACAAAGGGTGGTCTTATCGCTAGCTGCAATTTCTTCCAGAAAACCTTGGGATGAACAAAAATAGTGAGAAATGAAAAATGAGTAGAAAAGGTGTAACAATTTGATAGTAAAAGAAAATATAACGATAACCTTCTGCTCACGTTGTTAGTGACTTTGTAATTTTTTATATTTATTGAGACAAAACGGTGTATTTGCCATTTACATTCATCTCACAATCACAAACAATATAAAATAATTAATCAAAAATAATAATAATTATGATACACATTATGATAACAACATGTAAAAATAAAAATAAAATAATAATGCTCAAGTATGCGTCTTTCGAGTTGTCGGTTTTACCACGGTCCCATTGGTCAGTTAAATTCTCACAATATGTCAACATTAAGGTTTTTAACTTATTCCAATTGTCAAGTAATATCTCGAGATCGGTGTTGGCAATGAGAAGTGCGTTAAAGTGTCGGCGAGCGCGTACTAGCGGTGACATAGAACGCGCTACAGTACGACTGCGTTCCACGTAAAACAAATCGGGAAAACGACCATGTCTGTTCACACCGGGCTTATTAGGAACAGACAAAGTGCACAATGTATTATGTAAGTGAATTGAGTCTACTGATCCTCTAAGCACTTTGCAGCAGGTAACGAGCTGGTCATACATTCTTCTCACTTCGAGTGAATTATAACCCAGCATGCCAAGTAAGAATTTGGTAGGGTACATGAAGGGATAATAAGAAAAGGCTTTTTTGTAAAGTGCCCTTAAGAAAGCCTCTTGGACCTTTTCTAATAATCTTGTGTACGTAACCTGATGTGGGTTATATATATATATATATATATATATATATAACTTTGTATGGCTAATAAAACGGTTTCTAACTAACTAGTATATAGTACTAAACGGTTAAATTGGTGTAAACAATCAAAATATATAATTTCCAAAATGAAATAAAAATGATTATTTGTAAAAGTGTATATAATATAAGCATGTAGATACACTCGTTATCATGTGCCAAAGCTCTTGTACTGTCTCAAGATCTTACAAGGTGTCACTACTATTGAATTGTGTGGTAATTTAAATTGAATAATTAACTAATAATGTATTGGTCTTACTAAGTAGTTTTCAATAAATCACATAGATAGCACTTATTTCAAAAAGTACTAATGTTGTTCTCATGTCTTATATAGATGGCGCTAATTTTAAGAAGTACTACTATATTGGTTCTATAGAAGTAGTTCTCACTAAATAAGGTAGATAGCGCTGGTTTTAGTGTATGATCGAATAGAGAATATGTATTCAAACTATTTTTGTTTATTTAATAACAATTAAACCACATCGAATCAGACCGTGAAAAGTGATTGGGTTCTATTCCTAATTATACTGAAGCGTAAGAGAAAAAAAGACTCGATTAGTAAAGTGTTTCGGTCGTTATCGTGATAACATACAGGATCCGCACATACAGACACACGGACGTCCAAGACAGAACTTTTTTAAACAGTTTTTTAACTAGTTTAAATAACAAAAATGGCATCAAAAACATCATGAGTGTTAACAAGTGTTTTTTCTTGATATGTGTGTGTATACATACATATTTTTTTTTGTTTTGCGTGAGGTGACAGTAGTAGCCACCTCAACGATTCGCTTATGAGGCGTGCAATAAAAATGAAATTAACAAAATAAATTAAAAGTGCATTTTAACAAGTGTAGTAAAATGTACACAGAGTTCAATTGTAAAAACTACAATAAATACCATATAGAATCGATATGTATACCATAACGCACCTAATACAATTTCCGTGATATCTCATAGCATTCTTGCCAAGCATGCGCAGACAAATCGATAACAACAATACTCTTTACACAATTGTAAAACAGAAATTTTATACAAAAAAAGGAAGTTTCTTAAATTAATATACAAAGGGTGGTCTTATCGCTAGCTGCAATTTCTTCCAGAAAACCTTGGGATGAACAAAAATAGTGAGAAATGAAAAATGAGTAGAAAAGGTGTAACAATTTGATAGTAAAAGAAAATATAACGATAACCTTCTGCTCACGTTGTTAGTGACTTTGTAATTTTTTATATTTATTGAGACAAAACGGTGTATTTGCCATTTACATTCATCTCACAATCACAAACAATATAAAATAATTAATCAAAAATAATAATAATTATGATACACATTATGATAACAACATGTAAAAATAAAAATAAAATAATAATGCTCAAGTATGCGTCTTTCGAGTTGTCGGTTTTACCACGGTCCCATTGGTCAGTTAAATTCTCACAATATGTCAACATTAAGGTTTTTAACTTATTCCAATTGTCAAGTAATATCTCGAGATCGGTGTTGGCAATGAGAAGTGCGTTAAAGTGTCGGCGAGCGCGTACTAGCGGTGACATAGAACGCGCTACAGTACGACTGCGTTCCACGTAAAACAAATCGGGAAAACGACCATGTCTGTTCACACCGGGCTTATTAGGAACAGACAAAGTGCACAATGTATTATGTAAGTGAATTGAGTCTACTGATCCTCTAAGCACTTTGCAGCAGGTAACGAGCTGGTCATACATTCTTCTCACTTCGAGTGAATTATAACCCAGCATGCCAAGTAAGAATTTGGTAGGGTACATGAAGGGATAATAAGAAAAGGCTTTTTTGTAAAGTGCCCTTAAGAAAGCCTCTTGGACCTTTTCTAATAATCTTGTGTACGTAACCTGATGTGGGTTATATATATATATATATATATATATATAACTTTGTATGGCTAATAAAACGGTTTCTAACTAACTAGTATATAGTACTAAACGGTTAAATTGGTGTAAACAATCAAAATATATAATTTCCAAAATGAAATAAAAATGATTATTTGTAAAAGTGTATATAATATAAGCATGTAGATACACTCGTTATCATGTGCCAAAGCTCTTGTACTGTCTCAAGATCTTACAAGGTGTCACTACTATTGAATTGTGTGGTAATTTAAATTGAATAATTAACTAATAATGTATTGGTCTTACTAAGTAGTTTTCAATAAATCACATAGATAGCACTTATTTCAAAAAGTACTAATGTTGTTCTCATGTCTTATATAGATGGCGCTAATTTTAAGAAGTACTACTATATTGGTTCTATAGAAGTAGTTCTCACTAAATAAGGTAGATAGCGCTGGTTTTAGTGTATGATCGAATAGAGAATATGTATTCAAACTATTTTTGTTTATTTAATAACAATTAAACCACATCGAATCAGACCGTGAAAAGTGATTGGGTTCTATTCCTAATTATACTGAAGCGTAAGAGAAAAAAAGACTCGATTAGTAAAGTGTTTCGGTCGTTATCGTGATAACATACAGGATCCGCACATACAGACACACGGACGTCCAAGACAGAACTTTTTTAAACAGTTTTTTAACTAGTTTAAATAACAAAAATGGCATCAAAAACATCATGAGTGTTAACAAGTGTTTTTTCTTGATATGTGTGTGTATACATACATATTTTTTTTTGTTTTGCGTGAGGTGACAGTAGTAGCCACCTCAACGATTCGCTTATGAGGCGTGCAATAAAAATGAAATTAACAAAATAAATTAAAAGTGCATTTTAACAAGTGTAGTAAAATGTACACAGAGTTCAATTGTAAAAACTACAATAAATACCATATAGAATCGATATGTATACCATAACGCACCTAATACAATTTCCGTGATATCTCATAGCATTCTTGCCAAGCATGCGCAGACAAATCGATAACAACAATACTCTTTACACAATTGTAAAACAGAAATTTTATACAAAAAAAGGAAGTTTCTTAAATTAATATACAAAGGGTGGTCTTATCGCTAGCTGCGATTTCTTCCAGAAAACCTTGGGATGAACAAAAATAGTGAGAAATGAAAAATGAGTAGAAAAGGTGTAACAATTTGATAGTAAAAGAAAATATAACGATAACCTTCTGCTCACGTTGTTAGTGACTTTGTAATTTTTTATATTTATTGAGACAAAACGGTGTATTTGCCATTTACATTCATCTCACAATCACAAACAATATAAAATAATTAATCAAAAATAATAATTATTATGATACACATTATGATAACAACATGTAAAAATAAAAAAATAAAAATAAAGTTCAAGTATGCGTCTTTCGAGTTGTCGGTTTTACCACGGTCCCATTGGTCAGTTAAATTCTCACAATATATCAACATTAAGGTTTTTAACTTATTCCAATTGTCAAGTAATATCTCGAGATCGGTGTTGGCAATGAGAAGTGCGTTAAAGTGTCGGCGAGCGCGTACTAGCGGTGACATAGAACGCGCTACAGTACGACTGCGTTCCACGTAAAACAAATCGGGAAAACGACCATGTCTGTTCACACCGGGCTTATTAGGAACAGACAAAGTGCACAATGTATTATGTAAGTGAATTGAGTCTACTGATCCTCTAAGCACTTTGCAGCAGGTAACGAGCTGGTCATACATTCTTCTCACTTCGAGTGAATTATAACCCAGCATGCCAAGTAAGAATTTGGTAGGGTACATGAAGGGATAATAAGAAAAGGCTTTTTTGTAAAGTGCCCTTAAGAAAGCCTTTTGGACCTTTTCTAATAATCTTGTGTACGTAACCTGATGTGGGTGCCAAACACATGCACTAGCCTCGAGTTTGCTTCTATATACAAGCGTGTTATAGAGAGTCCGTGCTACTAGTGGGTCTTTAAAATATTTTATATTTCTTAACACAAAGCCAAGACGACGATAAGTTTCTTTGGCGAGATCTGATATATGGTCGTGAAAGGTCAGGGTGCGATCGAATACCACACCCAAATCCCTGAACACACATACCCTATTAATTAATATATTATCTAAGTTATAATTAAAATATATAGGATTACTTCTACGATTGAATGTCATAACACTACATTTACTAATATTGAAAATAATTTTATTACTAATACTTTTGTTTATGTAATTTTGTATGCAAAGGCAATCGGAATAAAAATTAATTTCAAGAAAAAGCTTAAGATCGTCATCCATCCATCCACCAGCCTTTCAACGTCCACTGCTGGACATAGGCCTCCCCAAAAGAACGCCACAACGAGCGGTCCCATCATGGGGGACAATGCCGTAATCGCCACGCTTGGCAGGCGGGTTGGCGATCGCAGTGGATGTTGTTAATACTCGAGAGAGTGCTGCTGCCCACTCCCCCGGTATTCCCTCAGTCGGCTCTTACGACTCCCGTGGGTAGAGAGGGGTGGGACAATTCTAAAGCCGGCCCCACGGCGCGGAAGGTCGTCAGCCTACAATAAACATTTAGCGACAGAAATTACATTAGGCAGATCGTTAATCATGATTTGAAATAAGAGAGGACCGAGGACTGAACCTTGACTCACACCGGATCTGGTGTGGTAAGGTTTGGAAACATGTGTTCCATACCTAACATACTGGCGACGATTTCTCATATAGTCAGCGAAGAAAGTTAACAGGCTAGATGTAAAACCGATTTGGGATAATTTGTGCAAGAGTATGTCATTATCAATTTTGTCGAAAGCTTTAAGAAAATCAAAGTAAAAAACATCCACTTGTGGTCCACGATCTAAGGCACCGGATATGTACTCAACTAGTCCTAAAAAATTTGACTTAGTATGAGCGCCCAGGCCTAAAACCATGTCCTCACAAAAATACTGTTGAACTTGTCTGTAAATATCGTCATGAAGAATGTACTCAAATACCTTAGCAGGTGCACTTAAGATGGCTATAGGACGGTATTCCTCAACCGAAATCTTATTGCCGCTCTTAGGAATAGGATTCACCCTGGAGAGTTTGCACTGGGAGGGATAATTACCATTTTTGAGAGCAAGATTTAAAATATGACTCAGTGGAAGGGTTAATGTGTCTTTATTTGTTTTAAGAACGAATCCGGGTAAGTTATCAGGCCCGGGAGCACTATCCGGTTTAAGCTTGTTGATACCACGCACCACATCTTTAGGTAACAAGGTAGGAATACTAACGCAACCGCCGTTACCCTCGTGTTGCGAGTATTTAGATACATCCAATAAAGGTAATGCATCCAAAAAGACACTAGCAAAATAGCTTGCAAATGCATCAGCAGCTTCTGCCCCACTACATGACTTCCCGTTGTATGTGACCCAGGGTTCAAAACCACCTTTGGAGTGGAAACTGTTCACGTAGGACCAAAATTGCTGAGGATGTGAACGCAAGTTCGCCTCCACGTGCGACGTATAAGATTGAAACGCGTTATTGATACGAGACTTTAAACACGCGCGTAAGTTAGAGTGACCCGTGTACGCAGAGGGACATTTTGTATTACGCCAGGCTCTATGCAGTCTAGTTTTGTACCGTATGTCTTTTATTACACCCGAGTCGAACAAAACAGGATACCTGGGACATCTACGTGTGCATCTCTTCTTCTTTGGTGCCGACTGATCAAACAAATTGTACAAAATATTTAAAATTCGTTAGTCGCGTGCACTCAAGCACTGAAGTCCACGAAACTTCAGCGAGTAAGGCTTGGAAAAGAGCAAAATTAATCTTTGAAATTCCAGTCTTGCGATAGATCAATATTACTCGGCTCAAGCGGAGCATAAGAAGTGTTATAAGAACGCAGCGTAATCGTTACCTCAAGTGCAGGGTGGTACAGCCTGTCAAGCGGAACGAAACCGTCCGCAGTCTCATGGACTCGTACACTAACGCACCGGGATCGGGACTCGTCGCACTTCCTTGCCAACACCACGTCAAGAATACCTCCGTGAAGGTTAAATATATTATTATGGTCAATTAAATTACAATATGATAAAAAATAACAATAATAATTTTTTATGTTCATAGAAGCGCTATTCATATTCAGGTCACCAAAAACAAAAAACAAATCATTAGAGGTATCCATAATTGTAAATACATTCATGTAAACGGCGTCAGTAGCGCTTGGCTTAATATAAATTACGCAAACAATAAAAGTAATATTGCGGTAAGTGATAGCCGCCCATAAGTCCACTCCTAGTTTAGATTCCAGTTCTCGGCGACGACAAACCGAAACCCCTGGCCTAGCCGCAAGCAGTACTCCTCCACAAGTCATCCGGTCACGTCGCAATAACGTCCATCCATCCGGTACCACCTCTGCATCTTCCACAGAACTATCCAGAAACGTTTCTGTGGCCGTAACAAGTAGGTGATCAGAAACTAACATGCTAGTATACCAGATATCCAACTTGGTCTTTATCCCTCGAACGTTTTGGTAGTGAACCGAAATCGCCGACGGTACGACGGTGCACGGCTCATTGAACGCCGACTTCGTGCTGAAATTTTCGGCTGTTGGACGTAGGCACGCGCTTATTGTAGTTAATCCAATGCTTCAGTCGCGCATTTTCTGGCCAAACATTTATTGAAAAACACTGGTCTAAACAGTCTTCTGGAACTCCTCGGATCTTGTAAGAGTTGTAGGTTCTTAGTAGTTTTAAGTTGTTCCACATTAACAGCTCTATTAGGACAAAGTTCACCGAAATATTTCTTAACATCAGCCGCTTCCGATAACATATTCCACAGATGAAAATGCTTGCGTAACTCAGCCGATCTAAGAGACGTCACAGTCGGTCCCGCAGTGCACTGCAGAGAGAAGGATTCCCATTTCTTTTTGCGTCGGACCTCAGTCCACTCATCATCGGCTGGTTGAGATTTTGGCAAGACATCTATTTCCTTTGGCAAGGTCTTCGAAGAATGGACAGTTTGTAAAATTGAAATATTATCCGGATGTAATAAGGGTTCGTTAGAAGCCAAAGTAATCAACGCACTGGGAATAGCAGAGTTACGTAAGTGATTAGGCGAGTGACAACGAATGTCACACTCCTGACTTCGGCGCTGGGGCTTGAAATCTGTTGGCTGGGGGCGTGGTATGACTACCTTAGAGGCGCGTATACTCTGAGAAGCCACCAAGGGCTGAGGCAAAGGATCGTTGGTATCACGACTCACTAGTCGAGTGTTGCATTTACATTTTATAAAATTATCTGAAAGTATTTCGTCGTTATTTGGTCGTTTATTTGGTCGGAAAAATTTTTAATCCTTGCATCGTAACCCGCTATGAGTGAGACGGACTAGCTGAGATTTTTACTATAGTCAGCAATGAGAGAAACAGAGGTTTTCAGCTGAGTTTATAAGTTGCTAACATGGAGTTAGATAAATTCAACTGTTCTCTCACCGTGGCTATTTCACCACGCAAATCACGAATTTCAAGGGTAAGAGCGTACGTATTGTTTAGGCTAGGATCATCATTACTCTGAGCACACTTTGGTTTTTGCCGGACGGTTATATTAAGATCTCGGTGCCTCTTTGTTACTCCCACTGGGGTCAGACTGTTGTCACCGCCTTTCTTCGCACTACAGCAACACTCGGGACAGATCCAAGAATCAATTAACAGATGAGTTTTATCTGACTCACCAGAACAAAGAAAGTGGTAAATTTTATTACAGTTGTGTAGAGTACAGCGGACATAATCCTCATTTTCCACGGATATATCACTGCGGCACGCTGAACAGTTGTTGGAATTCATGTTTAAAACTTGTTTTAAGAGTAAAATATAAAATAAAAGTAAACCTCAGCACTAAAAGATAGCAGAATCATTCATTACACATGGTTCGGTTAGTTCCTGATGCTGAACGCCGGAGTTGCAATGAAAAACATTTTTTTAAATATTAGAATAAGACGAATGTCGCTGAAGGTATTATTGTAAGTACGAGTGATAGCAAAGTTGCTGGCATAGTTAGTGGTGTGTCGTGATATACATAGGTGTGTGACATGTTCTACGTTGTGGTACATGAAACGTAATATATGTTAAAAGATCCGGACAATCAAGGTCCCCGTTAAGTATATCATATAAAAAACACATCATATCGAGGATCTTGCGTCTGTTTGTTTGTTTATTAACACTCCGAGTTTGACAGCTATTTTCATAGAAGGGACAATGTTTTCGGGAGCGATAGTTCAGATGTTTAACAAACGCTGTCTGTACTCGTTCAAGTAGATTTTTGTGTATGATATAATGTGGTCACCATATCTAAAGAAAAATTCTCAGGAGCAGCCCGGAGTTTGGATGTAGAGTTACGCTGTTGAGCGACTCAGACACTTTTCGTTGATCAGACCTATAGCCAGTCGTCTCACTCGTACTACGCAATAGTTGAGAATAACGGAAAATCCATCTATTGTCTATATTGAATCTATTTTCTGATATTTATTGTAGCGCAGTCCTCCATTTTCGGCGTCACGACGACGATAAATTGGATATCCGTCCTCTCCCGTTTGGGTATCGTTGACGAAACGTCGAGGGTACTTTCTGTACAGATACCGTTTTTCATACATGGTGCTGTTAAATAATGCTCTTCGCATGGTCCGTGCACCATATTTTTTCTTATGATATCGTACAATATCGGATCGTTTTGTTGGTTGGGCAGTTCCGCAACTATGACACTATAAATTTCGTCTGGCTGGATTTTACTTTCTAGCCAAAACAGCAAATGTCAGTGCGGTAAACTTCGCTTGTGCCACTCCATACTTGCCATGTAACATTTCACTTTTCCGAATATTTCGTCTGGTAAATAATTTTATAAATTTCTTCATCTTTAAATGAAACATGAAATACCCTTGAAATTATGTCATGACGAATCGTCATTGACGATTAAAAGACTGACCAGATAATAGTTCCGTTTTAATTTCAGACCATTTGGGGTTACATGTAATAGTGACAAATAAGTCTGGTCTCCCATAGTTTCGGACATGAATCATCGAATCTTGGGTTTTTTCATGCAGATAAATGAAGATGGCAAGATTACGCGTTGACCGATATTTGATGGGTCATCATTTGCGTCTTGATTTAAAGCGTCTCTATGATGAATGTATTCTTCAGCCCTCAGTCTCTGTTGATTACGACATACGTAATTCAATCTTTCTGATATCGTTTTTGCCATCATATCGACAATATATTGACTAAATAAGTCCTTCTAATAATGCCGTGTGGGACCGGCTTTAGAATTGTCCCACCCCTTCTCCGCCCATGGGAGTCGTAAGAGCCGACTGAGGGAATACCGGGATAGTGGGCAGCAGCACACCCTCGAATATTATCAACATCCACTGTGATCGCCAATCCGACTGCCAAGCGTGGCGATAACGAAGAAGACTGCTCGTTATGGCGTTCTCTTGGGGAGGTCTATGTCCAGCAGTGGACGTCGAAAGGCTGATGGATGGATGGATGGATTGACTAAATAAGTCCTTGTAATAATACAATGGATTAAAACAGCTCTAACCATCAACCTAAATGCATAAAATTGCATGCACGTCACAGTTTTGTTATGCGCTGTACCTTGCTGAGGAATGGTCAAATAATAATCGTCTTCTCCCATTACGAACATTAAAGGATACTGTAGTGGATCATACGATCGGTGTAACTCAGAGGCCCTTTTAAGTTGGCCGTCTCTACCGTGCAACACTATATCTCTGGGGCCTTTTTTCGTCTACCAAGAGGACGTCTACTTCGTTTATAGCTGGAGCATTATATCTACCTGGGTGTGCTGTCTGCGGTGGGCGGTCGGAATGAATGATTAACTTTAAATTATCCGAAGAATTACGTTCTAAGTTTTGTTTAAAACTTCGTATGTATAAATTGCAGCTACTCTAGAGCTAGTGCGATCTGTAGTTCGTTAATTAAATAATTTTTTAGCGTTGGAGCTATGTTTTACCGCAACGATAGCTGATCTGCGTTTGAAATGAAATATATCTGCAAGTATTGTGGATTTTGGCCTGATCGTGGTAAAAAGCTACCTATAAGATGGTATACTTTCCCCTCTATTTTAAGAGTTGGCATGAAATTTTGTTCCCTAATTTCTTTCGCGCCAAATGAAGTCATTTGAAAGAGGCTATTGTACTTCCCTATGTTGGTTAAAAAATGCCCAGATAGTGAATTATTATTTGTTAAAAGATTTTTTATTGACTGTGGCGGCTCCTCAATATTGGGCAGAATTTCCAGAAGCACAACACATACCATTAGGTTTATCGGCCCATTTTTGGCAGAACACTTAGAGCAGGTCTTATTCATGGCTCCGATTTGGAGAGAAGAATGTTGAGCATAATCATTCTGTGGATCGTATCTAAAAGCTGATCTGTTACTGTGAGCTAAAACTCAATTACGAACTCTAGTCGTCTGTAGAGACTTCTGTTGTCTTTCTCTCTGATCTCGTAGGCGTTGAGAACGCTCGGAGCTCGATTCTTTATTGCGAGTTTCTATTCTAATATTTTGCTATTCAAGCCGCTGCAAACGCTCTGTACTCGACACACGCGCGCGGACTTGGGAAGTTATCAAATTTTGTTCAGCAAGCCATTGCGAACGGGTTATATGTTATGTTATACGGGTTCGCGCCGCAAGGTTTTTAAAAATAACTATTTTTACGGCTAGAATTAAAATTATATTGAATAAAATACACGTTTTAATACACTTGAACTAGAAGTAGAATCAGAGTACACTTATGAATTGGAAATATGAAAAGACTTGCGACCCGTACTGAGATTTCGAATAACTGAACTGAACTGCCCCACTGCGTAGTCCTTAAGTAGGTTTTTAATGTTAACGTTGCTATTCGTATGGAGCAGTGGTAACAAAATTGAGAGAAGAAAATAGAGTCTCTTAATCGCGGAGCGGGGATTAATTTTGTTGCAGTTCAACCGAGGAATCTTGGATTATTGTTAATGTCATTATTGGCCGAAGTTAACTTACATCTAGAAATTACATTATAGATCTCAAGAATAATTATAACTATAGTAATTAATACAATTAGGATTATGATATTATTAGATATAAATAACAATATTTTTTCATTTTTATAAAATTTTAAATCGTCAAGATCAATGTTTTGCAGAGAAATAGGAGACACGATGTTCTTTACATTGTTTGTCTTAGGGTCTAGTTTACAGCACGCTGATAATAGTAAAATCTAACCACTTGGGATACTTATATTTACGGCGTTGTCTGACGATATTAGTCTTGTGCTTTTAGTATACACCATACACTTTCCGGGGTTTGTAATACACCTATTTCCGACACTATCACTTCCCGTACACATAACAGTCGATGTATATTTTGTTCGGGCGAGATTGTACATAGATCCATCGATTGTTTGTAATTGGTTGCCAAATGTCAAGCTCACCGGACACCGTTTTGGTTTTACACTCAACTAGGATATCATTAATTGTCTTTGTAAAGAGTTCACTTTCACACGTGGGGTTTTCACCGGTTAATAGTATCGTGGACACTTTACAGAGAAAGAGCTCAGAGTTTACCGTTTGACACGTGCTTAGGTTATCTAAGTTACAATAACTAATTTTATCATTAGAAATAGCTGTATATAAACTAGAGGGTTGTATCATACTATAGGTTTTCGGATTGTCCACACCGTGAGGGGTGGGTAATGCTAAGTTATGGTCCAGGTTAAAGTAATCGTTTGTGACGGGAGGAATTTGTAAAACAAATACAAGTTTTTCCTGAAAATAATAACAAGCTTCATTAGATATACTTAACATTAACACCCATATTCTAAGACGGTTCCTCGAAAATTTCTCGACTCCACTCAAGCGCACTCAAGGAGTTTGGTATTCTTAGTTGCAAAAAATCTCCTCCACTCGACGCCTTTCCTCACTCGAGGTGAGTAAACAACTGTCAATCTCAAGGTACGTCGGGATCAACCTTAAGGAATACTCAAGGAAGTTTTTGTTCTATAAACAATTTACTGAAGTTTATTATTTCATGTGAATATTGTTTTCTAGTGTTTATAATATTTTCAGCGGTTTTTGAATTAGTATTATTAAGTATGATTATCTCATAAGATGTTACTTGCGAGATGCTGCAAACCCAACTTTTACGATACCGTAGTTAAAGTGTTTGAGACATTTGTAACGTTATTTGTTAGAACTAGAAGGTGATTTAGTGTGTTAATTAAAAATTGATCATTTTCATTTAGCTTGTTTAAGTTTTCTCTGAAAGCTTTTAGTGTGGATGTAGTAATTAAGATGTTATCTATAACTAATTGTGCTATATTTTTCTGATCGTTTTGAACAGAGTCAATGGCTGAATCATATTTCAATGCATCGTCTTCATCAAGTGTGCCGAAGATATGTTTTCAATATAGTGCCTATTCCGCCGAACCATGAAGATCGTCGATTGCGTTTGGGAAGTAAGTGAGACATGGACTCATATTCGCGTGTAATATCATTATACCTAACCGTTAGTGGGGAAAGAGTATCTTTGCGTTGTTGGAACTCTAATTTTTAGCAAGCGAATCTAGTAATACCTATCACTTTATTTAGATTGTCGAGATGAGGATTAATGAATGATATATCTACATGTATTTGAGATTTGAAACAGAGGATTTAGAATATGATTCAGAGGATTTAGAATTCGATTCATTGGATTTAGAATATGATTCAGAGGATTTAGAATTCGATTCAGAGGGTTTATAGTTCGACTTAGTAGATTCAGAGTAAGATGTAGAGGACTTGGAATTGACACTCAATGGAGTGGTGTTCACGCTATTACGTTGGGACTGGTTACTCTGGTTGTTAGCGGTGTAATGAGTATCGGCTTTTGGTTTAAGCGGGTAATTTCCCGGGCGATGCCTTCTGGGAAATTTTAATAGTTTAAATTATAGCATTCGTCTTCACAGGGGTGTTCTCCGACTTTGTTACTAACAAAATTGGCACGAGATGTACTTGACATTGGATTTGGTTGTTTATTATTTTGCTGACCCTGTGAAGGTTGAATATAGGTTTGTTTTCTATTATTATTATATTGCCTCTTACGACAATACACGAAGGTGGGCCCTACGTTTTTACAATAGCGACACACTAACTCATTAGTATTGATTTTTTTAAATTGGTCCCCACGTGGACCTTGTGGGATAGGAAAACGATATGTATGGGGTTGATATTCGCGGCGAGGTTGGAATTTGTGTTTATCTGTACTGTTAGTAAATGGTTGCAGATATATTTTTGTAATGCTGCTGAGGATCTTTTCCTCAGCGACCGTGAAATTTACTGCAGAATTGAGTGAGTCGGGGTTGCGGCATCTCACGATTTGCGGGAGTCGTGGGAGCAGTCCCACAACGAATGTGTGCACGGCAAGGTCCTGCATTGCTGTGACACGACCTGCTTATTCCGTCTTTTTTCTGGTCAGTATAGAAATATTTATTTCCGTTAAGAGTTTAGACAGACATGTCTCCATCTTGAGAGCAAACTGGTTAACGGACTCAGATGGTCCTTGTTTGCATTCTTGTAACTCCGAAAGGTGTGTGTAATGTTTCTTTTCACCAAATTGTTGTTAAAGGAATTCTATAAATTGCTCAAATGTGTCAAATTCTTTAATATTGCATGTGGATTCGGCTCCACCTTCCAACTGGCTAACAATATATTTAAAAAGAATAGGTTTTTGAATTCTATTCGCTATATTATAGGCAATTGTACAATTAGTGATAAATTAATTTAATTTCTCTCTTGTACCATCGAAGGGTTTTATGAATTTTAGGAGGACGTTTAATTCTATTTTATCCTCAGATTCTGCTCGGATTGGAGTACTCCTAGAGGAGCTATCATTATCGTCTTTGGTTTCATATTTGGAAGTAATTTTTAAGTATAATTAGAAAACACAACACAGTAGAATAAAATAAACAGACAAAAGTAGTTACAAAGTATATGTGTAATAAGATAATCAAATAAAAGCTGATCTTATTTCTAAGTTACCTGGTAGCTACACCGGTTATTTAGACTGCGAGCTTATCAGTACGGATGTTAAAATATAAACAAACGTCGCGACGTTTGTTTGTCGTTTTTTTCGTTTGCCGTTGTCGTCTCGAACGACTCGTGTTTTACCGGTGAATTACAAGTAGGAACTTTGTATGAACTTATGATTAAAATATAATACGATTAAGTTAGAAATATTTTTACACAGTATTTATGGATGACAATATAAAATATAGACGGCACTCGGAGCACTATTCTGTATTGGCGATTTAAAATCATGATTTTAAGTACGATCTATCACTCACGATAACACTGCCACAACTGCTACCAGGACTGCCGGAATCATCACGACAGTAGCATCACTCGACCAGCGGCAGATTCAGTCGGAAAGCTGTTACCACAGCCCTCTCTTCTTCTCGGGAACGTAGTGGATGGAGGAATGTTGTTTGACCACGGTCAAACAGCACAATATGGGGTATTCACTTTTCACACACACAATTTTATTTTGTAGTTATTTAGGATTAATTGTTATATTTAAAAGTTCACCGAGTTTATCGAGTTAGATTCGGAAACGTATTCGGGTAGGGGATTTTCGTATACCACCGCTGCCACCAAATATCATACGGATTCGCGCCGCAAGGTTTTTAAAAAGATCTATTTTTAAGGTTAGAATTAAAATTATATTGAAGAAAGAAATAGAATCAGAGTACACTTATGAATTGAAAATAGAAAAAGACTTGCGACCCGTACTGAGATTTCGACTAAAGGAGCCCATACACGGGACAATTTGTCCGTTCGATCGATCGTCAAGTAAATCGTACTATTTTTATCTTTCGATTTCCGTCCGTTACACACGAACAACGTTTTCATCCTAAAGATTGGCATCACTATCTTAGGATATCAGAGGAAACATACTTAGAACTTTTGCATAAGGTATCTTCCAGAATAATAAAAAATGATACCAATATGTGGCAAGCTATTACTCCTCACGAACGTCTAACTGCAACACTGCGATTCCTGGCTACTGGGAGAACTTACGAAGATTTAAAATTTACAACGTTGATTTCACCACAGTCTTTGGGAAAGATCATTCCAGAAACATGCGAAGCCATTTTCAATGCATTAAAGGATTAGTGTAAGGCAAGTATAATTTACCATAGCAGTTGATTATTATGCGCTGTTGGTGATGATAATTAGGTATAATTAAATATAAATATATTTAAAACATTATATTATCGACAAATTATTGTTTTACATCTTATTATAACATAACTTAAGATTTTGGCTAAAATTACTTTCACTCAACAGAAAAAGTATTATAAAATGTTTGCGCGTCATCTGATATGTGAACATGGACTGGAGATTCTTTTTCGGGCTCGCGTGTATGAAAGTTGAGTTCCTGTTGTGTGGATGCTGGAGTTGTGTGAACGAATCTTTGTATGGGTGGCTGTAGTAGAAGTGGCTCACGTGCTTGACAATTGAGTACTTGTAAAGAGGGTGGTAATTTTTGTGAGTGACAAATAGGAAAGGATTGAGGGGAAGGTAGGTGTAAGAAACACTGTCTGTTTAAATTACCCAATTCGGCTTCAAACAGAGCATCGTTTATAATTTTTTCCGCAAATAAGCGTTGATTTGTAGGCAAAGATCGTAACTTATGTGCCACCTTTTTACCGAAGTCATCAAACTTGTCATCCGCTATTATTTCACATATTTTATTGCCTATAGTTTCAATCGTTCGATCAACATGTTGGGAAACTGACAGGTTTTTCCGGCGTTTAAAACTACGATATTGTTTAGGCTCACTAAACCTTTCAACTGATGCGATATCTGATCTTGGTGAAGCGATTTCATCTCTGTCGTCATCAGATTGCTGAAACAATTAATTACAAAATTATTATTTATTTGTTGCAGTTTCCAACAAGCGAGAACGAATGGATCGAAATTGGGAAAATCTTTGAAAATAGATGGGATTTTCCTGTTTGGGCGCTATAGACGGGAAACATAAGGATTAGACCTCCTTCAGGATCTTATTTTTATAATTATAAACATTTTCATAGTCAAGTCCTAATGGCCATTGCTAACGCCAATTATGAGTTCATTTATTTTAATTTTAGTACAAACGGCAGAGTCTCGGCTGGTGGTGTTATAAATGAAACGGACTTCTACAAAACCCCTTAAATAATTCCTTAAAATTACCAAATCCTACTACAGTAAATGGTAAGACTTTGCCTTATGTTTTCGTAGGCGATGAAGCCTTTATGTTAAGGAATAATTTTATGAAACCTTTTAATAAAAAACAACTCAACATTCAAAGGAGAATTTTTAATTACCGTTAATCCAGATCAAGAAGAATAATAGAAAATGTATTCGGCATTTTAGTTGCCAGGTCTGGTATATTAAAAACAGAAATTAACATGGATTTAGACAAAAAAAATCGTAATGGCTTGCTGTGCTCTGCATAATTACTTACGCCGTAATAGTCCTAACACCTATACACCGTTAACTGTATTTGATAGAGAGAACTTTGATAATAATGAATTTGAAGAAGGCCTCCGGTGTGATTTATTAGGACTCCGAAGACGACCATTACGTAGTAACGATACTGGAAATCAAGTAAGAGAATTATTTGTAGATTTTAATAATACCGTTTTACCCTCGAAGGGTAGAAAACAGATATTTAGGTTCCAGCGTAGCTGTACCCACTTTTAAGATTACCTCTTGGATTTTCGCAAGTGAAAACACATACCTCCCCCCCTTCCCCCGCTCGTCTCGCCCCTCCTCGTCTGCTCGAACGTCATCGTGCCGCGCCGGGCGAATGGCTTCGCTCCTCAGTTACACTCTTAAGCTGGCAAGGCCTGATAGTTTAGTGGGTCTAGCTACGCTGGAACCTAAATATCCGTTTAAGGGTAGCCTTCGGGGGTGGGGGGGGGAAACGGTGTTATTTAGGTGTCCGAGCTGCGCTAGACCCGCTTTTGAGACGTGTTTATTCTCTGCCGGCGGCACATGATGTACTGTGAACGGTTCATTAAGAAGATTGTGCAGGTGAATTGGTGAGGACAATGATTTAAAAAGTAAAAATACTTATGTATTTTTGTAACAATGTAATAAGAAATAATCAACATATTTTTTCTTCCAGATCTAACAAAAAGATAATATTTCTTGATTGTATGTTTGTGAGCCTGGTGAAGCTCTAATGCCATATTTAATCAAACAGGTGAAAATAACCTCGTGAGATTCTACCGCCTGAGTCCTGGGTATTATCCCGGATTTCCTTAAAATAAAATTTGAGGAATGTATCTTTGCTTCTCCAATTTCCTCTTGTCAAAACATCGTCGATATTTATAATATTATTTCACCACATATCAGAATTGACTGCAGCTCTAAAGGTGCCGGGGGAATCTTGAATATTGGCCTCTCGGAAAAGAGTTTTGATCCATCTAGCAATAACTGTCCTAGAGGCTGCATTTACTTTACCTCTTGTTGTGATAAACAAGTTGGTAAGGTTTTGCCTCGCTTTTCGTCGCTCTTGTGATAAAGTTATAAGTCTCTTGATCCACAACACCGGGTTGAGCCTTTCAGGACTATCGTTTAATAAATATAAATATTCACGGACATTTCACACAACGTTCTCTGGTCCCAAACTAAGCTTAGCTTGTGCTATGGGTACCAGATTATGGATTTACGGATATAATACATATATTACTTTTTTTTGTAAATACATACATATATTAGATAGAAAACACCCAGACGCAGTACAAATATCTGTGTTCATTACACAAATAATTGTCCTGAGTGGGAATCGAACCCACAACCTCGTGCACGGAAGTCGGGTACACTAACGACTACGCCACGAGGCCCGTTAAATAGTCGCCAACCAGCTTGACGGTATGTCGCAGAATCAGTTTTAGACCCAAATTTAGGCCATAATGTCACGTGATCATCCTTGTTATCGAAAAATTCTGGGCTGATGTCCAGTAGAGTGAGGTCATGTACCCTCATTCCTGTGCAGAGTAGTAGGATTGCCACAACATGTCGTGATGTTTGAAATATGCTAACATTAATATTATAATATTGAAGATATTCAATTAAAGTGCCTATCTGCCAAGTCGAAGGCTTGTGAGGTGGGGGTTTTGTTATGGTTATAGCTTTCATTGCTTGCTTTACAAGTGGCTGTCCAGAAATCGCATCTGACTTCTCCGGGTTAGCGAATGTGGCCACAACAGATTTGTGTACAGCGATCGTTCTAGGCGCTAGTTTAACTTCATTGTGTAGGTAACAAATGAATTTCGTAAGATCACCAGGTTGTGGGTTATCGACTGGACACTTTCTTTGAGACCATGATCGCCACTTTTCCCAGGCATTCTTGTATGTCTTCAGGGTAGATTGCCGCCAGGAGGTTTCTAGAAGAATTGTGTCTTCTTTCTGCCAATATTTTACTAAGCGGGCCCAGCCCGAACCTTCCAGACCTGCAAACACAGCTTCTCTGCAGCCGGTGGGGGCTTCCCGGTTTGAAGATCTATCACATGTCGACGCACGTTGTGAATCGTGAAAGGTTCGGTACGACAAGTAAATATGTGGCCGTGCTCTTTTCCAGATATCGTAAGACTCGCGGTATGAGCGATGGTGGGGGGAAGAGCTAGCCGAGTCTGTAGTGCCATGCTCACGTATTCTTTCACCACTGCTGATTTTGAGCTGGCAAAGAGAGTCAACGGAGTGCCCCATTTTTTGAATAAAGTTTGTATTATCTGCTTCGACATGTCCTTTACGGAGCTTGACGAAACCTTGAGAGGCTGTCGGCTAACAGATTGTATCTTCCTGGTAGGTACCGGGCGATTGAGTGTATTTGATGCTGCTGTGCCATCTCGAGTATGTCTATTATTAACTGCAGCAGTTTTGAAGATTTTGTTCCCCCTTCTTTGGTGATATATGTTGCCACAGATCGGTTGTCTGTTTGGGCTAGGATTGTCCACCCTCTGTAATTCTGTGCCACTTCTTGAAGGACTATTTTTAGAGTCCACAATTCTTTTCGGTTGCTGTGCCACAATTGTTGACCGACAGCCCATGTACCGCTTAAGCTCATGTCGTTCACTGTAGCTCACCATCCTTGGTCTGAAGCATCTGTTGTTACAAATACTGAGGGATCTTTGTGGTGAATTGATGTTTGGTCGGCGTGATGTAACCACCACTGGAGTTCTTTTGCTGCATATTTTGGAACGCGAAATTTTTTGCTTTTCTCGTCTTTTGGGAGTGCATTGGCTCCTATTTGGATAGGTCTGCAATGAAGTCGACCCAACGGAATGATGAATGACGCAAAGTTGAGGTTCCCTAAAATTATTTTTGCGTTGCGCCATGTCCACCAATTTTTCTGTAATGTTAACGTTGCTATTCGTATGGTGCACTGTTTAGCTAGATGCATTGCATGGGAAGGGTATAAAAGAACGCTCGATACTAGACTCTCGCGCCCGTCCTTGAGGTTCTCAAATTTTGTTCAGCAAGCCGCTGCGAACGCTCAATACTCGACTCTGGCACGCGATTGCGACGCGTACGAGATTACGACGCGATTGCGACGCTACTTGCAAGACGATTTTCAGTTTCCGATGAAGATTCTTCATTACGACGTATTTTTGATGCCCTCACCTGGGAACTATTTCTAGAAAGTTGAGATCTTGATCTTTTGGGATTTTTAAAATGATAAAAAAAATATAAACTGCCTTTTGTTAGCTTCCGTTTACATTTTATAAATTATATATATAATTGTCAACAATTATTAGACATATTACAAGCCTATACTTAATTATTATACAATGTTATTTTTAGTTCTACAAAGTACCTGTATTTGCATGTGACTGATAAAACCTCATTTGACTTATTACGTCACGCCCTCTGACGGTACTACTTGTTCACTGGTACATGCAAATACAAGGTATCAAAATCGGGGGTCACTGGTCGACACGACACTCTGCGGTGGTAGTCGAACAAGTGCACATCTCTTGGAAATACCTATCTCCTGTTACAGTTTATGTGTTAAATAATTACAGTCTTCAAATAAAGTAATAAAGTGATTGTTGTATTTAAAATAAAGTGGTTTGTATTACAAGAAGCTGTGTTCATATTTCTGACCTCTAAAAGGTCAGAAGCGGGATCCCACCTGAACGTATAACAGTTTGGGTGGCAGCTCAACGCCCATATTCAAAAGGTAACTTATTAAAATCATTTTTTTATTTTGTTCATATCGCTAGAAAACGTTATAACCATAATAACTACCCTACGATAATTCTACAACAAGTAGTATAATGCATTAAGATTAATCTTCTCAATAAACGATGTAAAACAAAAAAATATATAAAATAAAAATAAAAACTAAACGTTACCTACGCCATCATAACGAAAGTATATTATTCCCTCACATATTAACATTTTCGAGTTGTCTAGTTTTAACTAAGTTTTAAAATATAGCCAAAATGTCCTTTGTAGTTGAATGGTTGATTTTATTTTTTTATTTTTGCTAACGAATTTTAGCGTTACCTACATAAAATATATCGGGTTTTCTTTTTTTTTTCTTGCTTTTACCTTTCAATTACCTATAACGGCCCCGTAGTCTTTTGAGTTGCACCTGTTCATAAACTAGCCACCGAAATATAGATATATATTATTAATAACCCATACAGACAACTTTTACTTGTTCCGTTTATATATATTTTTCAGCCAGGAAGTATGCCCAATCACCGAGCACAGAAGCGTAGAAGAGACGCTAAAGACGCGAGCAGTGAGGCTGAATCGTCCTCTAGTTCGGAGCGCCGGCGGCTTCGCCGCATGCAACGCAAGCGTGCGGCGGCGTATTCAGCGTGACGGCACGGTGAGCGCGGCTGCCTCTTCCGGCCCTGAGTCACCACCATTGGCAAGTAACCAGCATAAAGTATTTGAATCTAGTGATTTTATGAACGTGTTCAAAGACCTAGTGAAATCTATACGCACGGATACCAGTGTCGAACGCTATCCGACCTTTAATGTTATACCGGCATTCGACCCAGCTAAGAGAAATCAGACCATTGATATTTGGATTAATAAAGTAAATGAATATGCACAGATTTATAACTGCCTGACAAATGAGGAAAATGTATAAGTCTCCCCATTCTCAACAATCATACAAATCATCCATCACCCATACAAAAAAATGCCTGAAATGAACAACAATCCATCACCCATACAAAAAATGCCTGAAATGAACAACAATGAAATATACACCAAAACGTACTACAAATCTTAGGAAAACCATAATAATATAAATTATTATCAAAAAACTAGGTAGTAACCAGTTCCAAACATTTCTTTAAACATAGGTTAAGTTATGGTAAGGATTAATATGCAATAATAAAACAGCAATACGTAAAAATTTTTGTTGTTTCATCATTAAAAAACATTTATTTATTTACTCTTCATCCCTTATGGCTATCATACAGGTTAAATGAAAAACACAATGCAATAGCCGGGTCATTTTACAAATTATAACTGAAAAAAATAACTAAATTTAGCTGTAACTACATTTACAAATTACAACAAACATGTAATAAATTATTTGCGAATTCACTGTAACAAGTGCCAAAATTGTAAACGTTTTCGTGTACTATATTTAGTAATAGGACTTTTTGCTAGTAGGTTAGTCCTAGCAGATGGTACTAGTACGAGATCCGACCGCGTGATTTATACGTTCATATGTTTGATTAATAAAATATAATTTTTATCGATATTTATAACTAAACCAATGCAGATCCGCAAAGGTGGCCATCCAAATTTGGCCGCAATTAATTTTAATTAAAATGTAATTAATTATTTATTTTTGAACAATTACGTTCACTTGTAATTGTTAAAAAATATATTTCATTAGAAAGAAATATACCTGAGATACCGAGAAAGTTCAAGGTGCCATCCCTCACTTGGCCGCAACCTAATGTCAGCCAGGTGTAAACAGGTATAATTTCGTTAAATATATACGTTCATAATGTATTATCATGTTATACATACCAAATTGAAGATTAATTCTTTCCCTACATGATGAGATATAGGTGCCTATGCAAAAATGCCCGCAAATAGTGACTGCCAACGATTAAAGATAAATAAAAGCGAGAGAAACTTAAGATAAACACCCCATGTCGAATAAAGATAGAGCATCCCAGCTGCTTGTCGTTTTTATGCTACTGCGCATGCGTCCATAGATAAGGTGCTCAACTAGTAGCTCGCGTATTTGCTTGGAGTTTAAAATACTCCAAAAATTGAGCAGTAAAAATAATATGTCATAATAATTAATCTACCAAACTAGTGTTTTCAATATTTTTTTAATTATATTCAACTAAAACAATATTTTTTAACTGTGAAACGTCATTTTAAATATAAAATTTATCTTTTAAATAAATTTTGTTTTATTACAATTTTTAACAATATTAAGTTTCGTTTATTTTCGGTCTTCATAAAAAATGTCATAAAAATTACTATCCAAACCAGTGTTTTTAATTTTTTTTTTAATTATATCCAACTCAAACAATAACTTTGAACTGTAAGACGTTAATTTGAATCTATATTAAAATTTATCTTTATACACAAATGTTTTTTTTATTTTTATTTTCATCAATATAAAGTTTCGTTTATTTTCCTTGAATCCTTGATTAAAGAACTGAATTAAAAACAATGGTAACAGAATTAAACAGAATTGATTTTTTAATTCTGTTGAATTCTGTTTCCATTGCTTTTAATTCGGTTCTTTAATCAGGGATCTGATTAATATAAATTTTTCAGTTTTATTTTTTGAAAACAAAAAATGTTGGAATCATTTATTTAACAATTATTATTTGTTTAAAAAAATTATTTGTTAATTATATATTTTAAAAGAAAAATGCACAAACCTTTTTTTCATTTGATAGGGATAGTGACAACAAAAAGTGAATTATTTATTTTTGATTTAAAATGCAACTTTTTTTTTATTATAAAAAATGATAAAAAATACAAACACTTCTTTATTAAAAAAAAATGATAAAAATTACAAAAATGATAAAAAAGATTTTACAGTTAGATAATTATCAATACATATCGGAGTACTTGTAACGAAAAAATTTTCATTTACGTACTATCGTCACTTGAATCATCAGAACTGTCACTCTCATATGTTGAAACGTCAGAATCTTTATCGTTTGTATCTTCTGAAGATTGTTCAATTAAATCACAAATAACATCTTCTACTTGCTGTGGCATTGAATCTCCAATGAACCATGTTGGTTTTAAAGTTTCATCTAAAATCCAACCATTATTTTCAGGTTTAAATCTGATGCAATCTGGATTAGTGGCATTTTGCCACATTGAATTAACGAAGATCGTACGCAATAATTTTTGTTGCAAGGATTTCAAGCATGGTGGAATAGTGCTTGAATTGAAACCTTTAAGTTTTTTCATAAATTTGTCATTAATTGTAGTCATGGCATACATTTTATTAAACATTAAAAGTCTTGCAGCGTTTACATTTTGACAATTTTTAATCCCATACATTAGAGCTATAAACTCCTGAACTACTATCATTTTGTTATCATCAAGAATATCCTCCGGATTGCTTAATGATGCAAATGTCTCTTGAATGTTCTGGTGTTTACAAAATATCTTGAAAGGGCGGACTTTTCCTTTGTTAAAAAATGCTGCTGTATAGTCGCAACCAGTAAACGCGTGGAATGCTGGTAGTGCAAGACATAAGGTCGGACCTAATTCCACTGATAATTTTGTGCAGTTAATGCAAGCTTGATCTTGATTGGTAGTTTTTTTGAAGTACTGTTTGCCAACCAAATTTGTAAGTTGGCAAATTTATGTATATTTCCTAATAATATTATTAAGATGTCAGTGTCAGTTGCCTTAACCAAAATTTTTGCACCGTCATGTATTTTACTGATGTGAAAAATAATCCTGGTATCAGCTTCCTCATGTAGGCATGCTAATTCAGGTTCTTCGTTCTTGAGTACGATATTTCCTACCGAAGAAAATGAAAAACATAGTTCGTCGACCGTAATGAAAACTTTTTTATTTTTTAATATTGCAGCAAAACTATTATCACTCCAGTGATCAGCTAAAAATTTTACGAGAGCTTCTTTAAAACGATAATTTTTTAAACTTGCTAAAAAATCCTTGGGTCTAGGCTGTAATGGACCGCTAATTGTATATGGAATATCAATTTCCGCTCTGTTCAATCTTTCACAATCTTTGATAGAAGGAGTAAGGTATCTATCAAATATTATGTGTATTTCTTGGCTATTTGTTGAGCATAGCTTTATCAGTATTGCTTCAGCTACTTTTCCAAAACTTTGTGGTAGAGTAGAACCTATAGAATACAAATAATAGAAACCATCTATTATTTCTACATCAATATGTCCAGGATTTGAAACTTCAATTTTTGATTTTAGATGTTTACTTAGAGTAGATTTGTCTGTCTTATACATATGACCAGTACAGTGGAACAGTGCCGGAGGTACAGGTGCAAGTGGATACGACAGGCAGTTCTCAATATCAACTTTATGTTCGATAGCAATTGCTAAAAGTCGTCCGAAAATATCGCGTTCCATTTTTAATAGAGCTTGGTTGTCTTTACTTTTATTCTTAATTGTTCTTTTTGCACAGTCAGATGCAAAGTTAGAAATAACATTACGTTTGATAGATTTCACAAACCTTGTAGGATCTTCAGAACATTCCGAAAAGAAACGTAATTTTTGTTCATGACCTAATGTCTTACAATTCAATAAAAAATCAGAAACGTGTGAAGATGCTGCTTTACCAGTTGACATATTGAATAAAATATTCTTATCCAAATTTTCGCTGAAAGGATTCGTTGTTTTTTTCATTGTTTCAATAATTCTATTCAGCGTTTTATTGTCTTTCTCTATTTGATTCTTTTGCAGTGAATTAGAAGTATCATCTGCCCGTGATAGGCCAACTTCCGCTTTTACAGCTGATAAAATTTTGGTTCTTATGCTATGGCTAAGAGCCCACCTTTGTCTTGCAGCTATAGAGTTAGTGAAGTGGCTAACACCAGTCAATGTGTTACCAGCATCTGCATTTATCGTTTGCTCCAATGTTAGGTCCACAGGTGATCTACCTAAACATGAATTGGTACGCCTAACACCAAATGCACCTTGACGAAATTCCGCAATCAAAGCTGAATCGTCCATTTTCAGCTTAATTAAATTATTTAAGTACAAAGCTGCCCATTTGGAATAATTTGGTAGATTAAATGCAAAGAAATAATCACATATTTCAAAAATGCTATTTAGGTAGAGCTCTAAGTTACTGCAACGAATACTTCTGGAAAATCGATGATAAATATTAATCATTTCCGAGTATAGCAAGTAATATTGAGCGGTCTTTCCATGGCCACCCTGAAGCGTTGTTTCTCGATACTGTTTGTAATCTTCAAGTATTTGTTGTAGTGAGTCCTGTAAAATTATACGTTCATTGTCTTCACTCGGGGTATTTATTACAGCAGCTAAATCTTCATTCAATGTATCTGGATCATATTGTTTTTCCGATAAATACTTTTCGAAATGAAGAACTTGTAAGGCACCAGATGCCAGCGGATGCAATCGCTTACACCGATTAAAATGTTTGCTGTCTAAAAAGCTAACCATTGATCCTCCCGCTAGTGCTTCAGCTTGAACCAAAATCTCCACTAATCCACTGGAGTCAATGTACTTACCAATGGCTTTGAAATATGCCATTTGCATATGGAATGCTCCTAAATTTACAAACACATTATCGAATTCAGGCTTCTCATGTAATTGTATTTGCATAGCTAATTTTGCAATTGCCAAATCATAAGTGACGATAATCTGTTCTTGATCACAATTTTTCGCAATTTCCTTAGCAGTACAGAGAGTTTGATAAACAACTGCTAATGAAGTAGGAGACGAATTAATAGGAGGTAAGTACTCGACTGTTTGAGTTTTGCTACAATCAATACAAATCTTACAATTGTATCCCAACCACATGGGGAGAGAATCAATCCGTGATAGAGACATACTCCAAATATAATCTTTATCCATAGCTATTATTTTCGCAAATTGACACGCATCGATAGTCTGTGTAATTGAATCGACATGAACAAAAGGCATACTGGTGAGAGGTTTTTTGTAGTAAGTTCGAATACTTTGTGGAATTCCTTCGTAACGCCGTCTTTTACGAGGCGGATGAGATTCAATGTTGTCATCGTTAGATTGTGATGTAGAGCAATTCAAGATTTCCATATCACCACTTTCTTCATTAATCCTATGATTGAACTGGTATATAATACCAACGGTATCATGTAAAGTGTCTTTACCAGTAGCAGTGTCGACAAAACG
This sequence comes from Leucoma salicis, assembly GCA_948253155.1. Classification (NCBI taxonomy): domain Eukaryota; kingdom Metazoa; phylum Arthropoda; class Insecta; order Lepidoptera; family Erebidae; genus Leucoma; species Leucoma salicis. The sequence continues at coordinate 4,602,222 of OX411811.1, forward strand.
ATCGAAATTGTCAAAAGCAACATGCGTACTTAATCCGTTAACTTTACGGATGCCGGATGGTACTAAACTTTCGTCTTTTTGCGTTGCGTATGTCATTTCCGTTTCAATTTCTTCGGCTAGATTATAGCCGATAGTATGACCATACCTATTCAATATTGAAAGAACTTTTCTGGAACTTGTTATTGACTTCATTGCTAATCCGAGAGTAAGATGCTTAGATGGTTTTACTCGACCTTTAGAAACTATATAAATAAGGTCACTGCACACTGATTTAATTTTAACTAAATCCTCGTTTGAATTTTTGCGACGAATATCCGGCCCTTGAACCAAGTCACAAACAAAGTTAAACAATTCTTCTGGAATGGTGCACTCTCCACGAATAACGTCGTCCACGCTAAGATCTGCTGGTAACTTCTTATTTTCAACAGAGGTGATGCTATTTCGTAATTCATAAGCAACGTCCCTATGGCGATTTTGCTGTTTCTCTTCTAAATTAGCAATTTCACCAGCTAATTGAGAGGTATCAATCTTAAATTGATAAACAATTTTTTTTCTGTGTGCTGCAGAAGATGGCTCTATGATCAGTCGATCGCCAAAGGAATTTATTATTTTATTTTCTAAATTTTCAGCACGGTAATCGTGAAAGTCTTCGGCTTTTACTTTATTCTCACCAAATTCTAATAATAAAGCTTTGTATTGAGAAAATAAATCACAAAGGAACATGACTCGATTTTTTTCAATTATTTCCATGGTGATAACATCTGAAATAACAGCAAATGCTGACTGGTGCAATTGCCTATTCGCATGCCAATGTCCTGGTTCTGCCTTCTCTTTATTTTGACGTTGCAAAGTTGTCTTCAAAGCTGTAAAACAGTTGGAATGGTAAGCGACAGTCGGAAAGTCCTCTAAATTTTTAATTAATGACGAATTTCGCGATGATTCAGCCATTTCTTTGATTTCGGTTACAGTTGCCTCTTTTTGTGGAATCGTTACATAAAGTCGTCGCTTACCAACTTTCTTCTCAACGTGGCCGCAAAAAACACAAGCTAATTTTTTATTTCTTGTTGTTGATTCAGATGTCGTACTTGGTTGTTCTTCCAATGTTTCCTGCTGAGTAGATGAGCTACTGATGTCGTCGTTCGGAGCAGATATACGATTGGTCTCTTGGTCAGAGACTGATGCACTCGGTTGTTGATTCGCAACAGATGTACTCGGCTCAGAACATTGCGATGAAAGATTTGGTACCTATGAATTGAAAAAAAAACTTCGTTAAAATTAAATTGTCTGTCATTGATCATTTATAAAATATCAACAATAAAAATTTTTCAGTAATGAGACTAATAGTTAAGTACTTTGAGTATTTATTCGACAATAAAAATTTAAAAACAGCTATCCCATAGACAATATCGACAGCTCGAAACTTTTATAATCAAATGAAATATTTTTATTTGTTTACTGATTTTCAATAACAAAAAAAAAACAGAAAAAAATTTTTTTCCCGAATTTGAAACATACATTTTAGTACTACTGTCAGTTCAAAATCATGTACAATGTTCATCTTGGAGTAACAAAAAAAAACCTAAACGATACTCGATAGATAGTATTGTTCTTTTTAAAGAAGGTCTGGCTACCTGAGTTCGTTCTTTAAAGGTTTGCCTACCTGAGTTCGTGGAGAAATAAGTATCATTGGAATAATTTTCTAATTTTAGTATTAGATGAAAAACTAGGTAGTTGAAAATTTCTGTATATATCGCTGTATTAAACATTATTTTATACATTATTAAATATAAAAAGATAGTCTACTATTATACAAGTTTTATTAGATTAAAAACATCGTACTATTAAACCTACACTCAACGCAATAATATTTATATTTAGTAGCTATAAAATTATTCATTTGTCCTGTGTGATTAAAAATTGTACTTACATTTTGGGTTTTACAAAATTCTTCAAATTCTTCCTTGTATTTACTTTTTACAGTAATAACTTTTTTTAAACAATTCATGTGATAACCAAATTCATTTGTTGATTCCACATTAAGTTTTAGGTTATGATACATAAAATTTTTGTGACGTCGAAACAATATCATTAAAAAACACTTTTTAAATGATACATCACTAAAGCTTAACTTTACTTCTTGCTTTTCATTACACAACAAAAAACACTTCTTCATTTTATTCTTACGTTTTAATAACGTTAAGAATGAAATATATCAATATTAATATTAACAGTTTTATAATTTTGGACTTGAAAAAAAACAACGTGGCGCATAAGACTGTCAAAAACATATGATTGCAATATTCAGTACGGTATTTAGTTGAGCACCTTGCCTATGGACGCATGCGCAGTAGCATAAAAACGACAAGCAGCTGGGATGCTCTATCTTTATTCGACATGGGGTGTTTATCTTAAGTTTCTCTCGCTTTTATTTATCTTTAATCGTTGGCAGTCACTATTTGCGGGCATTTTTGCATAGGCACCTATATCTCATCATGTAGGGAAAGAATTAATCTTCAATTTGGTATGTATAACATGATAATACATTATGAACGTATATATTTAACGAAATTATACCTGTTTACACCTGGCTGACATTAGGTTGCGGCCAAGTGAGGGATGGCACCTTGAACTTTCTCGGTATCTCAGGTATATTTCTTTCTAATGAAATATATTTTTTAACAATTACAAGTGAACGTAATTGTTCAAAAATAAATAATTAATTACATTTTAATTAAAATTAATTGCGGCCAAATTTGGATGGCCACCTTTGCGGATCTGCATTGGTTTAGTTATAAATATCGATAAAAATTATATTTTATTAATCAAACATATGAACGTATAAATCACGCGGTCGGATCTTAGACTATACCAACAACAACGGCGGATGCCGCCTCCTCCATTCATACCGATCCGGAACGTAAATTTGTAATCTAACTAAAAAATCTGACAAATAAACATATATCATCATCATCAACAAACTGAGCAGGAGGATAAATATTAATTTAGTACCGCGCTGGTGCTAAAAAGTATAATATAAGTAATGCAATTATATTTTTTATTTATTCTACTCTTTGATGCAATATGTCAAACTGTCTGTAATTTATTCCGAGACACCCGGCGTTGAAAGTTTATAGAAAAACACTTGTTAGCACTTAAGGAACTTTTAATTACAAGAAAACAGAATTGATAACTTATTTAACGGTTTTTACAAATATCTAAGGCGCGATGTACGATGGCACATTCGCTCGGTATATTGCCGACAAACCAACTCGTGGCGCTAGTACGCCGTACTGGTACCTTAAACAAACTTAAAACTACCTACAGAGCGCGTCGCTAACACAACATCTTTATAGTAATCCTGCGATATCGGGTGCAATAATCCTGGATAATCCTGGATCCTGTATAATCCTGGATATAATGTATTCAGGGTTGCCAAATCGTAGCTCTAAAGTTGACATCACTTTGCATGGTGAACTGGCAGTAATAAATAAAGCTGCCACCGCATACTTGGCTGCGCCGCGGAGACTTTTTCTAAGTCTCCATAGGTTTTCCTTTGGACTAAATTGGCATACTTCAGTGGACTCGTTATATGCTTGCTTAAATTGTAGCCATTCTAGTGGATCACCATAAAACTCGGTTAAATCCTTCGGTGTAGATAAACGAGTCAGTAGATTGTTGTTACTTGGTGCACTTGTACAAGCTAAGTCCTTCAGCGCCTTTGCCAGCATTTGTACAGACTGCGAGACGCCCGGGTAATCCATAGGTGGCGCCGGAGGCTATGGGGTTGGCAGACAAGGAGCCGCAGGAGACGGCTGTCGCAGCTAAAGTGCTCCGTCTGGTGCTGCTGGTGCCGTTGGGGCAACGGTAGGTTTCCGTTGTGTCGCCTTAGCCACTGCCGGTTGCAGCCCGCCCGTAGAAATAACATAGTCGGGGACTGACTGCACTTCAAGACGACTCTGCTCAAGCCATTGCTCCACTTCTTGTCTAGTGCAATCTTTTTCATCATGTGGACTGTATCTAGAGTTATACTCATGTACGTCGGCTAAATCCGCTTCCAATTGTCGATCAATAAGCTCCATTTGGATCTGTGCTTTCTTTTTAGCCGCTTCTAATATAAGTTGTGCTCGACGTGCTTTAGCGGATGACGTCGCAGTGTGTGTATGACCTTTGGACTTTGCGTTTACACTAACCTCAGTCTTGATGCTCGATGCTACCGGCGTTTTAAATCCCTGTTGTACACTGGTAGACAACTTTTTCAATACCTTTCCTGCAATTTCATTCAGATCGGGTTTTTCTCGCTCACGTCGCGTAGTACTTTCGTTTGAGGCGGCCATTTTGAGTTGCACTGGTGTGCGAAACATGATTCGGTTAGAGCGGACCACTTTGTAATTGATTCCGAGACACCCGGCGTTGAAAGTTTATAGAAAAACGCTTGTTAGCACTTAAGGAACTTTTAATTGCAAGAAAACAGAAATAATAACTATTGGACAGTTTTTACAAATATCTAAGGCGCGATGTACGATGGCACATCCGCTCGGTATATTGCCGATAAACAAACTCGTGGCGCTAGTGCGCCGTACTTACCTTAAACAAACTTAAAACTACCTACAGAGCGCGTCGCTAACACTGTCATTAAGGCAAAGGACATGTGTTTAATACAGCCACGATACGTTTTCTATTTTGAAAATAAATTGATTTTAATTTATATTGACACGCATATATTATTTTAATTATATTTACGGTAAATATAGGTTATAGGAGGTGGTAAATATCAAAATAATGATAACTGTGGACTAATTCTATCCTACTCCAAAAATCAATAAGAATGAATTAGACGGATATCAAGTTTAATAAATCAGCCGTGTGGGGCCGGCTTTAGAATTGTCCCACCCCTCTCCACCCATGGGAGTCGTAAGAACAGAGAATTATTTCATTATACATATTTTATTCTAAATAGAATTAAGGACTATTAATAGTCACTGTCCGTTTCAGGAATTTTTTGGGCATATTCCTTTAACTACCCATGCAAAAGTCTTGTCACATGATCATACTTTGCAATGGAGTTTCATTGTTTTTTGTACTGAAAATTATTCAGTTGTTCTGATTCGATCCTTAAAATTTATAGGGTGATAAATTTTAAGGATCGAATCAGAACAACTAAACGGAGAGCCAAACAAAGTGACTTTGATAATCAAATATTAAAGGCGCTTCAGTCTAATGAAGATGCCGATACTAATTATTGCTTATATTTGGTTTCTTTTATGAAAGAGTTGACTTCGGACGAAAAATTAGAAGCGCGTATAAGAGTATTACAAATATTCTAAGATATAAAGAATAAAAGTTTTTTCCCAAATACATCATTTAAGATTCAGCCTAGTACTTCACAATTTTCAAAAGCTCCCAGGCGGACTACCCCATCAACTTCCATTCGGATTATTTCTGATGAAATTATTTAGCCACAACATAGCCATTCAAGCCATTCTACACATCGGGCAATTTTATCACAGCATCTGACAGTATCTCAACAGCAGTCTATCATAGGGCCGTCTATTACAGCGCTGCCGTCTATCAGAAGCCCACAGGATACAATACAATCTTATTTGCAACTTTCAGAAAGTTAAATACCGCCTCCACCACGTTAACTTCATCTCATGATAGTGGCATTATTTTATACTAGTCATAATTTTCAGAGTCTGAATCTGAACTGCAGGATTTGTAAAAAAATAACACAACATTATTTTCCCTAAATTGTTTCAGTGTTAATTATGATTAAAAGTAACACTAATAAAAAATAGTGAGATAGATTATAGTAGATATATACGGGATGACTTTTTTTACCGTCTCGTAAAAAAATAGGGGATGAAAGGTAAATGATATAGAATCCTATGGCATAGTAATTTTATTTTTTTACTGACTTCATCTGAAATTAATCTACCAATATCAACTACTAATTTACATTCTATTTTTCATATTTAAACGTTTAACAGATAATTTTAAAAAAAGTAAAAAATAAAATAAAATTCGTAAACATAGTCACCCTAATGCGCGTAAAATAGGAATGATTTCTACAAAAAATAGGTAATAAAACGATATCCAGGCAATTCAAGTGTATTCGATACCCGCTTGGCCTCCTACAAGGTCGCTGGACTCGCTGGCACAGGCAGGACTCCCCTCTGCCACCTGCTCGCCCTTAATTTTTTATTTTTCAGTCGCATGCAATTACGCACTTAGTTAAGTCGTGTGATCTATTTACAATATTGCGCTAACGTGCACGTGTCTGTCGGTCACTCTCGCTGTGATAATGTAAACATGTTAAGAGTATAGCAATGGTTGAAGCAGTCACGGCAGAGGATAGGTCGCGAAGTACCTGTGAACTGGCCGACCAGATCACCGGACCTTACTGTGGGCCGAACTAAAACGGTCAGTGTATACTGAAAAAGGTCGCAGTGTGAGTGAATTGAAAAAGCGCTTAGTAGACGCTTTTGATATTTTAAAAAGTGATAGACACCCTTCGTGGTTTATGAAACAGTTTACAAAGATGCTAATTTGTGATTAGAAAAAAACTGTGGACATTTCCAACAATTACTGCGATATCGCTAAAAGGTAGATTTAAATTATTTTGTAGATAATTAGTCAGTATAATTTGTAAATAAGTTGATTTCAACCTTTTAAATACTCCTAGTATGTTGTAGTTCACACATAAAATTAGTAAGTGGGTAGGTAACTACCTATTATTTAATTTTGTTTATTCCGGTTTCATTATGATGACTAATAATAAAGATTTACATGAAATACAACTACAGCATGTTAGAAAGTCCTAAGCCTATAAAAGTATGAAGGGAAGATCGAAACCTGTGAGATATCAATTCGGGGAGTGTAAAAACCACAACAGTAGAAAGGCGTAGGTAGGTACTTACGCTATTTCGCTCGCACTTTTCATTCATTTGCGTTCGGGCCTTGGTTAGGCATAGGAGGCATTTATTTTACTATTAAGAACACGCCGTTGTAGGATGCCTTGTTTTTAAGTATTTTATAGGATTTTCGAAACTTTCATAATAGAAGTGCTAGTACACTATTATTGTCGTTATTAGATTCTATTCCACATACATAATACACCACATTAAGGCCAAGACGGTAAAAAAATTCACCCGGAACTCTCATTCATGTAGTATGAAAAAAACTTAATAATAATCTTTATTGAAACCAAACAAAATACAGAAATATAATTACTAACCTTGTGCGGGATAATAATATTTAAGAATAGAATAAGTTTAATTTAATATCTGTAAATAGTTTATACGAAATAATATTATATAATAGTAGTTTTAAGCTTAGCGGCTTTCGTTAAAGTTTCGATGTACTTAAGCTTAGCGGCTCTCGTTACAGTAAAGTTTCGTAGTACTTAAGGTATAGAGCCGCAGAGTCGTTACGGTAAAGTTTCATAGTACTTCAGTAAAAATATAAATAAATTCTTAAATCTGATTAGTAAAAAAGTAGGCTTTCTAATTGGTCAGCCAATCACAGAATTTAGAGCTAAGTACCAATTATGATATAAAAAGAGGCCCGTTTCCATAGTTCGACACAAAGAGAGCCACCAACCATTGTTGTGGCCACACCACACGTGTTGTGGCCGCTCTGCGAGTCGCAAACTTTTTATTGTAAAAAGTGTAGTGATCGCGCCAGTTTCTACGGAGGGGAAAGCCTAGGTGTTTCGCAGCCAGGGAATATATCATGCAGGTCTAACCCCCTGTGTGGTATGTTCCTTAGTGGTCATTCAGGTTGGACCTCTTAGAAACCATGGACCTTTCACCGGGACCATCCAAAGGCCCTTTTCAGGGCCACAAACACACAGAAGACGTCCAGTAACAACCGGGCCTAACCACCCCGGCCGGCTCCATGGACTTAGGTCCATCCTCACCATTGTTGACCACCTCGACCGTAGGGAAAAACGTTACGGAGCATATAGCGGCGTTATCCTCTCTACTCGTCGACCTCACGGAGAAGTCACACGGGGGAGCACGCTCAGCGGAGACACAACACGAGAATGATCTCGGCATTCTCGACCGGTTGGCACCAATCGGGGTGCTTTCCGAGGGGATGCTATCCTGGATGGCACTTTACCTGCGTATAGAAGAAGCCGAACGGTCCAATTCAGACCTTTCCGAAGAGGATAAGGCAATCCTCGAGTTTGCCTCCATGGCGATTGTAGCTATATCACCTGAAGAAATTGCAGCCACTACTAGACGGCGGAAGCACACTACCCCGCCCACCGACGACGACGAAGACCCAAAACGCCCACGCGTGCGCAGTCCCTCGTCTGACTCTGCTTTGTCGCATGAACCCCTTCGTACGGTTGGGAGCCGCGCGGCCCAACATTTGGAGAATGCCGGGCCACCGTACCAAGAGATCCCCAAGCCACAACGTTAAAAAAAAACTCAAGACTACGTCACGCACGTTCGCACAAGAAGCACAACTTGCCACCCCAACCGAGGTTACTTCGGTACCAAATACTATGGACACTGATGAGCGCCCTCTACAAATGAACTCGGAAGATAATACATCCAAGGCGAAGCCCAAGTATCCACCGCTAGTAGTGGAACATCTAGACAATTGGACCAAGCATATCAAGGCCATAGCGACTAAACTAGGACATACCCCTAACGTACGATCGTACGGGCGCGGCGTTAGATTCTTCCCTACGGACGAAACGGTATACCGGGCGGTACAGTCGTACCTGTGCCAGCTTGAGAAAAATGAAAACGTCAGTTGGTTTTCATACTCACTGCCCGCTGAACAAGACCTGAAGGTGGCCATCAGGGGCCTACCGCTACATACAGATCCCGAGGAGATAAAGGATGCATTGAACGAACTAGGGTTCAGTGCCGAATACGTTAAATGTATCCAAGGACGCCAGGGGAGACCCGGATGTGTATACTTCGCGCAATTGAGCAAGACCCCGGGACTGATTCCGAAGATCTACGAAGTCACCGAACTCTTACTAATGCCAGGCATCAAGATAGATGCCTGGCGAAGCAAGCGCGGCCCGGCACAATGTCACAGGTGCCAACAATTCCGGCACAGCTCGCACAACTGCCATAGAAAGCAAGCTTGTGTCAAATGCGGCGAAGCCCATTGGGCCAAGGAATGCCCGCGGCCTAAAGATGCCCCTGCGACATGTGTGAACTGTAAGGGATCTCACCCAGCCAACTATGCGTCCTGTCCTGTTTTCAAACGTGAAGCTAGGAATAAGAAGGCCGGCACCACCGCCACAACCTCCGCCCCTAGGAAAGGAACGGAACTGGCCCATCCATCGGAGGGCCAAGAATCAGCGTTTGCCACCCTGATGGCCCCAGCCAATTTGCTTCCCAAGGCCGGTGGCCCATCCAAACCGAAGAAGGGCAAACAACCCGCGAAACCTGAAAAAACAGAGGGACCCGCTACCAAACAAGCATCAACCAAGAAAGTCAAAGCCAGCCGCAAGGACTCGCTGACTGGCACGATCAGTGCACTTAAAGAAATACTTGAACAAGTTCAATCTGGCGAAGCGCCGGAAGATGCTACCCTGAGAGTGCTCATGAAGCTACTGAACTAATGGCACAATTATGCATAGTCCATTAGAACGCCCAGTCGCTCAACACTAAAAAGCGACTTTTAATTAACTTCCTCAAGACCTACAATGTAGATATCATGCTAATCTCCGAGACCTTTCTCACCGAAAATACGACGTTCAAGATACCGAATTATCACGTCTACAGAAAAGATGAAGTCGCAACTAACAAGAAACATCCACCAACCGATTCCCGCGATAGAATACACCTCCTTTCAAGCCCTGGGTGTGCTTGTGTGTCTAGGAGGTACAAACCACAGAATCTTCGCGTTCTACAAGCCACCAACTTTAAACACATCTACAGCCGAAATTCGATCATTGTTCGGTGCCAACAGGGAGCCTACGCTCATAGCCGGTGACTTCAACGCCAAACACACTCACTGGCACTCCACGAAGATCTGCGCTCAGGGGCGGAGGTTGTATGGAGACTCTGTGAGCAACGACTATGACGTCATAGGACCAGAGCAACTTACGCACTACGACTACAGAGGCCACGGCGAAATAAGCGACCTAACAATCATAAAGGGGATAATATCGCCCATAACCCAGACCGTATTACCAGATCTGCCCTCCGATCATCGGCCAGTACTACTCACACTCGAGGATCTCCCAAGAAGAGTCGCCGCCCCCGCCAGGAGGCGGAAAATCTGTTGGGAGACCTTCTGCAACGAAGTGAGTATCAAACCTTCTGCTAAGGCTCCCAGTACAAAGGAAGAAGTCGAGGAAGCGTGCTACTCGCTGACTACTAACATCCAAGACGCTCTGAGTAAAGCAACGATAGCAACCACCCAATTGGGACGACGTCGGCCACTCCCTGCGTGGATACAATCCCTAATCAAAGAGAAAAAGGATCTACGTAAACTTTGGCAAAATACACGCTGCCCGACAATCAAAACCCGGGTCAACAAGCTAGTTGAACAAGTGAAAGACGCCCTTCAACATTACGCTGCCGAATCATGGAACCTTCATGTACGGGAAATAAGCGACCATGTCCCGTCCATTCAGACTGTGCCGCCAACTTAGTAGTACGCCACAACCAGCTAGGCCGCTACTACATAGCGACGGTCGACTAAGGTTCGATCCACAGGAGAAAGCCGAGATCTTCGCTACCTATTTAGAAAACCTTTATCAACCGAATCCATGCACTGTCTGGCAACACGTTGAAAATATAGAAAGAAAATTACAAGAAGCCCTAGAAAATACTAGTGAAACCAGCGAACGTACCTTTTTCACACCGAACCAAATACGCCGTGTAATAACCAAGCTACCGCCGAATAAAGCACCGGGCCTAGATGGCATCACTAACGCCGCACTACGCCATCTGCCGCTCAAACAAATAGTCTCTATCACTAGACTATTTAATGGAATCACAAGATCCGGCCACTTTCCCTCTTCGTGGAAGGTCGGCAAGGTGATAATGATACCCAAGGCCAGTAAGGATTTAAAGAAAGCCGACAGTTATCGTCCGATTACACTGCTCAATACGCTATCCAAAGTATTCGAGCGGTTGTTACTGCAGAACTTATCATCCATCGTGACTCCGCGCGTCGAACAATTCGGATTTAGATCTCATCATTCCACCACCCTGCAAACCACGAGGGTAATAAACGAAATAGCAACCAGCTACAACAAGAAAGAGTGCGTGGCGATAATCCTTCTTGACATCGAACGCGCCTTTGATAATGTGGCACGAAGGTTTACTCTACAAACTATCTGAGTCCAACATACCGAAGGATTTACTCAAGAGTGCTAGCATCCTTCCTACAGAATAGAAAAATACGCGTTGCAGTTGAAAACAAGCTATCGGATGAAAAGGAGAAGTCCGGCGTCCCCCAGGGTAGCTATGTCTCCCCTCTCTGCTACTCCACGTATACCAACGATATCCCCTTAGTAGGCCAAGCGCATCTAGCGCTATTCGCGGACGACGCGGCCTACTATGCCTCGTCCTACCGACCTTAGTACGCGGTCAAGAGACTTCAACCAACACTCGACGCCCTCCCAAGCTGGCTGGCGAAGTGGAGACTTACAGTCAACGTTACGAAGACGCAAGCCATGATCTCCGGCAACTACCCGCTACCTACAAAACTGAAACTCCAAGACATAGAAATACCATGGAGTCCCGCCGTCACCTACCTAGGACTTCGTATCGACACCACTATAAGCAAGGCTAAGAGCGCGAGAGTGGTGCTCTCACCAATTCTCCGCTCAGCACTGCCACTACGGACGAAGATCGGCCTGTAGAAGACTTATATTAGGTCACGCCTAACACCTACGCAGCGCCAGCGTGGTACGCCTACATTTCTAAAACTAACAAAAATCGCCTCCAATCGCAAGAGAATTTATGCCTACGCACCATCGTAAGCGCACCGAGATACGTGAGAAATACCACAATACAACCAGACCTAAAGTGTGAGAACCTAGCAACTTTCATCAAGAAACTCGCTACCTCAACGTTTACAAGAACCGACGCCTCCGAACACGTTCATCTCAAAAACATCGCACCCCTGCATGCTAGACCGCCCGATCAACCGGGCCGAAGGAAATACAAGCCCTACACACGTGATTTAGTGAGTAATTGAAACCACAAGAATATCTCAAGAAACTTTATTAATATTATAAAGAAGAAGCTTAATGTCATCCGGAGAACACCACCATCGTCCGTGTCCCGTCGCGGATCGCCTCGCTGGGCGTGGGTCTCACCTGGCAGGGGTTGATCGCCGGGGCACACCAAGGCGGTGGGGAAATCGTTTCTCCGTAGATGCCTGAAACAATAATTAATTAATTAATTAATTATTATCAAATAAAGACCGATCCGTTGTTACGGACCGAGAAGAGCCAGAGGAAGAGGACTACGTCCTGACCCTCTCACCCTCCTCCCCCAGTGGAAAGAGGAAGAAAGCCTCGAGCGAGCTCGACACAGTTCACCAGCAGTACCAGTAATAGTGAAACCTCAAGAAAAGAAGTAGTAACAGTGCCTCAGTATAGTGAAAGTACTAAGTAGTACCTCAGTATAGTGAAAGTACTAAGTAGTGCCTCAGTATAGTGAAAGTAGTGCATCAGTGCTGCCAGTATAGCCATTCGCTAAAAGTTTAGCAGAAATAGTATTTCAGTGACAGTATAGTCTTTCAGTGACAATATAGTGTTTCAGCAACAGTATAGTCTCAATGATAGTATAGACTTTCAATAATTCAGTGTAACTACTTTAGTATTAGGACAGTTGATTATAACTAGGATTAAGTGTTACTACAGTGTTACTAGGAAATAAGAAGATTTTAATAAAGACAGTTTTATTATTCACTCAATCAATTTGGCAGTTTTAATTCCACCAATCCAGCAACAGTATATAAATAGTTCCCAACTGTGCGCTCCTGCACAGTTAAAGGTGATCCTTCTAGCTGGGATACGTGGAAAAATAGTCGCCTGCCAAAGACAGTAAATTGTGAGTGAATACATAGTGAGTGAACAGTATACACGGTGTAAGTAACGGTATGACAAATACTGAAATAGGAGATTCAGACCATTATTCTGAGTTGAAAATAAACGGAAAATACATTTTTTTTTTAAATTTCCTTATTTTTCTGTTTCAAATAACTAATTAATGCACAAGTATTTAATATTAGTCATTAATATCAATAACAACCACATATTTTCAAAAAACAGCGATGTAATTCACATTATTCAAAAATTTTCACACTCAGCTGTTCGCAAGTAGGTAGCTCGAACGGTCGTTGTCATCGTAATCGCAACATTCGCAACTCGCAGCTAGGTAGGTATGAACTACATAGCGGCCGCCGCACAGTGGCGGGCGGTGTGTCAAAGCATATGCCGACTTACCTACTCTTTGATGCCGACACCGACAAACCTTGTGATTTTTGATACCTAACACCTAGGGCGGTTCTGAGATTGATTATCGATATCGAAAAGTGTGACGACTTACGACAGACTTTAACTATGATGTAGGTAATTATAAAAGCGTAGATGCGTTTCATTAAAATAATATTGGAGTTGTATTCCATACATCCATCCACCCATCAGCCTTTCAACGTCCACTGCTGGACTTAGGCCTCCCCAAGAGAACGCCACAACGAGCGGTCCCGTCATGGGGGATAATGCCGTAATCGCCACGCTTGGCAGGTGGGTTGGCGATCGCAGTGAATGTTGTTAATACTCGAGGGAGTGTTGCTGCTCACTCCCCCGGTATTCCTTCAGCCGGCTCTTACAACTCCCGTGGGTAGAGAGGGATGGGACAACTTTAAAGCCGGCCCCGCACGGCCTAAGTTGGAACTGGGAGTTGTATTACTATTAAAATTATGTTTGTAAAGTCGCCCGTAACGTGACACAGGAGTTCATAGTCCAGTGAAATTTTCAAATAAAATTATAAATTAACTTTTCTACTAGTTTTACGAAATTATTATTATTTATTGCTTTAAAGAGATATTTTAGTAACTACTATTAAATAATTACATAGCATAGCATCATAGCATCACGCCTGCATTCCCCGAAGGGGTAGGCAAAGGAGTATTTACACAGGGGTGCTAATTTGTCCGGTTTACCTCCTAGTGGTGCACCCCGGGCAACGTCGGCAGTCGCCGGCGGCTAAAATTCCGGACAGGACGGGTCTCCGCGTGTCCCTCTGACTCAGCAGAGGGCACAGCGGATAGACCAGGCGTTGGAGTCGGTGGGGCCAGACTGGCTCACCAGGCTCTGGAGAGGGGGGACAGTGGGGCCACAGCAGCCCCCCCCCCCCCGTCCCAAATCGTAAACCTGAGCGCGTGTCTGTGGTTACGTCTCGCGGGCATACAGGAACGAGGGTCTTGGCTTAATCGCCCGGACCGCGAGGAAGACAACCTCTATAAAAAATTATCCCGAATCTCAAGCTCTGGCGCGCGGCGAGGAGATGCATGGCTGATGGGTAGTTCAGTCTCGAGCGCGGCCCCAGCCAGGGTACCTGCGGACCCCCTGTGTTGGGTTACAAATGTACGCTTACCCAGGTACAGGGAGCTCTGCCCGGATGGACCTCCTTTCTCCCATACTCGTGGGAACAATATGGATAATTGTTACAAAAACACAAACAAATCGACAGAGTTGGGTGAAAATCCCGACACCACAGCCGTAAGGGGTCCGGCTGTAAATGCGGCCCCTACTAGTGCAGCTGCGCGTAAAACGCGCGGCGGCAAAAAGTCCCGCAAGGGCAAAAAGGCGGCCAAGGGATCGTCCCAGTCGTCAAGGGACGGCTCGATGACGGGCAGCTCGGCCGGCACTTCAGCCGCTGAGGAGGGTGGCCTGACCGAGGCTACCGAAAGTCAGCCATCGCGGCCGGCAGATGTGGTGTCAGTGTCTCGCTTCTGGCGCAAGCGCACCCTGTCTCAGGGGGGCGCTGCCTCGGAGTCCGACCTGAGCTCAAATGAGATGCCTCCCCCAAAAATACCTGCAGCGGTTAGGGGTCGAGGCATCAGCCGACCAGGGACGCCGATACCGCGTGCCGCCTCAGCAAAAGAGGCCGAGGCGCGAAGCCTACGAAAAGCGGAGACGGTGCAAAACGCAGAGGAGCGCTTGGCGCTCCTAACGGAAAAGCTCCGTCTCCCAGATCAGGGTCATATGGGGACGGCCCAGGTTGAGGAGAAGGCCCTAAACGGTGTGGCAATAGTCGAGACGGTTGCTGCTGGTTCGCGGAACCTCAAAAGTAGCTTCGCGCGTGGCCTCAAAGACGCTGCGCATGAGATCATGCTGTCGGTCCAGCGTTTGGCGGAACAAAATAAGCGCCTCGAGGCTCAGAATGCTCGTCTGGAGGCGCAGAATCAGCGCCTCGACGAGGCAAACCGCTGCCTCGAGGCGCGGATGGCGGAATTGGAGCAGAGACAGGCTGGGTTGCGGGTTGAGCTTGGGCTCCCTGCCGCTGCCCTGGCTTCGTCCACTGCCCAGTCAGGCGCTGGACCCGAACGGGAGGACGAATCGTTCCGCGTGATCATTGATCGCATTGCTGCGGTCTTTGGTCCGCGGTTCGATGCTCTGGCCGCAAGATTGCCGCCGGAGCCCAGACTCCGGCCGCCGCTTGCGGCTGACAAAAGAGGTGCTGCGGCGTCCTCGGCACCAACAGCTCTGCCGTGCCAGGGGGGCATGTCTCGTTTGCCACGACGGCGGCCAAACCACCGGCGGCCAAACCACCAGCGGCCAGCCCTTCGCCTACGGCCCCTGTAGCCCAGGGAAAGGGCCAAAAAAAGGCCAAGAAAAAGGAGAAGGCGGGACAAGCCACGAGGGGTCAGCCCCGAGAGGAGTTCCCGCCTCTGCCTAGCGCCGCTACGCCTCCGCATTCTGCTGCGCCGCGACGAACGGTCGCACCCTCGCGGGCTGCGGCGGTCGCGCCCCGGGCTGCCCCCGCCCCTGCCGCTGCTACGTCCTCAGACGGGGACTGGCAGGTGGTTGGGCCCCGGCGATCCCGGGCCAGGGATCGCGACGCTGCCTCGGGGCGCGAAGCGGCGCCAACTAATCAGAGAGGGGAAGCCCCGAAGCCGCGGAAGAGGAAGTCGCGGAAACTGAAGGTCCCGAAGGCAGCTGCGGTGGTGATCACCGTGCTGCCTGAGGGAAAAGAAAAGGGCCTGACCTACGAGGCCGTCTTGAAGCGTGCCCGGCGGGAGATAAACGTCTCCGATCTCGGGGACGTTTCAGCTCGCTCCCGCCAAGCCCGGACAGGTGCTCGGATTTTCGAGTACCTGGGGCCAGAGGGCGCCAAGACGGCCGACGCAATGGCCGCGAGGCTGCTGGGCCTGTTCCCAGAGGAGAGTGGTGTCCGGGTCGACAGACCCGTAAAGTGCGCCGAACTGCGCGTTTCCGGGCTGGACGATTCCGTGACGGCGGAAGAGATCCGGGAGGCAATCGTCTCGAAAACCGGGTCTCCTAGCAGCGCCGTCCGGGTGGGCACCATTCGCCCAGGTCCAGGTGGTGTGGGTGCTCGCCGACGTCTAACGGCGGGCGTCGACGACGCGGGCGGGTGGCAGCCGCCCCTCGCCGAGCGCAATGTAATCGTGGCGGGAAGATGCCCGCCGCGCCACCATCCTAAAGTGGAAGTCTCGGCTGGAATCGTCCTTCGCGGACCCGATTCGCCGCCGGCGCGCGGGGCGGCATGCGCGCGCTTACCTGCGCCTGATGCCGCCCTAGCCGAGGCCGCGGACGGTGGGGTCGGGGAGTACCCTGCCGTCCGCGGAAGCCTACCGCGAAGGTGCGACGCCCAAGTGGCGTCGCTCAAGAGAGGGTGCCCGAAGGGGCTGCCGCCTGCGGATCGCGGTCGAAACGACGCGGTACCCGTGATCCACCGTAGTAAGGGCGGGTGGAGGCGCACGGTGGGATTTTAGTGGGTAAGAGCCCCACACTACCCTGTTGTCTCCCCGGGCAGCGGGGTGTGCGGTAGGACATTTTTGCCCACCTAAAATAAAATAAAAAAGGTGTATTTACACACCCACGATTCGCCAGCTATGTTTAAGGCCCACGTAATAGGGGGCAAGCCTATTGACGTCTACCGGGCACATTTCCAAAGTCCGGGCTGCTACTGAGAATTTTTCTTTTTAGGAAAAAGCTTAATAACATTGCCCGACCCGGGGATCGAACCCGAGACCTCATGATTAGCAGTCGCATACACTACCGCTACACCACCGAGGCAGTTAATTACAATTAATAAATAAGGATTAACAGTAAATAATAGTCAATTAACCAACGCCTTGCAGTTTTTAATCGATAGCTTTTTAATTATTTCTCATTGACGTCACTATCGATACATACTCGTACAATTCGCAATGAAGATGTAGGTACTTAAATTTGGTCAGTTCGGCCGCATCTCTCTACGGAACTTGACATGATGTGCCTCGATCGTGACTTAATTACCTACGTGTTTTGTGGTTGTGAACTATTTTGAGTGATAACAGACCAGTGTTAGTGTTTTAATTTGTGGATTCTATTTGACTTTTTCATTAGCATGAGCTGGGCAGGGAATCAGCTGTTCACTGCTCGTGAATACGGACAAATGTTGATGGCTTACGGCGAAGCCAGAGGAAATGCTTCTCTAGCTTTACGTATTTACGTTCAGCGCTACCCAAATAACCGCCATCCAGTGAACAGTCGGGTGATTACTCAAGC
Source organism: Leucoma salicis (assembly GCA_948253155.1). Classification (NCBI taxonomy): domain Eukaryota; kingdom Metazoa; phylum Arthropoda; class Insecta; order Lepidoptera; family Erebidae; genus Leucoma; species Leucoma salicis. The sequence goes on from OX411811.1 coordinate 4,619,956, forward strand.
TTATCAACGGGTTTTGGATAATGTTCCCACTGTACCTCAACAAGAAGGTGCTGGCAGGCCGATTAATATCCGCGTAGAACAGAGGATATTGGACACTGTTGCACGTAATCCACGTCTGGGCACGCGCACTACTGCCAAACTTATGCGACGTCATGGAACACGGGTTTCGCACTGGACTGTACATAAAGTTCTGCGAAAGGACCGCCAACGACCATATCGCATTCACAAAGTACATGCATGCGCTCGTGCCCGGTGATCATGGCCACCGTGTTGCTTATTGCAGATAGTTGGCGAGTCAGCAGCGGCTAAACCCCAACTTTGTATCGTATGTGATTTGGACTGACGAATCCACATTTACTAGAAACGGTATGTGGAATCGCCGAAATACACACATTTGGGCACGAAACAACCCGCATGCATACCAACAAACCGGACATCAAACGCGTTGGTCTGTAAACGTATGGGCAGGGATTTATCGGAATAGAATATTAGGTCCCTACTTTTTACCAGAGCGCATGAATGGGCAAAGCTATTTTCAATTTTTACAGCAAGACCTAGCTAGCAGTCTACATGAGTTGCGTGTTGATTTAGAACAAGAATGGAATCTTATTGGCGACGATGTTTCACTTGCCCGATTTCCCAGAATTTGATTCCAACATGACGGTGTGCCACCCCACGTCGTTCGCAAGTTTTTTTCCTGAAAGGTAGATAGACCGATTTGGCCCTCATGCGTGGCCAGCGCGTTCACCTGACTTAACACCACTGGACGTTTTTTTATGGGGCCACATAAAAAACAAAGTGTTTATGACAGAGTGCGATACCGCAGCTGAAATGCGCCAACGCTTGAAGGACGCCTTTGTTAAACTAAATAGTGACATTGAAGCAGATCCCACCATGATGCCTCGCCTTCACGAGGAAACATTACGTCGTGCACAGATTTGTGAGCAAGTTGGAGGTGCCCAAATCGAGCCGCATCTTATAAGAAGATCATCATAAGGTAAAATTTTGTATTTAAGTTTTACTGTTACTGTTTCACATAAGTATTTTTGTTATTACTTATTGTTTTTACTCGTATCTAACTATGTTCCTAAGTAATCCGTGATTTTACAAAATAGGTTTGCTTGTCGCTGCACAAGTGCACACATACCTAAGCAGGTTAAAATTTAGGTAGGTATGAAACAAATCAACAATTAGATCTAAATAGCTATTTAGATAACCAAATGAAATATTCGATAGGTAATTCTTAGCGGGTAGATCAGTTAGAAATGTGCTTGTTTTTACTTGTGGTGTTAATTAAAATTATTTTATTTGTATCTAATTTAGTGATCAGTAAAGTTAATAGTGTTAATAATCGAAGGTTGGTTCTGCTCAGCTTGAGTTTACATAACTTAAGTTTCACGCCTGTATCCCCCAGGGGGTAGGCAGAAGTGTTTTACTAAGTCACGATTTGCCAATGTTTAAGTACCTACATCCTAATATGGGCGAGCCTAACGTCTATTGAGCACATTACCAAACACCGCGCTGCTAATGAGAAATTCTCTACGAAAAAACCCAACAAAACTTTGCCCGGCTCGGGAATCGAATCGCAGACATCAGCAGTCGCATGCACAAACCGCTACCCGCTACGCCACAGACGCACGAGTTTAGGTAGTTAGATACTTTAGCGGTGTATGTAGGTATAGCGCATGAGCTCGCCTTCGCGCGCGTCACAGCGGGACGGCATACGCCGCAAGCGGCCATCCTATTCGATAAATTGTTAGCTATCCATTGCGTAGCGTAAATAAAATTAATTAACCATAAATCCTTAAATATTCGTTTCTATGATAAATTTCAGTTTACATCATATAATAAGACAGAGAGGAGACAACAAAACAGACACAAACAGACGTCTCCGCGGCAACAGCGCCCTCTGCCGTGTCTACAGCCTCAGCAAATGCCGGCGCCTCTCACACCTCCGTAGTTCAAGCCAGTACCTCCGCAATGACCGCCAAGACTCGGGCCGCCCACGACGACAGAGAAAAGGCTCGTCATGACACGGAAACCTCTACAGTTAAACGGCCAAAGAAAATATCACCAACACATGAACTCCGTGCCCCTAGCAAGAAAGGAGGGTCAACTCACTCCAAGAGTAAGGCAAACAAAATAGCAAAGGCCAAGGAAGACCTCCTGAAACTTCAGGTTGAATTAGCCAAGGCGCGTTTAACTGCTTTGGAAACAGAAAACACGCAGGACGAAGATGATGGTAACTGCTCAAACTACTCTGAAACCCAGATAAATGAAAGAGTAGATAACTGGTTAGATGCAACAATTAACCCACCAGTGTTGGCGATTACCAACGAACCTCACGTAATAGAAGAACCAGTGATCGCTAATACAGAACATACTACAGCAACGAGAATAGAAGAGCAGCATCAACCTCATCAAGTACCACAGTCACCGGCGGGAGTTCAAGCCGACTTCGCCGCATTAACAGAGGCGATTACAAGCGCCGTGAAATCTGCTCAACGACCGAACTTCATAGAGCTACCGTTCTTCGCGGGGTCACACCAAGAATGGCTCCACTTCCGCGCCTCCTATTATGAAACAGAAAAAAGGTTCACTACAGTGGAAAATATAAACCGCCTTAGAAGAAATCTAAAAGGTAAAGCAAAAGAAGCAGTAGAGGGATTACTCATCACAAATGTACATCCCACATAAATTATGAAGACCCTTGAGTCAAGATTCGGAAGGCCAGAAGCCATCGCGACGAAGGAGATGGAGATACTGCGTACACTACCTCGACTGACAGAAGCACCACGAGACATTTGTATATTCGCCACAAAGGTCTCAAACAGCGTCGCGACAGTCAAAGCACTCAACTGCATACATTACCTCCACAACCCAGAAGTAACGAAGACAATTATAGAGAAGTTAACGCCGACACTTCGCTACAGATACTACGAATTCGCAGCCCTACAGCAGAAGGAAGATCCAGAACTAATGAAAATAGAAAAATTCCTCAAGCGAGAAGCAGACTTGTGTGGGCCATACGCTTCACCTGAACAGATAACAGCACATACACCGGCTACGACGACACCTATGCATAGAAGAACGCAGAAGATTCACAACGTGACTGAAAATAGATTTACGCCAAGATGTTCCGTGTGTGAAGATACCAATCACGGTGTAACAGACTGCGAACAGTTCAAGAAACTGGATGAGAACGCCAGGTGGGACATGGCCAAGCCAAAACGCCTATGTTTCAGATGTCTCAGATATAGAAACAAGACCCACAGCTGCCGAGCAAGACCATGCGGTATCAACAACTGCAAGTACCTACACAATAAGATGCTGCACTACACAAAGAAGAGAGAAGTTACAGAAGACAATAGCGGAGCCACAGAAGTCATTAACTCTGCTTGGACAATAAAGAAGAAATAAGCATTTCTGAAGATTCTACCAGTGAACGTCAGGGGCCCAAGAGGAACAGTGAACACTTATGCCCTGATGGACGACGGATCAACAGTTACCCTAGTCGACGATAGTGTAGCAAATGTAATAGGAGCAACGGGTCCCTTAGACCCATTGAATATAGAAGCTATCAATGACATGAAGACTTCAGAAACGGCCTCCAGAAGAGTCACCCTCCGAATCAGAGGACTCAACAATAAAGAAGAAGAGATACAAGCTCGCCAAGTGAAGAACCTTCAAGTCTCGTCTCAATGGATACCAAGAGAACTAGTGAAGGAATACAAACATCTAGCAGACATATGCGACGACCTCACATATCCAGATGCGAAGCCACTCATCTTGATAGGCCAGGACAACTGGCACCTGCTACTACCGAAGGAGGTGAGAAAAGGAAACAGAGATCAACCAGTAGCATCGCTCACTCCAATAGGCTGGGTACTCCATGGCTGTCAAGCACGAACATCCAACCGCAGCATCGACTTCATACACACCATAACAGAACAAGAGACAGATGAATTAGAGAACATGGTGAAACAGTATATTGAGATGGACGCGCTCTGCCTCAACCCTAGGAGACCTAACATAGATCCTGAAGAACAGGCACTACGCATCCTTGAGAAGAAGATAACCAGAACAGAAAATGGAAGGTTCCAAACCAGTCTACTCTGGCACAAAGAAGACGTCAAGCTCCCAGACATTTATGAAAATTCGTTAAAACGTCTACACGGAATAGAAAAGAAAATCGACCGTGATCCAGAGCTCAAACAGAAATATACAGAACAGATGACCGACCTTATAAAGAAAGGGTACGCAGAACCCGCTCCGAAGCTTAAGACCCCGGGCAAGACCTGGTACCTGCCACACTTCGCAGTAGTCAACCCGATGAAACCAAATAAGCTTCGAGTGGTACACGACGCAGCAGCAAAAACCAAAGGAGTAGCACTCAATAATATGCTACTCAAAGGTCCCGACTTCCTCCAATCATTACCAGGGGTCGTGATGAGATTCCGGCAACACGAAATAGCAGTCACAGCGGACATAAGAGAGATGTTCATGCAGGTCAAACTACTGCCAGAAGATAAGAGACTCACTTCGTTACTTATGGCGCGGCAACAGAAGGGACGATAAACCTCCAGAAGAATACAGAATGACGTCCTTAATCTTCGGTGCATCATGTTCGCCATCAGCAGCAATATATGTGAAGAACCTGAACGCCAAACAGCACGAAGACAGACACCCAGAAGCCGCTGCAGCCATCATAGAGAAACACTACGTCGATGACTACCTAGATAGCTTCAGAAATCTCAAAGACGCAGAACGAATCATAAAAGGCGTACGCGAGGTACACATGAAGGCCGGATTTGAGCTGAAATGGGTGAAAATAAAGAAACCGAAGATATAGAACTATATCACACAGAGGAGAAAACAGAACGAGTACTAGGAGTGATATGGAAAACTAACTCCGATGAACTCACTTTCAATCTTGACTTAACAAGAATCCCGGCAACAGTATTAGAAAAGAAACCGACAAAGAGAGAAGCATTAAGAATAGTGATGTCACTCTTCGACCCACTCGGCTTCGCTTCACCCGTCACCATCAGAGCGAAACAATACCTGCAAGAAATCTGGCGCAGAGGTACTTCATGGGACGACACGATCGATGAAGACCTGGCGGAACAATGGAAGCACTGGATGAATCACCTGAACAATCTCCGCAATGTGTCCATACCGAGACGGTACATACACTACAGCGACGCCGTCTCTCTTCAGCTACACGCATTCACCGATGCGAGTGAATCTGCCTACCCCGCAGTCGTATATTGGAGAACAGTGAACTCGAATGGCGAAGTCAACCTGTCACTCGCTATAGCAAAAGCCAAGGTAGCACCGCTGAAGCTCACATCGATCCCGAGGCTAGAACTACAGGCAGCCGTAATGGGAACAAGACTCGCAGAAACAGCCATTAAAGAACACGAGAGAAAACCTGAGAAGCAAGTATTCTGGACAGACAGCAGAACAGTACTTACCTGGATCAAAACAGGATCTAGATCATACAAACAAAAAAAAATGTGTTATAAAAGTGATATATTACAACAAGGTATCGATCATATTACTGCATGCAGCACCATGAGCACTAATTGTTTGTTTTTCCGAAACTATGTCTCCATGTATTAACGATGTTACATGCGTTACGTATGAACCCAATCATCATTCCAGTAGTAACGAACATTTTTGCCCACACAACATAGACAATGTATCGTATCCTATTATTACATTTCAGTCGTTTTCCAGTGATATTTTAACTAATTTAACTAACTAACTTATCATCACGCCATTTCCCTTGCGGGGTGCCTACCTAAAGAGAACAGAGTGCTAAGAGGCTCTATTCTTGCATACATCTCTCGCTTCCTCAACATTCTTAACTCTCTTCATACACGCTCACCGGTTTCGGAGACTCCTGACTCCACCTTCCTTCAATACATGACCAATTTGGTCTAGGTAGGTAAGTCTCGGTCTCCCCCTGTACCTACATCCTTCCACTTTCGCATTGTATATCTTCTTAGCCAGTCGCTCGTCCGGCATTCTTTCCACATGTCCGAACCATCGGAGCATTCCCTTTCGCATCTTTACACCAATACTCTCTTTCATACCTACTCGCTCTCTTACGTCATTGTTACGAATGCGGTCAGTCAGCCTCACTCCACAGATTCTCCGCAGAGATCGCATTTCGACCGCATTGATTTTGCTCTCATGCTCCTTTTTACATACCCAACTCTCGCTTCCATATAATAACGTCGGGACAAGCACTGCGTTGTGTATTGCGACACGTGCCTTCTGGCTGAGGTGGTGGCTGCCGAGAAGTTGTCCCAATGGTCCGTTCACTCTATTTCCCGCATTCACTCTTCTGTAACTAATTTAAACGGAAATAAACAAAAATGTTCGGCTGCTTCTGAACTTATTTGTAAAGGTTTCCCATAAATAAACTAATGTGTGAAAAAGATACTAACACGCTATGTAACAATAATATTAATTTAAGTTGTAGTAATAATTAATACATAGAGGAAATTCACCAAATATGGAATAGTATCCTAATATGGAATACCTTCATTTCTCTAAGACTATAAGTATGAAACGCAACACTCGACCATCTTCTGTTTCATTCGGTCTACTAACTATCGCACCCACACCATCGAGTTAGTTGCGCGAAAAGTGTTATACTTGTTATACTATGAAATAGTATCCAGTAGGCGATTGCAACATATAACAGGATATCAATATCGCAAGTCAGAATTGACCGAATTGCGACATACTTTGACTTTGGATACACGTGGAGAAGAAACTGCCGGCGTCAGCTAGCAACGCCCGCCACCTCAAGCCTCGATGACGCAAAACCTACTTTTCATTATTAACTTGGATTTACTAAAATTCAATTCAGACCTAGCATCGGTTTAGATAGGACTTTAGCTATACTTAGTCTGTAATACATTTATGTAATTTTTTTTTACTTTAATAAATTAAGTTAAAATCATTTTGGTTTTTTTTGGGTCTTCCGTCGAGGACGTACATAATTGGCGCAGTCGGTAGGATACTCGAGGCGTCTCGAGATAGCTAGGAATATTCTAATATCGAAGACCGTTTTGCTATTTTCGCTACCGCCGCCGTGAGCGATCGCGCTTGCCGAGTATCCTGAAAAAGAACCTGACGTCCTACGCGGAGGAGACATCAAGACATCGATCCCAGAGATACCGAAATGCAGATATTGGTGCTACTGGTCCTGACTGCTCCTTTGATAGCAGCCCAGGAAATACATCCGGAGATATCACTTGAGAGCCTGGACGATGGGCCGGGAGTACTTCCCTATCGACTTGGTTTGACGAAACTCATGACTCATTACCATAGCTTTTTACAATATATACAACTCGATGATATTGAAGATAAAATTAAACTATTAGGACACCAGTTAGATTACATTAAGACTAAGTTAGATAATAATATGTATACGTTATACCAAATTCAAATAGATTACTTGCATAGTAAATTGTTAAAAGTAATTAGTAATTTAAATACACTAAAGCCAAGCCGTGTAAAGCGAGGTCTCATTGATGGATTAGGGTCTCTAATTAAAAGTGTAACAGGTAACCTAGACTTTTCAGATGCTGTTAAATACGATAACGCTATAAAGATCCTACAGGCTAATAATTTTAAGATCACGGAAGAGTTTAATAATCATATTAGTTTTAGTAAAGAATGGATGACTCAGCACTCCCATACTATTACACAGTTAGTGGCTAATCAGGCATCAATTAACGATACCTTAAAGTTACTTCTAAATAAAGAAGCTTATGGCGATTACAGCCTTATTAAATTTGCTAGGTTTGGGCAATGTCTAACTATATTAACCGAGAACTTAGAAGATATCTTAAACGAATTAGTCAGAATCGAAAATATTCTTGCTTTTATCCATAGCTCAAGTCCACATCACTCTATGATCAACATAGAAAGCAACATGCAACATGATCAAGAAATTAATTAAGGTTTATGGTAAGGACAAAATATTAGAATTAGAACTTAGGGAATATTATGATATAATCAAACCGGGGTATTACTATTCAGGGAATCAGATAGTAATCATACTGCAAATAATTATGACCTTTATAAATTGTCAATAGCTCCCAATAAATTTACAGACCCTCATCCCTCCTTACCCTTTGATCGCAACCAACAGGAAGGGTTATGTGTACATAGAGGCTGAATGCCCGAAGTATAACAGCTGGTATCTCTGCGACGACAAAATGGAACATCAGCTACGCCAGGAACCAGATTGCATACAAAATCGCATCATGAACCAATCCATAGACAAAAGCTGCGATATCACAACTATATCTCTATCAAAAATATCAATGGAAGCGCTAGACGAGAAGCATTACATCATCTCATTCCCAAACCAAACAAGAACTCATACCTCATGCGGACGTGAAGATTATAACACATTGAATGGAAGCTATCTAGCCACAATACCCGTCAACTGCTACCTGTACACACCTGAGTTCACCATTACCAACCTTAACGACCACGTGAAAGGACAACCAGTGAAAATAATGAAACTTCAAGACAATATGAACAGACCTGAAACATCTCAGATTCATCTGAAGTCAATCGATCTGTCCAAGTTGCACGAGGCACAATATGAAATAATGTCGCATCCCCCGCTGCAACTAGAATCAGTACCATCAGCCTACCTGTACCATACAACAATACCTCTATACGCCATCATCTGCACCACACTCGCACTTAGTATTATTGCAATACTGAAAAGTTATAAAATGTGCCAGCAGAAAGTTACAGAAACTGAAAATAAAGATACGACAGTCGAACAAGCTACGCAATCTAGAACACAGAAAACGCACTCAGCAATATTTTATTCGAAACCTCAAAAATAATTGCTGACCTGACGGCGGAGGTGTTATACTATGAAATAGTATCCAGTAGGCGATTGCAACATATAACAGGATATCAATATCGCAAGTCAGAATTGACCGAATTGCGACATACTTTGACTTTGGATACACGTGGAGAAGAAACTGCCGGCGTCAGCTAGCAACGCCCGCCACCTCAAGCCTCGATGACGCAAAACCTACTATTCATTATTAACTTAGATTTACTAAAATTCAATTCAGACCTAGCATCGGTTTAGATAGGACTTTAGCTATACTTAGTCTGTAATACATTTATGTAATTTCTTTTTACTTTAATAAATTAAGTTAAAATCATTTTGGTTTTTTTTGGGTCTTCCGTCGAGGACGTACATAATTACATTAGGACGAAAAACTATCTTGGGCTCCGAACTTGAAGGTCAGCTAGTAGAATACATACTAATAATGGAGAGCAAGTTTCACGGTTTAACAAGAACTGATCTTCGCCGTATGGCGTTCACGCTAGCAAAGCGAAACAATTTGCAGAATCCCTTCGGTGAATCAGGTATGGCTGGAAAAAAGTGGTTAAGTTATTTTTAAATCGTCATAAAGATAAACTTTCGATAAGAAGACCAACTGGTACATCATTCGCCAGAGCATTTGGATTTGATAAAGAAAAAGTGGAAGCCTTTTTCAACCTCCTTGAAAAGCTTTACACTAAAAATAACTATCCACCAAATCGTATTTACAACGTGGATGAATCAGGCCTCACAATAGTACAAAGTAAGATACCACAAATCATCGGCCACAAAGGTAAACGCCAGGTAGCTGCACTGACTTCAGCAGAAAGAGGATCTCTGATGACAATAGTTGTTTGCATGAATGCTACTGGTCATTTTGTGCCACCGTTCATTATTTTTCCCAGAAAAAATATGAGTGCTCAGCTAATGAGAGGCTGTCCTCCAGGATCAGTCGGAGTTGCACATCCATCAGGGTGGATACAAATGAACATCTTTACAGACTGGTTCAAGCACTTTATTCAACACACCAACCCGACTCCTGAATCGGGGTTTTTACTGATACTAGATGGACACTATAGTCATACTCACAATATCTATATAATAGACAATATCTATATAATAGATATTGCTAGGGAAAGTAACGTGGACATAGTTTCGTTACCTCCTCACACGACTCATAAATTGCAGCCGTTAGATAAGACTTTCACGGGGCCTTTAAAAACATACTATAGTGAGGAAATACGTATGTGGATTAGGGACAACAACAGACCTCTAAGTCCATATGATATTGTGGAGCTGTTTGGCAAATCCTATTTGAGTACAAACAGGCGAAATTGCAGCCAACGGGTTCAAAGTCACTGGATTGTGGCCTTTAAATAAAAATGTCTTCAGTGATGTGGACTTTATTGCTGCGCAACAAAATGCTGTAGTAGACAGTTGTACAACCAATATCTCGCTGGAATCAAGATCTGAAACTGGTCAAGTTCTGATAGAAATACCTATACCACAAACTGCTAATTTACAACCTGAACCTGCACCTTCGACTTCTGGGCTTAATCGCAGCAGTTTGGGTCTGGTGTCTCCGCATGCCATAAGTCCAGTGCCAGAGAAACGAAGAAAAGTATCTAGCAGAGGAAGAAAAGCTGCTGTAGCAGCAGTCATAACATCTTCTCCCTACAAAAATGATTTAGAAAATAAAAATATGAAGAGACAAGAAAAAGAAAGTAAACTAGTCAAGACAAAGAATAAGAAGAAAACTGCGAAGAGAATCAAACAAACAAAGAAAAATAAGGATGATAGTGATGGTCGCATCGTAAGCGACCGGTTCTCCAGCGCAGGCCAACGAGGTGCAGGGGTAGGGACGAGGGGGCCGCGGCCGCTGGCCGCGGCGCTGGCGCGTCTTGCCCCCACCCGATTCATTTCGCCGAAGAGACAGAGCAACGCAGTAGTCGCGCGCGCCTAATATTTTTACCTTGTACCTTTCATTGAACATTACAGTTATTTTAAAGACGTCTAAAGTCTATCATTACCGTCCTAGTCAGCATAGATCGGCCTAGTGACGAAATACACAACCATAAGGTCCTTCGAAAGGTTTGAACGCGCCTAAGGTCAAGGAAGAAATTTGAAATTTACCGTTAGCGACAGCCTCTTTGAGATACATCTGCTTCAAGATATCTTCACCGGCAAGCTACGGGTGTTTCTGGCAGCGTATACGACTCAACATACTATATTCTACATACGGAAATTGGATATTTAAGGAGTGACTTCTTCAAACGTATGTTAAAGCAAAAGGTCTTCACATCAGTGCCTTTCTTAACATCAACGAGCTTCAGAAACTCCTCTTCATTAATATCATCCGTGCAACGGCAGTCGAGAAGTGTGTTAATGGTCACCGTGAGAAAAAGCAAACATACCTACTGGAATTGGAATTTGAATTTCAACGAACGTTACCAACGGACGAGCAACAAACTGTGAGATCTTTCCAATAACCACTCATTCATCCATCACATCTTATCACAACCATAATATTCACACCATTCCATGCCTTATTCATGCAAAATTCATATTGCTTTGCCTCTTCTCATAGTCATATATCTTCATAGTCATTTATTAACATAGTAATTTTACAATTATTTAGTTTTCACTTGTAGTTTAGACATACTTGTAGTGTCATATTACATAATATCACAATACATCAACTCATTTCATATCATAAAATCATATTTTCATCAGAATAATTTAAATTTTTTCGGTTAATTCATATGTTTTAAATTTTAAATAATTTTATCATATTGTTTACTTACAATAGTGAATCAATAATTTCTTTCAAGGAAACTCTAAAGCGCCTACACGTTTTTTGTTAGCAAGTTAGTGATACATTTCATTGCAGATTTAAATAAGATAATTGATTCAGTTTAGTATAATATATTATAATTAGGTAGTGTTTATTGTTTTTAATTGCATTTAATTTTATAAACTATTGGCTATTGCAAGATATCTGTTATCTGCACTACTTCAATCTCTGCTTTCGCTTATTAAATCTTTTGTTTTCCCCTTTATTTAACAGCACTATATTGCTCATATTAAAATGGCACTAAGCAGTGATATAAAAATGCGCGATTTAATTAAAAAACGTGGATCCATAAAAGCTAAGCTTACGCAGTTTTCAAGCTATTTTTCTATAGCTAAAACCAGCACTAAATTAAGTGATGCACAACTTTTAGAACTAGATATTAGAATTGATAAAATAGTCGCCTTATATGTTCCTTATGATGAACTTCAGACCGAGTTGGAGCTGCTTGCGGACACCCCCGACGAGCTGTATACCGAGCGTGAGCAGTTTGAGACATGCTACTACAGTACCCTGGCTGCTGCGCGAGAGCTGGTGGAAAGGTATCGCGCGCAGCGCGAAGGGACCGCTAACTCTGAGGTAGGCTCGTCAGATGCTAATTCTACGGTGGTGTCACAGAAAAAGAAACACGTTAGGCTACCTATCATCAACTTACCTCACTTCAGCGGGGGCTATAAGAATTGGCTCGAGTTTAAAGACATTTACACATCATTAATACATGATGATAAATCAACTGACGAAATAACAAAATTTCACTATTTACGCACTTCACTTCATGGAAGTGCAAGTATCATAATACAGAGTTTAGATTTCAGGGCCGATAATTATCAGACTGCATGGAGGTTACTATGTGATAGGTACGACAACAATCAATTATTAGTTCATAATCATGTTCAAGCACTGTTTAATGTTGAACCGGTGCACAAGGAGTCTAGTCAAGCTTTGCGACAGATTGTAGACAGTACCAATAAAAATCTTAGAGCACTAGCAACTCTCAACCAACCTGTTCAACACTGGGACACAATTATCATACATATAATGTCTTCTAAATTAGATCCTGTGACTAGTAGACACTGGGAAGAATACAGAAATACATTAAGTGAGGCTCCTTCCTTAGAATGCTTTGTCAAATTCGTTCATAGTAGGTCAAATCTATTAGAGACGATTGAGGAGGCACAAAATACAAAAGAAAAGAGCGATAAAAACAGAACATTATATAGCAAACCTAAGAGTTTTATCGCAACATCTACTTCTAAATCAAATTATAAAAAGCCATCTTGTCCGATTTGTCCTATTTGTAAAAGGGATCATTATGTTTTCAGCTGTGAAAACTTCAGGAGTTTTCCAGTCGAGACACGGATATCAAAAGCAAAAGAATCAAAACTGTGTCTTAACTGCTTACGTCCGGGTCATACCGATGTTAAGTGTAGACTGGGCCATTGCAAATATTGTAAACTTAAACATAATACCTTATTACATAGCGAGGAAAACTCAAAACCTAATAACGAAAATGTTGCCTTATCAGCTAATATTCATTCATCCAACTCATTCCGTTATGTCATACTGTCCACAGCACTTGTGAAGGTGATGGATAGAGAAGGCAAGCAGCACTGCGCCCGAGTCCTGCTTGACAATGGAAGCACGGCAAACTTTGTGACTCAGGACTTGTGTCGTAAGCTTAATTTAATTACTCGTACAGCCAAGTCTAGGGTCACTGGCATAAATAATCAATTTTCTGACAGTACCAAATCTTGCTATCTTCATTTAGAGTCTTATAGCAGTGATTACAAAATGGAAATTGACTGTTATGTTATGCCTAAAATAACAGCTCACATACCAAATACATACATAGACACGCACGACATGCCTATGCCTTCTGGTATTTGTTTGGCAGATCCGTCTTATAATGTCCCATCTTCCATTGATATACTCGTGGGAGCTGACGTCTTTTGGAACGTAAATAGGCACTAACCGTATTAGCTTAGGTAGGAATCATCCCCATATTTTTGAAAGCAAGCTGGGATGGATTATATCAGGTACCATTCATCAACCATGTAATCAGAAACCCTCTTGTTTGTTTGTACAAGACGATCATGCTTCTACAGACTTGACTCGATTTTGGGAACTCGATTCCGTATCTTCTAGGCATAATTACACAGCAGAGGAAAATTCATGTGAACAATCTTTCATTGATAACACTAAGCGTAAGAGTGATGGGCGTTTCGTAGTAGCTATTCCTCTTAAAGAGTCGCCAGAGGTCTTAGGAAAATCCTACGAGATAGCCAAGCGCAGGTTTTTTTCATTAGAGCGTAGGCTAGAAAAGGATATCGCCTTGAAAACTCGTTATGTTGAATTCATGAAAGATTATGAAGATTTAGGTCACATGTCCTTAACTAAATATCCCATATCGACAGATAAGTCCTACTTCTTGCCACACCACGGCGTTGTACGGGAGTCGAGCGCGACAACAAAGCTGCGTGTTGTGTTCGACGCATCAGCCGTCACGACATCTGGCAAGTCTTTTAACGACATACAGTCAGTAGGTCCCACCATTCAGGATGACTTGCTCTCCATTCTTCTACGCTTTAGGCAACATAAAATTGTTGTTTCAGCCGATATAGAGAAAATGTATCGGCAGATAGAGATCAGCGCCCCCCAACGTTCTCTGCAGCAGATATTGTGGAGGACTGACCCATCTCAACCACTTAAGAGGTACACTTTAAACACTGTTACTTACGGTACAGCTTCTGCACCCTTTCTGAGTACCCGCTGCCTTCTTCAATTATCTAAGGAGACTACGGATCTTAAGACAAGTCAAGCTATAGCTCATGACTTCTACGTAGATGATTTCCTGAGTGGAGCAGGCACTACTTCCGATGCTATAGCTCTTTGTCGTAATGTAACAAGTGTGTTGAAGTCAGCGCAATTCAATCTCAGAAAGTGGCAATCCAATGATCTCGAAGTCTTGAACACCATGCGTGAACATAGTTTGGATTCGAACACCGTAAATCTTAGTGCCAATGAGCTCTCAAAAACTCTAGGTCTTAATTGGCAATGTAATACAGATAATCTTACCTTCTCTATCAGTCCCGTTGTACATGGAGAGACAAAGATTAATAAACGCTTAATTCTTTCCACTATAGCGCAGGTTTTCGATCCATTAGGGCTAATTTCCCCTTGTATAGTTGAAGCCAAGATAGTAATGCAAAGACTTTGGACAGAAAAGTGTTCATGGGATGACGAGATTCCAGAAGAGATTAAAATATTGTGGAATAATTTTGCATTTAATCTCTCACATCTCAATAACCTCAAAATTCCCAGATACATTTTTTGTGATAAGCCATCTTCTATACAGCTTCATATATTTACAGATGCTTCTGAAAAGGCATATGGGGCCTGCGTGTACGTGCGCACAACAACAGTCAACAACGTTGTCACAGTTCAACTCCTTGCATCAAAGAGTAAGGTGGCTCCTATCAAGCCAACAACAATACCTCGACTCGAGCTGTGCGGAGCATTACTCGGATCGAGGTTATGCAACAAAATACTGAGCTCTCTTACTATAAAGGCAGACGATTGTATATTCTGGTGTGATTCCACAATCGTATTGGGTTGGCTGAAATCTTCTCCAGCTCACCTTAAGCAATTTGTGCGGAATCGTGTGTGTGAAATTCAAGAGAGCTTTGGGTCTTGCTCTTGGAAGTATGTTCCTTCCAAAGAGAACCCCGCAGACTTAGTCTCTCGCGGACTAAGCGCTAATCTCATTAGCGATTCAGTCTTATGGTGGTCCGGCCCTTCTTATTTGGCAATGGGTCCGTCTTCTTGGCCCATCATGCCAAACACAGAAAACAAGTTACCAGAGATGGTCCGGTCGCTGCACACAATCGCTAAACATCACAAAAATTCAATTCAAAATTTAATTAACAATTCATCTAAATTTTCGAAACTACAAAGAATAATAGCATTTATATATAGATTTTTAAATAACTGTCGTGCGCCTACCGGTGTTAAAGCTAGCGGTGCGTTAACATCAGTTGAATTAGAATCAGCAAATAAGCATATTCTACGCATAGCTCAGCAGGAGTCTTTTCCTACTGAATACGAACTGCTCAACTCCGGTAAGAGTTTACACAGAAAAAATCGACTTATCGCCCTATCACCCTTCATAGACAATGGCTTGATACGAGTAGGTGGTAGGTTGCATAATTCATTTTATGATTACAACGTGAAACATCCTATATTACTATGTAGCAAGCATCACTTGACTAGACTCATTTTTAACGCTTATCATCAACGTCTCTTCCATGCAGGTCCACAACTGCTTTTAACAACCATTAGGCATAGTTATTGGCCACTGGGAGGTAGAAACCTTGCAAAAAATATTGTACGCGCATGTGTGAAGTGTCTTAGGTTCAAAGGCGAAACCATTCAGCCTCTTATGGGAAACCTTCCCAAGCAACGACTACACCTAGAGTTTCCTTTCTTAGAGACCGGGACAGATTATGCTGGACCAATTCTTATAGCCGATCGTAAGGGGAGAGGATGTCGTCTCATAAAGTCCTACATTTGTGTTTTCATATGTCTCGCCACCAAGGCATTGCATCTCGAGCTCGTGTCTGACCTCACTAAAGAGGTCTTTATAGCAGCTCTAAACAGATTTATAGCTCGTCGGGGTAAGCCGAAAAATATCTATTCGGATAACGGTACGACTTTTGTAGGTACCTTTAAGGAACTATCAAACATTTTAAATCAAAACTTCACAAATGAGATGTCTGAAACAGGTATTAATTTTAATTTTATACCCGCATACGCTCCGCACTTTGGAGGCATATGGGAGTCAGCTGTCAAGTCAGTCAAACATCACCTGAGACGTATTTTAGGGCTTTCTCATCTCACTTATGAGGAAATGAGTACATGTTTTGTTCAGGTTGAAGCAATTTTGAATTCGAGGCCTCTTACAGCCCTTTCCGATGATCCTTCAGACCTCACTCCTCTCACTCCAGCCCATCTCCTAATTGGAAGGTCACTCATGTTTTTGCCTCACCCGCAAGTCATTAGCGAGAAGATTACAAATCTGCAGAGGTTCCAGAGGATAGAATATCTAAAGCGACATTTCTGGAATCGATTTTCTAATGAGTATGTGTCCTCCCTTCAGCAGATAGCAAAATGGCATCACTCTAGAGGACAACTAAAGGAGGGAGCTCTGGTCATCGTGAAGGAAAAGGGTCTTCCACCATTGATGTGGCTTCTCGGCCGCGTCCTTCGTGTGCATCCTGGGAGAGACGGCGTCGCCAGAGTCGCCGACATCAAGACCAAGAAGGGAGTTCTTCGCAGGGCATTCAACGTGCTCTGCCCTCTTAATAATTTTGAAGATAACTCTTCAACCCCGGGAGTTATGGTCGCATCGTAAGCGACCGGTTCTCCAGCGCAGGCCAACGAGGTGCAGGGGTAGGGACGAGGGGGCCGCGGCCGCTGGCCGCGGCGCTGGCGCGTCTTGCCCCCACCCGATTCATTTCGCCGAAGAGACAGAGCAACGCAGTGGTCGCGCGCGCCTAATATTTTTACCTTGTACCTTTCATTGAACATTACAGTTATTTTAAAGACGTCTAAAGTCTATCATTACCGTCCTAGTCAGCATAGATCGGCCTAGTGACGAAATACACAACCAAGTGAAGAAGACTGAGGAACTAGACGTTATCCAGTTTGATGATTGTAGTGAACATGACGAGTTGATGGACCAATTACCTCCTGACTCTGCTGATGCAGAATGTATGTTCTGTTCAAGACTTTTTTCCATGGATAAAAGTGGAGAAAACTGGATTAAATGCTTGATGTGTGGGCTCTCGGCACATTATGATTGTGCTGGTCCAGTTTGATACTTGGATCTGTGACTTTTGCAAGTAATTATGTAACTTCTTTCATTTATTACAATATATTATATTTATTTAATTGATCTCAAAGATATTAATGTCCATTTTTGTTATTGTTATGTTGATTTATGCTTATATTCCATATATGGATACCTATTCCATATTTGGTTACTCATTTGTGATTTTGTTTTTTGTGTTAGATTTTAATTTGATAACTAATATATTTGATTAAAGGCTGTTAATTACTACATATAAATGTATGACTGATTAGTAAAAACATTAAACTGATTTAATTTATATGAAGTTTTTTTTTTATATCCCAAAAACAAAATGGTATTCCATATTTGGTGACTTTCCTCTACCGATATTATGTGGAAAAAAACGTGATAATCCTTGCAGTTTTGAAGACGATTTCTCAAAAATCTAAACCTAACCCTACGATCAGCACGGATATCACTAGCGTTAACCCTGTGCGGGATGGGGTCTTTATCAATACTTTTTCTGATGAGAATATAGATAACACGTTTTATAACACGTTATGTGATGTCAAAAGGAAATAATCTCGATACTAATCATTGTTTCTGGGGAAACTGTACTAACTCTGGTTTAAATAATAATAATAATAGATTTATTTATTGTACATTTTTCACAAATAATTTTTATAAACATACAGGAAAAAATTAAAAACAAAGGGATTAATATAAATTATGGTAGCTTACCTGAACTAGGTTAGACCTGTGTTTCAGGCTATCGCTTTGCCGAACATTTTAAATCGTGACCTATTTAAGTACTTAACTAAATAATTTAATATATCCAAATAAAACTATAATTTATTGAAACAGGCTTACAAACAATTGGTATATAAGGAATATAGGGGAATACAAATATTATTTGGTAATTTCTAGCAATTTCTCTGTGTCTGCGTAATTGAGCTTTTCTAAATATTCTGTTACAATAGATTTACATTTTTTATGATTTACGCTATGTATATTCAATAACCTGTTAAGTTTGTTATACAAAAAGGGCCCTAGAAATAAGAAAAATCGGTCCACAAAAGCATGTCTGGCCTGGGGTTGAGTACAAACTAGGTCCTTCCTTCTTTTACCTGGAGGAATTGGGTCTAAAGGAAGATCAGCATGCTGTTTTAGAATTATGTGCAGTATAAATAGTTGTCGGACCGTTAGTAGCTTACATGATATATATAGTTTATGTGTTGGAGATCTAAATGGGCGAAAAGTGGCTACCTTTAAAATTGTTCTTTGTGCACGTTCTAAAGGAAGTAAAATATTATATTTAATTTACGCACTCTATTGCATAATAAATCTGTGTTTACGGAAACTTATATTTGTGTCAATTGTTATACCTAAGTATTTTACATTGTCAGCTTTTGTTAAAGTGGGACAAGTGCATGCAGTGTCAGCACACATTAAGCACGAATGCGAATAAATATATGTAGGTTAGTAAGCGGTATGATAGTATTTTTCATTGTAAATAGTATATATTTCGTTTTATCTGTATTTAGGGTAAGTGAATTTTGGTAAAGCCAATTAGATATTGTGTTAAAGCCACATTGAGCATGCCTATAAACTTCTGAACGAGATTCAGCTAAAATAATAAAGCTGTGTCGTCTGCATAAGACATTATGATACCATTTTGTAGTTTTAGGTGATAGTTAATAACTCAGAATTGTTTTAAACTGAGAATGAATCTATAAATTTATATTCTAATACGGGTTTTAGTAGTAGAGATGATACGAGCAGTAAAGACCCTCCGGGACCCACGGTCGGCCGCGTCACATATTCGAATTTAAATATACAAATGTTGGGTTTCAACGGGACGGCCTTAATAGATACTACAGCCAAGCATTGTGTGGCTGGTCATACGCTGTATGCTCTTCTTCTAGGTCAAAACCACTCTCATTGGTCTACCACTTAATATATTAAACTTGCTGACGGTGTAGTGAGGAAGATGGAAGTACTTACCACTACGTTAGATGTGTGCGTAGAACTAAAAGTCATTACGATTCCGTCCACCAGTTTGATTCTAGCTTTAAAAAACGAAAATAATGTAACTTAACCTACAGACAATTCCATTTCTCAAAAAAAAAATACCAATTGACTCCTTGTAAAAAAGCAGGTAGTTTCATCAACCAAAAGGACATGTACCATTTACGGCCTGTGGCGGCCATAATGTATTCAATATTTAAAATTAAACTAATAATTTATAAAATCCGTCAGTGGTTTTCTTTTCTTGATAGAACTTCAGAAAAAGATTATAATTTAAAAAGCTATTATTTTGAATTTGTACTTTCTCGTAATGGTTATTAGTGAATTATTGTTATCTGTTGACAATCAAATAGGATATCGCCGCTACGCTGAATTGACAACATTAAAAACTTTGGTACTATTATATTACAAAACAATATTACGTAGTCATTTCTTAAATAATTTCGTGAGAACAGTTATATGACTAATTAAGAAAATATTTTTTATAATTATTTGGTGAAAACTGATTTATTTCTAATCAAGAGTAGCAATTATGATTCAAAATATGGGCAAAACATTTTACATCTGTCATGTGATGTCATTCTACTCATCTATTGTTATTATTGTGTATTGTGTATCGTGAATATTGTATTGTGGTTTTATGAGTGTAAGCTATATATTTAGTGACTTTAAGCCTCATTATTTGTTTATATATGTAGATATGATTTTATTTATTTATAATTATGGTGTTATTTTTGATCAAATATTCGATATTGAGGTATTTCAATTTCAAAATTATATCCTTCTTACATGTCTTTTATCTCATCATCCAAAAGTTTTAGTGTAAAAATAAATACACAGGGCAATAATAGGGTAGTCATTTATCTTCAAAAAACATATTGTTTTATGTATGTCCTTTCCAGGCCGAGAATGTATGGGCATTTGGTACATCTCCTTTACCAAACATATCTATAGAAGAAAAAGTTAAGAAACGACTTATGGAACAATCTTTTAGTAGATTCTTTAAAACAGTGTTAAGAAATCACATGAAATAATTATTCTAAACGCGTTAGGCCGGGTCCACATTAGTAGCATTTCGGTGTATCGTATCTCAGTTGCGTGGCCTCGACTGCAAGATCGCTAGTTTGGACGCAAGATGATACGCGTTAATGATACACGCCGTATCTGATACAGCCCGATCCGCACTAACCGCGTATATTGATACATCTCGTATCCGATACGCGTATCATGATCGGTGGTATGGACGTATTTTACTACTGTACCACGATACTGTATCGTGATACACCGCGAACCATACTGTGTCGGTTTTTCTACGATAATCAAAGGGGATACACGTCGTATCGAACAAGTTTGGACGTGAATGCATTTGATACGCGATCATGTCCTGTGTTCAATTCGCCATTTAATTTCACGTGGTTTGTGAAAGAGGAGTAAACATTAAAGAAGAGCTGGGACAACAAAAGTGTTATAAAACTAATCGATGCCTACAAAAAAGAAGAAGTGTTATGGAATCCCAAGCACGAAAATTACTTCAACAAATTGTTGAAGAAAGACGCTTGGGACAAACTGGAGGTAGAGTTACAACGTCCTTTCGAACAAATCAAAAAGAAGATGGATTATTTGTATGATAAAGAACCGTTTGGGAACGAAGCCATGACTGAACCGTACGAGAGAAAAAGGTGCACTGAAAGACACGCGTACCAGTAAAAGATACGAGGATCAGAAGAAAAATGAAGCGTCCATATTGATAAAGTTAAAGCCGATAGGTACACTGACATGATACAGCATGTAATAAGTATGGACGCGTATTTTACAAGATACGCTTATATAAAGCATGAAAATATATTTATGAAAGTGAAATTACTATAATCAAAGATAAAGATAAAGATAAAGATTGGGTTTGATCAAATCTCTTTATGAAATATTTTCTTAATCCTAAATCAAAATTATAGACAATGTTCTACTTACGAAAACACGTCCTTAGAATTCAACTTCGGCGAGACAAATCTAGAAGACACTGTGAAATGATAAGAATGGTCTATGCTAACACATGAATATAATTATAAAATAAATAATAATCGAAAAAAATACCAAAAAACATATGAAATCTGAAAATACGGGACTATTGAAAGATTTGGTTGAAGCTTTTACACGAGAATCATCTAAATTTAAAAAACTCGTTTAAAACATTTGGCGATGTATTAATAATTTAGATGACAGCACAGTAATAATACACAGCGATTTCTCCGAAAATCATGCTACCAAACTGAACACACAATTCAAGCAATGCGTTTTGGTACATCACGAAAGCAGATTACTCTCAAAAAGAATTGGGCAATGGTAATAAAAGATTTTTTACTTCTTTGCAAAATATACTATATAATGTAGGTATGGATGTATGTTGAAATTTTTGGAAGCGTCCATGGCAAACGTGCTGCCGACGGCATAGGCGGCACCATCAGAAGAAAAATGGATTGATTCCATAATAGCTTACGGATCAGATATTCCGGACGCTGAATCAGCATTTGAGTTGTCGAAGAAATATATGTCAGATATAAGTATAGATCATTATTTCAAAAAATGAAGCATGACCACAGAACAAGTGAAAAAGGTAATAGAACTAATAATGTTTAACATATGACCGAAGACGTAACTATAAAAACTGTTTTGATGACACCATCAGGAATATACAATAATATGGAATTACAAACAAATGACTGTGCTAGTAAGGTACCTACTTCCAAAGAAACTAGTTGAAATATTATATGAAATATAACTACGTTTACGGCATCTATCGCATTTACTTGATTTTCGACTATTACTATATTATTCCGTAAACGTAGCTTTATTTCAAAATGTGTAACATTCGCGTAAATATCAGAAAGTAGTAAAGTTGAGTACATGAGCGACGGTTACCACTTACCATCAGGTGGGCCGTAGTTCATCTGCCATCATAAGCAATAAAAAAAATGCAATGTAATGAATTAAATGCCAAGCACAGAAGTTGAAGGCTCCTGAACTATATTATTGTAGTGGTGCCAAAGTAGATAGGTATACCTAAAATTCACTAACCAACATCAGTTTTAAAAAAGCTGATGTCAGGCGCACATGGATCCTTAAAACATATCTTGAATCACTCAACACAATAAAATACACTTTTTCAGAAGACTTCATTTGGTGCCAAGGAAATTCGAGAGGGAAACTTTATGCCCACTTTTAAAGTGCAGGGGCGAGTTTATAATTTAATCGGTAATTTACTTCCTACTCAAGGTGCACAACCAGTTTTTGCAAATAATATTTTGTTTCTCATGCAGATCAGGTATCCTTGCGCTCAGATTAAAATCCGACCTTGCATAACGACGCTCTACAAAAATACTTCACAGACAACCCAACCTAAAAGACCCCGTTTTCATGAATTTTAATACGAAAACAATATCGTCAATACGTGGCGGGATGCGGGGAAGGTCGGCTAGTTTTTATTGAATCGTTCAAGGACACGTCGAAGTTGATAATTTCAATGAGTTGTCATTAGTAATGATCTGTGGTGCCGGCTGTACACGCTCGTCTATGCGTCTCGCTCGTTGTATCAATTGAACTTCAGATGCCATTTGCGATGGACCTAGAAGAAACTTTTGCGGCGTTTTTGTTTTTTATTAGTTAAGTATTGTAAGTTTTTAGTAATTTACCATATAAAGAAAATTATTGCGGCAAATTTATGGCGAAAAAGAACTTTTTAAACTCTTTGACGGGCCAATTCCAGTTTCCAATTCGTTGCTTATCTGCAAACAAACGTCATGTAATGTAATAGTTGCTCGTCCTTGTGCCTGACATTTTTTGGATTCCATAATAGTGCTTGTCTTTCGTAGGCTTCTAAAAAGCACACGTTGTCGCACGCAGCAAGCACGTCTTTGCGCGAACGCAGTTGGTAAACGAACGAGTGTGTACAGGCGCGCTCTCGTTTTCATCGCGAGATTCCGCGAGACCCTTTGACTCGTGCACAAAAAACCGACCGAGATCCGCGAGACGAGACGAGGGTGCCATGTACACACTCGTCTTCGGCCTGTCTCGTTGTGTCTCGACGAGCGTGTACAGCCGGCGTGACATCATTTATAGATATCGCTAAGGTTACGGTATAACGGAAAAATAAAAAACATGTTAAATTTTGTACACATTATTTAATATAGTTAGAATAGTAAACGTCTCACTAAAGTAAAAATATCGATATCTATTAACCCTTAAAATGTATAAATTTTGTATACACACACTTCTTATTTATTTGATTCGGGTTTTTTTGTTAAATAAGCTAGTCGTATATCAATATTATTTATCAATCACGCATTTTATTAAATCAATTAAATGATTCACGTTTTCAAAATCAAACTGATGCTGCAGTAAGTTGGGATATAATGCTTTGTTTGTTAAAGAATTCAATGTTTTTGAAGATAAATACATTGGACGGCATCTTCGTTTAATTTCTTTAAAATCGTTCATACGAATGATAATTTGACACCTTCGGCATATTTTTATTACTGAATCATGTGGATATGTTAGACCTCCCTTGTCTCTTTCATATATGAGTGATTTTTGTTTCTGATAAAGAAACTAATTCTGTTATACATTAGTTCTTTTTTTATTAATGAAATAGCAACATATCTAGCACTGTATTAACGGCCAACGTACAGGCCCGCCTCGGCCGAAACCGTGCGCGTATCCGCGTATGACCCTGGACGCGACGACTCTCTGTGGTCTCCACAGAAGAGCCCTGTTCAGTGTATCCAGGGACTCCGCCCAACCGGGTGCGCCGTACAGCGCCATCGACCGGGCCCTTGTTAGCGTTGTTCTTGATACGGCAATTTCCGTAATATACGGCATTCAGGCATCTTGGGCATCATAAATACGGTATACGGCAGCTCTTTGATTACCGTATTAAAATATACGATAATTGACTAAAGTAAATAAAAAAAAATCGTATAATGGAACGCACCAACTTGTAAGCCATAGATAAAGTATCTCATTGTTTTGTTGTATGTTACGATCTATCAGTAAAAGTTCTATTATAAGATTTCTTTAAATTCTAGTTGAAAACGACGGGCCACCTACGCCGAAAAAAAAGGTAAAAAGTAAACAGATAAAACAAAAGTACAGAAAGCAATGGGAAAGTGATGAAACGTTTAAGAATTGGATTACCCCTGTCAATGATGGTCATCATTGACAGGGGTACCTGCCTACAAGGCAAAAAGTACAATATGCGACGTCAAACTTTCTTGCGAAATTTCAACTTTAAAACGTCATGTTTCAAATATCCAACATGTAAGAAAAGCATCAGCGAGCTGTTCTACAAGAGACGTTAGCACATATTTTCAGAATAGACAAACAGATCACAATAGAAAAGTAATGGAAGCTGAAATAAAACTTAGTGAATTTGTCGCAGAGCACAACATATCATTTATAGCCATGGATCATTTATCAGAGGTGCAAAAATCTTGTTTTCCTGACTCCAGAATTGCTGCCGAGATTGCCATAAAACGAAAAAAATGCACATCCACGGTAAAAAATGTTAGCGGTGATTTCCAAATAGATTATTTAGAAAACATTATTAAACGTGACAAATTCAGCATATTGGTCGATGAATCAACGGATATTTCGGCCACAAAAACCATGTGCATTATTATCCATTATTTTGATGAGCAGCAAAAAAAAGTCATGTCCTGACT
The DNA here is from genome assembly GCA_948253155.1 of Leucoma salicis. Lineage (NCBI taxonomy): Eukaryota > Metazoa > Arthropoda > Insecta > Lepidoptera > Erebidae > Leucoma > Leucoma salicis. The sequence continues at coordinate 4,645,281 of OX411811.1, forward strand.
ATGGGTACTGGCACCTTTATTTGAGGCAGAGGGAGCTACAGCAGAAGCCATGTATGATCTCATTATAAAGAAATCTACTGATAGAGGGATCCCATTAGAAAATATAATAGGATTCACTTCAGATGGCTGCAATGTAATGATGGGATCACAAAATTCAGTAGCCAGCCGTTTGCGAGAAAATCTGCCGGGTATCATTCTATGCATTTGTGTGCCAGTGAGGCATGCAAAAAATTGCCAAGAAGATGCGAAGATTTAGCGCGAAACATTTATGTTTTTTTTTAACTGAGTTCAAAACGGCAAGCCCAATATTTGGAATTTCAAGTTTTTACTACCACAAAAATCCATAAGATTTTACATCCATCACAAACTCGGTGGCTTTCCCTGCTATCGGTTGTGAACAGGCTGCTTGAACAGTGGAACAGCCTTAAATTGTTGTTTACTCAGAAATGGCTCGACGAAAAAACTGCAGCTGCAGAATTAGTTTACCATGAGCTGCATGACGATTTTATTAAGCTTTACTTTTTATTTCTGCAATGGATGTAATATCAAAATTTGTTAAACTCAACGAATATTTTCAAAGCGCAGACTCAAAATTGGTGGAACTGGATGAACACATAAGAGTCACGTACAAAGAATTATGAATGTGCTACATGCAAAGAGATCATGTTCAACAAAATCATATCAGCTCAATCATCCCAGAAGATACGCGATATTTTCTCCCACAAATGTATTTAGGGGTAAAAATTATGATAGAAACACAAAAACCAGAAATATCCGCAAAAAAAGAACAATTAAAAGAGTTTTACTCTCGCTGCAGAGATTTCATCATCACAGGATGCAAAAAAAAATAAAAAAAGGTACTACTTCTCTGACGATTTACTTCAACTTTTAAAATATTTATCACGTGAAGAAGCAGTTAATAATCAAACAAGAAACGTCGGTCCATCCATTTTACCACTTATGCAAAAGTTGCCATGAATCGTCAATAATGCTGACTATCTCCAAAAAATTGATGATGAGTGGAGAATGCTACCAGAGGTAAATAAATTAGCACAATATGAAATTAACTCACAGAATACCGATGAGTTTTGGATTAAAATCCGTGATGGAACAAAACTAAAAACATTAGCATCGTTTGCTTTAATTGCATTATGTCTGCCACACTCGAACGCAGACTGCGAGCGTATCTTTAGCGAAGTAAATAATATGAAAACAAGACTTCCAAAATAAATTAATAACTCCAACTATTAATGGAACTCTTCTAGCCAGACAAGCAATCCGTAATCACGGTAATTATACACAATTTCAAGTACCAAACGAAATGATTCGTAAAATGAAAGACAAAAAACAGTATGACCTACATGCGTCAGAATCAGAAGTACTAGAAACTATTCAAAACCTATATGGTGCAGAATAAATTAAGTAAGTTTAAAAAGTAGTACAGTCAGTAACAGAGATATGTATACAGCCCAGCGTACATATTCGTTCGCCGGGCTGTATACATATCTCTGTTGCCCACTGTACATGTATAGTACATACATCACTTGTATTTTTTTTTATTATAACCTTCCAAATAAATATTTTATACTATACGGCATTTTTCTTAGATTTCCGTAAAAATCCGGCATTTTTAAAATTAGAATACGGCAACCCTAACTTTGTCAGGAACAGCACTGGCCCGTGTAAAGCAGTTGGCGGAAGTGCTTTCGAAAGCGCCACTGCCCGTCCGGTAACAGGCTCCAATTTAGACCCCGTCCACCGTGATCGAGGCGCCAGCAGGTGTCCAACATCGGGGACCATGGAAAAGAGAGGCATTTGACTTGCCTTTTAAAATACCTAAAATATTATTTTCAGTTACTAGAATGGCGACTAGCCGCATTAGCAATTTGCGGGATTTATAACGTCAGTTTACGTAGGAGCTACTTTATGGTTTATACATTAAGTGCACTGGCTCGATGGGGTTGTGTCGTTTCATTAATTACCATGGCCACCTTTTACAAGGCTCCAAATCGACACCATGCCATAATAATTAGGTATTATTCTCTGATTTCCATATGTACGCAAAGTTTCAGCTCAATCTGAATCAAATTTAACTTGCAAGATTTGATTGCAAACAGGCACTGGGACAAAATAAAAACTTGTAGAAATAACGGTATATTAGGAACGATACCATATTAATCCTAAGACACTATTCAATCATCGTCGTAGTCGGTGTCATCGTCATCTGAAATCTCCATGTTTCTGGTGCTGTGAAGATCGGGCTTCCTCGTTCTCTCTAGTGAGAATGCATACGCTTCGTAATCCACTACTTCTTCGTCGCTGAGATGAGAATTCCCTTCGACGAAACTAGCGAATCTAAAATCATTACTTAGAAGTTAATTCTTTTGACGGGCCTCGTGGCGTAGTCGGTAGTGTAACGGACTTCCGTGCACGAGGGCATGAGGTCGTAGGTTCGATTCCCACTCACGACAATTATTCGTGTGATGAGCACAGATATTTGTACTGCGTCTGGGTGCTTTCTATGTATTTTATGTATGTATTTACAAAAAAAAAGGAATTTATGTATTATATCCATAATCTGGTACCCATAGCGCAAGCGTTAAGCTTAGTTTGGGACCAGAGGATGTTGTGTGAAAATTGTGCGTGACTATTTATTTATTTGAGCCAACACCTTCCCCGGTTCATAACGCGAGAGTTATGACCCGGGTGTTGCTAGCGTCAACAGGCTGCGTTAGCGACTTACCATCAGGCGGGACTTTAACATTTATTTCAGCCAATTCTCGTCAGGATTCACTTGCGTAGTGTGCTTGATTAACGTAGATATGGTGGAAATTTAAGTCCTCACCTTTTAGAATCATTCAGCTTGAGCATAATCTTCCACTGCGCACAGTCGGGACTAGAACAATACTTGCGGAGATTCTCCAGTGCTAGCTTCGTTTCTCGAGCACCTTCTTCATAATATTCTTCACTAGTCAGCAGTTTAGGTTTCGGCGGGAACTTGCGCCGCCTGAAATTATACTTACAATATAATATAATGGTGTTAAGAGACACAACATCATTGCAGAAGTGATCTTAATTTGATTCATGTACGGGAACTGGCAATCTGATAGATATAAAGCTCTCTTCAAACCCTCACCTTCTACACGTCTTATCCCTTTTCCCAGATTTAGCAACGCTCTACCTTTGGAATTGCTAGCCTCCATAGACTAAGGTAATAATAAAATCTAGCGGATCGTAAGCTTATTTGACACCCTTGTAATTTAAAAAATTATACTGACCAATAAGTACGTATTCTGTTGATAAGTGACTGAGGGAAATATTTAGCCACCAAAGACGCTATGATCATAGCAGCTGAGGCCTCTTGGTACTCACTGCTAAAGAATATCATCAATATGCCTACAACCTGTAACATAAATATATTTTTCACTACTCATACTCTGAAAGTAGGTCTGAAGCTGCCTGAGGAGCGGGTTGAAAGTAATACTTTTCAGCCCTAGGGAGAATTACTTCCGGCCCCGTTTTAATATAGTTGCAACTAAATACCTTTAAAATAATGAAGATTTATATTTTTTCAATGATTAAAATGAAAAATAATGGCTGAATAGCTGACAGGCCACAGAAAACAAAACAAAATCGGCGGGAAAATGGCGATACCAAATTAAATTTTTTAGTCTCCCATTTTATCTTTAGCTAATTCATGATTTTTATTCGTAATGAAAAGCACAGTGTTTACCGCGGTATAGAGACTTATTTACCTTTTTGTTGCTTTCACCCCAATCACATACATGCATTATACACACATGTCACAAACAGATTACTACTAAATTAAAGCAATATTCTTTTTATAAATTTCTTGAATTCATTACAATAGAATTTCTAGACAGTTTATAGAACACAAATGATTACCTAATGATTTAGTAGATTACTAAGTGTAGGGAACACTGGCTAAGTTCAAAGCCTATTGGAAAATATGTTTTTAACAATTTTATTGTACTGAAAGCATGTCTAATATTTAATTTAATTACTCACATTCTATTTATCGCTAAGGAAGAAATAGAAATTGCATTGACTTTTTTACAATCAAAATCTTACCTGCAAAGTCCACATAACCAAATTCTTACTCCGTTGATTCTTTGGTGGTCCTATCCTATAGCAGATCACAAAACTGATGAAGCTTACAACCAAAGTGTACCAGAACATGTATGTCTGATAAGAGAGAACTAACGTACGAATATTCTCCCATATCTGTTGAAATAGATACACGCCAACTGTCCAACCACCTATCAATATGCCATATGTAAATGTTTTCTGTAAACAATAATTCAATAATGTACATACCACAATACCAATACTCTATTTGTACAACAAAATTATAAGACAAGAATCTAATCACCACTTTTAAAAACACTTACCCTTGGCAACAACTTGCTGACATAATACACAAGAACCATAAATGATGCAGAAACTCCCACAAATATACCACATAGGTAGAAGAATACTGGATTATTACTCAGGGTTTTAGATAAGAATATCAGTGTGATTCCTCCAACCATCAGTAACACACGCCATATGTCAACTCCTGAAAAAATAATTAATTTTAACATGCAGTTTGCACTTATGCTATTAAAAAATGTGTTGCACACCTCATAAGCGAAGCGTTGAGGTGGATAGTACTCTCGTTTTATGCGGAACAACTGATTTTTCAAACTTAAAATGTCTCTATTTATCATAATTATACCTATTGCACTTTTAAAATAATGTATACACACACATATCAAGAAAAAAGTGTTTTTAAGTGTTAAAATATATATAAAATTATCACGATGGCTGAATTGGCAAAGCATCTGGACGGTACTCAGGAGATGCAGGTTCAAATCCTGCTTGTGACTGTTATTTTCGATGTCACATTTTTCACTTTGTGTTTAATGTATGAAAAATGCTAAAAATATATATAAAAATTTCTAAATATTTATAGGGTTTGCGTCATTATTCATTTAGGTAAAATCTTAATTGTAAAATTAAGTTTACCTGGTTGGTATAATGTATGCAAATACTTCCGACAGATGGCGCAGGCGTCACCCAAAGACGTTAAGTATGAATGTGTTATCGAGATTAGCAGTCAGGAGCAATTGTCACGATGGCTGAATTGGCATAGCATCTGGACGGTATCCAGGAGATGTAGGTTCAAATCCTGCTCGTGACTGTTAGTGGAACTAATTCTTTTTACCAAGCTAGTAATCAAAAATGGTACAACTCCGCCTCAGGCTCAAGTGTTTGTACAACAATCATAAATTATACTTACTCAATACTTGCAAATCAACAGTATGTCTGAGTTTTGTATTCACTGCCATGCATGTGGGAGTGAACAGATTAACACTAGTAGTTTTTTGTGGTTTTTTCTGGAATGGAATGACAGCAGACCATCCGTAACTGTCCTCTGTGTACTCCCGGTACACCTCTTCTGGAGTTGGCCCCACATATTGACGAAATTCATCATTCTTTATTTTAATGTGGAACTGTAACAGATGTAAGAAACTTAGACATTGAGATTTTTTTTATTAAGTCTATGATGATATGGTGTGAAAAGAAATATATGGAATATGTAAGGTATAATATATATATATAGAAATAGTTTCATATATTAACCTCAACAAATGTGATTAATGCAAGATGATGAATATAGATTAATTAGAAATTGTATTTGTAGATCTTTTTTGTCCTTATTATATTTGGCAGCCTTTACAAATATATATTAAGTTTCCTTTCAAACAGACTGCATATGTAATAGTGTGGATACATTGTGGACCAAATGGTTTCCAGCAATGGTTGTTCTGAGTCTAGATGTACTTTTCATCAGCTAATAGTGTGTTGTAAATCCGCGTTTATGTAGTCCCCCAAGATATACAGATTATATAATAGGACAGGATATGATCATATAAATTTTTTTTTGAAGTGCAGCCATCTGTTGTAGGTTACATGCTGATAGAAAGAGAATATATATGAGTATCTGTATTGTTTTGTAAAAATTGCTATGAGAGAAGTGGAGTTAAAAGGTATCTCAAATTATATTTCAAGTATTAATTTAAAAAAGTATTTTTTTTTCACTTTCTTTTATACTATGAGGGTGGCATTATGGCCCACCTGATGCTAGTAGGCACCATAGCCTATAGATTCTAACAACACCAGAGGTTTTGCTTGCGCTTCGCCATTTCTAAAGAAAGGGATGGAGGGGAAGGATAATAAGGAGAGGATAGAAAGGATACTAAGGAGAAGACAGAAGCATAATAAGGAGAGAAAGAAATGATATAAAAGAGAGGATTAGAAGGATAGTAAGAAGAGGATAGGGCTGGGACTTGGGCCACTGGCGCTCTCACTCACCATACGAAACATGCATAATGGTAGGGGTACTTACCATTATTTCATGCTGATCTACTGTAAGAGGATGGTACTGCCCCAATCAGGCCGGCCCATTCATGTTTTGATATGCAATACTCTACAACTTTCATTTACTTATCTAATTTTTAATGTATGTCCCTACTTACATCAAAAATTTATGTTGAGCTGAGATACTACTTACTTTGACTGTTTGCCATAAAACAAACAAGTTCTTAGATGTTCCAGTGTAGCAATAAATATCTACTGCTTGTTTAGGTAATGGTGCATCTCTTTCAAATGTTGCAGGCCCTCCTATCCAATGTACTAAAAGACAATTAAAAATCCGTCGTTCTTAAAATGTTATTATTGATCCATCCATCCATCACCCTTTCATCGTCCACTGCTGGACATAAGCCTCCCCAAAATGGGGGTTTTACCATAATCGCCACGCTTGACAGGCGGATTGGCGATCGCAATGTATGTTTTAGTACACAAGGGAACGCTGCTGCCCGGTCCCCCGGTAATCGCTTAGTCGGCTTTAACGACTCCCATAGGAAGAGACGGGGTGGAGCTATTCTTGCCGCCGGCCCCACACAGCAAATTATTGATAATATACTAATATTAACTTTGTATAAAGTGAGAGTAGATAGGGAATTAAGAATGATTAGGATAAAGTTTTCTGGGGGTGTAAGCACAAGTGAAATAAGTAAATATTTAAAACGTAAAAAGATTACGACAAATTTTGTCTGCCTAATAGGGAGACGCGAGAAAACTCAAAAAGAAAACCAAAGGTTTTAAATCGCGAACCTATAGCCGCATTTAAGTGAATAATCATTACTTTTTTAACTTTTTACATAGGAAAATAATTACCATTATACGCCAAGGCATGCGTCTGTTTAAATATAACTAAAATGGTCAACAAAAATAGAAACACGTAGCGTCCTTCATCCATGTCTGTTTATTCGACATTCACATTTCAAATCTTTGTAAATCACGATTTGTGCAACATAAATTGTCTTTTTATAGCTCTAATTTAGGAACAAGTAAGTTTACTTTGGTACAATACAAACAATAAGCACAAGCACAACACAACTGAACATAACTTAAAAATCATAATAACACTTAACACATTTTATTATCTGTGTTATAGATGTGTCAACTCGATTTATTAACTCGAGTTAACTCGATTTGGGCATAACTCGAATTAGCTCAAGTTGTTTTCTCTCTAACTCGAATTGGTTTGCCGCAGCGAATGAATGAATATACGCGATCGATTGTAGGGCTATGGCGTGAATCGTGAAGTTTGCTGATCATTTGTGACTATATTCATTGTCAATCAAATGAGACAGTATTGGAGATAACAGAGTGAGACTGTAGATTTGTTGCGGATTTTACTGATTTGAGGTATCGTGGTGTGGTTGTTGTTGTTAGTTTTTTTATTATTTTAGAATAAAGCTAATGCCATGCCTGCCAATGCCTGCGGGGTTACACGGAATCTCATACGAGTATCTCACAATCAACATCGTATCGTGATCACTGTGATTGGTTGAGAGATTACCGTGATTGGCCAATGAATTATTACGACATCTCGCGTCGGTTTCTCTACCAATCATAAGCGAGACGATACGATGTCGATTGTGAGATATGAGGTTCCGTATAAGCCCCAGGACCTAAAAGTAAAACTGTTAAGTGTAAAGTGTTCGGATTCATTCGAATATAGGTATTGGAAATACGACAACATTGTTAAACCATATATTAAAAAGAGGCACTCAAAGAATAATTTAAACCAGACTGACTTCATCGTCAGGAAATTGATGCGGAATTCCGCACGGGTCGTCTAGTTTACTACAAATTTGTAAAAATAACTCCTTGACTCTCGTATACAGTTTGGAAGTTATGTAATTAAACTGGTACAAATAAAATACACATTATTCAATCAGATTCATCCATTTAACCCGAGTTATGTAACTCGAGTTCAACTCGAGTTACGAGAATTTAAACTCGAGTTAAATCGAGTTGTGTTTATTACGAGTTGGCACATCTCTAATCTGTGTAACACAATTATTATTATTATTTTGTTTAAGGCATTGGCAGAACCATCAGCCTAACAGTAACTTTAAATATCGTTATTCTCTCAGCACACGTAAATTTAATTCATAAAACAAGTCGTAGTCGAAGTCAGTCAAGTCAAAGTCCCGCTCCTATAAGACGATGGCGACCTTACTGAAGCTTCTATGGCGTTTTGGAGACAACAGGAAAAAACACGTTATATCGGACTACATCTCTTGCCAACACTTATGCACATACACAAATCGTTAATAAGCAAAAGGCCACCACTTTTACACATTAATACTTGAAATAACACATGTTTAGGAAATTAATGTAAAGCGACAACATGGTTACACAAGATTAGAAAGAACAAAAAATAACTAACAAATATAAAATATCAATATTGTAACAATGGTAGCCAGCTCAGTTTTTGTTGTACTAATTGCAAAACACTGATTTTCGGCATTCACAATAATAACACACAACAACACACACCACAACTTTCAACTTAATTTATTAGTTATAGTCAATCTTCATTATTAAATAAAATTATCTGAAAGGATCCTTCTTTCCGACAATTTTACAGCGAGCATACTCCTGTGTAGTTCTTCAATCTAAATACGTCACGCTCTGGCATAAAAATAATCTACACAAAAATAGTCATCCCACAGGAGACCTCCACCTTCTCCACTTAAACAATAGTTAGTACCCTTTGTCCTAATCTGTACTCCAGAGTTTTATATATGATTATTGGTTAAGGAGTTACGGTGTCAAGAATTAGTAAACAAACAATTAATTTGAACGGGACAAATAAAATACAAGCGTCGCCACGCTAACACCCGGTTTTACCCTCCCTCCGCATTAGATGTTTCACATGTTTCACAGGAAGGCGCAGCATATGATAGGAACAGGTAATACATTCAAACAAGGTTCTCATAAAAACCGCATTGTTATGCAGCGCCTCCTCACTAACAACTGTCACGTCGCATATGAGGCGCCTGACTTAATTAATCAGCAATGATACTAGACGCGTTGAGATTATTTAATAAGTAGGCTCTAGGCATCAATTCGCATCCTACCGTCGGTTACACTCATCAAATAAAGAAGCGGGTTGAACTTGTGCGAGTCATTCACCGGAGTGGCTCACAAAATATCAATGTTATCTCCTTGATAAGCCTCATTGAATTGAGCTGATGTGCTTATTCACGTCTTACTATAAAATAGTATCTTCAGTGTGGGGATCACATACTACCTGCCGTTCAGTGTCGTGTCAGGTCAGTACCAGGCAGTGCCTTACCTATACGGTGATCGTGTGCGGCGGGAAGTAGACATACGAAACAATATACCCCTTGGCCCTTAGTATATACCTATATTGTTTTATTTAACTTAAATAACTAGCTGTATAATAACTATCTGTACCCGCGGACCCGGTACACAACAATAAGTCTGGAAACAGCATTTGGGTATTGTCATCAAAGGGACTTCAGTACAAATGAATTTACAACAGGAAAACTAGTTTGCAACTGACGAGCTTAGTGCAGAAATCGAAGGAAAAGGTACAGTATCCTTTACTTCAAAAACTGATAACAGCAAATCACTTAGGTACCTACTTGCATATAGAACACTCTTAATTACACCCAGCCTATGCACACATGTCCTTCGGTAAGATGACAGATGCTGGCTGCTCTGTCTTAATTACCTACCAGGAATAAAGCGACGGTCAATAGTCCCAAATACAAAATCACTCTAACCGCATTTAAACATGCTGATAGACTATATTATATGCAATATAGTCATACTGAACGCAATAGTTTAGCAAGTACAGTTTCGGATAATACATCAATGATATGATTATTTTGCTAGAGTAACAAATACTCGTAGATGTCCTACAATTACTTGTAGGACATCTACGAGTACTTGTAACTCTTGTAATAAATTTAAAATTTTGAAATTATGAATAGGGGCATTTTGAATATCCCGCTCCTGTAGTTCGTCGCTGTTCCGTGCGTAAATAATAGCGCTAGTAGTATCGATGTAAGTCGCATTTTTTATCAACACTTCTTTTAAAAGTACAAAAAAAGTATGGCGTTTCTTATTTTCGGTAAGTATTAATAGACAGTATTTCTATTTCATACATAGTTTGTTGCTTTAGAGTCGCATTTTTAAATTTTTCAATATATTTTGTTTCAAATTATCGACGATGGCCCTGTATGAACCAGTCAAATAGAGTATGTATTAAAGGTATTAAAACAAAGGCAGCAGAGATGCGCAAACTAAATCACCAATGAGATCAGGGATTTATAAATCTTTTTCTTCGAAAGATTTAAATCACTCTTTTAAATCTTTAACTCTTTTAAATCTTTGGTTACGAATGACGTTATTCATTCAGTTGATCATAAGTGATGCAAATATCTATTGATTCATGTAGTTATTCTCTCATTCCCTCAAGTCGTAACTGGTTTTGAGCTTTTTACTTAAAAGACAGAGAGTATAAGTTTCCGTGTACCTATCGTCATTGTATTTCAAGAGTGCGTTTGTGCGTGCCTACAACTTATGTTATCTCTTTTCAATTCACAATATCCTTTATCTATTGTCTCATTCTAAATCTACGTCCATCGTTCCATCTATTCAATCCTAACGTAGTGAGCTAGTGAGTTAAAGATGTATTTTCGAAACCAAAGATTTAAAGATTGATTACGCATTTTGAAAGGATTATACATCTTTTGTATCAATCACTCCTGAGTTACACATCTCTAAAAGGCAGTCTCGAACTATGCTCATACTTCAACGCATTTTGCTCACTTTGATCGCATAATACGACCAACTAGTCTGTGTAATATGACGTTCTCGGCTCTAAAAACGAATAGTCACCTTGTTAAATGTTTTTTTTTATATATAATTAGTTGACATTGTTTTATTTACAAAGTTTTAATATCAATAACATTGTCATTTACATGATGATTTTTATTTAGTTTTCCTAGGGACCCAATCAGATGATAAAGCTTGCTCTAAATTATTTAAATATGTATTCTTTTTTTTAATTAAACGGCGAGCGAATTTGAAGGGCACGTCTAGTATTTTATAAGATGATCATTTAAATTGTTGAATTTATGGCTTTTATGCTTCAATAATGAATGTTGAAATGTTGAATTATGTATAAATAATGGTTTCACATACTAATAGTTTTAAAAGTTTTTGGTGGTCTATGTTACGCTAGTGAAGATGAATATACTGTATATAATAAAACCGAGGAGATAATAAGACGAGAACAGCGCATATGTGGTCAAAAACACAACCAAGACCTATTTGTGTTCCTTAGTTTTAAAATGTACATTAAATTTAAATATTTTTTCTGGTATTGATACACACTCCCTTCAACAACCTGCTCTTTTTAATCATAAAATTAGTCTTATAAATGCTATTATAGAAAATTTATAGATGTTAGTTTACATTATATCGCAAAAAAAATCGACAAAAAACTGAAATCTAATTCAAAAAGACAACTCCACAACAAGCTTCATTTATTTCAAGGAAATTGATTTACTTACTACTGTAGTGTCAATGTTTATTATGACGTCATTCATCTAGACTAGAATAGATCTGGGTACTACTAATAATATTAGAATTACTATATTGGGAATAAAAACTAAAATTTATATTTACGAGTTTTATTTTATTTATATATAAATAAATATTCTACCTAAAAGCATATTAATACGATCAGATAAAAGTATAAATATGAGTTTGGAACACATTAATAAATTAAACAAATTTAATAAACTAAGTAAATGTTCATACATGAAAATTATAAAAAAATATGCGTCTCCACTCCGTCCTTGTCCTGCCCAAAAATTTCGGTCGTAAAATTTTATTGCTTTTTGCATAATGCTTTGTAAATACAACTTTAAACCATACGTGTAAGGTTGAATTTTGGAAAGTATGCATTTATATCATAACTATAACTACTTATGTACAACTGGCGACAGTTTTGGACGTTTCGTTTCTTCGAAACTGTGGATCTAGAGTTTAATATCAATGATTTAAGACTATGGAAGTAACATGGCGTATAAGTACATGTTAATCCAATATTAAAACACTAACGCGGAGTTAGGCAGAATCTCATATATCACATGTCGATCGTATCGAGATCACTGTGATTGGTTGAGAGATCACCATGATTGGCCAACGGATTATTGCGACATCACGCGTCGGTTTCTCAACCAATCACAGTGATCACGATACGATCGACATGTGAGATATGAGATACTGCCTAACCCCCCTGACAGATGTTTTGTCAGTTTCTATCAAATTTTCGATGTACTTTGCTGAAAAGGGACATAAGAATATTTTAGTTAAATCAGTGTAAACAGGTATGTAAGTTTCTATGAACAAGGTCCTAAAGAAACAGGCAGTAAATAAAAGTCTTTGTAGTCACTTATTGTTTTATTTGGTAAAGCATATACTTAATAATGAAGAACTGCACTACACAATTACGCACTTAGCCTGAATTTGATAATGTTGTACTTTAAAACTTGTACATATAAAAATAACCCGATTATCTTACTAACATGTATAAAGAATATGGAAGGACTACACGAATACTGCTAAAACCATTAAACGTGCTGCTTATTTTACATAAAAATAAACGCTAAATTTCACCAGTCTTACTATGACAGGAATGTTAAAATAAATACACGTTTTTTTTTCAATACTCTAAGAGTACCTATGTAAAGATAATTATTACTTTTCTGAATTTCGATCATAAATACAATTTACTTGAAATATAAATTAATATTTTATGTATAAATTATACTATTACGTGACTTCGATGTGGACCTCATTACTACATTAACAGTATAATTAATTATCTACATAATAATAAATTCAAGTAATAAAGAGTACAAGTTTTTTTTTAACTAATAAAAAATATATTATGTCACTTTTTTATTCACAATTATATTATTATATACTTTCAGTGCATATTAATAAAGTTGATTGATAATTTAAGTTTTATCGAATAGCCCGAAGATATTATATATGAATAAAAATGAAAATTGGAATTTCTATGCAGCAGTATTTAGACATATATGCTAACATTAATATTTTTAACGTAGTGTGCAAATGAACTACTTCACGTGAATACTAAGAGTCTAGTAGCTACCATAGGTCATAAGGAGTTCGAACTCTGGAAATAATATTTTCATACATCTTTTTTATTATTAGAAATCGATAAATAATTGTCTAACTTGCACGAAGGCACGGGGCACCACTACTGGTATCGACGCTACACTGATTCTTATCAGCTATCTATCACACATATTAATTTTATTGTAAGGCACACAATATTGTCTTAACTTAAAAATATATTTGTTTATGTTATGAAGCAGGCCTTAATAATTTGTACTTATTTCAAAAGGTATATAGTGTAGACATGATTACGTTGTTTTTGTTAGTGATATCTAAATATGTGGCCTTCAAATATATTGCACTATTAAACATATAGGAACCTGTGAAGGCACGTCAAGAGCACTAAGTTTATATATAAATTCAATATTATAACTATGTGTTAAAATACTAATAAATCTACATGGAATATTTTGCCAATTGCAAAGTCTCTTTATAACTATGTATTAAAATACTAATAAATCTGCATGGAATATTTTGACAATTACCAAGTCTCTTGATTGTCTAAGTCACCTTTCTGGAATGTTAATTTTCCTGAAAACAAAATAATGCAGACGTGAACGTTTTAGTTATTACATGCTTTCTGAAATGTGCAATAAGTTTATACTGTCAAATATTATGGAGTACTATAACAAGGCAAAAAACAAAAGCTGCGGGGAGCCGTTGGATGCGGTCGGCACAGGACCGCTCGTTGTGGCGTTCTCTTGGGGAGGCCTATGTCCAGCAGTGGACGTTGAAAGGCTGATGGATGGATGATGATGGATGATAATAAGGCAGATATGGATATAGATTGCGCCATCGTACGCACCCGTCGCGTTCGAACTCGTGACATGCCTAACGCTTGCGCGCGTCGTGTGGCACGTAGAGCGCGCCGCCGTGACTCGCCCATTCGCGCTCGAACTCGTGACATACCTAACGCTTGCGCGCGTCATGTGGCACGTAGAGCGCGCCGCCGTGATGCGCCCACTCACGCTCGAACTCGTGACATACCTAACGCTTGCGCGCGTCGTGTGGCACGTAGAGCGCGCCGCCGTGATGCGCCCACTCACGCTCGAACTCGTGACATACCTAACGCTTGCGCGCGTCGTGTGGCACGTAGAGCGCGCCGCCGTGACTCACCCACTCGCGCACGAACTCGTGTCATACCTAACGCTTGCGCGCGTCGTGTGGCACGTAGAGCGCGCCACCGTGATGCGCCCATTCGCACTCGAACTCGTGACATACCTAACGCTTGCGCGCGTCGTGTGGCACGTAGAGCGCGCCGCCGTGATGCGCCCACTCGCGCTCGAACTCATGACATACCTAACGCTTGCGCGCGTCGTGTGGCACGTAGAGCGCGCCGCCGTGATGCGCCCATTCGCGCTCGAACTCGTGACATACCTAACGCTTGCGCGCGTCGTGTGGCACGTAGAGCGCGCCGCCGTGACTCACCCACTCGCGCACGAACTCGTGACATACCTAACGCTTGCGCGCGTCGTGTGGCACGTAGAGCGCGCCACCGTGATGCGCCCACTCGCGC
Source organism: Leucoma salicis (assembly GCA_948253155.1). Classification (NCBI taxonomy): domain Eukaryota; kingdom Metazoa; phylum Arthropoda; class Insecta; order Lepidoptera; family Erebidae; genus Leucoma; species Leucoma salicis. The sequence goes on from OX411811.1 coordinate 4,660,408, forward strand.
TCAAACTCGTGACATACCTAACGCTTGCGCGCGTCGTGTGGCACGTAGAGCGCGCCGCCGTGACTCACCCACTCGCGCACGAACTCGTGTCATACCTAACGCTTGCGCGCGTCGTGTGGCACGTAGAGCGCGCCACCGTGATGCGCCCATTCGCACTCGAACTCGTGACATACCTAACGCTTGCGCGCGTCGTGTGGCACGTAGAGCGCGCCGCCGTGATGCGCCCACTCGCGCTCGAACTCATGACATACCTAACGCTTGCGCGCGTCGTGTGGCACGTAGAGCGCGCCGCCGTGATGCGCCCATTCGCGCTCGAACTCGTGACATACCTAACGCTTGCGCGCGTCGTGTGGCACGTAGAGCGCGCCGCCGTGACTCACCCACTCGCGCACGAACTCGTGACATACCTAACGCTTGCGCGCGTCGTGTGGCACGTAGAGCGCGCCACCGTGATGCGCCCACTCGCGCTCAAACTCGTGACATACCTAACGCTTGCGCGCGTCGTGTGGCACGTAGAGCGCGCCGCCGTGACTCACCCACTCGCGCACGAACTCGTGACATACCTAACGCTTGCGCGCGTCGTGTGGCACGTAGAGCGCGCCACCGTGATGCGCCCACTCGCGCTCAAACTCGTGACATACCTAACGCTTGCGCGCGTCGTGTGGCACGTAGAGCGCGCCGCCGTGACTCACCCACTCGCGCACGAACTCGTGACATACCTAACGCTTGCGCGCGTCGTGTGGCACGTAGAGCGCGCCACCGTGATGCGCCCACTCGCGCTCAAACTCGTGACATACCTAACGCTTGCGCGCGTCGTGTGGCACGTAGAGTGCGCCGCCGTGATGCGCCCATTCGCGCTCGAACTCGTGACATACCTAACGCTTGCGCGCGTCGTGTGGCACGTAGAGCGCGCCACCGTGATGCGCCCACTCGCGCTCAAACTCGTAACATACCTAACGCTTGCGCGCGTCGTGTGGCACGTAGAGCGCGCCGCCGTCATGCGCCCACTCGCGCTCGAACTCATGACATACCTAACGCTTGCGCGCGTCGTGTGGCACGTAGAGCGCGCCACCGTGATGCGCCCACTCGCGCTCAAACTCGTAACATACCTAACGCTTGCGCGCGTCGTGTGGCACGTAGAGCGCGCCGCCGTCATGCGCCCACTCGCGCTCGAACTCATGACATACCTAACGCTTGCGCGCGTCGTGTGGCACGTAGAGCGCGCCGCCGTGACGCGCCCACTCGCGCTCGAACTCGTGCTCCAGGATTTCCGCACCTCGTTTGCGCGTCAGCCCCGTCTCCTCTAGGCTCAGCTCACACATTTGCATGTCGTCCACACCTGTTCCAAACACGCACATATATCACTGTGAGGCTCGATTCTCACACACAGTACCAGTGCGGCAGGCACTCAAGTGAACTGACCGGCCTGCAGCAGCACGGGCGCCTTGTCGGGGTGCAGCTCCATCTGGCGCGCGACGTACTGCCCGTCGAAGTGCGCGTACCACCAGCCGCGCCGCTCGCCCTCGGCCCCCGCCGCGCCCGCGCGCACGAACGGGATGCGGAAGTAGCGGTGTCGCGCGCCCAGGATCTCGCCCTTCTGGGGCAGACGAGGGGTCTTTGCTGGAAACAATATTATCATTATTATTAGGCCCTTGCATATCAAATTGGCGTTTTTAAACTGGCCACTTTGATCAACTTATTAATAATTCAAATTTATTTCAAATTTAGGTATGTGTATTTGTGTTTCTAATTTAGCAATTCGTTTGTTTCCGCGGCATTTGATTTCTTTGACGTCGTTCTGTTCTCAATATGGAAAACATAAAATGTCTAAGGACGCTGGTGCGGCAGTGGTAACAAAAGTTACCACGCCATCTGTACCCGTAGACTAGCTAATGGCAACAAAAGTTACCATGCATCATTTCATCACACGGTTCAAATATATTTTTTGTTTCTGTTTACGTAGTCGATTATTATCATAGAGAAAGAACACTATCTCCATCATAGATAACGTAAGCTCAGTATAACACATCGCGAATACTACATAGTCGACCAACATTCGAAATAAAATAAATGAAATATTACCCTGTAGCACGAGCTCACTTTTTCCGGCGGCACGCGACGCGAGTGGTCGTATTCAAAAATAAATTAACGTGTATTGGCGGTATGTACCATTATCATATTTTTTATTTAGTTATTTGAACATATTATTTAGAGTGTGAGCAATTAATCTTATGGTGAGAGTCAATTAATTTCATGGAAATGTGTTTTTTAAGTTTACTACCAACCACTTTTGTTCCGAATGGCGGCAGATTGCACTTAGTTACATATTAATTATTACAATTTAATGGTGTAAGCACATTTAAATAATGGTATACATTGTATACAATGATTATCTACTATTGTGTGTATAATAAAGTCCCTTTAAATATAATATACTACAAGATTCATCATTTTCTTACAATTTACGACTCAAACGGTCAGCCATCTTGTGAAAGTTATGTGGCTTTCGTGAACTAAGGGCACGGTCCCATCTGAAAATTGTGACCATTGATATATAAATGTTAGAAATGTATTTTTTATATGGACTTGAATCGAAATCTTAATTTACTTCTTACTCATGTTGGATGGTCGCTCATAATTCTGTGGTTGGAGCTGTAAATATTAATTTCAATTTTGTTGAAATCTTTCTTCTTCCTAGTGTTGGTGTGGATATTTGCATCTCAATGAAACGGCTGAACAGATTTGAATGAAATTTCACACATAGATAGAATAAAGTATGGAGTAGCATATGGGCTACATTCAAAATTGGCCATCTCAACTGCACCAATTAATCACGCCAGAACAACTGAACAAATTTGATGAAATTTGGCATAGAGATAGATTATAATCTGGAATATCACATGGGCTACTTAATATCTCGTAAAAAATATGTTTACGGCTAATGTGGGATAGATCACCATAACTACTCTACCAGTCATCATAAAATTTATAGCACAGGGATGATTTTATTTTAGATCATGGACAAAAGTATAAGAGGACGCGGCCGTGGTCGTGCTCGTGCTCGTGGTCGCAGTCATGGTGGGGCCAGCTCCTCACGCATGCTGCCTTTCTCGTAAGTATGGATTATTTTTTAGCACCTATTTTAGTTATTTACAAGAGAAGCTATCACTTCCAAATAAGGAATGAAAATTTGGTATACGAGGGGTGATCCAAAAGTAATGATAATTGGTTACTTCAGGTCCACATAAAAATCCAAAAAAATTTTTTTCGCTAGCCTATACACTCACTACGTCAGCCTAAAAAAATCATATAAATAGGTCAGGATTTCCGGGAGATACATTAATTTGAATACGAACTGTCGAAGAGATAACATCAACATGGAGAAAAACGAAATTAGAGCTGTGATCAAGTACCTCTGTTTGAAAAAAATGTCTACAAAAGACATACACTGTGACTTGGTGGAAACATTGGGGGACTCTGCTCCTCCATATTCTACAGTTGCACGCTGGGCCAAGGAGTTTAAGCTGGGCAGAACATCCACTGAAGATGAACATCGCGAAGGACGCCCATCCACGTCCCTCACAGAAGACAACGTGAAAAAAGTCGAAGATGTTGTGTTGGCAGATCGAAGAGTGACCATCAGGCATGTAGCTGAGGTCACAGGGATCTCATATGGAAGCGTTCAAAGAATCATTTCGAACGAGTTGCATATGAAAAAGGTCTCTGCGCGTTGGGTTCCCAGAATGTTAACCGACGAGCAAAAGAAAAAACGAGTTGACATTTCGAGGGTCAATCTCGAAAAGTTCCAAGCAGATAAAGAAAATTTTTTGTTGCGTTTTGTGACTATGGACGAGACCTGGATCCACCATTTTGATCCTGAAACAGAAAAACAATCGATGACTTGGAAGCGAGCCTCCTCACCGACGCCAAAGAAATTCAAAGTCTCAAGTTCGGCGGGAAAGGTTATGGCGTCTGTTTTTTGGGACGCTAAAGGAATAATTTTGGTGGAATATTTGGAAAAGGGAGCCACTATTACGGGCTCTTACTACGCAGACCAAATAAGAAGATTACGGGAGGCCATTAAGGAAAAAAGACGCGGCAAACTGCGAGCTGGAGTGCTGTTTCACCAAGACAACGCACCGGCTCACAAAGCCGCAGTTGCGATGGCTGCCATTCAAGAAACGGGATTCGAACTGGTCGAACACCCTCCCTATTCGCCAGATCTGGCTCCTAGTGACTTTTACCTCTTTCCTCGGCTCAAGGAACACCTCCGAGGCAATAAATTTGAAGACAATAGCGAAGTTATGGCCGCTGTTGAGGCGTTTTGGGAGGGTCAAGAAAAGGAATTTTTTTCAAAGGGAATCCTGGGTTTAGAAAAAAGATGGACTAAATGTATTGATTTGTTAGGAGACTATGTAGAAAAATAAATTATTATTTTAACTTTAATTACCGTGTTTTATTTTCATTATCATTACTTTTGGATCACCCCTCGTATCATGTAACCATAGAAATGTTGTTTGCCGTGACACAACAATTCTGAAGCCGGCCCCACAGCTTCTGAATTGTCCCACACCTTTCTACCCACGGGCGTCGTAAGAGCCGACTGAGGGAATACCGGGAGAGTGGGCAGCAGCACTCCCTCGAGTATTAACAACACCCACTGCGATCGTCAACCCGCCTGCCAAGCGTGGCGATTACGGCACTATCCCCCATTTCTTGGGGAGGCCTATGTCCAGCAGTGGACGTTGATAGGCTGATGGATGGATGGATGGATAGGAATGTAAAGTCTGCCAACCAGCACTGGGCTAGCATGGTGAACTACAGCTCAATGTATGGCATGGTAATTAATTGCTCAATATATTTAAGTACTGGGCCAGCATGGTCATCGGCCCACATCCCTCTCTTACTGACAGAAGACCGGCGCTCAATGGTAGGACAGTAATAAATTAGACAATATAATGTTTATACATATTAATATGTTCTCTATTTAGTGACATGCCTGGGACTTCATCAGGTGAAGGCACTGGGCATCAGCCGAAGAAAGCAGCACTGCGGTGGAGCCTGAGATCTGGGTCATGGTTTATTAGGGATTTGTAGTGTTTTCTTGGCTGTCTAATCTGCTCCATATTAATCAAAACAGAAATAGCGTTTTCAACAGAATTTAAATAATATTTAGTTATTTGTTGGGCCAGACAAGCTAATGTGGATAGACCCTTATATTTCATGACTTTTTACGAGTGATCTACTTGAAATGCTAATATCACTCTATCATCTCATCTCTAAATTCAAAATTGAATGTGTGGTATATCGATGACGGCACTCTGGAAGGCGATGTCGATACAGTCATTTCCGACCTTATTACGATAAGCCATGAATTTAAATTCAAAGGCTTAGAATTAAATTTTTCGAAATGTGAAGTTTTCATTTCAGACACTCTTTGTCCATCTGAAATCGATAATACACTTTATCGCTTTAACCAAGTTGCTCCTAATATCAAAATTCTAAAACCTGAATCACTTTGCCTCCTAGGTGCCCCATTACTACATGAAGGTATAGAACCTTTTTTAGAAAATAAACTCAACCTTTTTTCTGATAATTGTCACAAATTGGGTAAACTAAATTCACACATTGCATTTACAATTTTAAAATACTGCCTTTTCGTACCAAAATTTACCTACGCTCTCCGCGCTTGTCCAATCTGGAAAAGTTCTGGTTTTATCAATCGAATGGATGCCACTCTAAAAGAATCCTTAGAAAAAATTCTAAACATTTATTTTAATGAGAACTCTTGGATACAGGCTACTTTACCCATTGGAAAAGGTGGCATCGGCGTGAGAAAAATTTCGAGTGTCGCTCTTCCAGCTTTCTTATCCTCGGTACACAGTGTCCAAGATCTTTGTGGTTGTATACTTAAGAACAACAATCCCCTTATTTTGGGCGTTGCCGAGGCACTAGAAAGTTGGAGTTTGATGTGTCCCAATGCGAAGATTCCAGAGGAAGCAAACGTACAAAAACTCTGGGACCTTCCATTGGTACTCTCTACCGCAGAAAATTTATTCCAAAATTATAACAGTAACCGTGATCGTGCTCGTCTTCTAGCGTTAGGTGTAAGCGAATCTGGACATTGGCTACAGGCATTGCCTTGTGCTTCTATAGGTACCCTCCTGGATTCAGAGAGTTTCCGTGTGGCTGTAGCAATTCGTTTGGGGGCTCCGGTGTGCTGCGAACATATATGCCCGTGTGGGGTAGAGGTAGACCAGCTTGGTCTCCACGGACTTTCCTGCAAAAGAAGCGCGGGAAGGTTTTCACGTCACAGTTCCCTCAATGTCATCATAAAGAGGGCTCTTGCCCCATAGACGTACCCGCCATTCTGGAACCAGCCGGAATTTTACGCGAGGACGGCAAGAGACCCGATGGCATGACGCTGATCCCTTGGGAGCGAGGGCGCGTAATTGTTTGGGATGCCACTTGTGTGGACACCCTTGCGCCCTCACATATCAACGAGTCAGCGTCTGCAGTGGGAGCTGCGGCAGAACGCGCAGCCACTGCGAAGCGGCGCAAATACGTGGCCATCTCAAATAGCTATGTATTTGAGCCGCTTGCAGTGGAAACGTTTGGTCCGTGGAGTACATCCTTAAAAAAAATTATTAATAAAATAAGTCCTAGGCTGGTCTCGTCTTCAGGTGAGAGGAGAGCTGGCACGTTCCTCGCTCAACGAATTGGAATAGCGATTCAGCGAGGTAACGCAGCCAGCATCTTAGCCCACGCGGGTAACTAATAAAACTGTTCCAATCTAAACATTTTTAGTTATTTTTTAATATTTATTATCTTTACTTGTTTATACTAATTTATTTATAACATTATGTAAATTTCATTATAATTACATTAAATTTATTTAATTTGAATCTAATTATGTTTGTTAACCAAAAAACCTTGTGAAACTTAAAGTTAATTGTTATGGATGAGGTACTCTGATGTGTTTGTACTCATATTTTACAGTAGTGGTTTATTCAATTATAATTGTAATTGTTACATAATTTTAAGGATGAAACAAGCTTTTAGGTATAGGTAATAAATATTTTAATTTCACATCTTGTTATTGTACAGAAATAAATTGTTAAACATCAGCGGCGAAAACCGCGCGACTAACAAATATCATTGGTTTCTAAGAAAGGACGTATATGTATATTTTTATACTATGGTACATGGTTTTATTTATTTTTTTATTGTAAATTGTATCCATCAAGTGATCTGAAACAAAATAATTATACTATTTTTGAAATAAAAATATATTTCTAACCTTAAGTCTTTTTTTTTTCGAAATTGTAATTTCGGCCCTTATTATTATACATAAATGGACATACGAATATGTATGTGTTAAGCACCATTCGAAGCGCATATTCAACTAGATCAAAGTAACGATAACAAAACACTGCGTTCTTAGTATTTGAGTTGGTAAATGAGGTTCAAATGGGAGTACGGACACCACGCACTTATGCCGCGGTGGCGTAATGGTGTAACGTTCCTGGGCGGCGACCGGCGACTTCACAGTATACTAAACTAACGTTACACCTTACAATGCTCGTGGTACATACCCCTTGTATTGTGACTCGGCCCCGTCCCTGAAATAATTACCTACAGCCGCGCGGTACGTAAAGATGCGTAGATAATATGACCGTGGCTTGGGGTGGGACTGTGCCCCAGAATGTACAGATATCAAATATGTCATTTAAAATTTTAGATCTTCCATATAAATAATTTAAAAAGTTCATAAAGCATAGCAGATCTGGACAAAAATTATGAAGGTCGAAAAATAGATTTTATTGCTCCAATGTTTTAATTTCATAGTGTATTCATAAAGTCATGGTATTAGATGTGTATTAGAGCATCATGTATATGTATGCATATACAAGTATATAGATCATTTATGTATCATTCATCACGATTGTAAAAGTTCCATTTTCTTTACTAAAGATACAACTACTACGCAATTTATAACTATAGTTGCGGCACGCTATGATGGCCGTTTTGACATATTAAAATAGTGATGTGTGTGTGCGTTCAGCCATATCGAGGAAATCCACAACAAAAGGCGTAAACAGGGTCCAAATTAACGAGCAAGGGTCAACAGTAATGCAGTATCAATACCCGAAATCCAAAGCCAGGTCAAAACTATATCACAATCGCAGTGCACTCACAGTTTGTACTTTTCGAAGCAACGTCAAGTCGAAACTGGGGGGTTAGGCAGAATGTCATATCTCACATGTCGATCGTATCGAGATCACTGTGATTGGTTGAGAGATCACCGTGATTGGCCAACGGATTATTGTGACATCACGCGTCGGTTTCTCAACCAATCACAGTGATCTCGATACGGTCGACACGTGAAATATGACATTCTGCCTAACCCCCCTGGCCAGCGATCCTAGTGACGATAATACTAGATTTCATTTTTTAAAAATTTGAATTTCGAAAAACATATGCCGAGTTGTGTGGTAAATAAGTACACCAATAATTATAATCTTATAAAAATTAAAAATAAATGTTCGCGTGACTCTAATATATATAGTTTAAAAATCAATGTAATAAATAAATTTTGTGTCCTAAAATTATACATTCGATAAATTTTATGACTAACTGCACGTCACTATTAACAATCTAGAACAGCAATTTGCTCCTTCAAAAATGTAATTATTAATTAATACGAAACTTCACGAGGACAAACGCCATCATAGCGTGCCGATAGTATAGTAGAGCACTATTTAGAACATATCTACAGCATGTAGTGCTTAAAATACGTAACTTATTATTCTAAGACGTTACTATATAAAATTAAATAAATATGTTCACTCCATTTAATATGAAGCATAAAGAGCACCAGCCTACTCTCTCCTGTTAATTACATTTAGCTGTGTGTTACTTCAGAGAATGTAGTGTGATACTTACCAGCATCCATAATGGACTGTGGCGCCCTCTCCTGGTCAGCCATAGTGGTCTTGCGAGCGTTCTTTGCTTTCCACGCGTGATATACCTTCAGGCGTCGATGGAATTCGTGACGGCATGCCTGGCAATTTTATTTTATAAAAATTTTATAAATTTTATATTATTTAATTGCAATTTTATATTATATACTGGATGTATATTGAGTGATAAATTAACGTCCGCCATTCTTTATGAGTTTTACGGTAGGCAGCAGTAATACAACCGGTATTACGGCTACGAGTGACCATTGTCATTGTTACCATTAACATTTGTCATTAGGTGGGCTGTCACTGTCAAACTTAGCTGCCGTAAAAAATTAGTCTTCCATTACAACATAAATATATCGAGATGCACCTGCGAGAATGTCCGGGGATGGTGACGATGTGTTTTCAGTCAGTCAACACAATGATATCATAATGTACTGTTGTCCTTAATTGGATATCTATTCCAGTAATCTTTATTGAAAATACTAAACTCACCTCCAGTAATTCAATATCACAAGAAGTATTGATAGTGTCCCGTAGCTCGGAGTACTTCCATTTTGAAAGATCGTACTTTTGCTTGCCTTGCATAGCTTGCTGCATACGCACTCGTTCGGATCTGTATTATACGTAATTAAATGTCAATGGACATTAAATGGCAATGGACGGTAGATTAGATAGTCAATTACTAAACTACAATTACCGATAAAGAGATGAATATAACCCCAAAGGATGTGAATAAAAAAACAAGTGACTTTACTATTCATAGAAAATATAAAATTTTCTAAATATGCTAAGGAAATGTATAAAATGTATGTATTTAGTTCTAGAAATAATTTTACTGAATTAGTCACTTCCTCTGAAGTTTTACGAACCCAAGTTCTACAATGCCTTAACATGCATTAATTTAAAAAAGAACTATATTTTCGATTTCACATTTTTCACTTTGTGTTTAATGTATAGTGCTAAGCATGTCAAATGCTACAAATATATATAAATAACTATATACTTCATACGGACCATGCAATACTTAGCTATAAGCCTATTCACTCACGCTGATATTTTTTCTAAGGTCTATAAAATCGTTATCCTCCTGTCCTGTTTCAATTTAATATGGTGCAAATTATCTTAGTAACTAATCTTCCACCAGACATACTTTCAAGTATATTACAGAAATTTTAAATCTCTTCACTGACACTGACTTTCCTTATAAATTCATGTAAAGGTTGATTTAAACTTTTTGGCGTAGAGAACTACTAACGATTAGCTGCGCAGAACGCAAAATTAAGGTACACGGGCTTGAGAGAGCGAGCGGGGATAAAGCAGAGACCGATTCCTAATCCCTCATTCACATACATAATGGTAACCTTTTGTATCACCCCCTTTAACTATTTTTTGAACTGGTGTACCAAATAATGTATATCAAGTCTAACTACTGTCGATTTGACTGTACCTGAGCGTACTTACGCACGCAACTCTAATTAAATAAAATCGAATTGCCAACCGTTTGAATCAACCTGTACTTGTTCTACATTTCAAATAAATTACTTACTTACTTATCATCACACCATTTCCCTTGCGGGGTAGGCAGAGAGAACAGAGTGCCAAGAGGCTCTATTCTTGCATACATCTCTCGCTTCCTCAACATTCATAACTCTCTTCATACACGCTCGCCGGTTTCGGAGACTCCTGACTCCACCTTCCTTCAATACATGACCGATTTGGTCTAGGTAGGTGAGTCTCGGTCTCCCCCTGTACCTGCATCCTTCCACTTTCGCATTGTATATCTTCTTAACCAGTCGCTCGTCCGGCATTCTTTCCACATGTCCGAACCATCGGAGCATTCCCTTTCACATCTTTGCACCAATACTCTCTTTCAAACCTACTCCGCTCTCTTACGTCGTCGTTGCGAATGCGGTCAGTCAGCCTCGCTCCACAGATTCTCCGCAGAGATCGCATTTCGACCGCATTGATTTTACTCTCATGCTCCTTTTTACATACCCAACTCTCGCTTCCATATAATAACGTTGGGACACGCACTGCGTTGTGTATTGCGACACGTGCCCTCTGGCTGAGGTGTTGACTGCCGAGAAGTTGTCCCAATGCTCCGTTCACTCTATTTCCCGCATTCACTCTTCTCTCTACATTAGTGGAGTACCTTCCATCCCGACTGAATCCACATCCAAGATATACAAATTCATCCACTTGTTCTAGTACACCATTTCCTATTGCTAATCTAACATCTGTTCTGGCTTCTTCTCTTTCAAAAACCATCATGTGTTTTGCTCACATTCAGACGTAGGCCCCTTTTCTTACAATCTTGTATATATAATCTGCATATAGCAGACAGTTAACCACTGAGTCGCCCATCTGAACTCCCACATTCACTTCGAAATGTAATCGCGACAACAGAAGTATGGTGACTATATCGCATCCCAGCACTGTCATATCCGAATGATTATTGATATTATGATTATTACATGTTCAATGTAGTTAGTATTAACTTTATAGTAATAAAATAACTAAGTACTCATTAATACAACTAAATACACAGTTAAGTACACAAGTTCGTGCAAAAAGAAGATAAGCAGACAGCCTTTGTTAGCAGTTAGTATGATAATTGTAAGGTCCACTTTCAATTATTTCGATATCTCAACTACTCTAAGAGAGAGAGAGAGAGAGAGAGAGAGAGAGAGAGAGAGAGAGCGAGTTTAAAACTAAAGATCTATAATCTAAAGACGCGTTATAGTATCTTAAAGACTAAGTTGTATTCGCTATCAGACTTGCACTAAATAAACAGTACTAAAACAAATGAAAATATTAGTCTAGTGAGAGCATTAATAGATTGGGGTACAGAAGTCTCAAAATCGATCGTCAATATAGCATTTCTTGATATACGTTAGTAATTTGCGATGTAATGCTAGATGGAGGTCAATAGTTTATGTAGATGACTTTATTTATTCATTTACTCTACATCCCTTATGGCTATTTTACAGGTTAAATTTAAACCCAACGCGATAGCCGGGTCATTTTGAAAATTAAAGCTAAGATTAAAATACTAAACTATCATTCTCCCGTTGTCATGCACTGGAGAAAGAACCGAAGGGGAAGCGTTACTTGGACAGTGACGACTGATATCAACAGTTTTTTGGAAAACGACATTGGTGTAATAAGGTCGGGTGACCAGACGAGAATGAAACTTTTACCTAACGAATGATAAATTTTGTTTTGATAATTGAAAGAGGACCGTTATTGGAGCGTGCGAAAGAGAAAACGTTAGTTTATCTCACTCAGTACCTGTTCAATTTATTCTCTCCATTGACTGACTCCATTGTAGGGAAACTGTGCGAACATATTACAATATTACTTATACGCTAGTGGTTTTCGGACGTTCAATATGTACACGTTTTATTAAAAAATATCAGCGATTACATCCGCGTGGCATTCAGTTTATTTCTCGTTTTAATATAGTTGTTGTCGTTTACGAGTCCGAACGAAACAGGATTTGCAGCCGAAACTGGTGGTGAATTAAGCGACGAAATTATGTTTTTTTTCATACTACGAGGGTGGCAAACAAGCATTCGCCAAATCATATAGACGCAACAACAATGGAACCTCTCGCGTGGGGTTGGTAACCCCAGGGAAAGGTATAGGAGGTATAGAAAAAGGATAGGCGGTCAGTAATGATAATGTGGAGGGAATGAGGAGATGGTTTGGTAGGTTTTTAGGGATTAGGCTTTTGAATTAAGGATATTAATTATATTTCATGTTTGATTAAGGATCATAAATGTCAACGGATTTACGAAATGACGCCTTCAAGGGCTCGTATTTAGAAAGTAAAAATTTTAATTCTGACAAAGTCGCGGGTCGCTAATGCTCTTATAAAACTGAACGAGAGCTGTCTGTACATTATAGATTTGAGAAAAAATACTGTATTAAACTAGTTAGGGATTTTCGAACTCCTTTCCCTTTTTTTTTTAGAATTTTTGTCTGTTTGGCTATTTATTTCTTCGCGCACGTGACATCAAAACTGGTATACCTACATATCTCGCTGCTGTGTCGGGATCCTGAATCCGAAACTAGATTTGTCTACAGTGGAGCCGCGAACAGAAGCTAGTATCTTATGAATACACAACCTGTCGTCAGAATATTCATTAAGATTCACGTCAAATATAATACCAGTAATCAAATAATCAGTTATCAAATATTAATAAAACGTGTACGTATTTAAGCTATATACAGTAGAGAAGTAGCAGACCAGAAGTGCTGAGATTGTTTTGTAATTTACAGTGACATCCTATCTAGTAGCATTGTTGGATAAACATTTATTAACAGAACACACTGTTTTAAATTTCTATTAAAATGCCCCACTTACTTAAATTGCGTAAAAAATGGATTCTAAGTCGTGTAATTTCTCAAATAATAGGCAGTGTATTTTGAATAATGACGCTCTAAATGTATTAAGGGAACACTGATAATTAATAAACACGTTATGCTTTTACGTTGCAACCATTGAAGCAATCATAATGAAATTTTGCATAGATATAGTCTTTTCATCTCGGAAAAATGAACGGCTTTTTTTGTAAATACTATTATATATAGACAGAAAACACCCAGACGCAGGACAAATATGTGTTCATCACATCAATAATTGTCCTGAATGGGAATCGAATAGTAAAGAGTGTATACTGACGGCAAAAGAAAATAACATTACACGACTTAGAACACCCCAAACGTACATAAAACAACGAAAACAAGGATTTAACATCTTCAAGTTAAAATACCCAGCAAAAGCTATTACATATTTAAAAATATAATATCGATTTGTCCTGAAATCGAAATAAATCATCGATGAAACATCGAAACCGACGAATTAATGATACGTTCAAACAAATAAGACGCAAGTCACACGCCATTTGGTTAAACGTCCAGTTCTATACTTAAAGAGATTTTTATAACCGACACTTTCTGATCTAATCACCAAATTAAAAAAAATATCGTTTGTATACCTTCGTAATTGTGGTGGGGATCCTTCTACGTGGCCATTAGTTTCTTTAGCCAGTCTCACAGCCATTTCGTGGTCTCGCCTCTCCTGTTCCAGTCTGAAATGAAGACATTATAATCGATTGCGTTGTGACCTTTAAGTTAGCGGAATTTACCACCTGTCGTCTCGAAACTCGTATAAGAACTGTTAACAATCACCTGCCGATGACGATATATTATTATGAGTAGTAAAAAGGGAAAACAGTTTGAGATAATATTTTTTAACTATGATTTTATTCGTTTCGCGTCTGATGAATTTGAAGTACGTCCCTAACCCCTATTGTAGTTTCGATTGCCTGCTGCTGATTGATTCGACGTATTTTGTGTTCGAATATTTGTTGACTAGCATGACCTGTTTTTATTTTTATTGCATGTAGTGCCAGACGAGCAACGGTCCATCTGATGGTAAATGGTAACCGTCGCCCATGGACTCGACTATACCGAGAGTATTGTCAAGCCGCTGCTCACTAATTCATTTCACAGATGAAATGAAATATAAACGGCTATCTCCTGCTACAGCCAAAACGCAACGATGTGCTTCATGACCGGTCACATGGGAGATGGTGGTACCAACCCGCTCGGACCGGATACCCAGTGAGTACTCCCACTTGGTACCCAGCCCTACCACCAGTCATGCAATGGATGATAATTGCTTACTTCCCTTAGTCGGCTCATACGTCACCCGTGGGAAAGAATGGGGTGGTGCCACTTGTATTCTTAAACCGTCACCACACGGATAAAGATATGTTCAAACAATTTTTTATACCTTAATTTTGTATACCTTTTTCTGGTTATATTTTACTATATTGAATCATGAGCGATTAAAAACTTGGCTAATAAATTAAAATGATCAAAAACAAAACACTGGTGTTTAAATTTAACGTTACTCAAAAACTAAGGTAGGATATGAGTTGGTGGCACACGAAATCACATATTCCTAAAAATGTATGTTATTGTTATGATATAAATATAGTGTGTGTGTCGATATAAATATAGTGTGAGTGTCTATATAACAATGCCATCAAGTTTAACCCTCCCTAAGAAAGTAATAAAGGGTCGTAAAGACATCTAAAACAAATGTGAAGTGGACATTTGAAGTAGCCGTTGGGCGACTGCGATATCTTAGCGGTCCATAGCACTTCCCCGTATTGGATGGGAGGCAGGTTTGAATCCTGCTCGCAGTAAAGCTCTCTCTTTCCACTTTTACAAATAATTTGTTCTTTAAAGTAATAATAATAATGATCTACTGACCGATTTCTGTCACGCCGACCAGTGTCAACAGAGATTTGCCATAGAAGCAAGATATATTATATTGCTAGTGTGTTAGTAAATACTAGTGCACTCTCTGTTCCCAGACTCTCTTCGTGAAATTTTGTCGGGACCGTGAGAACCAGCGCAAGATAAAGCCTTTACGTACTTTCCGAGGCACAGGAGTTAAATCTGCCAACTCCCTAACTTCGAGCAGCTATTAAGAATTTCTTTAGCTGAAAAACTCAATAACCTTTTGTTGACTCGACCCGGGTTTCGAACCAGAGACCTCATGATTCACAGCATGCTACCGCTAGACGACCGAGGCTGTCAGTCAGTAAATGTCATAGCACATACCGAGCAGAGCAACACGCATTTCATCCCAAATTAAGTTAAACTCTTGTGAGAGGACTACCACCCCTTGTACCTGGTTTCAACGCGATTTTAATCTCGTAATATATTTAAGTTCTAGATAATAAATACCTTTCCCGATTTTCCTGATCTTCCTTGGCAGCCTCTTCCAGTTGCTTTTGTAGTTTGAGTGCGGCTTGTCTATCTGCTTCTTCCTGCCTCAGTCTCTCAACTTCCTCGGCCTTGCGACGGGCCTCCATTTCTGCTTTCCTGAAAATCCGTACATGATATAAAAGGTAGTCGTAGTGAGCAGCTGCAGCTCTGTGTGTCCGGAACACTGTCTCGTATATCATAACTTACTGGCCATCTACAATATTCATATTTTAGTATCAAAATCAGACGTCGTACATACTAGGTTTACGCTTTGCTAACTTTAATTAACGGTGCCAGAATATTGATTCCAGCATTTACTGCCCACCTAACCCATCCATCCATCCATCAGCCTTTTAAAGTTCACTGCTGGACATAGGCCTCCCCAAGAATGGGGGATAGTGCCGTAATCGCCACGCTTGGCAGGCGGGTTGGCGATCGCAGTGGATGTTGTTAATACTCGAAGGAGTGCTGCTGCTCACTCCCTCGGTATTCCCTCAGTCGGCTCTTACGACTTCCATGGGTGGAGACGGGTGGGACAATTCTAAAGCTGTAATTGATGTTAAGCGTTTGCAAAGCTGCTACTTACAGAAATGATCCACCATTAGACTATGGAGTAAGTCCCCATTATAGATTCGACTGTCATCAATTATAATCGAAACTCATCGAGGTGATTTAGGTTAGGTGAAAATAATTAAGGACTTGTAGACGAGAAATGGCACTGCTCTCTGTTGCTATATATATAAAATGTGTTAGTAAAGTGATTGACTGACCTATTCATGGTCAAACAATTAATATAAATTCATATTTTTCTCTTCTGAGGGTTAAAATGTATCTCACTAAATCTTATCGACTTCGAATCGTGTCATTGTGATTGGTTGAGAAATCACCGTGATTGGCCGAAGGCGACGACGAATTCTATACTTTTATTATTTATCAGTATATATATATTATATACATTCAGTCAAGAAAATGTTGGGAATGAAATGATTGGTTCCAAATTCAAATTTTTGTTTTTTTTGTTGTTGTTAGACTGGCACAACTGTTACCCATTTTGGCGCGGAGTTTGAGTTGCATCTGTTATTTATATTAAATACAGTGCTGTTTTTAGTTATATCATATCTCGTTTGTATTGCGAATTTCATCATAGACAAAAACATCCAACAAAGAGTTTGTCTTAAATTTTACGTCGCCAATGGAATTTCGTGTTCGGAGTCACTGAAAATGTTACAGAAGGCTCACGGTGAATCGACTTTATCAAAAACACGTGCTTATGAGTGGCACAAAGTGTTTAAAAGCGGTCAAGATGTGATGGAAGATTTGCCTCGCTCTGGTAGGCCATCAACGTCTGCAACTGAAGTTAACATTGCAAAAGTGAAGGAAATAGTGACTGAAAATCCTCATTCAGCTTTGAGAGAGATAGCCGCCGAAATTTCTGTGTCTCACGAGTCGATCCGTACCATTTTAAATAATCACTTGGGTATGAAACATGTTTCCGCTCGGCTAGTCCCAAAAGACCTGAATTTTCTCCAAAAACTCAATCGCATGAGAGTCGCTGAGAACATGCTAGAACGAGTCAATTCCGACCCAACATCCATGAAACGCATTGTTACTGGTGACGAGACGTGGGTTTACGAGTTTGACATGCAATCTAGTCAACAAGCTTCGGAGTGGCTACTTCCAACTGAACCGAAACCGAAAAAACCACGCCAAAGTCGATCAAAAGTCAAAGTCATTTGAGAGTTATGCGGCATTTAAGAGAGCAAATTCGACGAAAAAGGCCAGATTTGTGGAAAGAAAATTCTTGGATTTTGCATCACGATAATGCGCCTTCGCACAAGGCCATCATTGTGAATGAATTTTTGCCCAAACACTCAACAAATACCATCGAGCAACCACCATATTCACCAGATATGGCTCCAGCCGACTTCTTTCTTTTTCCTAAACTCAAATTACCACTTCGTGGCACCCGTTTTTAGTCGGCAGAAGACATAAAGGAGAATTCCCGGCGACAACTGAACTCAATTCCGGAAACAGCGTTTAAAAAAATGTTTTGATGATTGGATTATTCATTGGCGTGAGTCTATCGTTTCTGAAGGAGCATACTTTGAAGGTGATAAAATAAATTTGGATGAATAACAGAAATTTTGTGTATTATTGATCTTTTCCCGGTACTTTCTTGACAGAGTAGTATATACTCACAGCCTACGGTGTTCATCCTCTTGTTTTTGTCTTTCTTCCTCCCGTTTTTTAGCTTCGTCAGCCGCACGCATCTCTGCTTCGATCTTACGCAGGCGTTCCTGCTCCTCTCTGTTATTACAAAGTTTATATTCAGTAAGTAAAGTACTATTCAGTAAACTGTTCTACAAAGACCATAAAAAGGGTCCAAACTTTATATTTGAAAATAATAAATGTAAATAAATGTATAACACCGTAAATGGCATTTAACTGTAGATACTATTCATATAGAACTACGTTTTTTCTAAATTAGTTTGGATTTTAATGTCATAATGTATAAAATGAATTTCTTAAGTTTTTAACATAATTGACATACAAGTAAATCTAAAAAAGACAATTCTCAAAGTTGCAATGCATTTTATATTACATAACATTATAGAGTACAGATAATGCAAACATTTTCCATTGAAGAGTGACGTTTCATCTTCGATCGGGTTATATTCTGCCATTTTTACTATTTCAAGTTTTTTCCTCGTTACTTTTGTTAAACCTGGTGTTAAAATTTGCCTCAAGCTAAGTAAATAGGATATAGCTAAGCTCACCTCATAGTGCCACTTTTCTATCGAGCAACATTGCGCTTACTAATGCAATGTTGCTCGATAAAAAATATAATGATAAATAATAAAGTGTAATGATTACTTAATAATAGTGAAGATAATACACATTTTAAAGTCTACAAGTACTAATCGTGACGTTATCATTACAATAAATATTAATATTTGTAATAAAATGTGCGGTCTTTGCCATCCAATGTTAAAAAGCTGTTTATATGATTATTAAGATATACTTCTCTTACAATCATTATTTACTATGTTTACTTATTAGGTTTTAAACTAAATATTAATGCAGGTTTTTTTAGTTTTTTATTAAATAAAATTTATTTTTTACTTTTTATTAAATGTACTTGTACTTCTATTTAAAAGACCCAAATTTTTACCATAATTGTGGACCAGTTAGTGGACCAGATGAACAACAAAAAAAAAAACTCCTAAACTTATTTTATTTTCGTTGGTCCTTGATAAGTTTGCAGTTTTAATTTCATCGTTTTGAAGTGAAAATCACGTTAAACGATTCCGTTACATTACATGCAAAGCCAATAAAAGAGAGTCAAAAAAGAACCCGATAAATTATAAAACGCATGTTCAAGTCTACCTGTTTTTCTGGTCAGCCATAGCCTTCTGTAGCGTTGCCATTTGTACTTCGACATCCTTTGTCAGCTTTGAGAAGAGCTGATCGATTTCTGTGCGAGTTATCTTTTCATTTGACTGCAACATGAACAGTTAGTCAATATTTATAGCCATGTATATTGAACAAAGATTCTAGTTTCTTCATTCATGCATGTACGAGTCATGTGTCGTAAATGGCACGTGTCCCGTGTCAGAAGTTTTCCCTCACTTCGCAGGAATTGCAATATTTCAAACCAGTACGCAATCAACATTCATAAGTAGTCCATCCATCCATCCATCCATCAGCCTTTTAACGTCCACTGCTGGACATAGGCCTCCCCAAGAGAACGCCACAACGAGCGGTCCTGTGCCGACCGCATCCAACGGCTCCCCGCAGCTTTGACCAGATCATCGGTCCATCTGGTGGGGAGCCGTCCTACGCTGCGCCGTCCGATACGTGGTCGCCACTCGAGAACCTTTCGTCCCCAACGGTTATCGGTTCGTCGAGCGATGTGGCCTGCCCATTGCCACTTCAGCATGGCAATCCGGCGGGCTATGTCGGTCACTCTCGTTCTCCTACGGATCTCCGTATTACGGATTCGATCACGTAGGGAAATACCAAGCATAGCCCGCTCCATGGCCCGCTAAGCGACTTTGAGCCTTGATATGAGGCCAACATTCAGAGACCACGTCTCTGTTCCGTATGTCATCACTGGTAACACACACTGGTCGTAGACCTTCGTTTTCAGACACTGCGGAATATTGGACGAGAAGATCTTCCTTAGCTTTCCGAACGCTGCCCAGCCGAGTTGGATGCGTCGATTGACCTCTTTCTCGAAGTTGTGCCTACCTAACTGGACTGTTTGTCCCAGGTAGACATAATGGTCGACAACTTCGAGAAGCGCACTCCCTACTAGGACCGGTGCTGAAATGACATGGACATTAAACATGACTTTCGTCTTGTCCATGTTCATTTTGAGACCCACTAGTCGGGAAACCCTGCTGAGATCATTGAGCATGGTGGATCATTGGTCGTCGGCATATCGAAGGTGAGTGATGTATTCGCCATTGATGTTGATGCCGAATAAGGCCCAGTCCAAGAGCTTGAAGACATCTTCCAATGCAGCGGTGAAGAGTTTCGGGGACATAACGTCTCCCTGTCTAACACCTCTCTGCAGTTGGATCGGTCCCGTACTCTTGTCCTGAACACGAACTGACATGGTGGCGTTTCTATACAAGCACTTCAGCACTTCGATGTACCGATTGTCAATTTGGCACCGCTGAAGGAACTGCAGCACCGCCCAAGTTTCGATCGAATCGAATAGTCCACAAACGCCAGACACAGAGGCCGATTGTATTCCTCGGTTTTCTGTATAATCTGGCGTAGCATGTGAATGTGGTCTATGGTACTATAGCCTTTTCGGAAACCGGCTTGTTCGGGAGGCTGGAAGTCGTCAAGCCTGCGCGTGAGTCGATTTGTAATGACCCTCGAAAACAACTTACAGACGTGGCTCAAGAGCGAGATGGGTCTATAGTTCTTCAAGAGGGTTCTGTCACCTTTCTTGAAGAACAGCACCACCACGCTTCTGGTTCACGACTCTGGAACGTCGCCCCCGAGAACGACGGAATTAACAGCCTCTGAAGAGCTTTTAAGACCGGCTTTCCGCCTGCTCTCAGAAGCTCTGTGGTGATTCCGTCGTCTCGAACGTCGTTTTTCGTCATCGGAAAGGCACCCTTTCCGTTCTTTAGTTGTTTGAGAGCCATTCTGATCTCGTACAGGCTGACGTCCGGGATATCTTCGGTAAAGTGCCGAGTTAGCTTGGACCTGGGGTCTTGGACCAAGCCAACAGCAGGGCTCTGGGATCTGTACAACTATCCATAGAACTGCTGGACCTCTCCCAAGATCTCATCTCGAGAAGAAATGATAGTGCCGTTGTTGGTCCTCAGTTTAGTCAACTGACTTTGGCCAACAGACAGATCTCTTGCGAACACTTTCGAGCCTTGGTTCCGCTCTATCGCCTCTTTAATACGGGTAGTATTAAATTGGCGAATATCGTGCCGTATAGCCTTGGAGATCTGTCTGTTTAACCGCCTTAGGCAGGACCAATCGGCTGAGGACTGGACTATCATTTCTTTTCTCCTCTCCATGAGTTTGAGAGTATGGTCCGAGAGTTTACGATTCCTACTGACGCGACGGGCCTTGAAGTAAGTCGACCCGACCGCGTGGACAGTTTGCACGAACCTGCTGTTCATATCGCTCGCTGATTCACACTCATCTAGACATTGGAAGCGATTTTGTAGTTCGAGCTGAAAGCTCTCGGGGTTCTGGTATTGGGCAGGTGTTGGTCGGAGCGTAGACTTCATAAAACACGACCTCTCGAGTTTTGTTCTAATATTCAAGATGCCCCTGACTAGTCGGTGATCACTCCCAGTTTTAATCCTGCTGATCACTGAGACATCATTGAATATGTGTCGTTTGTCCGACAGGATGAAGTCAATCTCGTTTTTCACTGAACCATCAGGGCTAATCCAGGTCCATTTTCGCTGGGGCTGCTTCCTGAAGAAGGAATTCATCATGAAGAGGCCTTCCTTCTCCAGAAAATCAGCCAGCATCTGGCCCCTGTGGTTCCTCTGCCCAAATCCATAGTGCCCCACCATCAGCTCATCGTCTGTCCTTTTGCCTAGTTTCGCGTTAAAGTAACCACCGTGAAATAGGTTTTAGACAAGTGGATGGCCTTCGAGATGTCCTCATATAGGGCCTCCACCTCGTCATCGGAGTGTGTTCAGGTCGGGGCGTAAACCTGTATGACCTTCAACGAATACCGTTTGGTTATTCTGTGTATAAGGTACGCTACCCTACTCGACACACTTTCAATCCTCTCCACGTTGCCTACGAGAGACCTGCGAACGATAAACCCGACACCCCCTTGGGACTGGTGGTCGCCCTCCCGGTGGAAGAGCAAGTTCCCGGACTGGAGGATTGTCGTGCCCTCACCCTCTCTTCGGACTTCTGACAATCCCATAATGTCCCAGCGGATCTTGCTCAATTCCTCTTCCAGCTCAGTGATTCTTTCGTCGGTCCGAAGTGTCCGAACGTTGTGCGTTACCAGGGCCAGAGGTCGTTGTTTATGGTAGCCTATCCGCGACCGAAGATTCTTCGCACCCCCTGCTCCGCCGTCACCGGGCCCGCTACCGTTAGGCCACGGAATAGCGGAGCTGCCGTGACTGAGGGCCGTTTTTTGTTGGGTGCTCATTTCTTTGCTCTCTTTTTTTTTTGGGGGATATTGCCGTAATCGCCAAGCTTGGCAGGCGGGTTGGCGATCGCAGTGGATGTTATTAATACTCAAGGAAGTGCTGCTGCCCACTCCCCCGATATTCCCTCAGTCGGCTCTTACGACTCCCATGGGTGGAGAGGGGTGGGACAATTCTAAAGCCGGCCCCACACGGCGGTAGTAGTACTACGTAAGTAGTAGTACTCATCAACACATTATATTAGCAATAGTTACTAGGTAGTTAAGTGTACAATAAATAGCATTACAGTTAACTATCAATGGCTAAATCATTTAAACACCCGAGGGGTGTGCGACACATTTAAGCAGTGCATACAATGCATAATATGTTGTATATAATTTTTCCTCGTTGCAAAACTATATAAAAATTCTGTGTGATGTATATTTTTAATACCCAACATAAAAAAAGGTGTTATAAATTTAACACGTCTATGTGTGTCAGTCCGTGGCGTTATAGCTTCCAAATGGCTGATCAGATTTTGATTTAGTTTATTTGTTTGAAAGGCAACTTGATAGTGAGTGTATATATTTCTTAGCTATGGTAAAAATATTGATCTGCCATATGCAGACTTTTAACATTTTTCACACAACGTCCTCTGGTTTCAAACTAAGCTTAACGCTTGTGCTATGGGTACCAGATTACGAATATAATACATATATTACTTTTTTGTAAATAAATACATACATATAATACATAGAAAACACCCAGACGCTGTACAAATATCTGTGTTCATCACACAAATAATTGTCCTGAGTGGGAATCGAACCCACGACCTTGTGCACGGAAGTCGGTTACACTACCGACTACGCCACGAGGCCCGTCTTACAGTAGTTGTATCGGTTTTGGGCTCATTGCAACGGTCCAGGGTTAATTGATGGAGTAGAGGGATGTCAGAGGGTCACTGTATAGGTTTTACAAATTTGTAATTTATTAAAGTCAAAGGGTTTTTATTTGTATTTAATTTGCATAATGAAAAAAATGCGTTTAATTTTGGGCATAAAATATAAGAGACTTATTGAAGACTGAACCACAAAAACCCTTGACCCACATCTCACGGAAAAGCTCTGGTCTTTGTAAAAATTTTGTTTATGTAACCTTACAGTTTAGAAGCGACATTACTATTTGTAAGACCTACGACCATTGTTTAGAACAACTACTGAAGATGATTAGTCACTTAAACGAACATCACACCGCGCTGTTTCAAGGTGTCGGTCAAACGGAGACAGTGGTCTCCTTCCGCTCAGGCCCGATAACAAGTGAGTACTCCCACTTTTGTACCTAACCCTATCAACAATGAGTCATAATAACTATTTCCCTTAGTCGCCTCGTACAACAGCCGCAGGACAGAAAAGGATTTTATTCTTAGCTAGGATATTTCCAATAGTCTTTTTTAAATACGCTACACCAAGTACTAACCTTAATATTACCACAAGCATTCATTATAGAATTCCTCAAGTTGTCGATATTCTTTTGCGCGCTGTCTTTTTCTTTTTTAAGCTGTGACGTCACAGTCTCCATGTCCTTAAGGTTCTGTTGTAAAGCGTTGATCTTCGCAATGCCGCGGAAACGAGGTCGATGCTTGCGCCGAACCAAATACCCACGGATTGTCTTTTGTAGGAGTATAAGACATTCACGGCGATACAGGATTTTGTTCTTTACTGTAAGGAAATTGTATTTTATTCATATTGTTTTATTTTTAAAGGGCGAATGATGAGTGCAGATACAAGTCATAGTAATTAAGTATCTTTGAGATTGGGTGTTCTAGGTTTTAATGAAAGAGGAAGTTATATAGCTAGGTCCAGTGTAGGAAGGCCTCCCACCAAGTGGACCGATGACCAGGCAATTGTTGGATGCACGTGGCTCAGGACGGTTCGTAGTGGTGTTCTCTTGGGGAGGCTTGTGCCCAGCAGTCGATGAAGAAGTTGAAGAATGAATGTATGGTGTTATTCTGCCTAATACTCCACTCACACAGAGAGAGCAGCAGCTCGTCGAGTGAAACAACATTTATAGGCAGTAGAGCAATTTGTGCGGAATAAATTTCAAATCGTTGTTTTTTTTTTGCGTATGGTGGCAGATGAGCCACTGCCCACCTGATGGTAAATGGTAACCGTCGCTCATGGTATCAACTATATCGCGAGTATTGTCAAGCCGCTGCTCACTTTTTCATTTCACAGATATGAAATGAAAGAATAAACGGCTCACTCCTGCTACAACCAAAACACACCATGAAGCACTCATGGCCGGTCACACGGGAGATGGTGGTACCAACCCGCTCACTTTGTGTTTAATGTATAGTGCTAAGCATGTCAAATGCTAAAAATATATATAAAAATATCTAATTAATCAAATTTCTAATAAAAACTCACATTTAATAATGGACAGTACAGCAAATATAGACTTCCTCCATCTAGACTTGACAAGCCATGACAGTACTGCGTCCACTATCGACTTGAGGTTCTCCGGATCTGACCGCATCATAGTGTCAAACTCCGAATATTTGCCGGGACGGAAGAACACGCGGGTCACTCCAAACTTATAATCCTTGTCGGATAGACCGAGACTGTGGACTATTGCCTGCAAAACAAACGTGATTTAACAATAACATATTGATTAAAAATCTAATTTAATTGTGAAATAAAGAAAGATGTTCAAAGATGGCATTATATCTAACAACCTCTTCGCAATTTTTTCCAAGTGAATTACCAGTTTATTATTGAGCCTCCATTGGTGTTACTCGCTAATTTATAGTCATGACTCGTTAGTTTTCTAAACGGCAATCTTTTTCAGTTTCACAAATAAATTATTGGAAAATAGATGCACTATTTTTTAGACCATAAGTCAACTTTAATCTGATTATCGGGAGTAGGTGGCATATTAGGAGAACATTTGGAACAGACAACCAGAAAGTCCAATGTTCACTATGTGAAGTTTTCTGATGTAGTTACTACATTGTTTCCATGAGATAGTGCTCAAATTAGATGAAAAAATTGGTGGTAGGCTTACAATAATTCACATAGAGCTGAAGATAGATAATAATTTTAAGAACACCATTAAAAAATGAATGCGTGTGTAGAGGTTCTAAGCGCGGTTGAAGTTAAACTTTGAATATTATGGTAGATATTACTAAAAAGTGTAATAATAAAATATTTGGAAAATCCAAACGTACACGCCTCATACATCTTCATTATTCACAATAAAATTGATTATTTGATAAGTAACTAATAATGTATTGGTCTTACTAAGTAGTTTTCAATAAATCACATAAATAGCGCTAAATTTCAAAAATTACAAATGTGGTTCTCATGTCTTATACGCCATCTAACGCTAATTTTAAGAAGTATAGTACTTATATCGGTCCTATAGAAGTAGTTCTCACTAAATAAGGTAGATAGTACTGGTTTTAGTGTACCACTGTACCATCGAATCGACCGTAAATATTCACAATTTTTTTGTTTATTTAATAACAATTAAACCACATCCAATCAGACCGTGAAAAGTGACCGGGTTTTATTCCTAATTATACTGAAGCGTAATAGAAAAAAAGACTCAATTAGTAAAGTATTTCGGTCGTTATCGTGTTAACATACATTATCCGAACATACCTACAGACACATGGACGTCCAAGACAGAATTTTTTTAAATAGTTTTTAACTAGTTTAAATAACAAAAATGGCATCAAAAATATCATGAGTGTTAAAAATAGTGTTTTTTCTTGATATGTGTGTGTATATATTATTTTACAAGTGCAATATATGATAAATAGAGACATTTTAAGTTTGAAAAATCTGTTGTTCTGCGTGAAACGACAGTAGTACCCACCTCATGAGGCGTGCAATAAATGGAATATGTAATAGGATAATATTACCAATCACTAGTAGTGATTTATCAACACACCTTCTTCTAGAAAAATTCCAATTTTGACTACAGTTGTGGGGTCAGTTGTGTTCATGGTTCAAGTCAGTTGCGCGACTAGTTCGTAGTTTAAAGCACTGAACGACGGCGCGCGATTTGCTTTAATGGCAGCCGCTATGAGTTATTAGTGCAAAAATACTGTTTTTATATAGTGTTAGTGTGTTGCAAAACAAACAACTGAAGTGATTGGTAATATGGTACTGGTAGTATAAGAGTTCAAAGTGCGAAATTCCATTTATTTTGTGATTAGGTAACCTTTTTATTAACATCTACCATAAATTTTTAAGTAAATTTTACTTTAACCGCGCGTAAAATTTACACGCACTCATTAATATTTTTTTTAATCATAGTTTCTGCAATATTGCAATTCTATAAATTGAAAAAAACATTTATGTAGGGTTAGGGAAAGCCTTATAAACGGAAAATCTACGTATAACTGTAAGTGCGCGTCCTGAGTGAAGGCGCATCACGTGCACGGAATTCGCCGTTGAGTCGCTAGGTACTCGTGCAAGCTGCGTGTACCTCACAGAAGAGCTTGGGCGTCAAGTCCCGCAGGCGAGGCGGCAGGTACTGGCGGTACATGGCGTGCAGGTCGTGGAAGGGCGCGCGCGAGGGGTAGCCGTGCTCCATGAGCTTACCTCACAGAAGAGCTTGGGCGTCAAGTCCCGCAGGCGAGGCGGCAGGTACTGGCGGTACATGGCGTGCAGGTCGTGGAAGGGCGCGCGCGAGGGGTAGCCGTGCTCCATGAGCTTACCTCACAGAAGAGCTTGGGCGTCAAGTCCCGCAGGCGAGGCGGCAGGTACTGGCGGTACATGGCGTGCAGGTCGTGGAAGGGCGCGCGCGAGGGGTAGCCGTGCTCCATGAGCTTACCTCACAGAAGAGCTTGGGCGTCAAGTCCCGCAGGCGAGGCGGCAGGTACTGGCGGTACATGGCGTGCAGGTCGTGGAAGGGCGCGCGCGAGGGGTAGCCGTGCTCCATGAGCTTACCTCACAGAAGAGCTTGGGCGTCAAGTCCCGCAGGCGAGGCGGCAGGTACTGGCGGTACATGGCGTGCAGGTCGTGGAAGGGCGCGCGCGAGGGGTAGCCGTGCTCCATGAGCTTACCTCACAGAAGAGCTTGGGCGTCAAGTCCCGCAGGCGAGGCGGCAGGTACTGGCGGTACATGGCGTGCAGGTCGTGGAAGGGCGCGCGCGAGGGGTAGCCGTGCTCCATGAGCTTACCTCACAGAAGAGCTTGGGCGTCAAGTCCCGCAGGCGAGGCGGCAGGTACTGGCGGTACATGGCGTGCAGGTCGTGGAAGGGCGCGCGCGAGGGGTAGCCGTGCTCCATGAGCTTACCTCACAGAAGAGCTTGGGCGTCAAGTCCCGCAGGCGAGGCGGCAGGTACTGGCGGTACATGGCGTGCAGGTCGTGGAAGGGCGCGCGCGAGGGGTAGCCGTGCTCCATGAGCTTACCTCACAGAAGAGCTTGGGCGTCAAGTCCCGCAGGCGAGGCGGCAGGTACTGGCGGTACATGGCGTGCAGGTCGTGGAAGGGCGCGCGCGAGGGGTAGCCGTGCTCCATGAGCTTACCTCACAGAAGAGCTTGGGCGTCAAGTCCCGCAGGCGAGGCGGCAGGTACTGGCGGTACATGGCGTGCAGGTCGTGGAAGGGCGCGCGCGAGGGGTAGCCGTGCTCCATGAGCTTACCTCACAGAAGAGCTTGGGCGTCAAGTCCCGCAGGCGAGGCGGCAGGTACTGGCGGTACATGGCGTGCAGGTCGTGGAAGGGCGCGCGCGAGGGGTAGCCGTGCTCCATGAGCTTACCTCACAGAAGAGCTTGGGCGTCAAGTCCCGCAGGCGAGGCGGCAGGTACTGGCGGTACATGGCGTGCAGGTCGTGGAAGGGCGCGCGCGAGGGGTAGCCGTGCTCCATGAGCTTACCTCACAGAAGAGCTTGGGCGTCAAGTCCCGCAGGCGAGGCGGCAGGTACTGGCGGTACATGGCGTGCAGGTCGTGGAAGGGCGCGCGCGAGGGGTAGCCGTGCTCCATGAGCTTACCTCACAGAAGAGCTTGGGCGTCAAGTCCCGCAGGCGAGGCGGCAGGTACTGGCGGTACATGGCGTGCAGGTCGTGGAAGGGCGCGCGCGAGGGGTAGCCGTGCTCCATGAGCTTACCTCACAGAAGAGCTTGGGCGTCAAGTCCCGCAGGCGAG
This sequence comes from Leucoma salicis, assembly GCA_948253155.1. Taxonomy (NCBI): domain Eukaryota; kingdom Metazoa; phylum Arthropoda; class Insecta; order Lepidoptera; family Erebidae; genus Leucoma; species Leucoma salicis. The sequence goes on from OX411811.1 coordinate 4,688,954, forward strand.
GCGGCAGGTACTGGCGGTACATGGCGTGCAGGTCGTGGAAGGGCGCGCGCGAGGGGTAGCCGTGCTCCATGAGCTTACCTCACAGAAGAGCTTGGGCGTCAAGTCCCGCAGGCGAGGCGGCAGGTACTGGCGGTACATGGCGTGCAGGTCGTGGAAGGGCGCGCGCGAGGGGTAGCCGTGCTCCATGAGCTTACCTCACAGAAGAGCTTGGGCGTCAAGTCCCGCAGGCGAGGCGGCAGGTACTGGCGGTACATGGCGTGCAGGTCGTGGAAGGGCGCGCGCGAGGGGTAGCCGTGCTCCATGAGCTTACCTCACAGAAGAGCTTGGGCGTCAAGTCCCGCAGGCGAGGCGGCAGGTACTGGCGGTACATGGCGTGCAGGTCGTGGAAGGGCGCGCGCGAGGGGTAGCCGTGCTCCATGAGCTTACCTCACAGAAGAGCTTGGGCGTCAAGTCCCGCAGGCGAGGCGGCAGGTACTGGCGGTACATGGCGTGCAGGTCGTGGAAGGGCGCGCGCGAGGGGTAGCCGTGCTCCATGAGCTTACCTCACAGAAGAGCTTGGGCGTCAAGTCCCGCAGGCGAGGCGGCAGGTACTGGCGGTACATGGCGTGCAGGTCGTGGAAGGGCGCGCGCGAGGGGTAGCCGTGCTCCATGAGCTTACCTCACAGAAGAGCTTGGGCGTCAAGTCCCGCAGGCGAGGCGGCAGGTACTGGCGGTACATGGCGTGCAGGTCGTGGAAGGGCGCGCGCGAGGGGTAGCCGTGCTCCATGAGCTTACCTCACAGAAGAGCTTGGGCGTCAAGTCCCGCAGGCGAGGCGGCAGGTACTGGCGGTACATGGCGTGCAGGTCGTGGAAGGGCGCGCGCGAGGGGTAGCCGTGCTCCATGAGCTTACCTCACAGAAGAGCTTGGGCGTCAAGTCCCGCAGGCGAGGCGGCAGGTACTGGCGGTACATGGCGTGCAGGTCGTGGAAGGGCGCGCGCGAGGGGTAGCCGTGCTCCATGAGCTTACCTCACAGAAGAGCTTGGGCGTCAAGTCCCGCAGGCGAGGCGGCAGGTACTGGCGGTACATGGCGTGCAGGTCGTGGAAGGGCGCGCGCGAGGGGTAGCCGTGCTCCATGAGCTTACCTCACAGAAGAGCTTGGGCGTCAAGTCCCGCAGGCGAGGCGGCAGGTACTGGCGGTACATGGCGTGCAGGTCGTGGAAGGGCGCGCGCGAGGGGTAGCCGTGCTCCATGAGCTTACCTCACAGAAGAGCTTGGGCGTCAAGTCCCGCAGGCGAGGCGGCAGGTACTGGCGGTACATGGCGTGCAGGTCGTGGAAGGGCGCGCGCGAGGGGTAGCCGTGCTCCATGAGCTTACCTCACAGAAGAGCTTGGGCGTCAAGTCCCGCAGGCGAGGCGGCAGGTACTGGCGGTACATGGCGTGCAGGTCGTGGAAGGGCGCGCGCGAGGGGTAGCCGTGCTCCATGAGCTTACCTCACAGAAGAGCTTGGGCGTCAAGTCCCGCAGGCGAGGCGGCAGGTACTGGCGGTACATGGCGTGCAGGTCGTGGAAGGGCGCGCGCGAGGGGTAGCCGTGCTCCATGAGCTTACCTCACAGAAGAGCTTGGGCGTCAAGTCCCGCAGGCGAGGCGGCAGGTACTGGCGGTACATGGCGTGCAGGTCGTGGAAGGGCGCGCGCGAGGGGTAGCCGTGCTCCATGAGCTTACCTCACAGAAGAGCTTGGGCGTCAAGTCCCGCAGGCGAGGCGGCAGGTACTGGCGGTACATGGCGTGCAGGTCGTGGAAGGGCGCGCGCGAGGGGTAGCCGTGCTCCATGAGCTTACCTCACAGAAGAGCTTGGGCGTCAAGTCCCGCAGGCGAGGCGGCAGGTACTGGCGGTACATGGCGTGCAGGTCGTGGAAGGGCGCGCGCGAGGGGTAGCCGTGCTCCATGAGCTTACCTCACAGAAGAGCTTGGGCGTCAAGTCCCGCAGGCGAGGCGGCAGGTACTGGCGGTACATGGCGTGCAGGTCGTGGAAGGGCGCGCGCGAGGGGTAGCCGTGCTCCATGAGCTTACCTCACAGAAGAGCTTGGGCGTCAAGTCCCGCAGGCGAGGCGGCAGGTACTGGCGGTACATGGCGTGCAGGTCGTGGAAGGGCGCGCGCGAGGGGTAGCCGTGCTCCATGAGCTCCAGCACGGCCGCCGTGCCGCTGCACTGCAGCTGCGTCAGCACCAGCGCGCCCTCCGACGTGCGGCTCGACATGCGCGAGTTGGGCTTCACGCACCGCACGAAGTTTGTGCCCTGCTCGATACCGACGTTTTATAAATAACATAACATTGGAAACCTGTCAACGGTTCAGAGGTGGACAGCAGTAAAACCTTTGAAAGAGTAAACTAAGGTTTTATTAAGCAAACACTTTACAACAATATTCTATTTAATTTTCCCGCCAACTAAATCCTGTAGATGTATATATGTGTTACTTATTAATCGATTCATTTTAAAGAGTTTTAAATCATAACAGCGCTAAAGAATTTTAACTTGTTATGCGTTTTACAAATACAATTAACGTACATAATAAACCACCACCACCAGTCAAGTGCCATACACCCTTACAGGATGCAGGAGTATACAAGCTGGATTGTGATTGTGGTCTCTCCTACATTGGGCAAACAAAGAGATCCATAATAACTCGGATAAAAGAACACATAGCTGATGTGAAGCACCGTCGCTATACAAAGTCTGCAATTTGTGAGCACACACAGGACCACACCCGCCATTACATCAGGTTTGACAAATCTCAAATCCTCGCAAAAGAACATCGATATCGCCCTAGAATGATACGTGAGGCTATTGAAATTAAGAAACATCCCAATTTCAATAGAGAAGACGGCTGGGTCTTACCATCAATCTGGAATCCTGTGAAAGGCCTCACCAAACAGAATACAAGAAGGCACACCACAAGATTGCAAGACACAGTTAGCGCTTGTTGTGTAGATAAAACCCACAATAGTGATTAGTTTTTGCCTTTTAAAAATTTTTAAACTTTATTAGCTCTCAGTAATTCCGTACAAAATTTAATAATCAATAACAGTTGTTGCCTACTGACTTATCTGGCCGGATCTTTCTCAGTCAGGCCGCGTTCCGATCCGGTGGTAGCTTCTTAGTCTTAGCTTTTGGCAAAATCAATATATTTAATAATATAAACTAATAACCAAGATTGTCTTCTTACTGGTAGTAATTGGTAGTTTGTGGTGAAATTTTCGAGCACTAAATAAAAACAAAATTTTACAGTTTAAAGAGGAGTATTATACTCATTTTAATATACTAACTTAAAGTCTCATACATTGTAAGCATAAAAAAATTGAATTGGTGGAGCACCCCTAGATCAAAATCCATCTAACGGTTAAATGTATTTTACAGCGTAATAGAGCAAATTTTTCACTAATTTAGTTTGCCTTTTCACCACTACGGCGTTACAAGCAAAACACTTTGTTCCAGAACTTCCATATGCATGCATGTATGGCTGAACCACATTGTTTATCTATATTTCAGTACGACCACTGACGGGTACCTTGGTGCTTGGGATAAGGGTGAATATTCAATAGTGCGAAATTGTCAAGTTCCATTGAATAAAAAATTTAAATTTAAGTTTAGACTTTATTTAATGTACACATATCATGTATACACAAGTACTTTAACTAGCGCTTTATTTATTTGTTGATATTTTTAAGAGTATCACTTAATTTTTCAATAAAAATAGCACCAAAATTCATTACAGGCACCGGTTCCATTTCAAGATTTCACATATATAATAGTTTAACAGTATATCAAGAGCAAAGAACGTAAGTTTCGAGACTTGTGTCATATAATTTAATAATCATTCAATACTTCGTAATAATCAAAAACGCAGCTTAGCAAATACATTTTGAACAAATAAGTTTTAAAGTTTTGTCACGGTACAAAATTCATCACCAGAACCGTTTAAAGATTTAAATATTACGAGACAAAAACCTTTTGATTCTGCCTCCAAATAGCGTGCTGGCGCGTCCCCGCTCCTCAGTCGACCGGCAAGCTTAACAACGAGAAGACGTGCTCAAGATTTCAGGCTAAAAATCACGGTAAGTTTTTTGTTGATAGGGTTTGGTCCAGTTTGTATTTCATTACAAGTCCGCTTATATCTTGACACTTTGAGTTTAAAAGTATTAATTTGTTAGAACAATTAATTAAGTTCGTTGTTCGCTTACATTTTATATGCATAAACATAGCTTATACTACCTATAAATAAGTATAATAGCCTAAAAGTGCTTATTTGTCATAACCGTGCCCTTCATTACCGTGGTTTACCGTAACCTTTTTGATGTCACGGTAATGAAAGAAAAATTACGGTAATGACTAAACATCTATTAGAGTTTATACTGCAATAATATTTCATATATAAATGAATCCATCCCTATTAGCACAATTTCCGCCACGCAGTTCTAACGTCATCCATGCGTTTCTAATTTCTGTATAAACAGGGTATCTAAAATGATAATAGATAATAATGAAAAATAAAAGAATCTATAATATGAAGAAAAAGACAATAATAAAAAAAAACTAGACGTCGCGGGACGTCTACCAGATGTGAAAACATCGAAATTATTTTGTAGAAATAAAATGATCATAACTTGACAAAGTACTCCCCAAGACGAATCAATCGAGTATAAACTCGATAGGGTTGCGTCGTTTCATTACAGAGTTACTGTGACCACCTTCCAGCTCGATCGTCAGACCTTGGATAGGCAGGATTAAAACTGGGAGTGATCACCGCTTAGTTAAGAGGCATATTGAATCTAAATATGAAAGTCGAGAGGTCACGCTTGCTCCGACCAACACCTGCTCAATACCAGAACCCCGAAAACTTTCAGCTCAAACTACAAAATCGCTTTCAATGCCTAGACGAGTGCGATTCAGTGAACGATATGAACAACAGGTTCGTGGAAACTGTCCAAGCGGTTGGGTCGACCTTTTTTAAGACCAGTCGCGTCAATAGGACTCAAAAGCTTTCGGACCAAACTCTTAAGCTCATGGCGAGACGGACAGAAATGATGGTGCAGTCTTCGGCTGATTGGTCTAATCAGAGGCGACTAAACAGGCAGATCTCCAAGTCTATGCGACGAGACATTCGCCGATTTAACACCTTGCGTATTAAAGAGGCGATAGAGCGGAACCAATGTTCCAAAGTGTTCGCAAGAGATCTGTCTGTTGGAAAAAGCCAGCTGACCAAGTTGAAGACCAATGATGGCACTGTTGTTTCTTCCAAAGACGAGATATTAAGAGAGGTCCACGAGTTCTATGGATAGTTATACAGATCCCAGAACCCTGTTATCAGCTTGGTCCATGAGCCCAGATCCAAGCTAACTCAGCACTATACCGAAGATATCCTGGATGTCAGCCAGTAAGAGATCAGAATGGCTCTCAAACAACTAAAGGACGGAAAGGCACCGGGACACGACGTAATTACTATAGAGCTTCTGAGGGCAGGCGGAAAGCCGGTCCTCAAAGCCCTCCAGAGGCTTTTCAATTCCGTCGTTCTCGGGGGCGACGTTCCAGAGTCGTGGACCAGGAGCGTGGTGGTGCTGTTCTTCAAGAAAGATGACAGAACCCTCTTGAAGAATTACAGACCCATCTCGCTCTTGAGCCATGTCTATAAGTTGTTCTCGAGGGTCATTACAAATCGACTCACGCGCAGGCTCGACGACTTCCAACCTCCCGAACAAGCCGGTTTCCGAAAAGGCTATAGTATCGTAGACCACATACATACGCTGCGCCAGATTATACAGAAGACCGAGGAGTATAATCGGCCTCTGTGTCTAGCGTTTGTGGGCTATGAGAAAACCTTCGATTCGATCGAAACTTGGGCGGTGCTGCAGTCCCTTCAGCGGTGCCAAATTTACTATCGGTACATCGAAGTGTTGAAGTGTTTGTATAGAAACGCCACTATGTCTGTCCGAGTTCAGGACAAGAGCACAAAACCGATCCAACTGCAGAAAGACACCGTACAGACAACCGTTGGGGAAGAAAGGTTCTCGAGTGGCGACCGTGTAACGGACGGCGCAGTGTAGGACGGCCTCCCACCAGGTGGACCGATGACCTGGTCAAAGTCACAGGCAGTCGTTGGATGCAGGCGGCACAGGACCGTTCGTTGTGGCGTTCTCTTGGGGAGGCCTATGTCCAGCAGTGGACGATGAAAGGCTGATGGATGGATGGATGGATGGATGGATGGATGGATGGATGGATGGATGGATGGATGGATGGATGGATGGATGGATGGATGGATGGATGGATGGATGGATGGATGGATGGATGGATGTTCAAATCATAAAGTAATAGTCAAAGCATAAATAAAGTAGACAGCAAATCTCTAAGTGGTAGAATGAGCCGGCTCGATCGGGTACCACCCTCTCACAAAAGATATGCGTGAAACAACGATAGGTACTCCTACCGTTGTGATTCGTGTGGTGAGTGAGGGCGCCGGAGACCCATGCCCCCTTCCTATCCTCTCCTTATTATCCTTTCTATCCTCTCCTTAGTATCCTACGTATTCTCTAATTAATATCTTTCCGATCCACCTCCTATCCCTTTTCTTGATATGGCGAAGCAGATCATATGCAGAATACAGTGCGCTGACGACGTATTCATGTACGTAGACAAATTCAACATCATATTAGATATGAAATGGTATATTATATGTATACCTTCTTTTATACTGTCCAAATTCAAAGATCATTTTGACAGTATTAAAACAAGCCCTTAGCAAATAGACTGCTATTATAAAGCCTTCTATAACAAGACCGTGTGGCCTAATGGATAAGGCGTCGGACTTCGGATCCGAAGATTGCAGGTTCGAGTCCTGTCACGGTCGGTCTTTACTTTTTGGAAATCTTTAATTTTCAAGTAATCTTTAATTCTTGTAGTCTATAATTTATGATACTTTTAACCAAAATTAAGCATACCAGACGCTTTTTTTTCTAGATAACAATAATGTTGAATGTGAATTGCATTACATCATAAATGTCTTTTTTAATTGCATTTATGGTAGCAGACCAGTGTGATGGTAATAGGCTCAGTAATACTAAAAATACTGCTAGGCTAAGTACTTAAATGCTGAGCATCGTAATTTATTAGATGGGAACTGAATGAGAGAACGGATCTAACCTAACCAAAATACACGAAGGTTGCAGACAGGCCTGATAACTAGAAATACTCCTACTTAGTATCCAACACTACGACCAGTAAGTAAATGCAGCTGTAACAACTGCTTACTTCCCTAAGTCGTCTCGTACAACATTGCGTAGCGGAAAATAATATTATGTTAATAATAATAGTATGTATTCTTAGTCCGTCACGAATAAATAGTATTCATTATATCTATAAAGTTTTACCTATTATAGTGATATGGAGGATAGAGAAAGAAGGAGAGGAATGATAATTTTGTATTTCACATTTTCACACTATTAGTTCCAGTAAATAACCGAACATGTCAAGTGCTCAAATTATGTATCAAAATAACAATATTTTATTACTTACATTCTCTTTTAGCTTGTCCATCAGCTGCGACAGCTGACTTTGGAACTTAGCGCCCACAGATATAAAGTTGAGTTTGCCTTTAGCATTGTTGTTATCCGTAGTCTCGAATAGCTGTTGTACTAATGCGCTTCGTGACTCCTGCACTAGGAACTCTAGGGAGGCGTGAAGAGCGTCGTTGTTCTTTTCTATGAATTGATTCTGAAAAACAAAACACTATGTTTAGCAGCCTTTCACTGGCTTTATAGTCGGGCACAAGTCTCCCTAACAAAAGAAAAGGAAACAACAGTTATACGCAAACTATCGATAGCAAAGATTTTTTTGTTAAGGCGAGAAAAACATTATCTATCCGCCCATCCCGTCGCTCGGAGCAGCGAATAGGGTTGTGTACAGCCTTCACCCTCTAAATAAACCCACCGTATACCGTCTCTCCACCTGTACTAGCGGACCACTGGAACTGTGTAACATTATTTCAGTTGTGTCTATAACATAGTCTAAAGCCGAACTGCTTATGGTGGCAGACTATCCACGGCCTACATGATGGCAAGTACACTCAGAGTACTGTCAAGCTGTTGACCACCATTTCATTTTGCAGTTGTTAAATTAAAGAATAAACGGCTTTTTCTCACCACAATCAAAACACACTGAGGTGCTTTATGAATCGGTGACACAGGAGACGGGAATGACTCATTCAGCCCCGGTAACGGGTACTCCCACTTGGTACGCAACCCTACCCTTATCTATTACAAAGACAATATTTTGATGACTTATTTAGGCCTGAACAACACTAGATTTACCAGAACACAAAGTGCGAATAATTTATGCTTAAATTATAAATAAAAATATCAAAACACTAGATTTAGATTCGATCCTAGTATCAAATGTGTCAATGGTAAAAATGTAATTACAATCGTGAAGAAAATATAACATTATATAATTTATAATATGTACAGTTCTTATGCTGTAGAAGTAAAACATCTTTTAGATTTTATAGATATACGAACTACGAGTATCAAGAGACGAAGATAAACAGAAAATACTATATTTGTGTTCTATCTCATTCTCTCGTAGATTAATTTCTGTAGATGTACATACATATTTGTCTTTTTAGTGTCGCTTTTTCGTTTCATTTTTTTTTTATTATATTTATATCTTGCAATCAGAATAAAACTATTAGCAGATTATTTAAGCGTGATCTGTAACAGGTAAGGTTCATTCTTCCAATGAAGAATCTGCCTTTAATTCATATCCGATTATAAGTTTATTTAGCTAGGTCCCATATGTGAGTGCCCTTGAGCCTTCTGATGCCTGATGGTTGACTTAGTCCACTGGCTAGAGTGTTCTCATGGGTGTTTATGCGGTCTTGATGTAATTTTATTCTGTGTTGTATTTCTTCCTTTACTGTAGTGATATTTAAATGCTCATATAGTTCTGATGTCTTAATGAACCATGGAGCATTGGATATGGTTCTAAGCACTTTGCTTTGAAACCTTTGTAGTATTTCCACATTTGAGTTTTTAGCTGATCCTCAAAGTTCGATGCCATATGTCCAGATAGGCCTTAACACTGTTTTATATATAAGTAATTTGTTTTCTAGGGTCACATTGGGTGATCTTCCTACAAGCCAGTCAAGCTTTTTAAGCAGTGTGTTGAGCTCGTCTCGCTTTTTCAGGATATGATGCCTCCAGGTTTGTTTCCTATCGAGATGCAAACCAAGATTCTTAGCTGATCGTCTTTGAGGAAGTGTGTCTGTGCCAAGTTTAACTGGTGAGCAACTTTCTTTCCTTAGTGTGAAGGTTACATGGGTGGATTTACTGGAATTTGCACGTATGCATCATTCTCTCATCCGCTTCTCTACTTTATCCAGGTAACATTGTAGAACCATAGAAGCCGCCCTGTGATCTTTATTACTGCAAAGAGCAGCAGTCATCAGCAAAAGTTGCGGTGAGGACCCCTTGTGTTGTTGGTATATCAGCTGTGTACAGGAGGTATAAAGCAGGTTTTTCGTTTCATAGTTTCAAATTACTTCTAAAACTATATTCTCACCGTATTATAGCACACAGCACCCGCGAAGTGCCTTAGCAGAAAACCTTCGTCATCGCGCAGAGTGCGATGCGCCTTCAGCCTTGATGTACGCGGCACTTGTAATCTGCAAACGACACAAAATATTACTTAATTGTACTTAACTTCTTTTTTAAGAAGGATATTATTTTGATATACAACGCCTCTTACAATACCCGTGGGAAAGAATGGGGTGATGACACTTATATTCTTTGTCACCACACGGACAATAATTGTAAATTAATAATAAAAACGTATTAGACGGTGCATTGTAGAACGGTCTTCTACTAGGTAAACAAATGATCTAGTCAAGGCTGTAGAGCGTCGTTGGATGCAGACGCCAAATTACATTTATAATTCCTCGACAATTCGGGAATCATCAACAATTTAATCACACTACATTATGCTAACTAATTATATCGATATTTCTAAATTATGCACATAAAAAACTAACAAGGCGAGAGTTGTGTAGATAATGTTATGAATATCTACCTATTGTTATTAACACCAAGTTGCTTGTGAACGGAATGGGTGAAGTGTCCGAATTCTGGCTTAGGTAGTTTTGATTCTTCGTCCAACAAATGGAATATGCCATGGTTCTTGCTCTCAATCAGATCTAAAATGTAAAATAATATAGACGCAGTTAATTTTACAGTATCACAAGATAATTAGTAGATGCAGAGACATGGATGCGATATATTTAATATGGTGAGAGGTGTTACACTTTTTCAGTGAGAATGTCCATTGAAGTTCCTAAGTATTACTTAAATAAGACCTCCCTCAATCCCAGAGACGAGCCGTAAACTGCGGTTGAGCAGATTTACCCGCCCTTTAATTATCTAATAAACTTCTATCTGTTACCATCGATATTACTGATAGTAAAACAAATAAGTGCAGTGTGACCATTTCTTCTTTATTTAATAATTTTATTTTGGAAGGCAGTGCGATCTTCCGTTTCCAGATGTTAAAACAAAGTTGTAGTACAACAATAATGGAAATAAAATTGGCAATACATTCCGCAAGAACTCTCGAAAAGTATATGAGTTGCGCGGTGTTTTTATTTTAGACTAGCTGCTCCGACAGACGTTGTTCTGTCTTAGCTATGAATATTCAATTACTTGCAAACTGTCAAACGTTCGAAGTTAAGATTGTTGTGATTGTTATTGAAATTTTTCAATTTTCTGCAGTTTTATTATTTTTTCTTTCGTAAGAACCTTCTCCTGACAATAATAAACACATCAAAAAAAATATTTAGCGAAATTGTTCCATCCGTTCACGCGTGATGCGATGGCCACGGGAAATAAAGATTCATTTTTATGTATATTTATAGAACAATAGCGGCGAATTGAAAATAGGTTGAACTAGTCAAATTAACTAGTGCAAGATTAGTCGTTAAGTATGTCCACGCCAAACAACATTGACAAAGAATCTAAACTGGTGTGAACTATTTTTTTTTAATATTTGAATATCAGCGAGTACGAAGGATAAATACAAACCTATACAGTCTTGGTTATCAACGAATCTGATCTCAGGAACATTGAGCCCCTCGCGCTTGTAAAGTTCCTGCTCATTCTTGAGGATACGCTCGTTGAAGAACTGCTGCAGTTTCTCGTTGCAATAGTTGATGCAGAACTGTTCGAAGCTATTCATTTGGAAGTACTCTGGAAACACAAAATTAGCACTTTATATTCTGTTAAATTGTAACAGAATTACAACTTCTACAGTTTGAATAAACCAAAATCTATGGAACTTGTTTAATTGAAGATATTTTAGAATGCGTTCATTAATGTTGATAAACATTGATGAAAACTCTGTAGTTAAAATGCAGGGGATTGTTCGAAACTGTTCATCAAGTTACCATCTAAACATAGCATCACGCCTGTATTCTCCGAAGGGTTAGACAGAGGTGTATTACACACCCACGACTCGCCAGCTATGTTTAAGTCCCACGTAATAGGTGGCGAGCCTATTGACGTCTACCGGGCACATTTCCAAACTCCGGGCTGCTACTGAGACTTTTTCTTATTTTTTTTTACGAAAAATCTCAATAACACTGGCCGACCCGGGGGTCGAACCCGAGGCCTCATGATCAGCAGTCGCTTACACTACCGCTGCACCACAGAGGCAGTTAACGAGCATATCCACACAATGCAGTGTTTGGCTATTTTCGGTAATGCTCGGTTTTCACTAGGCGCATCACTTAAAAGGGCCTATCAAACAAATGATTTGTCAAATTTATTAGATAGTCTGCGGCTTTGTTCAACGTGTTTTTCAAACAAATTACGTGTTTGACGTGAAATTTTGATTGAAAGCGTTATTTGGCGTTATAGAAGCGCGTTAAACAAACATGTTTAAACGTTCTATTGTTCGATAAAAACGAGAAATTTGTCAAAAGCATTGGTCAAACAAATTTGATCGTCTACAAGGTGCTTAACATTATTTCTGGGTTCTTTTATTGTTATGCTTCTAGATTCGTGGCGTGATTTGATCTTTACTCGAGAATCGGATTATCAGAATTGCAAAACGAATTATTCAAGTTTAAACGAAGTTAGCTAGCTTGAACAAAGCTAGTATTATATTAGTATAGATAGATAATACAGACCAAAACCAGCGATATCCAACACGCCGATGTAGTAGGCAGACGCCTGGAAGGGGATACTCGTGTTGATGCGGTGCACGATGTAGTCGAACAGGCGGCTGTACACTGCCTTGGCGAGCGCGTCCCGGGCGTTACTCGCCTCGTACGTCTTTAACGGCACCCTGCATTCAGATTGATGGATAACTATATTTACATAAGTTTATGGCCAACTCTAGAACTGGACTTTGCGTGACAAATAAATAGTCCACCACGCTGGTCCAATGGGAGCTAAAACTAATAAAGAATTGACACAATATCTTTAATCGTGATGCTATTATGGTGGGCCAGCTTGACCGAGGCAGCACCACTGTCTCACAGAATATAGGCGAATAGTAATGGTAAGTATTTCTACTTCTTTTAGCGTGGTAAACAAGCATATACTGGTAAACCTATAGACGCTAGCCAGAAACATATTTCGCACGTCGCTAAATCCGAATGAAAGGTATAGGAGGGGGAAAGCGGGGATAATAATGAGGGGGTTTAGACCTCGGGCTCTCTCACTAACCGTACGAAACACAACAGTACCTGCCGTTGTTTCACGTTCTGTAGAGTTGGGGTCTGGTATTTTCCTGGTCAAAGCAGTCTATTCATGCTGGGAAAAGCTACGCTCGACCACTAATACTACTGTTTGTTCAGTGAGACCACTGGAGACCCCGATCGCCGCCTTCTCTACAATCCTTCATCTTTACCTCAAATCTTTTTCTCTAACCCGAAGTGTTGGCACACCCGCTTGACCTCTGAAGCAAACAGTCTGCTAATACAGGCGCAGATAGCACACGCCAGATTATTTTAGTGGGTGAGGGCCCCACACTACCCTTCCATTAAAAGATAGGTTGTATGGTTAGATACCTCTGGTATTATTAGCGTCTCTAGTCTGTGGTAACCGCTTACCATCAGGAGACACGTATGCTTGTTCACCACCTTTGTAGAATAACGAAGCTCAAAACGATATATGTACTTACATAATAGCAGTCCCCTTTATTCCTCCACGGGAACTCTGCATAAGTCGTGACACTAGTGCCATACGGAGCTCTCCAGGGTCTACTCCCAGCAGTTTAGCGGCGGTGGCAAGAGCTGGTTCTGAGCTGGGAGTTACACGACACCCACCACGAGGACCTGTGTCTTCCTCAAAGTCTACGTTGCCCAGGTGCAGGACAGCAGCTACCACAGAGTAGACTGACTTCTTCTCGTCTTCTGTCAAACCTACTCGAGACAAGGCCTGAAACACATCACTTATATTATCTCACTATACATGATACACTGGGATCTATTTTTCGTAAATACCTATATAAAAATACAGGGGTGGAAACTGGTACCATGCCTAAAAATACTGACTTTATTGACCATACTACTCTAAAATACTGACCATTAACTGACCAAATCTCTGGAATACTGATCCTTAGTCGGTCAACTAAATACAAGTGTTAGTTGCTGTTTCTTAAGAACCTATGTTAACAATATAAATCGCGTTTGTTCTCCACTATCCCCATAACTAAACTGCACTGCCGATTATTATTGCTAATTAATTTAATTAAAGGCTTAAAAAAGATATTGGGACATTAAGGGACTCCACTTCGAAACCAGCTAGGGCAGCAACCAGCAGCTAGCCGTGTGGGGCCGGCTTTAGAATTGTCCCACCCCTCTCAACTCATGGGAGTCGTAAGAGCCGACTGAGGGAATTCCGGGCAAGTGGGCAGCAACACTCCTTCGAGTATTAACAACATCCACTGCGATCGCCAATCCACCTGCCAAGCGTGGCGATTACGGCATTATCACCCATGACGGGACCACTCATTGTGGCGTTTTCTTGGGGAGGCCTATGTCCATCAGTGGACGTTGAAAGGCTGATGGACTATGTCGAGAGACGTTTTCAGCAGCATGGCTGCAAAATTGTTCAAAGTCAACAGAAAGAGTAACTTACATGGTGTAATCTTTCGAAATCTTCGACATCATCAAGAATAGGATCCCTCAGGCCACCTTTGGCTTGTTGTTGCTTGCTCTTACGATTCGGTTGGATTTTCTTCTCAGATTGGGCCGTCGTGAAGTATTGCGTACAACCGTTCTTCAAATACTGTGAACGAATTAACGACATTTTAGTTAAGATACATTGTTCACTTAATGAGTTGTTTTTGAAATTAGAATATCTAATGATCTTGTTTATGATGTAGGATGAATTGTTTACACTTTTTTATGATTATTATTATATATTTAATGATACATGAGATTGTTTGAGACAGTATTATAGCAGAAACTAAATTTGCATTAACACTAAACATAATCTACATAATATTACTTTATTAGGTTTTAGATTTCAAGGAACACTCCACAGTAGGGAACGAGGACCTGTCTCACGCGAATCGGAATATTCGAACCCATAACACTCGGCACTGGAGAGAAGACACTTCTGTACTAAAATTACACTGACAGATAGTTCTCAATTGCCACAGCACCCGAAAGGAACCATATTTTGTTCGTTTTAAGTAGCTGTAGCCACCCAGGCCACTTATTTGGCTGTTGTTGGCAAGTTAACCATTGGACGATCGTTACCACTTACCATGAAATGGGCTAATGAATAAACGCTGATCGCCTTCGTTTATTATGTGATTTTAATTGTAAAGTTTTATAAAAGTGTTAAGTGAACTCACCAAATAGTCATCGGGTTTCGTGATATTCAAAGCCGATCTCAACTCTTGCGGCGCTCCAGCACATAGTAAATAAAACACGTGGTAGTTCCTTTCCTCGGCGCTCTGAGTGCATATTCTAGATTTTTCTAGAAGATAATGCGAGATGTGACCGCCAACAACTTGGTATTTGTTGTTGAAATGCACCTCCATGAACTTGCCAAAACGGGAGCTGTTGTTGTTTCGTGTTGTTTTAGCGTTACCGAATGCTTCCAAGATAGGGTTAGCTGTGGAAGTTAACATAAATTCATGTGATAAACTGCAAAAACAGTGGTATCGAGTTCAATCCGCAGTCAATTTCAGACTACGCACGCCTTGTCTGTTCTAAATTTTTCGAATTCATGTTTGTATTTGATTGAAAATCATCACTGCTCGGCGAAGAAAAACATCGTGAGGATTTGTGAATTTCGCCAACCTGCTCTGGCCAGTGTGTTGCGAATTGCGCCCTGAATCCCAATAATGGGACAATAATGAGTAAAAAAAATAAGTAGTCTATGTTCATAGAGTAAAGGATTATGAGTGAGATAGCCTCATTCAAACGATAACAATAAAACTGCGTGTACGTTGCTCGCCATTCGGTCGCCTACTTGCTGTATGGGTTATTGCTAACAGTATAACTATCTTGTTTATTGCACATTAAAAGTAAGAAAAGATATTCAAGTCGTTAAAAAAATTGTAACCTCGTTAAATATAATATCACAAATTTATGGTCAATAAACAATGTTTGTAACAATTGTTGAAGGACGGAGAAAGGATGTCTTACAAGATATTATGTAAATCGTTATATAAATGGCAATGTAACCAGTTTTATAGTTCTTTTATTTACATATTGCAAATTTTATAAACTTTGATTTGCTAATATCGTCGTCTCGTGTATTTCTGTGGGTTAACAAAAAAATAATTTATGGTTATAAATTAACTAAATCTATAATAATTGTAAAGAGCATCAATTCTTGGGATTGCGTAAACTTCTTAAACGCTCTTTAATATAGGTACATAATAAATTATATTATGCAAGTATAGTATAGTAATTACCAATTAAAGTACCTAACTTGTGCTTGAGACAAAACGTAAACAAAAAACCAATGTTTTTCATAGAATCCATGGTCATTCATATTTTAAAACACGAAATCATCAACTGCCTCGGTGGTGCAGCGGTAGTGTGTGCGACTGCTGATCATGAGGTCTCGGGTTCGATCCCCGCGTCGGGTAATATTGCACGTAATAGGGGATGAGACTGTTGCTGTCTATCGGGCACATTGTTCAATCTCCGGGCTACTACTGAGAATTTTTTCTTTTTACGAAAAAGCTCAATCAAGCCCGAGACCTCAGCCGTCGCTCATAATACCGATGCACCACCGAGGAAGTTGTTGTTCTATATACCTACATATTTATAGATATATCGTGGCCACATCTTAGAATTGGTCACTTCATGTTGTGGTCGACCATTTCATGAAATGGTCAGTTTTTGTATGCGTTAGTTAAGTAGCCAATTTTATAATCTGGCAATGACATATACATGGTCATTATAGCGAATACATACCATCCAGAATCTTTTGTTCGACGGGTCCAGCAGCTTTCGCCCAGAGCTCACAAAGATACTTTAATATATATTTAGTGGACTCTGTTTTGCCAGCACCGGATTCTCCGGACACTATGATGGATTGAGATTGCTTGAGGGATTTCATGTCTCGGAAGGCTTTGTCCGCTGAAAAGCGAAGAGTTCGTTATTGTCTAGGATTCTCTTTGCATATAATATATTTGCTGAAGGTAGTGGCTTGATTTTGTCTTAGTATTATCAAGTCCATGAATATTTTATTTACCAAAAGGTGGAAAGTGGCTAACATGTCATCGTTAGCAAAAAATAAACTTAATCTCCGCATAGCCTACTCTACTTAAAGTCTTTTTATTTGATCTATATTGGATTGCCCATTTGGATTAATTTTGCTCAGAAAGAGTATTTTTTATGGTGACGGACTAAGAATACAAGTGTCACCACCCCATTATTTCCCATATTTCGTATGAGGCGACTAAGGGAAGTAAGCAATTATCATCCATTACATGACTGGTGGTAGGGCTGGGTACCAAGTGGGAGTACTCACTTGGTATCGGGCCCGAGCGGCTTGGTACCACTATCTCCCGTGTGACCGGCCATGAAGCCCATCGTTGCGTTTTGGCTTTAGTAGCAGGAGATAGCCGTTTATTCTTTCATTTCATATTGGTGAAATGAAACGGTGAGCAGCGGCTTGACAATACTCTCGGTATAGTTGAGTCCATGAGCGACGGTTACCATTTACCAGTAGATGGACCGTGGCTCGTCTGCCACTAAATGCAATAAAAAAAAATTATGACTTCTACACTAGTGGTAGAGCCTTGTTTATGAATTAATTTTAACTACCATCCCCTCCCAACAACAGACCTCTCCTCCATCATCTTCTCCTTATTATCCTTCCCATTCTCTTTTTATTATGCCCACTATCCATTTTCTATCCATTTCCTTGGAGTTGGCAATATATATTTCCTTTGCTACCCCTTTTTATGGCTTAAAATATAACAACTTTTTATCTTTCTTCTTTCATTCACAGCTATATATTCCGCTGTTGGACACAAGCTTCCTACTTTGTTGGGAGGATTGGAAGAGATTTTGTAAAGTGTTTTCTTTCTTAAGTAGTCATATTTCTTTCGTACTTAGTCGATTCTCACGACACCCATAAAAAGGATTCGACTAGTGACCTTTTAAGTACATATTCTTTTTTATCAACTAATAATGTTCTGAACGTACCGATTGCAAAAACATGTGGTGGTAACTCTCCCAAGGACTTGCCCTGGTATTTTTTGATGGTGTTCGATGAGTACATGTCTGGTATGTCTTCGTAAGGGTTCACGGCTAGCAGGATGTTCGCCACATATGTCTGAAAAGGATAATAAAGGAAAAGTTAGTATTGTACAAATTGTTGGACTAATTTCCTGCAGCGCCGAATGTTGGTGATCGATTTCCAGTTAGGGCAAATGTTTGCTAATAATAATTATCTAACAATTTAATTTAATTTAATTCTATTTTTGAAAAGTCTCCTATAGCTCAGGGTTTAGTTTGAAAGCTCATTATTCTCCCGAAAAACAATCAAAAAAGGCTACTTCGAATGCCAAAACACTCCGATCGGACGGTCGTTATCCAAAAACCACGGCGCCATCTGTTTCCGCTTACAGATTTTCTGTTTGAAAAGGTAACATGTGCGATACGTAGCGGTATATTAATGGGCAATTTAAATGGACGATAAAATAAAATGTAAACATACCGCTTCTGAAACTGTGGATTGTTAATATTATGCGTGCCCATACTGCGTTAACTAATTTCTTAATAGTTTTATTCATATAAAGGTATGGTTCAGTTAAAAATTCTAATATTTATGTTGTTATTTAAGATAATATTTGATCTTTAGTTATAAATACAAAAACACTGAAAGCGGAATTTCACCGAGCGCAATCTTGTACCGTGCAGTTTTGAATAGACGCGATTTAAATAATGCATACAATTATGGAGATCGATATTTATCTCATGACATTATTATTATCTAAATATAGCATTATGTGTAATAAAATTCATTCAATGAAAAAATTGCAGCTATCGATGCTACACTCGAAGTCACTAAGGTAAATACATACATACTTATCTATAGGTATACATACGTATATCTGCATAACGTAACACTCAAGGTGAAAACACTAAAAACAAACTAACCCATGACTCATACTTTTAAGGCATTACTTACGTATATTTTATTTTTCTTGTATCGCGTTAGGATGTTGTTCAGTAACGTAGCTTCGTTTAGGAACATTAGCTCACCTGAAAAGAAACAGTCGATTTAGCTATATGATTAACTATATTTATACAATACTAGCTGATCCGATAGACGTTGTCCTGTCTTAGCTATGAACATTCAATTACTTGCGAACTGTCAAACGTGCCAAATTAAAATAGTCGTTAAGTTTTCTGAAATTTTCCAATTAAATGCGCAATTTTCTTAATTTTTTCTTTCATAAGAACCTTCTCCTGATAATAATAAACACAACAAAAAAAGAATTAGCAATATTGTTCCATCCGTTTACGCGTGATACGATGACCAAGGGAAATAGAGATTCATTTTTATATATGTAGATATCAGTCTGCCTTCATGTCTTTCACTAATGGAAATAAGTAAGCAAGATAAAGACATAAGTTATAAGGTTGCTAGCTGTCTGCCTAGTTGGGTCAAGGAAGTCAGACAGGCAGTCGCTCCGTGTAAATATTAGTGATCAACTATAACAGAACGGATGGGAAACCCCTGAACTTAAGTTAAAGTTTGGGATAAAGCTATGAAAGAAGGAAAGAAATCCATCGGCCTCTTTTTCTTTCCTTATCACTTATCATCAAAACAAAAACTGAACTTGGTATTTGTATTCTGTATGGCTACCAAAGCTCCGCAATGCAAAGATGTTCTTGTTTTGTTACAGTGTTCATCGATAAAGGTGCTCACCCATTTTCACACATCTTCGAGAAGATTACTAATGCCCTCGAACATAATATCACTGTGTGACAGGGGCTCATTTATCCGAATCAGGCTTAAAGTATTTGAATACATGTTATATTATAATCCAATAATTAAATTTGTCGAAGTATCTTCAGATAATAAGTTTTATTATTTCAATAAGGTTTAACAGCGAATATTTTTATAATTTCAATTCCTGATTGAAAGTACTTGCTTCCATAGGTAGATCCTTCTCTGTCCGCTTGCACTAACTTAGTGTTCTATTTTAAGGAGACGTAGCGTGATATTAAATAAATTCGACCGGACCTTCCTGAGATTAGTGCGTTCAGTCAACCAAAATATAAAAAAAACACTTCTAAACTTAAAAAGATTTGTTTTAATAACAACACAAGTTTTTCTTCGTTGTTGTTTAATTTTTTTTTACAGTTACAGTTACACCAAAGGCATCATTCACGCGTCGCCAATTCCAAGGAAAGGGATAGGAGGTGGAGAGGAAGAATAATAAGGAGAGGATGTAGGATATGGAGGTAATTTGCGCACTACCATAAGAAACATAAGGTAAGGAGTACCTATCGTTGTTTCACAATGATCTTCTGTGAGAGGGTAGTACTTCCCCGATCGAGATGGCCCATTAATGCCGTGACAAGCAAGCTATCGTCATGTACTGGAAAGGGAGAATGAGGCACGATAAGAGTCACCATATTTAATTACCTCTGTCATCTGAATAGTTGTTAAATTGTTATTTTAATTTTGCATTTATTTTACTGTTATACTTAAATCTTGTTTAATAATCATATCAGTCCACTAAAAAGAACATTCTCATCTACCACCCTATTTCATCATGACTGACAAAATATAAGTACATAAATGAAGATCAACAAGCAGGTACAATTATTAATGTGAAAATATATAAGGTACGCAAAATAGGCGCACTGACGACGTCGTGTTGCGGAAAATTAAGCCCGCGTTTACAATACAAATATTAGTTATCACCGCTGCTTATTGCGAAAATCCATTACATACCTTACTCAAATGGTTGCTCCCATTTGAGTAACTATATTTTAGAAATCGAAACATTCAAACGTTTCAAAGCTGCCCATAGCAATAAGACTTAGCAGAATTCTGTTTTCTCATTTACAAATTTTACATCGCTGACACTACCAAAGTCCTTCGGCACGCAAGCCTGACCACCTTTGGTAAGATAGATTTTAAGACGTTCATTGTTAATATAAATATTAACGTGGACGATGACGCATTGATTTCATTTCAAAGAATATTGCTTTTAACGGCAACCTGTTTTATACTGATCGCTTCGAAGTAATTATGTTCTATAAATATCACGTTATTCCGGACGTAATGATAGGCTACTAAATTCTAGTTTTATGTCGAAGCTCTTGCTTTCAACTCCGTTAGTGTGACTAAGAAAATAAAGGCAATAAGGGAATAAAAATTCATAGAGTACCTAAGTTTTTTTCTAGTTTTTGTTTTTTGGGTTTGGAAGCTAAGGTAGCTTTTGTGTCATTTACTGCTGTTTTCAATGTTGTATCCTATGTTCTATGGTCAATTTTATTCGGATGAAACCAATTTTGTTTTGTTACTGGCATAAACTGTGACATTATTACAGTGGTCAAATATTTTAACCTGGAAAGCTAAGGAACATCTTCAAATACGTGTCAATGATAGTATTAAATATGATATTTCTATTCAGATATTTATGAAAATAATAACACGTCTCTGCGCAAGGGAAATTTAAAATATTACCTAATAATACTGAGCTGTGTCTGTAAATTTAAGATATTTGAGAAAAAATGACTGTAGGTATAAAGCCTACCTTATAACACAAAACAATTTTTTTAGATTTTTTGTCTGTTTGTTCGTTCGCACGTCACGCAAAATGTACTGAACAGATGATTATGATGCAACTTTTTTTTTGATAGCTCTTGATTAGACTTAGAACTCGTATACTTTTTTATTTCGCTACTATATCGGGAACCTGAGATATAACCTAAATACGAGTTTTTGGCTGGGGCGGAGCCGCGGATAAGGGCTGTTTTTTATTATTTTTAAAACAATGTGGTTAATTAATATTATTATATAATGTATGAATGAAAAATATAAAATAACTTCAGGAGCAGCTTGTCTTTTAAATTATTAAAATTGATGATTTGATTGATTGATGTACCCACATAACTAACTACTCGTAAAATTAGCGCGTAGAGAGACACGATTGCTTAGCAGTGCAGTGATATGGCACTTCTGACGTGTGCCCTTATTATGTAATAATGTAATTTTAAAATTAATTCAAATGAAACATTAAGAATTTAGAAAGTTCTAAACCAAAATATCTAAGATTTCATTGCTTAAATATTATAATTAAATAAATATTATAATTTTAATACTTAAAGCCTATTTATTTGCATGTGAAATTTTTGATAACCTTTCCATAATTAATCGTGGTTAACTTTGTGCCTTGCCCGTTAAAACATCACACAAACAGCGAATACATACTTCGTGAGGAAACATGTACGAGTATACATGACATATTTATAGTGTGTGAAACAGCCTTAGGTCATAGTAGAAGGTCTGTTTGATAAGAGCAACCTACAATTAGGTACTCGTATACACTACCTTGACTATATAGTATAGACCAAATTGCAGGTCATGTCTAGTCTCAGAAACACACTGCACTTGTGAAGAATTTGTGGTTCACCTAAAGAATTCCCCCTTTTCCCTCCCTCCGCATTTTTTCTCATCAATAAATAAATTTTTCTGTCGTTATTTTTAATTTGATCGACAAAATTACGTATAATTTGAACGCAGGAGATACGTTATTTCCCACGGGAAATTCATTCCCCTTGCACCTTCATGCTAGTTCCAAATTATCGAATGTTTAGTTAGGGCATTAGTTATGAAAGGAGGGCAAGCAATTGCACATGACATAATTATCTAAATATGTAATCTTCATAAAACTGCCTTATATTTGAAGTAACATTTATTCAGTTGCATTAAGCGTACTTTGTTCTTTTAACATTGAATAAGCGAGTACAACTTTTTCTCATCCAGTGGGCCACCACTGCTTTGAAGCGGACAAATGCTGCGCTGTGATAACGAAATTTCCTAGTTCTTTACATTCGTTTTGGATATTGTTATTGGTCATTAGAACTTAATAACCCATAATTTGGTAAAACATGCTAAAGTACGTCCTATTCAAATCATTCCGTCTTTTATCGATTAGCAGTAAATGATGAAGATAGACTTGTTCTAAAAACGCCAAAGAAAGCAGCTTTGTCCATCCCGTCTCACTAATATTCTATCTAGAATAAAAACGCACTGTCTATCTTAAAAAAAATAATTTATTTAAATTACATAAGAAATTACAGTAAGAACTTCAGCAGTTGTTACAACAGTAGACTGATTTATCCTACCATGCGTTTATATAGGTAATGCAAAGTATTCTAAAACTTAGTAACTTCTCAAAGTATCTGTGCATTGTCTCATACATGTGGCCAGTTGCACGAAAACCACATTCGCCATTACTTTTATTTAAATTAACATATTAGCACTGGAGATATGCTTCAATTAATGTCAGGTCTTTGGTCAATATTTTTTTTTTTTTACAATTAACCTATTAGCAAAATGATACGGAAGGAACTTTGCAGCGACTGGACCACCTATGATACATGATTCTATTCTTAGTCATAGATCAGTTTACTAATATTCTATGGGGTTGAGTATCACCGAAAGGCTTCTAGAGTAAAACAGGATTCGAAGTGACCACTTTTTTCCATAACAATTATAATAATTATACATGATTACGTCAATACAATAATGTGGTAGGTAATATATACTTACAGTTATCTTCAACATCTTTGCCAGGGTCTCCAGCAGGGAAAATATCCTCAAAGCTGCACACTCGTTTGGGGTACTTGTTATCGATGGGAAACACGTCTGCTTCTTCCCCCATCAGCTCATGGATGCGGGCAAGGATGAACCCCTCGTTCGGGTCCCGCACCCAAACCAGCTGCTTATCCATCGTCATTGTTTACTGCAAAGAAAATAAAAAGATATTACTGACTGACAGTGTTTTTCTATTTCTATTGTTAAGGACTGCAACATGTACAGAAACTTGAAATATTTGAAAATTGGACACTGATGTTCCTGAACTTAACATAGGCGAGCGCTTTCTTACAATCCACACGAAAATAGACGCTTTCTTTTTATACTAATAGTTTTTTCCGGAGGCCCAATACCCCTCCTTATTATCGTTCCTCTCTAACTCCTATATACGATCGAGATATTGGCGCACTGAATAGCGTTCTCGTCTAATGAGGGGGATTTAGGCCGTAATCCACCAATCCGGCTGGTTCGATAAAGGTTTAGTATTACCTTTTTACCTTTGTTGAACTAGCCAGCATGAATGGGCCGACTCGATCGGGGAAGTACCTCTCTGTCACAAAAGATCGGCGTGAAAGAACGGTAGTTACCTCTATCATTGTTTCGTATGGTGAGTGAGAGCGCCGTAGGCTCAAACCCCTCCCTATCTTCTCTTTTTATCCTCCCTATTCAGCTCCTACCCCTTTTCTTGGAGATGGCGACGCGCGAGTGATGCGTCTGGTGTTGCTATCGTCTATAGGCTACGGTTACCGCTTACCATCAGGTGGACCGTATGCTTGTTTGCTACCCATGTAGTACAAAAAAAAATCTCATCATAAGTCATCGAGAAATCTTTCACAATATTTTCCTTCACCGGGCAGTGATATTTGTACATTTAAAAGAAGCAGAGGTGTTGCTTCGCGGAATCTTACAACTCAAATATGCACCAAAACTCGATCCCTTGTCTTGGAATTCTTCAGTCTTACCACTTAAATAATAAATAAGTATAACAAACTAAGCTCAGTCATTTTAACGCGAAGGGTGAAGTGTCATCGGCATAAAATAATTACAACTTATGACGACTAAATTTATACATAATATAAGTACACCTCTATAATTTAACATACGTTTAATCATACTAATAACGAAGATGTCAGATATCATTGTCGGAACATCTGCAACGTATTATTGCTATTCGTATCACGACCACATTCCCATAACAAGTATAATTATTACACGGACTGAATACGTGATATGTAGGAAGCATTTACAAACATGAATTACATAAATATTAGTTTGATAATTGTTGTAACTTTAAACATAAAAAGTATAACAATTAACTCACTTTCGGAGTCAGTCTGTAGGTAACACTTTCATGTGTATGACGTAATATAAAAAAAAAACAATGGTCATGCTCGCACGCCTGTTCCGCTTGCTGCCGTCCGGAAGCCTACAAAATATCCCATCTACCGTGATATTTATATTGCTTGTAAACGAAACTACTGTGACATGACATAACTACAGTTTAAAACTATTCGCAAAAATGATTTTATTATTATTAGAGGTTCGACAGAAGAAAAACGAAAAAGGCACAGCCTAAACCGGCAAGCCCATTTTGATGAAATTTGGTGCCTAAAAGCATGAACTCTAAGATAGAACAGCCTTGTTTTTTTATGCCAACTCTAGTTTGTCTTTATAACAGTAGCTTTAGAAGAGTTTTTGTATAATGGTCCATAACGGCCATGTCCAATCCAGATAGTTCAGCTAGTTTACCACATCGCCCTAATTAGACCTACTTAAAATACATAGCTCCACAAAACTACTTACACACTAAACTAAAGCTATCATTAAAGTATACAATATGCATATTATACATCATCATGAAATTATCTCGAAACAAAGCTTGAAACATAAGCCATCAAAATTCTGTATTTTCGTTCCTAAAGTTCCACCTTTGGCGGGAAAAATTGTACCTAACCGCACACCTCATCGTTCGGGGCAACGAACAGTGTAGTGTGGGGCCCTCACCCACTAAATCAATCCGCCGTGTGCCGTCTTTCCGCCTGTATTAGCGGGCCGCTGGAACTATGTTACACTAATTTAGTGGTCTCATAAAGTTCCACCTAGGAAGACATATACAAACTATAGTAATTTGAAAATAGTATGCTAACACACACTGGGCCAGCGTGGTTGACTACGGCCTAAATCCTCTGAGAGGACACCCGTGCCCAATAGCTGTCAGCCATGTAGCTGACAATAACGGGTTGAATAAAAATACTTAAAAAAAAAAAGTTTCAACTAGAAAGTAAACTCGATAAAAACAAATTGCTTTTATCGATACGTGTATAATTTAAAAGATAAGTAATGAATTGATTACTGATCAAAACCAAGAAATAGTTGGCAACTGACTGGCGAGCAGACATAACAAATCAACTTTTGTCATATTTAAACCGTTATATTTTACATTTTACTTAAAACAAGTTTCACTATTATACTAGACTAGAGAGTGAATTGACATTACTTTTTATAATCTACTTTCTCTGTTACGCAACTTCTACTAGGTTTAATAGCTGACAGGAAGAACTTTAAAGGAAAGCCAAAAAATTAAACTTACTATATTGGATTAATGCATGTAAATGCGTTCCGATACCCTCTAGATCCGTTGGTCGTTAAGACAAATGCGATTAGGAGATTGGGTATGTCTAAAAGATAGTACTGTAGCTCAGTGGTTTTGAGCACTTCCCCGGATAGGAAGGGACGCAGGTTCGATTCCCGCCTGTACTAAAATACTCTTTTTCCTTATTCACAAATTATAATTTGTACTTTAAGAGTAGCTGAGCATGTCAAGTGCTAAAATATAGATCAAAATGTTTAAAAAATGTTGACTTAACACTCCCAGAGTGCATCGGTACTACGGTTCGAGTTTTTGTTGTCTGACGCAGCGTGAAATAGGTTTTCCAACGGTAAGAGGATTATATGAATCGGTCGAGTAATTTTTGTGATTAGTTCAACGAAACAAATTTACACAAGAACATTTTTTATAATCACCAAAAAATGTGACTGATTCTTTTAACGGGACTAAAAAGAAATTATCATTTAAGAGTAGATACCTAAATAATAATCATTCGTTGCATTACAGTTACCAAGTGGGAGTACTCAATTGGTATCGGGCCAGAGCAGGTTGGTACCACCATCTCCCGTGTGAACGGCCATGAAGCACATCAGTGCGTTTTGGTTGTACCAGGAGATAACCGTTTATTCTTTTTCTTATCTGCGAAATGAAATGGTAAGCAACGGTTTGACAATACTCTCGGCATAGTTGAGTCCATGAGCAACGGTTGGCATTAACCATTAGGCGACCATGGCTCGTCTGCCACCCTAACGCAATAAAAAAACACTTTATTCTTAAATATGATCTTAAAAACTGTGTTAATTAAGTAGATAATATTTCAGAGCGGGACTGCCGGTAATTAAATAATATAATTACTGTCACGAGTCTAGCTCTGTCTTTCTAGAATATTATATCAACCATTCAAATGTAAATGTAGATTAATTGCTAGTGTTAAGAGAAATGAGGAAGCCCGAGAATGAACAATGGGTTATAATAACGTTCTGCTTAACTCAATACAAGACAAAATTGGCAATGTATATAAAAGGCTTGTGTCGTGTGACGCGTCACCCCTTCCTAAATACTATTTATGCTGTTTATCTAGAAAAATAACTAGGTATATTAGACAATAAAGCTCATAGAAACTTAATATTACAGCTATTAAATCACAGTAGATTGTTATTAATAATTTGATGTATTGAAACTGAAAATAACGAATAAATATTTTTGTGGGATTAATTTATTCGCCTTACCGTTAAAATTATCAAAAGCTTGGTCTAAAGACTTTTTAGATCGCGCCCGTCTCGGGTTGAGATTGAGAATAGAGATTTTCAGGTACTTATTAAAAAAACTACAAAATTACCTTCACACATACATAGAGCCTGTTTCCCAGAGGGGTAGGCAGATACAATGGATTTCCACTTGCTACAATCCTTGCTCACCAGTTTTGCCTCATTCATTTTCACTATATTCCTTACTACCATGTCAATTAAAGGGTACTACCATGTCAATTTAAGGGTACTCCTGACTTGGTCTTTGGCGAGAACGTGTCCGATTTGGTCAGATAACGTTGGAAGAGGTCTTGCTTTCCCGACTGCATCGTTCACATTCGCCATAATATATATTTTATTGTCATCCTTTTTTCATCGATCCTCTCTACGTGCCATACCATCTTAACATTCATTTCTCAATATTTGTCTATAAAACGCATTTCTATTGTCTCAGACTAACTAAAAAATACCAACGGAGCATTACGAACAATCCAGTGTATCCATATAAAACCATGCCAAACTTGTAATTGCAGGCTCTCACGCACACAAATACAAACAAAACCATGCCAAAACGAAGTGTCATAAACAACGAGTGCTACCAGAGTATATTTTAAAATAAACCCAAAATGACTGGCCGATTTCGTACGTACGTTACGTACATGAACGACATCGTCAACGCCATAATTTTCCCTAAATGATTTGCTGTAAACTTAGTTTATACTTTTACTTCCTTTGTGTTTTAAACATAACTTTTAAAAAAATACCCAAATTATAGAGATTATTTCTTTCCGGTGACAACACTTTTACGCACACATCTTTCAAAAAGTGGCTTCACTTTTTAGTTGACAATGCGGTGTCTTTATTCTTTAGTTAGTCTGGGACTATAGTAACATCGAAATATAAATATAAAAGATTACAAATTAGTACTACTTTGTTAATCAAACACCTTTTTGTCTTATCCCCTTGTATTTACAGAATTGTTATGATGGGTGACCTAACAACCGTTGTTAAGTTAATAAATAAATACTGTATTGCGAGATGTAGTCTTATTCTTAACTAGCTTTTGCCCGCAGCTCCACCGCAGCCAAAAGCTAGTTTTTAGGTAATATCTCAGGTTCCCAATATAGTGCCACCGAAGGAATGTAACATAGTTCCAGTGGCCCGCCAACAAAGGCGGAGAGACGGCACACAGCAGGTTTCTTTAGTGGGTGAGGGCCCCACACTACCCTGTTCGTTGCCCCGAACGACGGGGTGTGCGGTTAGGAACATTTTTAAGGTTGCCAATGTAGTAGCGGGATGAAATGTATACCAGTTGTCAAATCTAATCAAGAGCTACCAAACAAAAAAAGTTGCATCAAAATCCGTTCAGCAGTTTTACGTAATGCGCGAACAAACAAACAGACAGACAAAAAATCTAAAAAAATCGTTTTGTGTTTAGAAACGCCTATATATAGCCTAATTCAGTATTTTTTTCTCAAATATCTTAAATGTACAAACACAGCTTACAGCTTTACAGTATTCTTAATAATTGACAGAAAATGCTTACTGTATGAACAAAACGTTGATCGGAACACTTTGCAGATGCTTTTTGTATTAATTTTTTTTCTCTTATTCCGCGAAGGTTTTCGTGGCTGTCTATTTGAATTTAATCATACCTCTCATTAAACCATATTACCTATATAAGTAAAGAAATGTCTTGTAACGTTACGACACACTTTTTTAGTTTATAATTTTATATCGGTTGAAATCAGCAATATGAGGTTTTATCTGAATGTGAATAATTACTTCATATCATAATCTTATCAATGATATTAATGGACTTGAAATTGACAGAAGTACGCAAGTGCTTCAGACTTTTGCTTCAGAACTTTACGCTCATGGGTAGGTACCTATATCAAAAATTATATGTATAGCATAATGTGCACTTTTATTAATAGCGACATTATAAGTGCCTTATGGTGTTCATAAATTCAAAACTCATAAATAACTTACATAGCAATTTAAATAGACATATTTAAAATGTTGGTTACTCTGAAAATAAATACGTTAATTACAAACATACTCATGCCTATTTCCCAGAGGCTTAGGCAGAAACAACGAATTACCACTTGTCAAACTTGCTTCAGCTGGCCACTTTACGTCCGAAAATAAAATCCCATAAAGGCGAGATATTTAACCAACATCGATTTGACTTCATTTTCTCAAAGTAGGTTTAGAATTTTCCAAGTCATTATATTAAGAAATCACAAATGTATGCACTTGCACAATAGGCTAGCGTAAATAAACGAACCTAGTAAATTACGCAGCCTAACCAAAAGTAACGAAGAAGAAACGTTTGAAAGCGCGACTTGGACTAAATTGCTACGGAATTGCACAGAGTAGTTAGGCAGAATCTCATATCTCACATGTCGATCGTATCGTGATCACTGTGATTGGTTGAGAGATCATGATGTGATTGGCCAACGGATTATTGTGACATCACGCGTCGGTTTCTCAACCAATCACAGTGATCACGATACGATCGACATGTGAGATATGAGATTCTGCCTAACCCCCCAGGTCATGAATTGAGGTTGGCTAAAAAGTACAAACCAATTGACACAGTAAATATATAAACCAGTACGGAAACTAGGAACAAATCGTTAGAAACGGCACACTCACACAGACGCGCGCATCTACGAGAATCTAAGCACCCCTGGCAGTGCGGAAAGTATCGGGTGTCGCGTCGGGATGAGTGGTTGCGTCATGCGTTATTTGAATTGTTCTATGAATCGTAATAAATTTATTACTAATATTATAAAGAAAATTATTTGTAATTTTGTAAGTATACAAATAACGGGGATTATTATTGCTATAAATATTAATTTGGAAAAAAAAATCCGGCATAGTGATACATTTACTTTATTTTTATCCCAAAATGTTAAAACAAATAAATGCCCTTGTGAAGCCAGGGCGGGCCGCTATTAAATAATAAAACACTTTCTAATTTTATAAACATTAAAAGCTTTTGTTTGTGGCTTCGGCTCAGACAAAAGCTAGTTTATTAAGTTATATCTCAATATAGTAGTATCAGGATGAAAGGCCGTGTAGGGCCGGCTTTAGAATTGTCCCAACCCTCTCTACCCACGGAAGTCGTAAGAGCCGACTGAGGGAATACCGGGGGAGTGGGCAGCAGCACTCCCTCGAGTATTAACAACATCCATTGCGATCGCCAATCCGCCTGCCAGGCGTGGCGATTACGGCATTATCCCCCATGATGGGACCGCTCGTTGTGGCGTTCTCTTGGGGAGGCCTATGTCCAGCAGTGGGCGCTGAAAGGCTGATGGATGGATGGATGGAGGAAGAAACGAAGAAAGAAGAAAAAAAAAGACACGCATAAATAGCCTAGTATAGTCACATTTACTATCTTTGATGTTCAGACATAGCTCTGTTACAGATTTAGTTAATAGGATAATCGTAAACATTGTTTCACACAAACCACAACAACATGTGATCGGGTGCTAATTTGTATGAACTTACGGGGACAACCCTAACGCTCCAACGAAGCGTAGGTAATTATTTCAACGAATAGGCCTAGTTTCACTACTGCTTTAGCTTATATATTTACTGTGCAATTGGTACCTTCTTATTTTAGCTGAAGTAACTATCAGCGACTTTTGGTAAAATGCAGTCTCTATTTTCTAGCTGTACAAAAACAAAATGTTATATCCATCCATCCATCAGCCTTTCAACGTCCACTGCTGGACATAGGCCTCCCCAAGAGAACGCCACAACGAGCGGTCCTGTGCTCGGAATGGGGATAATGCCGTAATCACCACGCTTGGCAGGCGGGTTGGCGATCGCTGTGCATGTTGTTGATACTTTAGGGAGTGTTGCTGCCCACTCCCCCGGAATTCCCTCAGTCGGTTCTTACGACTCCCGTGGGTAGAGAGGGGTGGGACAATTCTAAAGCCGGCCCCACACGGCATATACGCACGGTTATAATAAGGCTTTAATTAACGAATTAAAAAAATTGGACATCAATATCGGAACAGGAACGAAATTAATGATAGAGGGCGTTGGCCGTTAAGACTAATGTGATAAGGAGTTTGGGTATGTCTCAAAGATAGTACTGTAGCTCAGTGGATTAGAGCACTTCCCCGTATAGGAAGGGACGCAGGTTCGATTCCCACCTGTACTAAAATACTCTTTTTCCTTATTCACAAATTATAATTTATACTTTAAGTTTTTTCTCTATAAATAAATTCGTGGGATAAAAACGAAAAACTTCAAGAAAAATATGACGATGTGATGATATGATTGTTTACGTGCGTATTACGTACCTATAATGTCCTATTTCGTGATAAAATATAAAACAAAATGTGGAAGTCATCAAATACCATTTTAGGTTGAACTTTAACGTTAAATAACTGACTAAGAGAAAAAATCAATTTCCTACAAGAATACGTATTGATTTCTACAACATGCTAATTCGTTAGAACGCAATTAAATTCCAAACAAATAATCGGTTAAGTAGTCAAGGCATAACACAAGCAAAAACAATAACCTTAATTTTATGTTTATACTATTAGTAAGGATAAGGGTAATGATATTCAAATATAAGTTCTTAGAATCAACCAAAAAGGACGGATATTACTAAACTTACATAGTTCATCAATCAAATACTTGGAAGAACGCTAGAAAACTGGTCCACGTACCAAACTCATGAGCTGCTTAAATTTCCGAACCAAACATCTTATTCACATAAAGTATTAATTCTAGAAGCATTTACTTGTAATAAAACATTTAAACACTAATGCACTGATACCCAATGAATGATTGACGAACTTCAGTGACCGGCATCACTAAAAGTTTTACCTATCTTATCGAATCTATTATTGATATTAAAACACATATCACCGGCGCTATATGAAAATACCGTCTCAAAATCTTGATTTCAATACACTTTCTAGCTTGTTTATGCTACTTGAAGGTGGACTGTACTGTTATCGGTTATTAATATCATACACGAATGCTAATTTATCTATGATGATAATTCTGTATTTAATTGAATATTGTTATTATAAATAGACTATTAATCAGTTGCTATTATAGAATGGATTTTAGGAGGAGAGCCCACCACTCACCCACAGATTGTTAATCCCGGTTATCTTTGGACAGAATAACCTAATGCATGCATGCTACTTTGCTATTATCACATTCTCCTCTATGTGTGAGAGTGCGGATTGGCAATCTTAGGTTATTCTGTCCAAAGATAACCGGGATTGACAATCCGTGGGTGAGTGGTGGGCTCTCCTCCTAAAATCCATTCTATAATAGTAACAATGGATTTCCGCCAAGTGTCGCCTCATTCAATTAATTAATCAGTTGGTTTATTCACCGTCTGTCTATTTGTTTCATCTAATTTAAGAAACTGCTTTCACTGGCAGATAGCAAATGTTAGAAGGAGTAACTCAAGCTACCTTTATTTTGGAAAGAGCTCCTCGTAGAAAAATAACTATACTCCACGCAGACGGGGTCGCAGGTAGCAGCTAGTTTTGAATATAAGAAATATTTTTGAGATCGATAATGTTTGGCACAGAATGCTTTTCAATACCAAAGTTGAGTAGTATGGATATAGTAGTCTGTGGTATCGGCTACGATCTAAGAGGTTGGATGGACCGCGGTATCGGTATTACTTATATTAACTAATATTTTCTTGTACGAGTATGTGCTTTCAGTACATTCGGTTCGCACATTCAATTCAACAATACAGTTATACATTGTGTACACTATATTCAATTGGGTATTGTACAAATGATAATGTCCGAATAGTCCCGGGGTTTTGTAGTACAACACGTAAACTGGTGTGAATCGTGCATTGTTCGTTCAACAATGACCCGAATGCATTATATTGCATGTTCGCGAGAACCAGTGATTATAATAGTACTTAACCTTGATACTTGTAAGTCAAAGTGAAACTGTAGTGCAATTTGTGCAAAAACATCTAATCTGGAAAGAAGGTCGCTAGGTGTCATTTGAAATTACGATGAATAATTCGAGTAGTCGATACTTCTATTTAGGCAAGGAGGTTAGTAGTGTAAAGGTAATTACTGTCAATATTGTATAGATACAGAAAGAAATAGAGACATCCAAGATATAAACATATAACTATATACTTAGGTAAGTAACTGTAAATTGTAAAATAATTAATTAAGATTTGCAGCTAATGCTTTACAATTAAGCTTACAAGATAGTTCGAAATTTTTTTTGTTTAGGCGGGAAAAAATGTTCCTAACCGCACACCCCGTCGCTCGGGGCAACGAACAGGGTTGTGTGGGGCCTTCAGCCACTAAAGAAACCCGCCGTGTGCCGTCTCTCCGCCTTTATTGGCGGGCCACTGGACTATGTTACATTCCTTCGGTGGTCCGCCGGCGGCTTACCCTGTCGGGTACCCTCATCTGAGCGACGCATCCGCACACGGAGCGTCGCACCTTCGCGGGAGGCCTTGCGGGTGGCGGACGTTCCCCGGTCCTTCCACCCACAGCCCCAGCTAGGGCGGCATTAGGCGCAAATATTCACGCCTGCGCCGCCCCAGTCGCTGGCGGCGGTTCGGGTCTGCGGAAGGATCAGCCTCCCTGGCCCTCTCCGCCACTTCCTTCCGCGAGATGACCTCCTCGCAGAAGGCAGCGACCGCGGCCCATTTCCTGTCGCTGCCAAGCATCGCAGCGAGAGGTCCCCTCCTATTGCCGCGACGAGTTCACGGCACTGCTCGGCCCAAGCCGGGCACGACTCGAGCGTGTGCTGCGCCGTGTCCTCGTCGCAGCCGCAATGGTTACAGCCCAGAGTCGCTTCCCTCCTTGCGACAATGTGCAGATATCTGCCGAAGCAACCGTGCCCCGACAGCACCTGCACCAGTCGGAAGGTAAGGACTCCGTGCCGCGCCCTGCCCACTCTTCCAGCACCGGCTGGAGCGCCCCTACGGTCCGAAGACCGGCCCGGGGCGCCTCCAGCCGCGCCCTCCAGTTGGCCATGGCAGCTCGGCGGGCGTCGCCCTGCCATCTAGCCACCACGCTGGGTGGGGGACGTCCCGCTCTTGCGACGCCCGCCGATACACCTCGGCGAGCACCTCCGCCTCCAAGTCCCACGTAAGGGTTCTGGCCAACACGCAGGCCGCCTCCGTCAACACCGTGCGGTATCCACTTATGACCCTGGACGCGACGACTCTCTGTGGCCACCACAGAAGAGCCCTGTTCAGTGCGTCCAGGGACTCCGCCCACACGGGTGCGCCGTACAGCGCCATCGACCGGACCACCCCCGCGTAAAGCCGTCAACACGCATTATTGGGTCCGCCCATATTCGGCATGAGCCGTGCAAGGGCGGACGCCACACCGACGAGCCTCGGAGACAGTTGACGGAAGTACTCGCGAAAGCGCCACCGCCCGTCCAGCACCAGGCCCAGATACTTAATCCGGGCCTGCACTCCAATTTGGACCCCGTCCACCGTGATCGAGCCCCAGCAGGTGGCCGACGTCGGGGCCCATGGAAAAGCAGGGCCTCCGACTTGTCCAGGGCCACCCTAAGCTCCAGCGCTCCGATCCTCCTGACCACCTCCGAGGTCCCTAAGATGGCCAAGAACGCCGCTTCCTCGAAGTTTCAAAAAAAGGGTTAAAACACTATATGGTTGTCTGTAAAGTCGGTTTACGGACGATTATTTTACGTGATAACGTGATATAAATACCTATATGTTTTCTGAGAGTTTCACAAACAATGCATCGGTTGCCATAAATTTTTCGGAACGTGAGACTTTTTCTTGCGTGCGGCGTTCATCGATTTATAACACGTTATCACATCAAAAAAAGCCTAAATAAAGTGAACGATAATAAAATTTCTATTAGACAAGATAAAAGCTCTCCTTATCATCCTAAATTCATAACGCATAAACAATGATAAATGATGAGAACGCTATTTTACTTCACAGTAAGTTACGACTAACAAAACACCTACCTACTAGGAGATTCAAAAACCAAGGTAAGCAATTTATACACCACGTACCTACCTACTAGCCAACCAACACAATAAATGTATTTCCAGACGAGGATAATCAAAGAACGGTTATCTTCATATCTCTGTTACAACCAGGTCAAAGCACCTTATTAAGGCACGTTGCGGGTAACAAAACCAACATTGACATCAATCATGCCAATGACCTTTCACATTTTAGATCATTTGTACGACAATGGCCTTTCCGTCCAACCTTGGAAGGTCTCCTCCACCCTTTGCTGTGGTATTTGCAGCCTTAATGGCGACGATAAACATCCACATTACTTCGTATTATAGGTACGAATATTTCTGTACCTACATCGCTGACCTCGTGACATCTAGTTGTGGCCTTTCCATAAAATTCATGAAATGGACCACACCTTCAATATTAAATTTCATGTTCATCGCTTTTAATAATGTCCTCCACAGCTATTTTGGGATATATTTCGTTGGTGTATCAAAAGTTAGTATTACATTACTGCCATACGGATTTTTATTGCTTACTGTGGCAGACGATCTATGAATCACCTAATGGTAAGTGATACCACCGCTTATAGACCAATCACTACGCTTGAGGAGATCAGAAAAGCTATCTTCTGCAACCAAAACACCTCGAGATGCTTCAAGGCTATTAAAAAGATGTGGGTGCCTATCCGTTCGGGTCTAACAACAAGTGATAGCTTCCACTTGATATATAAATCCTACCAACGGTAATCAGTATACCATTTACAATCGTAAAATTCTGTGGAGGTAGTTGTACTTCTTTTCAACAATAAAATTCCAAGGAGGTAGTAGGTAGCTATAACCTTTCTTTTTTAAGGTAGGGGGAAATTTACTTGTGCTCACACACCGTCGTTCGGGGCATCGAACAAGGTATAGTCGGATCCTCACGCACTAAATAAACCCGCCGTGTGCCGTCTCTCCACCCATACTAGCGGACCACTGGAACTGTGTGACGTTACTTCAGTGGTAGATCGTTGTAACACTTGTAACCTACGTTCAACAGTGCTCTCCCCTGTAACTACTACTCGCTATAACTGAAAGTTTTTTGTACAATAATAATACTGGAAAAGTTAAAATATTTTTAAGCAAAAAGAAGACTGAATGAATTGCGTACAAACGGTTGCACACCATAATTACCGTAACCACAAAACTGTAGCAAATAAACAAAGTCTGTTTTACAAACAGAGCGTGGTGGAGTGATTTGGTAACAAGTCTGTGGACACTTAGATTATAGTACTTGACATTCAGGAAAGTCATTATGTCTGGTCTCGGGCCATACACAAAGCAAAAGAGATCAAGCTTATGTGAGAAAGCGATGCACTGACATAGAGGTGTCATGATTTAATGGATACCGTAGTAGGTACTATACGTATCAATCGTCTGTTAGTGCACGCTTCCTATTACCGTGTTGTGATTATTAGCAAGAACCATACAAAGTTTGACCCAGTTGTTTTTTTTGTTTTTGTTAAGGCGGGAAAAATGCTCCTAACCGCACACCCCGTTGTTCGGGGCAACGAACAGGGTAGTGTGGGGCCCTCACCCACTAAAGAAACCCGCCGTGTGCCATCTCTCCGCCTATATCGGCGGGCCACCGGAACCATATTACATTCCTTCAGTGGTATAGGTACCAACACCTAGAATATTGTTTACCCCGATAAGGAGTTCTTGTGGGATATGACTATGGACCTGGAATAATAGTCCACGCAGACAAAAAGCGGGCAGAAACTAGTCTGTTATAATTATAATTTGCATTACCTGCCTGTAACAATATTGCTTGAATTAAAACATATCATACCTAATTCCTGATTGATGATGACTTTCTTAATGTTAATGCGAGTTATACAATGGCGAATAATAAATTCCATATAAGTAGGTAGTTTAATTCATTAAATTTAAAACACTCGAGAAAAATCAAGAATTGCTTTGATACAATGAATTCACTTCCAAATAATACATTTCCATTGACGTATACAATTTCCAAGTATATTATTATACGTCAATTATTATTCGTCACATATACCTACTATTATTCTAAGCCTACAGCAATAACAGATGTTTCATAAAGAAACAAATGGGCATTATATCAGACATTGCCATAGTAACCGTGTAAAGTGATGTTTTTAAACAAAGAACAAAAGCATCAAAAAAACAAAATGCAGATAATAATTTGAAATTCTTCGGATAACAAGGATTAATTGATAAATTACTACGAATGTTTAATAAAAGCTATAAAACGAACTTGAAAGATAATCGCTACGTGATTTGTTTTTAGGGGATAATGCCAGAGCGATTAAATCCATGTGCCCTTTACAAGCAATCGATACATAGATAAAGTACCTAGAAGGCATCATGCACAATCGTGACATAGATACCTACCTCGTCTTTAGTCGTTTCTTTTTTTTTTAAATCATAGCTACAAATACCAGATTTGAAAGAGCAAGTTACATTTCATATAAAAAAACTAAATCAATATTTGCTAAACCGTTTGGATGCTAAGATGCCACACACCGTTTATATCGGAAGTTAAAATAAAATTATGAAAGCTTAGGTAGTACATATTCGGTCAGGCAGATCTGGCAGATTTAGACGAAAACAATTCATTAAAATATTTAGATATTTTTATATATATTTTTAGCATTTGACATGCTTAGCAACATACATTAAACACAAAGTGAAATATAATGTATGAAAATACTTCCGACAGATGGTGCAGGCGTCACCCAAAGACGTTAAGTATGAATGTCTTATCGAAGTTAGCAGTCGGGAGCAAGGGCCACGATGGCTGAATTGGCAAAGCATCTGGACGGTATCCAGGAGATGCAGGTTCGAATCCTGCTCGTGAATGTTATTTTCGATTTCACATTTTTCACTTTGTGTTAAATTCATTAAAACATCAATTAGTCTTAATCTTATTGCATTAAATTTGATCGAAGATTAATGTGAAGAAATCGCATGAGCGAATCGCACTCAAGATGATGAAAATGACGAAGGTGATTGAAACCGTTATTTATGTGTTGACGGTCACGATTGGTTGCCGCCGTGAGTCAGAGCGGTGCAGAGCTAAATTGCCATTAGCTGACCTCCGGGGTCGGGTAGCGATTTACGCGCTACTTATTTTATGATGAAAATTGATCTGAATTACCACTCCCTTTAAATTTTTTGTAGGAGTCCTTTATTTTGCTTTATCTACAATAAAAAATTTTGATGTTTTGTGTTGTTATTTAAAGAGCTGTAAAACCGACATATTGTGTTCAAATTTATCTGAATAAATAATGTATTTTAGTCACGCTAGCAAAGTTGCTTAAAGAACAAAAATAAAAGACGTCTAATGCATAATAAATTATGATAAATGTCTTCGATTGCTTCTGGTTAACTTGTATCCAAGAGTATGCATACATAATTTACGTGGCAGACAACAATTAGTCAGCCTTTATCTTATCTTTGCCAAGGCTTAGAAACAGTAAAGATTTTAGATACCTACTGGAAGATCTATATTAATTACTTTGCAATGAAGACGCGTTTTGGTATATAGTATTTTAAATTATTCTGCCCGTTTGACGCGTTCACTTTAGAATAAGTATAAATACGTCGCTCTACTGCACAATAAAATATGATATCTGCAAAAATTGCTATCCTACATTAAATTAATCATCCTTTTTTCGGGGAGACAGGCCTCGTGGCGTAGTCGGTAATGTAGGCATACGACTTCCGTGCACGAGGTCGTGGGTTCGATTCCCACTCAGGAGAGTTATTTGTGTGATGAACACAGATATTTGTACTGCGTCTGGGTGTTTTCTATCTATTATATGTACGTATTTACAAAAAATAAGTAATATATTTATTAAGTATATCCGTAATCTGGTACCCATGCACAAGCGTTAAGCTTAGTTTGGGACCAGAGGACGTTGTGTGAAATGTCCGTGAATATTTATTTACATATTTATTATTTATTTTTCCGGGATAAAAAAATCCGTTTTTCCGGGTTTTGGACATAATTATGATATGTTGTTCGGTTGAGAAGTAAGGGCATGAAAGCGCAACAAGCAAACGTACTTTCGTATTATAAGATAGATTTAGGAGACGAGTGGAATTTACGTCAATGATGATTTCGAATATGGAAATGTAGGTATATTTGTCACGTAATAAGAATAGCTCGTGCGTTGAGATTGTGAGAACCGAATGTCTTCTGAACGACGATATATTAGAAAGCACTGCACACTTTAGGCATACATAATGGCGCCAATCGTTCTGTTTATAGGAAGACTGCTAACGAACAAGAACGCCACATTATCTGTTGGTCTATTGTGGTATACTTCAAAGCCAATATTATCATAGACGAGCATAGCATCAGCAGTGATCTTGGTGACTGTGATGAAACCCACGCTCTATGAACACAACAGTGTGGTATGTAGCTGGCTACATACCATAGCAGTCATGTAGGTGACTGAATATATAATCGAACAATGATTGAAGTACCTTAAACGATCCTCCTCCTACCTTTAACGACCTTTGCTGCTTATAATGCACTCACCTGATTATATTGCGCTTCTACAGAAACCAATATATAGTACGTAGCTACCTAAGTACATTATAACGAAACTTATATGAATACTATGTAACCTGACATCACAGTATAGTATTACAGTAGCATTTTCATTTCAGATTATATATGCCTGTACCCAGACGCAATTTGAACCACTTTTAAAGCTGCAATCCGCTAGTTTCTGCACGCAAACGTTTGCCATAACAACTTAAATACACCATAGCACGAATACCTTATGAAACAAGACTCAATTCTCATCACGCAAGTCCAAAACATTACGCAATTATTAATTTAAAAAATAACGAATGTTAGTCATAATGTTCCCTCAATGCCAAGGTTGGACGAGTCGCCGGTTTTGGTGAAGTACACAAAAACTGGTTTCAGATACTCACACGTTGGTTTAAGACACGCTGACAACCAGCAAATGTAAAAATTGAAGAATCTGATATGTTTATTGCAACCCACAAACGGTCCGTATGTAAACCGTTGGTGGATATCAAGAGTTACAACTGCAGTTTACCGCTGATCAGCGATAGCTACATAGCTGTTGACCCAGACACTCAATTCCGTTGAAATGTTAATAACTGAGAAACGTGATGAATATACTGATATTTAAATTTAGTGCATCAATTAGTATAGGCGAAAGTTAGTTCTACATGAGCGAAATGTGATTTAACTAGATGAAGAAGCGAAAGCCAGCGTACCAACTAGGTAAAATGTTCAAAAACAAGGAAGTAGCATAAACACGAAAGTATGTTGACATGTTTGTTACACAATAGCCTACTAAACTCACTGACAGACTACTTTTGCTGTATATTATTTGAGATTTAATGTGATTTTTATACTCAACGGCAAAGAATTTTTTGGTTTCCAGTACAAATATGAAGCGTAAAACTACGAAAGCGCGGATGTAATCTAAATATTACAATCAGATAAAAACAGGCAGTCTGACGGCACGGAATCATGATATATTATTATACTTCCACTTCCGCTTGCAACTACTTTAATATACATTCGATTTCCGAAATTTTACAAGTGCGTGTAGAACCAATTTTATTGAATGCGTAATAAAATTAATAGCAAACATTGTA
Organism: Leucoma salicis; assembly: GCA_948253155.1. Classification (NCBI taxonomy): domain Eukaryota; kingdom Metazoa; phylum Arthropoda; class Insecta; order Lepidoptera; family Erebidae; genus Leucoma; species Leucoma salicis. The sequence goes on from OX411811.1 coordinate 4,729,811, forward strand.
TATCGCTACTTTACCGGGAATCGAAGATAAAAAAACAACAATTATTTTAGGTTTGTTAAATTTAGTTGTGTGATTGCTCTATTTTGAAAAAATACGCATATCAAACTCATTATAATTAGTTGGACGATTTAATGCTACGGATAACTAACTTAGTCCTTAACCCTAGTTTATTCATTCGAAAATAGTGTGACCCTCTTTAGTCTCCTTAGCCTTTACTCCTTATACCAATAGCTATCTGCTAGTGAAAAGATTAGCGTGTACTAAAAGATAGATAGAAGACAAAACCTTTAAAAATTGGTATTTTATGATAGGTAACAGACAAAACAATAATAAAAAAAATGTTACAAGTATCTACCATATAACTTTAATAATATATGTATTTTGTAAAAAGCTGTTAATTAGACAATACAAACAAACACTTCAATGTTATTTATTTGTATAAATTAACGAAAAGACTGTGGACAAATCAATATCCCTATCGTCAGGATAGTTAGCAAGTGGAGGTTCTTGTGGCTGCGTTAATGAGGGTACAAAACTGAAGGCAATTCTTGGGAATTGCCAGTACCTATTGTCTAAGATTACCAAATAATTGACTGCACAGGTGACATTAAGGAATTGGATACAGAATTTCCTTGCTGAGTGTTGTCTGTTCGAGTTAATTTTTAGACAAGATAACTATTTGTGCGACCCACAAATAATCGTTTTGAGCCTGGGATGGGCGTTTACTTGCCCCATAATTGTATCTTTTTTAATTCCCCTGCAACACAAAGGTAAAAACACAGATTTAAACAGAAACAAAAAAACAACGACGAACGACAGATCGATATAGGAGTACAAGATTACCATACATATCTAGGTCAATCGATATAAAGTAATATCATTCTCGATTATCTTGTAGATTGCAGCGAGAAATTTCGTAAAATAGATGATAAGTCAACATTTTTTCTTAATAATTCATGAAGTAAATCCTTATTTTGAGATAACTATTATATTTAGCGACTTAACTGTCTGGAAGATAAGTGTAACAGAATTCCTGTGTGTCCACTTATCTATCATTACAATCTTTTTCTATCTCAATCTCTATATGAGATGAGATCGATGCAGAACGTTTTTTGCATTTATGCACAACACTAGCCGTTTATAATGCAAACGATTTGGTTAAGTTCTTACGACTCCATGCCTGACGAATCCTTGGGAATGTAAATGTTAGTCAAAAGGCTTCGATGGATTTGACTCAAAATTCTTAATCAGCTTTTAAAAGTCTTGAATATCTTATCGTCTTGAATAGTCTTGAGTCCATGTTTACAAACGCAATATGCTTATAATTGCCCCTTCTCGATCACTAACATGCTTTACCACTTATTAAATCTACAAATGAACATCTCATAGATATAATCATCTCAACAGAATAAGGTTATGTTGATACATGATTGAGGTCAAGCCAGATCAATACAGGTTAATGAATAAATCATCCGGGCGCGTACATGGCCGTATCAATTGATATCCAGCTCCCCCAGTTGGAACGGAAAATATAGCGTATGGCGCAGCTGAATATGACAAAAAAAACAGCATCACGCCTGTATTCCCCGAAGGGGTAGGCAGAGGTGATTTATACACCCACGATTCGCCAGCTATGTTTAAGTCCCACGTAATAGGGGGCGAGCCTATTGACGTCTCTTGGGCACATTTCCAAACTCCGGGCTGCTACTGAGAATTTTTCTTTTTAGGAAAAATCTCAATAACATTGCCCGACCCGGGGACTATATGACAAAGTTGGGGAAAATTCTCAAAGGGAATGGAGCATGTTTGTTATGATCTCTGTTACAGATTCTATACAAATAAATAAAATTGATGTGTCAGTTTGTAATGTCCAAATAACAACTTTTTTACATATGGAAGTACTTATAATAGAAACGGAGTCGCGGTGGTAGCAGTTATTTTTACCAATATTATAAATGCGAGTGAGTTTTTTTTTATTTCACTTTCACTTTAGTTCCTGTGGGATAGGTATATTTGTATGGAGTAATTAATGTGCCATAGATTAACGTATTTATATCCTGAAGTCCACGCGAACGGAGTCACAGACAGAATCTAGTATTTAATAAAGCTAACAGGACATAAAGCGAACACAAATAATCCAATTAGGAGTTCAACACAAAGTTAGTGAAATAGGTAAGTATGACATGAGTCATAACATAACTCATAACAAAGTAACCAAATTATTATGTTATGTCTCTAGAAGAACTACCTACTGAAAGTATGAAATTAATCTCTATCAATTGTTGATCTAAAAAATTCTTTATCAATATTGTTTTTTAAATCTGGTAGGACTAAGTTTTATTACTCAAATGAAAATCATAAAGAAAAAAGTATCTTCTGTTCTTATTAAATAATTCAAGTAACTAAATGCCTAACATTGCCGAGTATTTTTGAAAACATAAATCGATATTAAATGTTATACAAAACATAGATATATTACCTTAATGTTATAAAAACTGGTTGGCCTCATTGGTCTGGCAATGGTATATGCGACTACTGATCATGAGGTCGCGGGTTCGGATCACGGGTCGGGCTGGCAAAATTTTTTCGAGGCTTTCGTTTAAGAAATTTTGACGTGATAATGTCTTGTAAATCAATGGACGCCGGCTGCACGCACGATAAAGTGTCACGTTCCGCCTGAGCCGAGCGTGCAAGCGAGAGGGCGGAACAAGCGTTAGAGAGGCACGATCGGCCTAAGCGTTTGGCTTGTGGCGCATCTATCAACATAAAATTATCGTCCGACTTTACAGACAACCATATATTTTTTTTAATAACAGCTAGGAGTTAGTAAGTAGGCGGTGTTTCCCCCCGTACCTTGGAAAGCTCGTAAAGCCGTTGGTCCTGCGCTTATAATGCATCCGGTCGCGTCGGAATACCGTCCCATATCGGACTAAGAAAAGAAGAGTAAGGGAACAGATAGTTCAATTGTGTTTTCACACACTTGTGCACTGTAGTCTCTTCTAGTATCCGTGGACAATGGCCACCGTGTCCGGTGTCAAGTAAATATTGTATTTTTTACTTACATAATGTGTTATACGGTATAACTTAAAACTGTCAGAATGATACAAATTGAACAACTTAGTACTACTATGTAAGATAAGTTTGCCGTGTGGGGCCGGCTTTAGAATTGTCCCACCCCTCTCCACCCATGGGAGTCGTAAGAGCCGACTGAGGGAATACCGGGGGAGTGGGCAGCAGCACTCCTTCGAGTATTAACAATATCCACTGCGATTGCCAACCCGCCTGCCAAGCGTGGCGATTACGGCATTATTCCCCCATTCTTGGGGAGGCCTATGTCCAGCAGTGGACATTAAAAGGCTGATGGATGGATGCATGTAAGATAAGTTGCGTCATAGCCCATACATATTCACTTCCACTTAGATTTTGGGATATTGAAACGGTAGCTATCACGCTCGTTGAATCTGATACAAATCGACGTCTTGCATAACATGGTGGTTTACCGTTATTTAAAACATATAAAATTATATCCACCCATCCATCCATCAGTCTTTCGACGTCCACTGCTGGACATAGGCCCCCCCCAAGAGAACGCCACAACGAGCGGTCCTGTGCCAACCGCATCCAACGGCTCCCCGCGACTTTGACCAGATCGTCGGTCCATCTGGTGGTAGCCGTCCTACGCTGCGCCGTCCGATACGTGGTCGCCACTCGAGAACCTTTCTTCCCCAACGGTTGTCGGTTCATCGAGCAATGTGGCCTGCCCATTGCCACTTCAGCATGGCAACCCGGCGGCCTATGTCGGTCACTCTCGTTCTCCTACGGATCTCCGTATTGCGGATTCGATCTCGTAGGGAAATACCAAGCATAGCCCGCTCTGTGGTCCGCTGAGCGACTTTGAGCCTTACTACGAGGCCAACATTCAGAGACCACGTCAAAATGATATATGTGTTATAATTATTATATTTTATAATTATAAAATAAATTAATATACATGTACATAGTTATTTTTATCACGCAAAATCTCAACTACCTACTATGCCTGCTACGATGATCATAATAAAATTCATAACGTACGTTTGTTTGTGTAGTGACGGACTAAGAATACAAGTGTCACCACCCCATTCTTTCCCACGGGTGTCGTATGAGGCGACTAAGGGAAGTAAGCAATTTTCATCCATTGCATGACTGGTGGTAGGGCTGGGTAACATGTGGGAGTACTCACTTGGTATCGGGCCCGAGCGGGTTGGTACCACCGTCTCCCATGTGACCGGCCATGAAGCACATCGTTGCGTTTTGGCTGTAGCAAGAGATAGCGGTTTATATTTCATTTCATATCTGTGAAATGAATTGGTGAGCAGCGGCTTGACAATACTCTCGGTATAGTCGGGTCCATGGGCAACGGTTACCATTTACCATCAGATGGACCGTGGCTCGTCTGCCACTACATGCAATAAAAAAAATAAAAAATAAAAACTCTAGACGTCGCGGGACGTCTAGCAGATGTGAAACATCAAAATTATTTTGTAGAAATAAAATGATAATAACTTGACAAAGTACTCCTCAAGACGAATCAAATGAGTATAAGCCCGATAAGGTTGCGTAGTTTCATAACAGAGTTACTGTGGCCTCCTTCCAGCTCCATCGTCAGACCCTAGATACTATCTAGAGACAAAGTACTCGTCAAGATAAATCATACGAGCCCAAACTCGATGGAGTTATGTCGTTTTATAACGGAGTTCCTATGGCCACCTTCTAGCTCCATCACCAGACCCTGGATACCATCTAAAGACAAAGTACTCGTCAGACGAATCAAATGATTCCAAACTCGATGGTGTTGCGTCGTTTCATTACAGAGTTACTGTGGTCAACTTCCAGCTCCATCATCAGACCCTGGATATCATCTATGACTGAAGTTCTAGTCAGGACATTTCAAACGAGCCCTAATTCAATGGGGTTGCGCCGTTTTATTATAGAGTTCATATGTCCACCTTCCAGCTCCGTCGTCAGATCGGCTCCATGTCATCATAATATTGTATTATCACGTGATATACACATGCGTGTAAAATTTCAGCTCAATCGGAAACCGGCAAGTGTGTCAAATTTAACTTGCTAGATTTAAACGGAACAAGTAGGTACAATAAAAGCGTCGCCACGCTAACAACCGATTTTACCCTCCCTCCGCAATAGATGTTTCACATTAAAAACGTAAGGGACTATAATGTTCTCCTCAATTAATTATTATTGTCAAGACTTATGCAATATCGTCAGACAAAACCTAAACTATATTAACACATCTGAAACGCTTAAACCTAGTTTATTTACGATACTTTACTTAAAAGAAAAAAAAAAGATATTCTTAAACCACTTTACTACCTCCATAACAGTTATTTTTGATATTTAATATAGCCCTCCTCTTATTTAGTAGGGCCTGCAATGATGCGCATAAGTCCATCTATTTAAATCCATGGCACCATTGTCGTATACGTTAGCCACAAGAGACCAGATTCTGAGCGAACTACCTTTAAAACATCGTACAGGAAACGCGGTCTCAAGCTCTTTTAATTTCGTCATTAAAGTAATGTTGCAACGTTATTTGCAACGGAATTGACCAATGCGACCGTAAAACGGATATCATCCCGTTAGTGGCAGATAATCTGTTCCACCGGTCCGATACTGTAACGGTAAGCGAGCCTTCGTATAAACCTGGTGTGTAGCGTAACGTTCAGAAGCCTTGTAAGAACGATCGATATCTATTACGTGGGAATTCTGAGAGCAGTTTGGAATATTTAAAAATAATTAGTTGAACAAGCAAAATGCCAGTACGAAGATATTTTTGTATAATAAATGTTGACTTTCCAAATCGAAAATGTTGTAAGCTCGTTAATAGAATCTGTATGTCGATGTTGCTAAATCATCGTTTCAAAGTGGCAACAGCATCGTCTGAGGCTTTTTACGAGCTGATGTAAATGGCTTTCTCCATCGATAAGTGTCATAAAGCTATATTCATGTGTCTGAAATGGAAAGCAATGAGTAAACTGTTTTTAAGATGGCTCTTCTTGATGACGACTTTCGAACTTTGATACCAACGAATAACAAGCAATTTCTAATAACTTATTTGAACCTGCAGACTAAATTTACACCAGCGAACAAAAAAAAATGTTGTTTTAGTTGTGTTTCAATAATTTTGGTCGAGACAAGGACCTTTTAAGCCTAAAGGAATAGTAAAGTACATTCCGTTTTAGTTTTGATAGTGGCAATTGACTTAGGCAGAACAAACAAGTATCACTGTAACCCTTTTTTACTCAGCTCTACTTAGCTCACCTAGAAGCAATAGAATAAGAACTTTCTACTCATATACTGTACCATCCAGCACGATTTATGAACATTATAGGTATATAGTAACTGGTCCTGCCGGAAAAATGAAAAGGGGCCGACCAATGGAGAGGTGGATAGATGAAATAAAAAAGACAACTGGGGATGACTGGATAAAAGCCGCCCAGAACAGGGAAAGATGGAAAAAATGGAGGAGGCCTATACTCGTAGAGGTCCTTAGTGACATTTAGAAATGAATAATTTTATTATTATATAATATAAATCAATCGAAAATATCATATATTTTTTTTTAATAAATTATTCTGTACTTACGTACTTAAATATAAATGTAATATTCAACAGTTATTAAGGAAATAAAAGGCTATAATATATATATATAGTGACACTTTTAAGGCATGTGGTGATAGAGCTTTCATCGCTCTATTTACCGCAGGTTTTCTCACACGCGAGATTTACCGCCAAAAATACACCTATAAGAAAAGGAAAACATAAAAATACAAGTATTTTAATATATAGGTACTGTTAGTAGGATTTGATATTGAGTCCTTCGATCGTGCGCCCTCACCCGCCTGTACTAACAATTAGTCCATTTTAACCAGGAAGCTCTTCAGAATACCACTGAAGAAATGTCAAAAATTCTGGGCTTTATCTATCACCGTTAGAATGAACGTGTCAACATGATAATCCCGATACAGTTACTGTGTGGGTATCAACTTTTTAGTGCAGTTGATAGTTGACCTTGACGAGTCTGAATAAGAAAAAAAATTGTGTGAACAAAATTACGTATTCTCAGTAAGCACATAAAGCACAGCAAAAAATGCCCTATAAAAATATGTATAAACAAGACTTTCAACTACTCCGGTTATGGTAATTAACCATTGTGGTGTTCGGAACTCCACGTGCGCGGTCTGTCTACTAGTCCTCGGATATCCGTACTTCCGGTGGCACTGGTCCATGACGTACTTTCCGCTGGGGTGCGACGAGACCGTGACGGGCGGCAGTCATTGTGTTAATGACGGTGACGTCACCAACCTCATAAATTGTTTAGTAAATATTGTAAAACAAAATTGGGCCATTACCGTATCAAGAATATAATTTTTCGTACATTTAATGGTTCGTTAAATTAAATTTGTAGTCTTCACTACATTGCTACTTTGTAACGCAGCTGCAGTTATATCATGTGTATTATAACGGACTTCGAAAAAGGAAAAGATTTCGTTCTTCTTCGCAAGGAAAAGATTTCGTTCTGCTTCGCCGCAGCCAAAAGCTAGTTTTTCGGTTATATCTCAGGATCCCGATATAATAGCGGGATAAAATGTCTACCAGTTTTTAAGTCTAATCAAGGCCTTTCAAATGAAAAAGTTGCATCAAAATCCGTTCAGTAGTTTTTGTGTGATGCGCGAACAAACAAACAGACAAACATATAAACAGACAAACGGACAAAAATTCTAAAAAAAAATGTTTTGTGTTTAGACATGCCTATATAGCCTACTAGCCTTTGCCAGCAGCTTCGCCGTAGCCAAAAGCTAGTTTTTCGGTTATATCTCAGGTTCCTGATATAATAGCGGGATAAAATGTCTACCAGTTATTAAGACAAATCAAGGCCTTTCAAATAAAAAAAATTTGAATCAAAATCCATCTAGTAGTTCTTTTAAATAAATACAAAAAAGAATTCTAGTTTAAATAATTTTCTAGTTTATCGGTTATATCTCAGGTTCCCGATATAGTAGCGGGATAAAATGTATACCAGTTTTTAAGTCTAATCAAGGCCTTTCACATAAAAGAAGTTGCATCAAAATCCGTTCAGTAGTTTTTGTGTGATGCGCGAACAAACAAACAGACAAACAGACAAAAATTCTAAAAAAAATGTTTTGTGTCTAGACACGCCTATATAGTCTATTACAGTCATTTTTTCTCAAATATCTTAAATGTACAGACACAGCTCTGTTACAGTTTTATAGTATAGATTATCTAGCATCGAATCTCGGTCACCCATAGTGGTTCGTTCCCAGGGAAGTAAAAAATGGCAATGGGTGGCAAGTGATGTTATGATTGATACACTCAAAAAGCACATAAGTAGCAGAACGTAATATATTTTTATACAGGGTAATAAAACTCATAGTAATATTTGGTGTGTTATGTTTTTCAGAGATACCTTGAACTAAAGTTAACCAATTTATTTTTTGTTAGAAAGACGACCACCATCTATGTAGTAGTATGTACCTATATGTAGAAGAACAGCATATCTACATTAAATGTGAGAGTACGTAGGTATATCACAGTTAGTGTGCATTTTCTGACGTGAAACGAGTAAAATCTATTTGCATCGAATTAAGAGAACGTTGAACAAACATAAAGCAATAAATAAATACTATAGAAGAAATAGTTTATGTTATTAGAAATTAATTACTATTCTTTTGATTCATTACACCTTTTCAAAAGAACAGATGCGCGGTTCAATGTACAAAGAAAAGTAACAATAAATTATTAGGATATTACTAATCATTGATAAATGACTATTTAATACCTTACTTTATCTCTAATTTCATATCTGCAGCATTTATGGCGGCAATATTTATAGTATCGTTTACAATAGTAATTTAAACGTTATTATTTTGGAAATAAGAACGACAATGGTGTGTCTGTATTAGCGGTACTGCCCTCACATACGAAATCCAATTTGTATTGTTCTATCGCAATGGCGTGGTTACGAAAAGTGGTTTGCCCCACATAAGCTATTATACTTAGGAATTCTACCGTTCCCTCACTAGGTGACGGTTAGAGAGTTTGATCAATGAACGACGTCATTGTAGTTACAGGGGAGAATCCCAATCCCCTCGACATTTCTAAAAGGTGATAACTGTAAGTATATATCTCCAATATAACGACTATACTCAGAACTATATTATATACCACACCCAAGTATTGAAACGCTGCTTAATTTTAATTGTTTCTTATTCTAATGAATCGATAACGATTTACTGTTATTTACCTACTTAATTTTTCAAATTTAGAAGCATGCGAATGTTTATTTTATAGTTATATTAAGCCTTTTTCTTTTGTAATTATTATCACCTCCTTTACAAATATACGTGTATTTAAAATAGATTGATCATATTGTGAGGTTTTTAATCAGGTGTTACAATATTATAACGCTTTGCATAGCGAGTAGGTATATCAATATCTCTAGTCTAACACACATTATTGAGATTTTCTGAGATCTATATCCAGCGAGTTTTCACAAAACAATGGTACAATTAATTATAAAGGAAGACGAAAAGATCTCCATCACCTCCATGCCAGAAACCTACGACTTTATTTCCTTTGATAATTGATGTGATTGATTATAAAGTTTGAGGCTTTTAAATTAAACCAACTAGCATTGTGCCAGCGCGATGTACTATTACCTAAACGCTTCACATAACGACAGGAAAGTGGAGATCCCTTCCCCGAAATGTAAAATATTAGTGTGAATCAATTAATAAATTGTTTTATTACATAGGTATTAGCCACAATTACTTTTAAATTGATTAGATCTTAATCTCAAAGTTTTCGTATAGGCTTTATCATCATTGATAAAGATAACGTCCATACAATTAGAACTTTACGGCTATACTAAATACATACAATGGAAAGTTACCTTACTAGTAGCATAAGGCTATTTGGAATTACTTAGTATTATGTGTTTGCAACATTCTGTTCACACAGGTTTGGAGGACATAGCATTTCATATTAGCCGAGTTGACTACGTAGTGTTCAATTGCGCTGGGAGACAATTATGACAATTATATAAACATACTGGTGTTTAACGTTATATCTGCCTGTATATACCCACCTAGTTTTGTAAATTCTAATCAAGAATATTTCATTTATATCCTGGGCCGTGAAAAATTTTCGGACAACTATCTATTACTTATAATGTATAATCTACTGGAAAGTATTTAGGTACATACATAAGGTAGTGTGACATATTTGATTGCTAGGTCTCTTTATCCATACCACCGAAGGAATGTAACTTAGTTCCAGTGGCCCGCCAACAAAGGCGGAGAGACGGCACACGGCGGGTTTCTTTAGTGGGTGAGGGCCCCACACTACCCTGTTCGTTGCCCCGAACGACGGGGTGTGCGGTTAGGAACATTTTTTCCCGCCTTAACAAAAAAAAAAGGTCTCTTTATCCATACCACCGAAGGAATGTAACATAGTTCCAGGGCCACTGGAACAAAGGCGGAGAGACGGCACACGGCGGGTTTCTTTAGTGGGTGAGGGCCCCACACTACCCTGTTCGTTACCCCGAACGACGGGGTGTGCGGTTAGGAACATTTTTTCCCACCTTAACAAAAAAAAAAAGGTCTCTTTATCCATCGGCCTTTGCCAACCCTATTGTTAAATCACAATAAAATAACTGACAAACCCATAGATACCATTATCTTGCTACTATCTCGTATAGCTCGACTAGGCAATATCGAAATAAATCGTGGCATCATCGATTAGGTAAGTACCTACCTACTAGCTGGAAAAAATTACTATATCAAGTGATTTTTTTTCTGGGTTTATTTTTAAAGCATTACTTAATTTAAAGCATAATTTTATTACTCGATTGCATTGTGAAATAGAAAGAAATCGCCACAATTGGAACCTTTTGGTAATCTATTTCAAACTGCTCTTCAATTCAAGTTATTGTGGTGCCGAATTCCTGTGCAAAATGGGTATAATAAAGTAGTTAATATAAAATGTATCACACAATCTTATCTCGAGTTTAAATTACATAACGATAATTAACGTTTGCAACGCATGCCACACCTCACAGGAAATGAAAGCAGACATTAAAAATAAACAAATATTTATTAATATAAATTAAGGAACCAAATTAGAAATTACATTTTACGAATGTTTCCGAATGAGATACCAGACTGTTGGCCTTTGTTGGTGCCATACTGCAAGGAAATGACATTCTGGCCGGCACGAAGCTGATCCTCGGAAAAATCTCGTACGTTCTTGTCAGCCTCCTTGGGTCCTATGGATGGTTTGCCGAAATTACCAGCTTTTCTGCCCAAAGACTGCAGGCATACGACCACAGAGTACAGATTCTGCCTCTCCCACAAGTCAATTGTTTGGAAAGTTTCCTGGGCGGGCACTCCAAGCTTTTTCACGGCTTCCAGGAAGGCGTTAATGTTCTCCATACACTTAAAAGCCATTGTCGACTGGTTTATTTTTTTCACTGAACCTTCCTGGAGACTATTGACTAGTTTGCACAAAAGGGTGCCATCCTTGAGGACTTCGTAAAAGTTGTCCGCATTACCAGAAGTATCAGAGGGCGATCCGGTCAGTGTCTTGATCCATTCCAAGGTCTCTTGGGCGATCTCATCGTTGTACTTGCTGTGGATTCTGGCCTGAGCCTCAGCATTGATGCCAGCCTTTCCAGCGCGGTAATCGCCCATGTTGGATGTTCACAAGTGTATGGACACGTAGCCACTGAACTCCTTACGATAAGCGTCCTTACAATATCAGGTTGATACGGTTGATAGCTTTTATCGCTCGTTCTACGAATGTACCTATATTGTAGTTTATCATGCGGTGATATTATCATGCAACATAAATGACTTATAATTATGATAGCATACGAGGATTTGGTGATGACATATATCTAATGGAATTGATGCACCGTGAAGTTTAAGTGCATTTAAGCAAAAATGCTATATTATTGTAGCTGAGCTATTGTGCAAACGCAATATTATAGAATTATATTGTCTATTCTAAGAAAAATTAGTTAAATGTTCATTATCTTTCATTTTTTTATTTATTTTGGAGTCAGGAGTCTCCGAAACCTGCGAGCGTGTATGAAGAGAGTTATGAATGTTGAGGAAGCGAGACATGTATGCAAGAATAGAGCCTCTTGGCACTCTGTTCTCTCTGCTTACCCCGCAAGGGAAATGGCGTGATGATAAGTAGTATTAGTAGTATGTTTTAACGCACATTGCGTTATATTATAGGTGCTTAGGTAACCGCCTCAATGGTCTAACGGTAGTCTATGCGACCGCGGATCATAAGGTCTCAGGTCCCAAGTCCGGCCAATAAAAAGTTATTGGGGTTTTGCCTTAACAAATTCTCAATAGCAACTAGGAGTTAGAAAGTTGGCGGTGTTTTACTCGCGTGCCTCAGAAAGCACGTGAAGCCGTTGGTCGTGCGCGGGACCTCTCTCCGGACGTGTCGCAATGCCGTCCTATCGGGCTATGAGAGGAGGGAACAGCACAATTCTAAAGCCGGCCCCACAAATTACTGTATTAGGCTATAAAGGCGTGTCTAAATACAAAACGATTTTTTTTAGATTTTTTGTCTGTTTATCTGTTAGTTTGTTCGAGCATCACGCAGAAACTACTTAACGGATATTGATGCAACTATTATTTAATAGCTCTTGATTAGACTTAAAAACTGGTATACATGTTAGCCCGCTACTATATCGGGAACCTGAGATATAACCGATAAACTAGAAAATTATTTAAACTAGAATTCTTGTTTGTATTTATTTAAAAGAACTACTAGATGGATTTTGATGCATTTTTTTTTTATTTGAAAGGCCTTGATTTGTCTTAATAACTGGTAGACATTTTATCCCGCTAAGTATATCAGGAACCTGAGATATAACCGAAAAACTAGCTTTTGGCTACGGCGAAGCTGCTGGCAAAGGCTAGTAGGCTATATAGGCATGTCTAAACACAAAAAAACAAACCTGAGATATAGGCTAAAAACTAGCTTTTGGCTGCGGTGGAGCCGCGGGCAAGGGCTAGTAAACTAACTAACTTATCATCACGCCATTTCCCTTGCGGGGTAGGCAGAGAGAACAGAGTGCCAAGAGGCTCTATTCTTGCATATATCTCTCGCTTCCTCAACATTCATAACTCTCTTCATACACGCTCGCCGGTTTCGGAGACTCCTGACTCCACCTTCCTTCAATATATGACCGATTTGGTCTAGGTAGGTGAGTCTCGGTCTCCCCCTGTACCTACATCCTTCCACTTTCGCATTGTATATCTTCTTAACCAGTCGCTCGTCCGGCATTCTTTCCACATGTCCGAACCATCGGAACATCAAGGACAACCAAGGGCTAGTTATTATTATATATATATATGTGCCTACTTCGGTAACATTACCTCTAATCCTTTTGTAGTCACAATAGTACGACATTCAAATCTTATCCAACAACATAAAACAAAGGAAAGTTTGCCGAAATAAGAAAAAAGTAGTACCTACCTATTAAATACTTTATACATATTATAATAGAAGTTATTGATTAATAGATTAACAGAAATGTATTATTAAACGTTAATATGGCATTATGGCGTGTGTTTATTGCAGGTGACCTATCCAATGGCAAGTAACAATAGCGGCTAACTGACGTAATTACAAGCACATAGGTATCTGCAGGCAAAACGTGCAATAGTAAAAATATTTTCAACTAGCTGCTACCCGCAACATTATCCACGTGATAGTAGTTATTTTCTTTTTTTATGCGAACCCCTAAATATTTTTCCAAAAAAAAACCAGCAAAAGTCCCGTCCAAATCCGTCAAATTGTGCCGGCGATTAACCGGAACAAATAGTCAGACAGACGGGCCAAAAATGCTATATTGTTATAGGTAGGTAACCACTCGCCGGCAGACCACCGAAGGAAAGTAACATAGTTCCAGTACCACTACCCTGTTCGTTGGCCCGAACGATGAGGTGTGCGGTTAGGTATATTTTCCCGCCTTAACAAAAAAACATGTAGGTAAGATATACGCTCATATGTATTTACTAAAACGCTATTTAAACATTACAAACAGACACTTAAATTTTATTTATTTGTATACTTTCAATACTTAGTACAAAATATTTTGGAAAATCCAAAAGTGCACGCCTCATAATCTTCATTTTTTACAATAAAATTGATTATTTGATAAGTAACTAATAATGTATTGGTCTTACTAAGTAGTTTTCAATAAATCATATAGTTAGCGCTAATTTCAAAAAGTACTGTGGTTTTTAAGTATTTTACGCCAATCTAGCGCTAATTTTAAGAAGTACTTTTATATTGGTCTATAGAAGTAGTTCTCACGACATAAGGATAGCGCTGGTTTTAGTGTCGAGTCGAGCGTAAATATTCACTATTTTTTTTGTTTATTTCATAACAATTAAACCACATCGAATCAGACCCTGAAAAGTGTGAGCGGGCTCTATTCGTAGTTATACTGAAATGAAAAAAAAAATACTCGATTAGTAAAGTATTTCGGTCGTTATCGTGTTAACATACATTATCCGGACATACCTACAACACACGGACGTCCAAGACAGAACTTTTTTAAACAGTTTTTTAACTAGTTTAAATAATAAAAATGGCATCAAAAATATCATGAGTGTTAAAAATAGTGTTTTTTCTTGATATGTGTGTGTATTTATTATTTTACAAGTGCAATATATGATGAATAGAGACATTTTAAGTTTGAAAAATCAGTTGTTCTGTGTGAAACAAGAGTGATACCCACCTCAACGCTTCGCTTATGAGGCGTGCAATAGACACATCGTCAGACAATCGCTTATTTTTAAATATACTTACCTACTAGGTAGAATGTTCTAGAATATTACTTATTGGTCATACTTATCAAATTGATAATGCTAGTAATGATTATATAAATATTATATCAAAAGATGTTCTTGACGAACTTGCTTAAATTAATAGATAGGTTGCAATGTATTAATAGATAGGTTGTTTTGTAATCAGAAATATTTAAATTAATGTTAGCCAATCCGCTTACATAAGGTGTTTGTACATTACCAACAAATAATATTATAGTTTATTATAGACGAACGACTTAAAAAGACACTTATGGACTTTAGTAATAACATCCAAGCCATTGTTTAGTGTGAATAAGCTTTTTCTTGCTTCGGAAGGCACGAGCAGTGTGTCCCGGTTGTACAATAAAATCCTGGCAGTCGTTACAGGTTGTCTTGTTCTAACGTCGAGTTGTCCCCTTATTTATTTGGTTCGTGGAGGACAGATAGGCACTTGCTCCGTGTAAATACTTACTGGTGGATCAGGTAAAACCGGCCAGTTAAGATGCCAACCCCAACAGAAAGATTAGGATAAGGCTAGGGAGACCACTGAAGCAATGTAACATAGTTCCAGTGGCCCGCCAATACAGGCGGAGAGACGGCACCCGGCGGGTTTATTTAGTGGGTGAAGGCCCCACACTACCCTGTTCGTTGCCCCAAACGACGGGGTGTGCGGTTAGGTACATATTTTACCGCCTAAAAAATAATAGACGTCGCGGGACGTCTACCAGATGTGAAACATCGAAATTATTTTGTAGGAATAATGAGTAGAAATAAAATGATCATAACTTTTTCAATGTGTGCTTGCATAAAATTATGACATGTGTAAAATAGCGGAAATGGACATAAATCATCATCATCAGGCCCTGGAAATCATCTAGGACCAAAGTACTCGTCAAGACGAAACAAACAATTCCAAACTCGATAAGGTTGAGTCGTTCATTATGAAGTTCCTATATCCACCTTCCAGCTCCAACATCAGATCAGCTCCATGTCATTATAATATTGCATTATTACGCAATATAAATATTATTATGCTTGTAAAATTTCAGCTCAATAGGAAATCGGGAAGTGTGTCTAATTTAACTTGCAAGATTTGTACGGAACAAGTAAAAAAGCGATGCCACGCTAACAGCCGATTTTACCCTCCCTCCGCATTAGATGTTTCACATCAAATAAAAGGATAAGGCTAGGGAGATGAGAATTTTTTTCGTATTTTCTTTGAAATAAAGTAATATCATAGCTTCGAGGAAGGATAGGATCAGATATATTGCCTTCAGGCAGAAGTGGACAAGAAGATACTACTAAAACTTTCAGAACAGCCATGCGATGAGAAAACTGATTTATTTCAAAACACTAGTACTAAACAGGGTTTAGCGTTGTTTCATTAAATATTACACATAACTTCCCTTAAACGGCTGTTAAGACACCCGCAGAAAAATTAGGGTGTCAAGTCAACCCTTTGTATTTGCATTCAACTACACGGAAAATTTATCTTATACCTATTCTAGGGCTATGTGTGCATTGCGATTTCACCAAACCAACACACATTTTTTACTTAAGGTTAAAAGGTTTTAGAGTACCTACCTACCTACTTCGGCCTTGACACTATTTTTTACTTTTTTACACTCCTTTATTAGGTAGGGGTAGGTAGAGACCACTTCTCTCCACTTGCTATGATTCTGACACACATCTTCGCTACTTTCATCAGCTCTTTCATGCATGGTTTTGAGTACTCTTAACCTGGCCTTCCTAGAGCGTCCGCTATCTGGGCAAATTACGTTCGCCTAGGTCGACCTCTAACAACTTGCCCGTTCACAGTCGCCTTGTAATCTATTTCGTTAATCTTCTTTCATCCATCTGTCTACCCCTACGGGAAAAAGGCGTGACAATATGTATGTATGTTATTAGGTACAGAGTTTGAAGTTAGTGTTCATTTTCATTAGTTGCCCGTTGCGTAAAGTTAAATATAAATAGGCTCTGAACGTTCCGATAGCAAATTCGACTTATAGTTACTTTCCGATGCACAAGTAATGGTTAAGTGTTGCGAGTTTGATACACACATTGGATAATTCTTTGTATGATCCACAAATGGTTGTTCTGAATGTGGTTCTATGTATTTAAGTCCTCCGCGATTAATATTACTACCAGTGATTGAGATCGAAGAGGCGGTTGCAAGCAGTAATTAACCCTGATTTCTGTAAATGTCTGACTGTTATTTTTAACACAGAAAATCACTGTATCGCGGGGGACTCTTTACTAGTATACACTTTCAAGTTACACACAGAGTTGCCCGGACGGGAAGCCCTTAACACTTGGCATAGTAAATCTGTGTGTAAACCACTCTGACGCCTGCTTTTATTGTGTGACATGACAATAAGTCCGGTCATAAATAAATCCGGGCCCAGTCCAGCTAACTCTTCAAATCCGGTCCAATGGTAACCCTTTTATTCACACTCCGTCATTAGGGGCAACGAATAGGGTAGTGTGGGGCCTTCACCCAATAAATAGAGTCTTCGCCTGTATTGGCGAAATTGCGTGACATTGCTTCAGTGCTCCGGTGTCGGCTTACTCTTCCGGGTACCCTTTAGTAAGCGACGCCTCCACAAACCGGAGCGTCGCACCTTCGCCAGATTTGATGGTAGCCCTACCCAAAATACAAGGTTTATAGTAGTGCAGAGTATTGTCTCCAAAAAAAATTCCAGATATGCATTTAAGCAGAAAAAACGAACAAACGTCAGCATTATTATATCAGTAGGTATAGATATGTGTGCGAATGACACACAATAGACAAAATCTCTCCTAAACAATAATTTTCAGCAATAATAATCTTGGTAATATTTCAGACTTGATGCAGCAAAATTATCCTGATATGATAAAATATGATCTTGAAAAAGGTCATTCACGTTATAAGTAGCTAATGCAAATAGCGAGTAATACAAGTCTATGAAACTACGCAACAAAAAGGCCTTGGTATTACACTCAACGACAAGTCTCCTCTAGTGGATCTAAAACTGAAGGTGGAGGTTTAGATAATGGTTTTTCTGAGTCTGGGTGTACTTTGTATCTGTGAAATCGTATTTTTGAAAATTCTAAGTGTTTTGCGATACAATGATTATTCCAATGATAACTTAGCCACAGGTGTTGTTATTTTAAGAAAAAAAAAAAGAGATGTACCTAATTTCAGTATTGGTTCTAATCGGACATGAGATTCAGAGGAACACTGTTTCATTAAACACAAAGTGAAAAATGTGAAATCGAAAATAACAGTCAGGAGCAGGATTTGAACCTGCATCTTCTGGATACCGTCCAGATGCTTTACCAATTCAGCCATCCTGACAATTGCTCCTGACTGCTAATTTCGATAACACATCATACTTAACGTCTTTGGGTGACGCCTGCGCCATCTGTCGGAAGTTTTTCATACATTATACCGACCAGGTAAACTTAATTTTACAATTAAGATTTTACCTAATAATGACGCAAACCCTTTAAACATTTAGATATTTTTATATATATTTTTAGCATTTGACATCTGATCTGGACGGTATCCAGAAGATGCAGGTTCAAATCCTGCTCGTGACTGTTATTTTCGATTTCACATTTTTCACTTTGTGTTTAATGTATAGTGCTAAGCATGTCAAATGCTAAAAATATATATAAAAATATCTAAACACTGTTTCAGCAAAGAAAGGAATGTAATCCACCAGTCACTTGTGAAAATTCCATGTTGTAGGTGCCAGCTAGTTTTTTTTTTTAAATAGACATTCTGCAGGGTGTTAGTGCACTAATAAACAATCTTTGTATCGCGGGGGACTTTCAAAGATTTAATTTCACTGACACAAAGTACACCCAGACCCAGAACAGCCATTTGTGGATCACACAAAGAGTTTCCTGTGTGGGAATCAAACCCATAACACTTGGGCGGGAGGCCGGTATCTAAACCACTCCGCCATGTGTGCAGTCTTCAATTTTGTTCTCTGCCATATACATACATATTTCCAGAATATTAATTAGCAATTGTTCCAGCTGACAATCAATAAAGTTATTTTTTCTTAACTTTGTTGCTTGAATTATCTCAATGTTTGGCATGTACAGACTTGATGAAATGAGTGAAATAACTCAGATGCACACTATAAGGAATTATAATATGCCGAAATTAATTTTATATAATTATTACTTAAAATATTTTTAATAGTATCATGTTGTGTGTTGTTTGACTACAGATGTACAGATATTGTTTTATACAAAACAATGGCAGCACTACTGATTGTTTTAAACAAAGGGTATGCTATCACAGTTAAAAAATGATAAAATACTGATATAATCTTTCCAATATATTTATACTGATAATGATTGTCTTATTTCTAAAGCCTTAATGTTTTTTGCATAAGACCCTGGACTGGATTAATCAGGTAATGTAAATAATAACTACCGAGTTGCAGGACAGTTTTAACAAGCATACAATTAATGGCATAAAGAACTCATCACATGTAATATCAAAACTACTGTAGTCTGAAAGAGTAAATTCTTATTTTATGATCTTTATCGTGTTCTATTTGCAGCATCCTAATTATTGCACACTCTACAGTACTCATAGTCAGAGGCAGAAAAGTTTTGCTCGGAATTTAGTAATTATCTTTGTTTGTACAGAACCCTAATTGATATTACTAAAAAACATTAGTCTAATATACTCCTTATCACATCAGCTACCTGTCAATAAAAGTCCAGTCTAAATCTGTTCAGCTGTTCCGAAGATTAGCCAGAACAAACTAAATTCATTCTCATATTTAGTAAAAGAATAAAAAAAAAAAAAAAAATTAAGATCTTACAAACTGATACTCCAATTTTATTTATTACTATAGATTGCACAAGCAAATATTTCAATAATGATAAATTAATTTATCTGTATTTCTACTGTTCAAAAAAGTGTAGTGCAGATCCAGGATCTGTTTCTTGGTAGATACTTCTATTGAAATTAGGTCATAGTTCTGTTGTTTACATTAATTAATTACAAATACTGTAAGAGTTTTAAGCCCATTAGATTCTACCAGCAATTTGAACAATATAATATCTATATACATCACTCTGCTGCACATGAATTCCATCAGCCTTTTAACGTCCACTGCTGGACATAGGCCTCCCCAAGAATGCGGGATAGTGCCGTAATCGCTACGCATGGCAGGCGGGTTGGCGATTGCAGTGGATGTTGTTAATACTCGAAGGAGTGCTGCTGCCCACTCATTTTTAATTTATAATTTTTATAAGGATAGAAAATCTTTACACAGGGTAAGGCCTAAAGGCAGATTTTCTTTCACCTATAGATTAACAATTCACACATTACGTACTTGTTATTGGAATAGTGTACTAAAATAGACAATATTCACAATATATATAGAAAAAAAAATTATAATATATTTGAGTAACAATAAGACAGGAATTGGATAAGTAAGTATATTTTCAAATAAAGTATACTGATTATTTATGATTATTTTATAAAGACATCTAAATGATATTGTTTTCTTAGCGAAGGTATTCCATAAAATTGCGTAGGTAAGCAGGTACCTATTGAGTTGTTACAGAACAAACTCATAATCCAAAATATAAATAATTTAATTTACCTATAGTTTAGCATTTATTTTATTTATCTAGAACTACCCGCCCGAATTCTAATAAGATTCTATTATGATTCATAACAGAAATATGCTAAATTTACTGCAATATGAACAAAAAATAATTGATAAGATTACAACGAATTCAAACAATACAGCAGTCAGCCAAAACTTTTTACGAAAAACTGAAGTCTCAAATCAAGTGACTTACCGAAACTTTACAAAGATGAATGACAACACTTTGCACTATCGAAAAAAAGTAATATCCATTGTATATTTCACAATCCACACCACAACACAACTCGAACTTTTATATTCTTATAGTCGCGTCAAAAGAACTAATTTACAGCCCAAGAGACTGCGCCCAAGACTGAAACAGAAAGTCGCCGTTGCCTCTACCTGCTCCGTTCGGAAACCTTTCATTTGAGTTAAGCTGATTTCTGAGTTTACGTTCCCCTCCACGTGACAAGAATGACGTTAGTGACTAGACGCTGATTGGTTAAACTGTATAGTTTTGTTCTAGAGTGGACAACTTTTTGCACCATGAAAACTATAGCCGTCAATAGAATACATATATTTTTTTACTTAGATAAATAACCTATAGATGTAGCCATGATACATTAGGAAGTGTATAAGTGAGACGGGCATGTACGAAATACGCTAAGAAAATTGAGACAAGTATCGTATCTTCCTGTCTCATATGACGTGCAGGTTTTTCAACTGGCGAACTTTCAAATAGTTCGGCATACAACTTAATCACCATGACTACCAGGGATGCCATTAAAAGGAAAATTAAGTGCCGTGTTTTGTGTTTGAAAAAATGCTGTGTCTCAAACAAATTTATTGAAAAGCAGACTTTCACGCCTGATTATAATAATAAATAATAATAATAATTACATATTGTTCCTATAGTTACAATGATTAAAAAGAAGGTTTCCGTACAAATTCTATAAATATATGTCAGATAAACAAACTTTATTTGAATTTCACTAAATTCATCCTGCGGGAAAGGATGAGATGGTGACACTTGTATTCTTAGTCTGTCACCACACGGACGTTGCAAGAAAAATATAATGGTTGGCACATAATATTTATTGATGGGTCAAATAGTACCAATGATCTAGGAGCTGCATTTATTTTATAATCCTTTTCATAAAAATAGTGGAAGTTTTACTGATAGAAGAATTGAAAAAGATCTACGACTTGCAATCTAGTCTTTGAGACTGCAATGGATTCCAGGATATATCGGAATTTGGGGTAACGCAAAGGCAGACCAACTTGCTAAATCAGCATGTTCGAGTGGGATATACTATGAAATATTTCCTCATTACAGCAGCGAGTAATCCCTAGGTACAAAAGGAAATTCTGCGATATATGGCAGGAATATTTCGATTTAAGATCAAGAGAAAGGGGTATTTGGTATAAAACCATACAGTGCTCAATCTTTCGTAGCCCTTGGTCCGGAGATATCATAATTAACAGACAATAATTAAAAATTGTTTTCAAACTCCGTTACGGTCACTATCCATCGGCAAGTATGCATTTCTGTTAAAAAAATGCACCTCACCCAAATGTTAGATATCTGATGTGATGTGGAGGACGTGCATCGTTTGTTAGTAGAGTGTGATAGGAACCGGAGTCATAGCGAAGCGTTGCTGAGAGAGTTTGGGCTGATTAGAAGCAATGTGGGTATTTTTCAATCCATTCTGGCAGAAACCGCTTCAGTTACTTCAAGAAGGGTATATAAGATGGTGGTTGCTTCTCAGCAGCTCCTCTCTACTGCTTAGATTAGATTAGGTTAAGATTGTTATTAGTTAAGAGTACAATGGGACTGGCATATCCATGTTCGATAAAAGCCCCCAAAGTAAATAAAGAATAAAAAAAATATATATATTTTATTTATCACAATATCCGATGTGAAATCGCTACAATACATTTACTAATAACTACGTGATGTTGCAGAATTTTAGTGTTGAACATATAAAATAAAACCTTTTTTAAATAGTTACGTTAAAATTTTGTGAGAGTTTATTATCTCTAAGCTTTCACCTAATTTTGCATTCACAGTATTAAATCAGGATAATAAGTGATCGATATTAATGTAATTAATCAATTAGTATTTAGATATTTTTATATATTTACTTATTATTACTTATTATTTTTTATTTATTTTCACTTACTTTACTTATTATTTATTTTCACTTTGTGTTTAATAATCAATTAGTGATTTATTTAGATATTGGTAAAAATTATGTTGCGATCTTCATTTAATTTTTGCCACAATTTAGGGCGAATAGCCGTAGCCGTAGCGTAATAGCCACACTGAAGTGTAATATCGCTGTCTCTTGAGTGGCCACGCGATGGCTACATCTATAGGTTTTTTATGTAAGATTTTGTGCAATTTTAATCACAGAGCAGTTTTGAAATTGACTTCAAGTTTATCAGTGTAATAAATGTAATATAATATAAAATAAATTATTGTAAAAAATACACGTTTCGAGAAGTCTGCCAGATGTGAAAACATCGCAATTATTGAAATAATACTCTTAGTAATAAAGTGATCATAACTTTTTCACCGTGCGTTTGTATAAAATTATGACACGTAAAATAACGCAAATTGACACAAAGACAATAAACTTATAAGGAAGTGATATTATATAATAAACTAGCTTTTGCTCACTACTTCATACGCGGCTTTCCAAGCGTAGAACTCTGGAGAAGACACGGTTCCGCACGAAGCGTGGGGTAGATAATAATTTATTTCTTTGGAAGCAACCTTGCCTGAGTAGCTAAATATTTAATTTATTATTAATAAATTAACCTAAATAGATTAATAGATAAAAAAGGTAAAAAAGGGTTTTAGTCATATCCTACTTTTTATTTTACTTACCACGGGAGTCGTAAGAGCCCACTGAGGGAATACCGGGGGAGTGGGCAGCAGCACTCCCTCGAGTATTAACAACATCCACTGCGATCGCCAACCCGCCTGCCAAGCGTGGCAATTACGGCGTTATCCCCCATGACGGGAGCGCTCGTTGTGGCGTTCTCTTGGGGAGGCCTATGTCCAGCAGTGGTTGAAAGGCTGGTGGATGGATGGATCATTCTCAATGATTAAACATCTCCCGAATATAGGCAAGCGTATGCTCGTTGATTTTTATAATTTATTGTTAAATTTAGGCTTTTTACATCGTCAATGGCGCCAAATTAAAAAAAAAGTGTGTGCGTGTAACCTTTACGCGCGATTGAAGTAAAACTTCTTTGGCGTTGACGAAAAAAAAAACTGCAATTTAAAATATTTTTTTTAAAACTGTTGAATTTTTATTCACTTTGCTATTCACAATTGATCCGTTTCAAAATTTGGAAATAAATAATCCTAATTGATTATGATATTTGCCACTAGCTGGCGCACCTGTCACCAGACACCTAGGTTTATTCGGACCCATAGAAGTCTGGGATCAAACATTCCGTAGTCTTTCACACCTGAGGCCAAGCGAGCGGACAGCAACACCCCCACTCCCATGCTGGCCCGATTGCTCTGCGGTACACCAGACCACAGGGCTATCCTTCCACCAGGAAGATCACAGGCGTCACTGCCCTTTCGCTTGGTCTCTGTTACACAGAGCACATCAAGCTGTCTGTCCAACATGACGGTTACCAGCTCGTGTAACTTACCTTCCACACCACCTCTTACATTCCACGTGCCTACTCGACACTCTGCTCCCCTCGACTCGCCAAACTGGGCAAGGCGTGATGGGTGTCGGCCCCCATCGCCGCATCTGGCATTGTTCGTATCGACGGGGGCGGGTCGGTACGCATCGCCTCTGGGGCACGTCCTAACCCGCACTGCGGTACGCATTCGAGCCGGATTGCAGCCTGTGGATTGCAGGCTGGCAGGGATCGCGACGAGCACGCTCACTATGATCACCCTAACAAGTTATGATCATTATATTTCAAGGTACTCATTATTTATAGAAAAAAATATGTGCTGGGATACATAGTAGAAATGAAACTTCAACGGAAAAGTGGATATTTCAAAGAAAAATATTTCAAAAAAAAAAAAAAATTCCAAAAAACTAAATTATAAAAATTAATATTTAAACAAAATTATGTTAACAATAAATATATACATATATGTACTTACATACCGCGGAAAATACCAACAGAGCCTACAGATAACACCTCTGTGGGCCGTAACGCTTTTTCGTGACAGAAAAAATCCTAAAACCCGTCTATATAAAAGTTTTTTGCTTCGGGAAAGAGGTCAATCGACGAATCCAGCTCGGCTGCGCAGCGTTTGAGAAGCTGAGGAAGATCATCTTGTCCAAAATTCCACAGTGTCTGAAGACGAAGGTCTACGACCAGTATGTGTTACCGGTGATGACTTATGTAACAGAGGCGTGGTCTCTGAATGTTGGTCTTATATACATTATATACATTAACGATCTGCCAAAATTTACCAACTCTCCCATGTCATTATTTGCTGATGACAGTACTATTGCGGTCCCATGCAAAACAAGAGAACTCTATGAAAGCGACATCAATAATTCTTTGGATTCTGTAGTAGCATGGTTGGAAAACAACAATTTAAAAACTAATCTCACTAATGTACGCAAGTAATGCATTTTAGGCAAAGACGTCAAAAAAAATTACATTAATGTTAATTACAAAGGAAACAGGTTAAGTTAGGTAGATTCTGCTAAGTTCTTAGGTCACACGGGAGATGATGGTACCGACCCGCTCGCGCCCGATAGCAATTGAGTACTCCCACTTGGTACCCAGCCCTACCTCCAATAATGCAATGGGTGATAATCGCTTACTTCCTTAGTCACCTCGTACGACACCCATGGTAAAGAATGGGGTGCTGACACTTGTATTCTTAGTCCGTGACCATACTGACAAAACAATAAAATTGATCCCCTTTGACTATATTATTCATAACCTGTTGTCCGTAATCACACTGGCACATGTTTTTGTTAATAATCGCATCATAGCCGGTACTTTCAAGTAGATAGATAATTATGCTGTAAGTCAGCTCAAGGTCAACACAACATAAAGTTTCAGAAGCAAACAATATTGAAATAACAATCATACACAACAGAATTATCTTAGTTAATAAAAAGACAGAGTGTCTTTTTGTTAAGGCGGGAAAAAAGTTACTTAACCTGTCCCCTATGTGACCCTGTTACTCGGGACAACGAACAGGGTAGTGTCGGGTTTATTTAGTGAGTGAGGCACTACATTACCCTGTTCGTTTCTTCTTTTTCCCGCCTTACGATATTTCTATCCCAACATAGGTTTCTGGTATACTCTAATGATTTAAATGTGGTTGCATTTTTTTTCAATCCATTATCACATATATGACTGTTGGGTACGGGTCTCCTCTCATAGTGAGAGGGATTAAGGTGTTAGTCCATCACTCTGGCCCAGTGCGGGTGCAACATAGTTCCAGTGGCCCGCCAAAAAGGCATGCAGGTGCAGGCCTCACGATGTTTTCCAGTGTAATTTGTAACACTAACTACACACATATTCTCGAAAAATCTCAAAAAGTCAGACCTTGACTGAGAATCGGGTTCTAAATCAGTACCTATAGCAGTCTTCGATTTACCACCATATCTTATACCATTTGTTACTTTATTATTTAGTAGCATAGCTTTATTTATTTCCAAACTATACATATACTTACTTATTTATCATCACGCCACCTTCCCTGCGCGGTAGGCAGAAAGAACAGAGTGCAAAAAGGCTCTATTATTGCATGCATCTCTCGCTTCCTCAACATTCATAATCATTCATAATTATCTTCATACACACTCGCCGGTTTCGGAGACTCCTGACTTCACCAAACTATACATAGACATAAAATTTTCTTATTCCCTAAATCCTTTAAAGTTTCTTTGTTATTGTCATTGGCAATATCCAAATCGTGACTAACCATAAAAAAGACGGCAAAATTTACTTTTGAACGCTTCTTGAATGGCGCATTCTATAAAGATTGCTTATCAAAGTGTTGCTAAAGGCTGCACGTCGTGGACTATGTAAACAAAGCTCAAACTGAGGGGCTGGGAAGACGGCGCATGCGCAGGGCGGGCGGGGAGTGCGGGCGGCCGGCGTGTGCGCAGGGCGGGCGCTCAGTCCGCGCGCGCCCTCGCCAGTGTCGCCATGGCTCGGTGGCTGAAGGCTCTGGCGGCAGTGCTGCTGCTCGCCGCCGCCGCGAGTGCGCGCAAATCCCCTACGCCCGCCAAACAAGAGCCCCAGATCGAAGAAGTCACCGCTAAACAGTTGGAGCGAGTGCTGGAAGACAAGGATTTCGTCGCGGTGTACTGGTGTAAGTGCCACTTGACCGCCTGTCGCGGGCCCGCGTGCGTCTCCATTTAATTTTGCGAGCTCTTGATAGCTGGCCTTCCGCCAGGGCGGGGGCGGCTGTCGCCGTGTCGAAACGTCTGCGACGGCGCCCGTCCAAATGGGTTATCCTCGAGTTAATGATCTTCGGACGGGCCGAAAGGAACGCCGCATCGGTGAACCTATGCCTGCGCATGATATTTTCGAAGCGAGCGACTCGGTTGGCGATTCTCGAGTTATGCAACCGAGCCGCCGAGACAATAAAACCTGACCCGGCCGGCAACCGTTGCCGCCGTCAGCGTGGCCTAAAATGGTACCGAGTCTCGTTTTCCACCAATCCACCGATACTGACTCCGTCAAGGTCGCAAGGCGCCTACGCTCTTAGCTCGGCTAAAAGTGTGTGCCGCGGCATATGACGCTGAAATAGACTTCCATTACGTGGTATTGGCATTCCAACTATTTTCTTTTGTCGCCAACTGTCGACGTGATCTGTAAATGCACTTGCGCGGCCATTTTTACAGTTATAGTTTTTAAAGTGCAATCTGTCATTGTGTGTGTAGGTATGAGTGTGATTTGGAAGAGTGTGTGTCGTGTGCCGTAGTCTATTTTCGTTAAACATTATTAATCTATTTGTACCATAGTCGTTGCCATGTCTATGTCTAAGATGTACTCATCCCAAGGATGCACTGATTGTAATAGACGCAAAAAGTGTCATAAATCACTGTCACAGCTTATAATCGATGAATCGATGCAAAATTTTGTTTTGGCTGAGAGACCAAATTCCGTAGAGGTGCCTAACGAATAATGTTTTAATTATCTTGTTCAGTTTTTGTTTCGGACATTACATAGTTCTATTAGAGCTACGTAGAGTAGGTTGATATTTTCATAAAAAACAAATTGATTTTTTGGATTCATTCAAAAAAAATCTTTTTATTTCGTCTCCATATAAAATCTAAAACCTGAGCAATCTTCTTAAAAAATAGATTCTCTGATGCTGCCTATAGATAAAAAAAACCTATAGAGAATAAAAAGGGCCACTTTTATGGTAAGTAAATAGCACAAATAAAATTAATAAATATACTGTTTATTCGGACCATTGACCTCTTCAAAAATTCATACTTAATTATCTACATATAACTAGTATCAATTGATAATACAATAATAACAATAACAATCAATATTTTTGGTTGAACAACAAATAACATTAGATAGGTACTTAGGTATTTATGAAAAAATATCTTGTTAAGTTATTATATACTGTCCAATTGATATCTATTAAAACTTAATATAATAACTTTTATATTATTAACGGATTTAATGTTCATATTTACAAAATTCTTACATATAGGTATTATGTTACTAAATAATTTCGTTATTTTAATTAACGAATTAGAACAGCTCCGTCTCTTGATACTTTTGATAGTCTTGGAGCTCAGCTCAGCGTGATCTCCGAGACGATAGTTTTTCGTAAAAATAGTCTTATGGTTGCTCAGTAAATGATACAGAAGATATAATCTCGTAAAACAGTTTCTATTGGAATACTTCCAAAATAAAGAAGGCTAACATTAATTCATGGATTAATGAAATAGCAGCCACAATTTGCGTATGAGAATACATTAATATTAACGCTAATTAAATAAAGCTGGTGACGACTTTGGGAGGAACTAGGTTATTGTGATATATTATGTTTAAACGATTTATAGGTTTATCTATAAGTGAAAGAATCGTCAAATCGGCGTTAATCGGAGATTCAAAATCGTAAACTTTATTCCATAAATTGAAACATAGAGTTTAACAGCCAAATAATAAAAATCGAAAACAATGTTTATAAAGATAGTACCTAGATAGTAGTTAAAAATTTTGTTTATGTTGTCTTCACGGTCATTTATCTAGAATTCTAGATGATCGAGAATGAACCTATCATTCTGCATCTCATTTACTCATCATTCTCCTGGAGTTTCAATTTCTAGTATTTTATATACTATATTTGAATGTAATGTGTTGTCATATCCGTGTGGTGACGGACTAAGAATACAAGTGTCACAACCCCATTCTTTCCCACGGGTGGCGTTGAGGCGACTAAGGGAAGTAAGCAATTATCATCTATTGCATGACTGGTGGTAGGGCTGGGTACCAAGTGGGAGTTTCACTTGGTTTTAGGCCCGAACGGGTTGGTACCACCATCTCCCGTGTGACCGGCCATGAAGCACATCGTTGCGTTTTGGCTGTAGTAGGAGATAGCCGTTTATTCTTTCATTTCATATGGGTGAAATGAAATGGCTTGACAATACACTCGGGATTGTTGAGTCCATGAGCGACAGTTACCAATTATCATCAGGTGGGCCGTGGCTCGTCTGCCAATACAAGCAATTAAAAAAAAAACCTGACTGAATTTCGTTTACAACTTCATGTAATTAATTATCTTTTCGGTAATAATCGGTTCGGCCGGTGCATCACGCACGGGTCGATTATTATGCTTAACCTTATTTCCGTTTTTTTTTACCCATCTACTAAAATTCGTCTTCTTCAGTTACTAGATAGATATATTGGTCAGCATTATATTAGTATAAAAGTATAACTATATAAGTTTTGTAATACTGGCTCGCATTAACGGGTACCTATCATGAGATAAAGATAAACGACTTAACATCTATTAAACACAAAGTGAAAAATGTGAAATCGAAAATAACAGTCACGAGCAGGATTCGAACCTGTATCTCCTGGATACCGTCCAGATGCTTTGCCAATTTGCCAAATTGATTGAGATGCAGGTTCGAATCCTGCTCGTGACTGTTATTTTCGATTTCACATTTTTCACTTTGTGTTTAATGTATGTTGCGAAGCATGTCAAATGCTAAAAATATATATAAAAATATCTAAATATTTATAGGGTTTGCGTCATTATTAGGTCAAATCTTAATTGTAAAATTAAGTTTACCTGGTCGGTATAATGTATGAAAATACTTCCGACAGATGGTGCAGGCGTCACCCAAAGACGTTAAGTATGAATGTGTTATCGAAATTAGCAGTCAGGAGCAAGGGTCACGATGGCTGAATTGGCAAAGCATCTGGACGGTATCCAGGAGATGCAGGTTCGAATCCTGCTCGTGACTGTTATTTTCGATTTCACATTTTTCACTTTGTGTTTAATGTATGTTGCGAAGCATGTCAAATGCTAAAAATATATATAAAAATATCTAAAGACTTAACATCTTTTCGGTAAATAAGAGGTCATACGAGAAAATAATAATTCAGGGGGTTTAGGCAGAATCTCATATCTCACATGTCGATCGTATCGTGATTACTGTGATTGGTTGAGAGATCACCGTGATTGGTCAACGGATTATTGTGACATCACGTGTCGGTTTCTCGACCAATCACAATGATCTCGATACGGTCGACACGTGAAATATGACATTCTGCCTAACCCCCCTGGACTTATTTGCCATCACGACTACATTTTCAATTCTATGTACTAAAAGGTATATCATCAACGAACATCATCAACGTTAATAAACAAGTCTGAGTCAAGTTGGTAATTAAACAGTTACCTACTGTTTTAGATTCAGAGGACAAGAAATTACACAATTTTTAGAATCATTGTAAATTCTTTTTGATGTTAACAGCATAGGTACAAAGTGTACCAGGTAATTTGCTTCCTTTTTTACCAAAACCATAAGATGGTAACTTTTTGGAGAAGATGGTAACTTAGAAGGGCTAGACCCTGTCGAATGCCTTCACGATGTTAAGACTGAACTCCAGAGCGTCATCCCCGTCCTCCATTGCACATCGATGAGAAAGGTACACAATAAGGTCCGTAGCGGATTGACCGAGCCGGAATCCGTATTGGTGATCATTAATTAGCTGGTAATCTGAAGGTGTGCAGATGCGGGCGGTTAAAAACCTTCTCCAAGACTCACTGGAGTGCAAGTATCACGGTCTGACTTTAATTGGACGGGTCCAACCGGTCACCCTTTTTGGAATCCTGCTGTTACTGTAAGAGAGAGGGTAAGGGCTCGTAAGGATGCTGGTCAAATTAAGCGTGCCATTTTGAAGGACCTTTGAATGAAATCATTAAAACAAAGCTTTGGTTTACTATAGGTATACCGAGAAAATCGTTGCTAATTAAATAACTTCGGAATAATACTCGCATTACTAATTTTTTTTATTTTATTTCTAAGATGGCAGACGAGCCACGGCCCACCTAATGGTAAGTGGTAACCGTCGCCCATAGACTCAACTACTGTCAAGCCGCTGCGCACCCGTTCATTTCTCAGATATGAAATAATAAACTGCTATCTTCTCCTACAGCCAAAACACACTGACGTGCTTCATGACCGGTCACACAGGAGACGGTGGTACCAACCCGTTCAGGCCCGATAGCCAGTGAGTACTCCCTCTCGGTATCCAGCCCTACCACCAGTAATGCAATGGGTGATAATTGCCTACTTCCCTTAGTCGCCTTGTACGACACCCGCGGGAAAGGATGGGGTGGTGACACTTGTATTCTTAGTCCGTCACCACACGGGTAAGATTATATTACATCTTTCCCTACAATTGAAATATAGAGACAATTTACGTCTATTGACCCAAAATATGATTGGGCATCTTCGGGTCTTCACTTGGTATGAAATTCTACCTCTGGAGTTATATTAATTTATTGTGCTAGCTCTTAGACAAACGAGCTCTTTCCGCTCTTTCTATCGGTAGATTTTAACTTGGTAAAAAACCGGTTGGAATTGCGTGCCAAGAATCAATATAGTTCTCCCGGAGCCATGAATTTTATAGAGTAGCTACCCGAAACGGCGTGATGAAAAATATGAAATCCGTAAAATAGTTTTGTTTCAAACTGCTTTGTATAGAACAATAAAGGTAACTCAACGTCAATGTATTGTTTAATCATTAAGAAGATAGACAGAAAGGTAATTCCATGGGCACAGTAATAAACAATTCAATGACTGATGTTTAAAACAGAGAAGAACAAAAGAAAATGTTATGACAGATTTATAAAAAAAATGGCAGTGAAGTTATACAATTAAAGTTAACTTAAATATATCTCTGAAAATAGTGTAGAGTACAATACTGAATCATCACCGCATCGATAAACACTAGCTCTAAGAACATCAATATAAAACTTCTGTTTTATTTTAAGAACTTACGCCAGAAATATTTCAATTCTTTCATACTCTTACTACATTAACTTTCTTTATTCCAAATCAATTTTTAATAATTACGCGGCATCCAGCTAATTCTGTTTTTAATTTTATGAGAATGTTAACATAGTTATTACAATGCTAGCGATACTAAATTCACCTCACATTGTTCCGATAATAATAATCTGAGAAAGGTACTGGCTGGATGCTATATGACGATGGATCGGTAGAAAATATTTTATTTAATTCAATATTTTATACGTTAATTTATTAGTCAGTTTATTGTGATTCGTAAAGGGGTTGAAGGCTAGCTAAAAGTTCACGTAAAAAGACAACGCGGGAAAAAAAACATTTTTATTATCTCAGAGGCATATTGTTACAAAGAAACAATATTTTTATAGGCTGGGGTTAACATACAATAAACGGTCATAAAATGCATAGACTCAAAACAATTTTGTATAGGTACGACACACCGCACATTTTGTCATTGAGAATGGCAACTACATTTGGCAAGAGAGGTCAATCATATCTAAACCGTTACACCAGCTGTGAACCTAATTATTATTTTAATATATCCGTAGTGTATTATGATTGTGCTCGTTAGATGTCAATAGACTCGCCCCCTATTACGTGGGACTTAAACATAACTGGCGAACCGTGGGTGTGTAAACACCTCTGCCTACCCCTTTGGGGAATACAGGCGTGATGCTATTTTTTTTGTTTTTGTATTATGATTTTCTTGATACATAAGTTGTTTACTTACGGTCAATCATTTATACTTTATAAAGAAATTTAACCATTGTTATTGTGCGAATCTAGTCATTGATTCTTGGTTGATTAGGTACCTACCTCATGACGTTTCTTAGTAAGTTTTCATCTTAGCTACTACATAGCTTAACTATTACAGTAGGCAGGTAAAGGTAAGGTCTCTGCTCTATGGAGAATAGATCGTAAAAGTCAGGTGAGAATTCATGGAGATGGCTCATACACAGTCAACAATGTAAAGTTATCCTACATAAAGTGATATTCTTTTTAAATGCTCCCAACAAGGGCTCGTTAAAGGGCACTCAGCGATGTTAGTATTCAGAAGCTCTTACGCATTCGCTTCTTCTTACAACATGATTCAGAGGACACCGAAAATAACTGAAGATATATAAACGGGGTCGGTGTTCGCGTCATTCTAATATACGCACATAAATAAAAACATATAAAAATAATTTATGAAACTTAGAATTCTGCTGTGGTAACATTCCTCTTGATAGAAGTATCGTTGTTATTTTAGTCAGGATTAATATTATAATAACATATTTGAAATTAGTAAGCAACAGACACATTTATTATGTAAGTAAGTACGAGATCCGGACACAAATTTCTGCATCTTAATTAAATCACGTTTGGAAGAATAGATCAGTTTGTAATAAGTATAATGTCTTTCATTGGAATAAAATTGTCCCTATTTTCTATTGCCAAAATATGATATCTATTTATCTCAGGTCAGGTCTTTTGGTTATCTCTGTTTTTTACCAAAAACAAATCAGCAGTACATTCCACAAATGCTCGTCCTTCACAATTAAAGAATTGGTCTAAGTCTGACGTACATATTGGTCTGGCGTAGGGTTTTATAAAAGCTTTGCTATTTTCATACCTACTACAACAAAATTTGTGAAATAAAATAACATAATTGGAAACGATTTGAACCCGCGTCTCGTGGATTGCCGGTCCAAGGCTTTGAACGGTAAGCTTCCGCAGACTACAGCCGTAGTGATAAATTTCTAGAGAAAATGATTTTTATCATCTTAAGATGTATTATATACATTGTTCTCATCAGGCAAGCCTCTCTCGTTATGGCAATAGATTAATTGGCTTTTATAACATCCATAGATTGGAATACGCTATACTTAACTTTAAAAAAAAATACCGTTCGTGATGACCAACCAAGATCTCCATTGGCGCGGTTTTTGGTGTAGTAACTTTAAACTATGTACTTATTTATCATATTACATTATAATTCCATCCATCCATCAGCCTTTAATCGTTCACTGCTGGACATAGGCCTCCCCTAAATGGGGGTTTTGCCATAATCGCCACGCTTGGCAGGCTGGTTGGCGATCGCAGTGGATGTTTTTAGTACACAGGGGAACGCTGCTGCCCGGTCCCCCGGTAATCCCTTAGTCGGCTTATACGACTCCCATAAGAAGAGACGGGGTGGAGCTATTCTTGGTGCCGGCCCACACGGCGATTTACTTAAGGTGTAAGATATTTCATACATCATCATAATTATAATTCCATTATAATTATGATGTATTAAATATCTTACTTTCGGTTCTCTGTGATATATATAAGTTTAGGAGCAAAATATATAGTAAAAATCAGACAATACCATGTTGTTTTAAGTCTCACAGAAATCATTGCTAGTCAATATTTTGCAAACCAAAAATATTTGATGATCAAATAGGTAAACTACTTATATAAAAACCTGTAGAATGAACTAAATAATTGAGTTAAAATAGCTCCGGAGTGTTTCTATTTATATTAAGAGTGCTTCTATTAAAAGACTTTGAAGTGGAATGTCGCAATATTGTTATTTTATTATATATATTAGAGATTTCAAGTGTCATCTAGTACTTATAAACGATTCCTTTTGCGGGTGGATATTATTGGTTCGATCTTGCTATTGTCAAGTCCATGAACAGCGGCTAATTTGCTACCATTAAGTAGCTAAAGCAATCACTTTTAAATACCAACGAACAGGGTAGTGTGGGGCCCGTACCCACTAAAGAATCCTGCTGTGTGCCGTCTCTCCGACTGTGTTGACGGACTGGTACTGTGTTGGATTACTTCAGTGTCTTTAAATACCACACTGCACTAAGGAATAATCCTTATATCGCGGGGGACTTTACAAACATAAAATTTAATGTACACAGAACAACCATTTGTGGATCACACAAAAAGTTGTCCTCTGTGGGAATCGAACCAACACAACACTTGGGAGGCCGGTATCTAAACTCCGCCATTTGTGCTTATCCGTAGCCACTCCGCCATCGTTGCCATTAATGTTATAAATACTTACTCGACGCCTTTCCTCACTCGAGGTGAGGAAACAACTGTCAATCTCAAGGTGCGTCGGGACCAACCTTAAGGAATACTCAAGGAAGTTTTTGTTCTATAAACAATTTACTGAAGTTTATTATTTCATGTGAATATTGTTTTCTAGTGTTTATAGTGTATTTCCACCGGTTTTTGAATTAGTATTATTAAGTATGATAATCTCATAAGATGTTACTTACGAGATGCTGCAAACCCAACTTTTACGATACCTTAGAATTCCAAAGACGTAGGTAAGCTATTTTTTTTCCAGCAAGATTACCGGCACCTAAAGTAACCGTCGAATTTATTTTATGTTTAATTATGAGTTCCTGTAGGCATAACTTTACCGACCGATATACAGTAAGAATATCTTCCAGGCATATTACAAAATAAATGATATCTAAACAACTTATACTATAGCTATAAAAACACACCCAGCAAAAAAACAATGTTGACACGACGACGCTATGTAGGTACTTTCTGGTTATACGATATACGTAAGTATTAATTTTTGCTATGTAGGTACCTACCTGAGTTTTACTCCTTGTGGCGATCCTTGTATAATACCTATCGTCCTATCTAAACATTTACATGTCAAATGACAAACATCTGTTAACTTTTGAGTGACCACAGATGTAAAATCAAAGCATTTTTGCCCAAAACAATGTTCTATCTACAATACAATGACGTAATTAATGACGTATTACCTCGACTCAACCTCATCCGAGGTTCCTCGAGTTTTCAACTAAGAATACCAATTTCGAGGATTCCTTGAGATATTCCTTGAGGTATCCTCAGTTGAGTTTGAGTCGAGGAAAGGTTGAGGAACCGTCTTAGAATATGGGTGTAAAACTCACTCTGGAGTATTCAACATAAATCTCTCTGTGTGAAAAGCAGTCCTTGCTGAAATCGATGCCAGTCATTTTCAGTGACTTGCTTAGGGACTTGATAATTGTTATGGCAAAGCACACATTAAGAGGCATCTGTATTCTTTAATATTATTTTAATTTCTTCAGGATACTCTGATAGAATTAACGGTTTTCGTGGAATGAATAAAATTTCCTTGAGCACGTTCGGTAATTACTGTCTACTCGGTTCTACGACGTTTTTATAAAGAGCTTTGATTTGTAACCTAGTTCCATAGCACAGTTTAGGAGATTATGATTTCTTAATAATATTACTGGTGATCCAAGTTTAAGAGTGAGTTTCCAGTGATAAACACAGACACTAACTTTTGACGGGCCTCGTGGCTTGGTCGGTAGTGTAACCGACTTCCGTGCCCGAGGTCGTGGGTTAAATTCCCACTCAGGACAATTATTTGTGTGATGAACACAGATAATTGTACTGCATCTGTGTGTTTTCTATCTATGATATGTATGTGTTTACAAAAAAAAAAAGGTAGTATATGTATTATATCCGTAATCTGACCCATAGCACAAGCGTTAAGCTTAGTTTGGGACCAGAGGACATTGTGTGAAAATGTCCGTGAATATTTATTATTATTATTTACTAACTATATACCAGGCACTTCTTTAAATTTAAGGCCGTTTCAATTTACGTATGATCTTAAGTCATTGTGCTCTACAAAACGAATTTATCATTTTCGTAAAACATTTTGATCTGTATTTTAGCACTTGACGTGCTCAGCTAATTTAAAGAACAAATTATTTGTGAAAGTGAAAAAAGAGAGGTTTCCTGCGAATCGTATTCGAACCTGCATTCCTTCCAATCCGGGTAAGTGCTCTAGACCACTAAGCCATCGCAGTCACTGTCGACGTCTCCCAATCTCCCACTCATAATTGTTTTTGACGTCTGTACGTTTCATAAAGTATCCTAGAATCATACTTCATACCAGAAAATGCTGTATCCTTTCACGCAAGCTAACGTCTTTTCGATCTTCTTTTTCGATTATTCTCTTCGTACCTACAAACGGCTGCTTTGTGAACATCCGGGTAATTATTCAGGTAATTAATTACAGCTACTCTGTGTACTTGTAGATGGTTTTGTAGTTAAATTACTGCAGCTCTGTGAACTCCTTTTTATATTTAGTGTTAGTTTTTTTGAGCTGCTTCTTTATATTAGAACTTGTAAATCTTGCGCGAAGTTTGGTAGGATTCTCCTTAAAAATGTGCACTATATCAGAGATGTCTGATTGGAGATCGGATGTAACAGATCCATCCTAAGGAAAATATACATCAAAATGTCATTGGGATTGGTTTTGTATTGAACTAAACCGAAGCCTTTTTACGGGGTTCCCTTCTATGCAATATTTTTCATAATTGTGATTGACTTACAATTTCGGATGTATTTGTCCAGCTGCTACTAACTCATATAAGCCTACATATAAAAAAGGGTGAAATTTTTAAAAATCCTTTCTTAGTGGATCTCTACAATAAAAATAACAAAGCAGTGTAAGGACTGCCGACAGAAGTGAAAACTTAAAATTATAAACAAACAGTTGTTATTTTTAGATATCCAAATTAATTGTTCGATCTTAAATTAAAACTTGTAAATCAAAATTATTCATTCTAGCATTAAAAAAAAAAGATCTTAACTTGACAAAGTACTCCTTAAGACGAATTAAACGAATATAAACTTGATGGATTCGGGTCGCTTCATTACATAGTTACTGTGGCCTCCTTCCAGCTCCATATCAGACCCTGGATACCATGTAGAGACAAAGTACTCGTCAAGATTTATCTTATACGAGCCCAAACTCGATGGTGTTATGTCGTTATATAACGGAGTTCCTATGGCCACCTTCTAGCTCCATCATCAGACCCTGGATACCATCTAAAGACAAAGTACTCGTCAAGACGAATCAAACGATTCCAAACACGATGGGGTTGCGTCATTTCATTACAGAGTTACTGTGGCCACCTTCCTGCTCCATCATCAGACTCTGGATATCATCTAGGACTGGAGTACTAGTCAAGACATTTCAAACGTGCCCTAACTTGATGGAGTTGCGCCATTTAATTACAGTTTCGCATGGCCACCTTCCAGCTCCATCATCAGACCCTGGATACCATCTAAAGACAAAGTACTCATCCATCAGCCTTTCGACTTCCACTGCTGGACATAGGCCTCCCCAAATTGGGGGTATAGCCAGCCCCACATGGCCGAAGTACTCATCAAGACGAATCAAACGAGTCCAAAGTCGATGGGGTTGCGTCGTTTCATTACAGAGTTACTGTGGCCACCTTCCAGCTTCATCCTCAGACCCTGGATATTATCTATGACTGAAGTTCTAGTCAGGACATTTCAAACGAGCCTTAACTCGATGGAGTTGCGCCATTTAATTACAGAGTTTCGCATAGCCACCTTCCAGCTCCATCATTAGACCCTGGATACCATCTAAAGACAAAGTACTCATCAAGACGAATCAAACGTGTCCAAACTCGATGGGGTTGCGTCGTTTCATTACAGTTACTGTGGTCACCTTCCAGCTTCATCCTCAGACCCTTGGATACCATCTAGAGACAAAGTACTCGTCAAGACAAATCATACAAGCCCAAACTCGATGGAGTTGCGCCGTGTCATTATAGAGTTCCTAGGTCCACCTTCCAGCTCCATCACCAGATCAGCTCCATGTCATCATAATATTGCATTGTCACGTGATATACATATGGGTGTAAAATTTCAGCTCAATCTCCTATCAAGCTCGCGATTAGACTAAAAACTGGTAAACATTTTATCCCGATACTTTATCGGGAACCTGAGATATAACCCAAAAACTAGCTTTTGGCTGCGGCGGAGCCGCGGGCAAAGGCCTGTAATATAGGTACTCCGATTCCAATAACTCCTCCATATGGGTATTACACATATATTTGTTCCTTGTGTAATATGTTTATGTTATGTGAGAGATAGTGTTATATAATGGAGTAGAGTTTAGATGCTCTAGCTGGAGTTTTTATTATATATATGTCAATGTTTCTCTAACGAAAATTAAGTCAATAGCTTAAAAACAAATTTGAAAGGTCTTTACTGCCAAGAAATTGATCTAAGTAGAGCGGTATTTGAACAATAACAGCTAGCCGACACAATTCTTTAACCCATCATCATCATCATCTCTGTACATACAATAACTCTAGACAGGAATTTATTATCGTATAAAATTGAATCAAGACATCTAATTCTGGTCTATATGGTTGCTGTCTAACGTAGAACTGGGTGACAATGTAAGGTATACATAAGATTACGACAATAGCAGATACTGACGTGATGTGCGGCCCATACGTAAATATAGTTGGCAGTAAATCTTCAATAGCTACAATGTAACGGTACGATCTCTGTTTGTTGGGTTACTGTATATTAATAATAATAATAATTTATTTACTCAAAGATATTACAAATTTTATCTTATAAACAGACAATTAAACCAAAATATTCAGGCAGAAGATAAATTACTAATGTATTATTTTTATTTATATGTAAAAACAATTACAATGGTGCACTTACTTGTCCGTATGGTGACGGACTAAGAATAGAAGTGTACCACCCCATTCTTTCCCACGGGTGTCGCATGAGGCGACTAAGGGAAGTAAGCAATTATCACCCATTGCATTACTGGTGGTAGGGCTGGGTGCCAAGTGGGCGTGCTCACTTTTTATCGGGCCCGAGTGGATTGGTACCACCATCTCCCGTGTGACCGGCCATGAAACACATTGGTGTGTTTTGGTTGTAGCAGGAGATAGCCGTTAATTCTTTCATTTCATAACTGTGAAATGAAATGGTGAGCAGCGGCTTGACAATATCTTGGTATAGTTGAGTCCATGAGCGACGGTTACCATTTGCCATCAGGCCGTGGCTCGCCAGCCACCAAAGGCAATAAAAAAAAACTTAATGCCTGACGCATTATTCAAGTCAACCAAGGGTGATGCGAAGATAACAGAACGTAGATTCATTTTTAGAAGAGAACAGATAGTAAATCTTCGAAAAAGGTTCCTAATATGATACGAATTTAATTTATACAAATCACTGTACCTAACTTTTTCTTCAACATTTTATACCTAAATATTTCGTGTTTCTAAATATTTATAGCGATAAATTAACATAGTTTTAGAATTGGAATAAGATTGGTTTAAATGTTTTAATTGTTATTTATTTATTTCGTTTTAGCTCGATATCGCGTCTGTGACAGAAGTATGACTGTAGGAAATTGTATTGTAGCTGCGCGTGGAAAATGATGAGTCATTATAATTCAATATGAATTGTGACCTACTAATGGAACCTTTGAAATTAAAAGGGATGTCAGCGAATGTGAGCAAGACGAAAGTAATGGTTTTTGAAAGGGAAGATAGTATGACAAATTGCGACATTCTGATTGCAGGACAAAGAGTGGAACAAGTGAAGGAATTTGTATATTTGGGTTCAAAGTTTACGAGATATGGAAAGTATGACGGTGATATTGAGCGGAGAGCGATGGCTGGAAATAAATCGAATAGGGCTCTGCATGGCTTTATGAACAGGCAGAAAGTGTCAAAGAAAGCACAACTGATTGTGCATAGGGGGGTGAATGGGCAAGTTGGTAGAGGTCGACCAAGGCGAACGTATTTTTACCAGATCAGAGACGTTCTTAAGGAAGGCTAGGCTAAAGCGCTATCCACACATTTCTGGGTCAGGACTATCCGTGTTCCGAGTTGTTTGTTTCAGTGTTCCCGTCAGGGACGTGCCATCCGTCACCCGTGTTCACACATATCAGGGAAATCGGGTATCAGTGTAATCTGTTTCTTTAGCTGATACGCACACAGCACGATGTCCTTATTTAACAATGTAGAATTAGCAATGATTGCAATAGCGCTAGATGAAGAAGAAGCAGATCACCAAGAAGACTGTCAGCAGGCAAAACGTATTAGGGTATGTCGTCAACGTACCTAGGAAAAAAATCGGATAGCACTGCCAGAGCGTCCGTGCGTCCGAGCGTGCTCCGGGACACTGACGATCCGGACGCGCCTGACACGGAGCTATGTGAACAAGTTCGTACAATTTGTACGTAACCGATTTTTTCCCCGTTCCTGACGGAACACGGCAGGGCCGGGTACCCGGAAATGTGTGGATAGCGCTTAAAAGTACTCAAAACCAACGAGCATACATGAAAGCGCTGATGAAAGTAGATGAAGTGAAAGATGTGTGTCAGGATCGTAGCAAGTGGAGAGAAGTGGTCTTTGCCTACCCCTACGGGAAAAAGGCGTGACAATATGTATATATGTATGTGGAAAATGATTAGCGTATAACTGAAAGCACAAAATAAATATATTTTCAGCACAAAATAAATATATTTTGTGCTGTAAATGATAGACCTTGGGGCATACCTACTTGTTGATATAACTCTTTTCCTGAAGCCGCTAAAATAACAATTATTTACAGGCAATTTTAGGAGCGTTATGATATTTACCTTTTAAAACGTATCTGACGTTTGGCTTACTGGCCTTCATTCAATATGAAAAGTGACCTACTATGAAACCACAAATAATTATATGATTTAAGTAAATGTTTATAAGTGGGTAATAATGCATAAAAATGTCCTTAATAAACACGATTCGATACTAAACTAGACGTCGCGGGACGTCTACCAGATGTGAAAACATCGAAATTATTTGGTAGAAATAAAATGATCGTAACTTGACAAAGTACTCCTCAAGACGAATTAAACGAGTATAAACTCGATAGGGTTGCGTCGCTTCATTACAGAGTTACAGTGACCACCTTCCAGCTCCATCGTCAGACTCTGGATACCATCTAGAGACAAAATACTTGTCAAGATAAATTATTCGAACCCAAACTCGATGGAGTTATGTCGTTTTATAGCGGAGTTCCTATGGCCGCCTTCTAGCTCCATCATCAGACCCTGGATACCATCTAAAGACAAAATACTCGTCAAGGCAAATCAAACGATTCCAAACTCGATTGGATTGCGCCGTTTCATTATAGAGGTGTTGTGGCCACCTTCCAGCTCCTTCATCAGACCCTGGATACCATCTAGAGGCAAAGTACTCGTCAAGACAAATCATACGAGCCCAAACTCGATGGGGCTCGACTCCATCATCAGATCAGCTCCATGTCATCATAATATTGCATTGTCACGCGATATACAGATGCGTGTAAAATTTCAGCTCAATCGGAAACCGGGAAGTGTGTCAAATTTACCTTGCAAGAATTGAACGGGACAAATAAAATAAAAGGGTCTCCACGTTAACAGCCGATTTTACCCTCCCTCCGCATTAGATGTTTCACATCAATATAATAACTTTTTGGGACATTCCTAGCTCGTGCAGCTTTTATGATCAGTACACCTGTGTCTATTCATAAAGCTAAAACGCCCGTTGATATTTACACATTTTATTGTCAGCAAAAATCAGCAAAATATTCCAACGTAAAACAAACATAGATATAATGAGTTCTCTACGTTTGAAGGTACGAGTTACTGATGAGAACAAGCTGTTCGGTATTAAAAGGAAACAAAAACAAAGAATTTCATAAAATTTTAATACTGGCAGGTTTTAAAGAATAAATTATTGCTAATATATAAAAATAATATAGTTTCTTTTTTGTTTTTTTATATGCATGTGAACAGTGCACACAGGTTCACACACAAAATTTTTTTCTATAGCATAAAATGCTAGAGAAAAAAAAAGTTGTGGTTTCATTATGATAAACCTTTAATTGGACATGTGTGAAGCTAGAAAAATCTTCATGTCTCGATTAAAGTGGTGTCAGGATCACGAGACCCAAATCAGAATGGACATTTTGGCTTCACACCATTCAAAAAATAACTTTAGATTCTTTTGGAAACATACTATAGTATAAAGGGTAAATCAAGCATCCTGTCTGCGCGGATGGCGTGACGGATTCAACGGCAAATAGCAAATATCTTTGTAGTCCACTTTGGGCCCCTCGGAATCATTGCTCAATGTTGAGGTACAAAAAAGGTTAAATATTGTAATTATCAACACAAGCATGTCAAATGCTAAAAATATATATAAAAACTTATATAAAAATATCTAAATATGTATTGTAATTTCAGCTAAAAATATTGCAACTGCTATACAAGGCATGCGCAAAGGAAAGTGTCCTGGTTATGACAGTCTCAGCGTTGAGCACCTTCGATTCTCTGGGTCTCATCTGCCTAGAATATAATCTATGCTGTTTTCTTTCTGGCTGAGTCATGCCCACATGCCGAATATGATTAGAACATTCATGGTACCTATCATCAAAAATAAAACAGGTGACATGGCATATAAAAATAATTATAGAGCGATATCTCTTGCCACAATCATATCTAAAGTAGTGATTAATACTCACTTTAATACGTTCTTGCAAATCCGCGATAATCAATTCGGGTTCCGAGCAGGATTGTCTACGGAGAGTGCAATACTGAGTGTTAAGCATACTGTGAAATATTACTCTGATCGCCTGACTCCAGTTTATGCCTGCTTCCTTTTTTTTAAAGACAACACCCTGCACTATGGAATAATCCTTGTATCGCGGGGGACTTTACAAACATAAAATTTCACGGACACAAAGTTTCCTAGATCTAAGTAGGGCTTTTGACTTGGTATCCAACAACATATTATGGAAAAAGTTGGAAGAAGCATATTTACCTTCAGAACTAACAAATATTTTAAAGTTTTGGTACGGGCACAAAATCAACAGCGTGAAGTACCTGCCCAGGTACCTTGTCTAGGTTGTATAAGTAGGAGCGCGGGATGGGGCAGGGGGATTATGCTCGCCCAAGCTCTTCAACTTTTAAATTAATAAAATTATTGGCGTGCTCAGCATGCCAATACTTTGATTTATTACCTTAGTTAATATTAGTGCTTAAAAAAACCTATTTGTTATTTTGATATTTTTATATATTTTTTTAGCATTTGACAAGCTT
This sequence comes from Leucoma salicis, assembly GCA_948253155.1. Taxonomy (NCBI): domain Eukaryota; kingdom Metazoa; phylum Arthropoda; class Insecta; order Lepidoptera; family Erebidae; genus Leucoma; species Leucoma salicis. Next base: position 4,773,801 of record OX411811.1, read on the forward strand.
AGCCATATAAATTAACACAAAGTGTGAAAATGTGAAATCGAAAATAATAGTCACGAGCAGGATTTGAACCTGCATCTCCTGGATACCGTCCAGATGCTTTGCCAATTCAGCCATCATGACAATAGTGCAGGCGTCACTTAAGACGTTAAGAATGAATGTGTTATCGAAATTGGCAGTCTCGAGCAATTGTCACGATGGCTGAATAGGCAAAATCACTTTGTTTTCTATATTATTCTTATACTGAAAGGTTACATACCTATTCATCAATAAAATCTGCCCGCAACTCCGCGTTTGGCTGGACTTTAGAAGAAAAAAAAGTACCTACGTCACTGTAGTTACTTAGATCTATGCATAAACCATTCATTTTTCATTTTTCAATAACAGGTAGCTTATGTCTTTTTCTGGGCTGAAAACTATAGTGTTGTAATTTCATGATGATCGGTTCAAGGGTATGACATCTTTACAAACTGACAAGCAACGAACACACTTTCGCATTATAATACATAAATCACAACACAATTTTACATACGTCATATTTTGGGATGGAATCGTGGACAAAAATTATATTTTGTCGTTTCACAGCTGAGTTAATTATAAACTCATAAAAGTTTATTTAATTTGTTTCTTTAGTAAGTGGTCGAGGATGCATAAATAAAAAAAAAATAGAAATGCATGAGGTAAAATCCTTACAAACGAACATCATTAAATATGGCATCACGTCTGTATTCCCCGAAGGGTTAGGCAGAGGTGTATTACACACCCACGGTTCGTCACGGAATCTATGTTTAAGTCTCACGTAATAGGGAGCGGGCACAATTCCAAACTCCAGCTACCTCCTACTCCGCTACTGAGAATTTTTCTTTTTATGAAAAAGCTCAATAACACTGCCCGACCCGGGAATCGAACCTGAGATCTCATGATCAGCAGTTGCTCACATGAACAAAACTGCTTTTATAATGTTAGTACAAATAAATCAAATAAGTGCTATTTTAAACCCAGACTAAAAGTAATAAATACGTTGATGATTATAAAGCAGCTATTTTGAGCATATATTAAACTAACCAGATGTTCTGTTGCATCGACTACATCAAAATAGACGCGGAAAATGATTCTGCCAGAAACATTGTAGAAAATAGATGGCTACTGAAGTGTTAACTTAACATTGAGTCCATTACAAACAGAGAGCTTATTAAAGAACAATGTAATACCTACATGCTTAAAAATACATCCTTACTTTATATAATACATAGGTACTTAAAACAGGTTCTACAATAATTGATTTGTAAAAACCTTAAAGAGGTTAACCTAGCCACCTCGAATTTTTTGTTAAGCAACAAGCAAGGAGCAGCAGGGGGGTACCCTGCTGCTCCTTGCAGTAAACCCTGTATCCGGGGAATTTACAAACGTACAATTTTAGAGCCCAAAAGTACACCCTAGACTCAGAAGACAGAACAACCATTTGTGAGTCACAGAAAAAGTTGTATTGCGTGGGAATCGAAACCATAACACGGGCATCGGAGGTCGGTATCTAAATCACTCCATCGTCTATATAGTCCCTTGATCTAAATATATCAACCCTCTGGCACAAACGTAATATCCACATAGAAATATCCATATAAACAGTAGCCTATGTGGTCTGTACTCCGGACTATATGTAGTAGATATGAAAAATTGACCATTAAAGGAATGTAACATGGTTCCAGTAGTCCGTTAATACAGGCACAGAGAAGGCACAACATTTTTTCACGTCTTAACAAAAAAAAGTATGATCGGTTAAGTAGTTACGGCTACGAACTCACTGTTACATTTATAATAAAAGTAACGATCCGCACGCTACACAATAGTATATAATAATATTCGTTGTATAAATAGGATACGGAGATTTATAGTAAACATCCTCTGAATAGCAGGTACGTGGTTCGCTACCCGTCTGTTCCCTCAAATGCGAAAAGTGGGCAGTGGAAGGCCTTGTTACAAATGACAATCCGTAGTTTCTGGCTACCCTTCTTGGAAACAGGCGTACCTATCTAATTGTACGATATGTTGCTGTTTCAACAGCACCTTTTATTTTTAAGTGGAGAAATAGAGGCATATGTGGGAGACAAAGGCATGCAGAGAGCTTATTTTGGATTTCCCATACCTCCGCTCCTCTCCGTGCTTACCACCTATAATCACCACGGTGATATGCGACGCCTTAACACCGGGAACGCGGGTTTACAGTGACCCTGACGCGTCCGTCCCTATAGGAAAGCTATCATGTCAAATTAGCCGCAGCCCACGAGTTTGTCCGCGTGGAATTCAGTTATTTTTTGAGGATCGCTAATTATTGTTCCAAAATACCTTACCTAAGTTGCTCCGAGAGATTAGCAGGAACAAACAAACAGACAGTATTTTGTTATTTTGGAACGTAATATATACCTACTTTTATTTGCATAGTAAAAACCTTTAGATATTACTAACGGACCATCCATCCATCCATCAGCCTTTTATAGTCCACTGCTGGACATAGACCTCCCCAAAATGGGGGTTTTACAATAATCGCCACGCTTGGCAGGCGGGTTGGCGATCGCAATGGATGTTTTTAGTACACAGTGGAACGCTGCTTGCCCGGTCCCCCCGTAAGAGCCGACTGAGGGAATACCGTGGGAGTGGGCAGCAGCACCCCCTTGAGTATTAACAACATCCACTGCGATCGCCAACCCGCCTGCCAAGCATGGCGATTACGGCAATATCCCCTCTTGGGGAGGCCTATGTCCAGCAGTGGACGTCGAAAGGCTGATGGAAATAATTTTATAATACTTACTCAAGCAAATTTGTTATAATTAATGTTCTATTTCAACTAGTAAACGTATCGATGCTCTTGAGGTAACATAAATCGGGTAGAAGCTATTAAATTAAAAGCATCCGCGGCCACGTATCAAACCGTTGTGGGCTTGCGTATGTACGCACTGTGAAGTAAGTACGTCGTAAATCTATTGGAACTACTGTCGCCACCATAGAAATCTAAATACTACAATCTAGAAATCTAAATACTACAATCTAGAAATCTAAATACTACAATCTAGAAATCGTATCACAACGACATAATTTTATCACCAACTGAGTGAACCCGGCAGAATTTGTTCTTCCCGAACTTTGGCTTTCTTGCTACTGAAGGCCTAGATTTTTCTTTATATTTGATAAACAGCAGAGGTTTGAGGTGTTTGTGATTACATGTTGTTGTCTTTATAAGAATAATAAACTATTTTCTGTCAAAATATATAAAAAATACGATACACAATTGCAGCAGCGTCTATGGTATCCAGTGACACGTTCGCAATGAGTCTCACAAAAAAAATTACAATCGTTCCTGCCGTTTTCGAGTTTTTGCGAGACTAACGCACAGCAATCATTTTTTTTATAGACATCTAGATTCTGCCCGTGACTCCGTCTGCGTGGACTTCAGAACATAAATAATTCACTCTACTACACACTATTTTTTTCTATGTAAAATATCTGTCCCATGGGAACCATTCGTTTTTCCGGGATAAATAGTGGCTGTATCACAGAAAATTACTTACCTTTTCTGAGATTCAGGCTGTATTATGTATGACGATTGCGTCAGTAGCTACAGACAAACAAAAAAACTCACTTTCGCATATAATATTTAAACCTCTACTTGAAAACTATCTTTACTAAACATTTTTGATCTATATTTTTTAGCATTTGACATGCTCCGCCACTTTTTAAAGTACAAATTATTTGTGAATAAGGAAAAAGAGATTTTTTGTACTAGCGGGAATCGAACCCGCGCCTTTTCCAATCCGGGGAAGTGCTCTGAACCACTGAGCTATAGTACAGATCTTTCGATCATCCCAACCACACCGCACCACCGAAGGAATGTAACATAGTTCCAGTGGCCCGCCAATAAAGGCGGAGAGACGGCACACGGCGGGTTTCTTTAGTGGGTGAGGGCCCCACACTACCCTGTTCGTTGCCCCGAACGACGGGGTGTGCGGTTAGGTACATTTTTTCCCGCCTAAACAAAAAAAAAAGGGCTCACACCGCGAGCGTCGTACGAGATTATGTTACCGAAGTCGCTATCTCCATTATGGAATGGCCAGCATGAAGCCCGGACATGAATCCGATTGAACATCTATGGGATGAATTAAAGAGACGAATTCGTGCAAAAGATCCTGCCCCATAAACACTTAGCCAGCTGCAAAATGCAATCCAAGAAGAATAGAATGGAATGCCACAACATTTGATCGTGACTCTCATCCGATCGATGAAGAACCGTATGGAAGCAGTAATAAGAGCTCGGGGAATACAAGTTATTAAATAAACGTTTCTTAGCTTTTTTTTTTCATTTACGTGTGTTGTTTTATCAGTTTCCTTCATACTCCATACAGGGTAAAAATGACTTGTTAAACAAAATACGAAACCTATGAAAATTTAATTTGAATTTAGAACATTAACATTAGGATTTGAAAACCTCATATTATTCACTATTGTACGACATTTGACATATATTCCTAAATATATACATTTTTCTGATAATCCTTACAAAACATAAACTTGCAAGGTGTTTCGATTTTTCTGATGAGACGTTGCTTTAGTTTCTGTGATTAAGTATACTCAAAATAGGTTCTACAGATCCCCAGGGCTCCACTAAGCCAAAAAAGCCTAAAAATATCAACTATGACTAAAAAAATAAACAAACAAAAGAGTATGTACTGTAGGTTAATAATAAAAGATTAAATTAACACAAGGGCTGAAAGATTATTCATATAAAACCAGTTTAATTTTATTTGTACATCTTTTATTACCGACTTCCAAAAAGGAGGAGGTACGTAATTCGTCTGTATGTATTTTTTTTGTGTATGTAGGTACATCGATATATATTTTTTATTGCATGTAGTGGCAGACGAGCCACGGCCCATCTGATGGTAAATGGTAACCGTCGCTCATGGACTCAACTATACTGAGAGTATTGTCAAGCCGCTGCTCACCATTTCATTTCACAAATATGAAATTAAAGAATAAACGGCTATCTCCTGCTACAGCCAAAACGCAACGATGAGCTTCATGGCCGGTCACACGGGAGATGGTGGTACCAACCCGCTCGGGCCTTATACCAAGTGGGAGCACTTGGTACCCAGCCCTACCACCAGTCATGCAATGGATGATAATTGCTTTCTTCCCTCAGTCGCCTCATACGACACCCCCGTGGGAAAGAATGGGGTGGTGACACTTGTATTCTTAGTCCATCACCACACGGACAAATTCTACTATGTATCTAGTAAGTAAGTAGATACTTGTAGGTAGTATCTATCTACTACCTATTAGACTTGGCTGGCACCGACTTCAAATAGATGAGTGGGTATCGCTTATAATAATTATATTAATTTATTTTTCGCTTTTAAGTGTCTATTTGTGGTTTTGAAGTCGGTTTAATTTTTTTTTTGAAAATATTTTTTTTCGTTCTCAAGGTAGATAGGTAATAATCTGTCTACAGATATAAATATGATTTGATTGATTGTAGCGCAAGATTGTCGGTAGGTAGAAATAATGATGAAATTTAATTTTATAATTAGATACGCGTATAACCTCAAAAACCAAGAGATGCGCGCCGTAAAAATCGTCTCACTTGGTCAGGCCAATGTTATCTAAGGTGGTTTATGACACCTTAGATAACAGGTGGTGGAGAGGGCCCGGGAGGAATCCTCCTTCGCAGACCCGATTCGCCGCCGGCGCGCGGGGCGGCGTGCGCGCGCTTAGCTGCGCCTGATGCCGCCCTAGCCGAGGCTGCAGACGGTGGGGTCGGGGAGTACCCTGCCGTCCGTGGAAGCCTACCGCGAAGGAGCGACGCCCAAGTGCGCTAGGCGTCGCTCAAGAGAGGGTGCCCGAAGGGGCTGCCGCCTGCGGATCGCGGTCGAGACGATGCGGTACTCGTGATCCGCCGTAGCAAGGGCGGGTGGAGGCGCACGGTGGGTTTTTGGTGGGTGAGAGCCCCACACTACCCCGTTGTCTCCCCGGGCAGCGGGGTGTGCGGTAGGACATTTTTGTCCACCTAAAACAAAATATAAAAAAAGGTGTTAAACACAAAGTGAAAAAAAAAGGTGGTTTATGACACTGAACCTGTAGGCAACTAAAATTCGCCTGCTTAAAAATAATTTTAATATTTTGCTTCATGTTTATCAACGATATGGTGCGCTTGATGGCTTCGGTCACTATTCTGTCCTATCGCTATAGAAATTGTAAGAAAGGTTGTGTTTTTCTAACCAGATGCCAGAAGCTGCGTAACATGTGACAAGGTACTGGAAGAACTTGAGAAAATCGATGACGACACTGACACGTTCGGGGTAGACTTCGTTAAGATCAACGACAAGCGGCTCGCTAAGCAGTATGGCATCACGAAATTTCCCGCCCTCACGTACTTCCGTGAGAAGGAACCGATCATATACGAAGGTAAGAGCATTATGTTTATATATCTGTCCGTGTGTACGTAATTAAACTCCTCCTAAACGGTTGGACCGATTTCGATGATTTTTTTTGTGTATGTTCGTAGATTCAAGGATGGTTTAGATTCATAATAGGAAGTGAGAGTGCGGATTGGCTATTTTATGTTATTTTGTGTGTGTTCAAAGATAACCGGGATTGACAATCCGTGGGTGAGTGGTGGGCTCTCCTCCTAAAATATCCATTCTATATTATTAACAATAAACTACTACTATATTAATAAAAAAATATATTTTAATTATTTATATAAATGATCATACAGAAAGCAGTGGCGTAACTGTACCATCCGAGGCCCGTGGCAATTTCAATGGATGGGGTAAAAAATCGTCTCTTTGTAATTTAATTTTTAACTGACCACCACCCACTAAAAAATCGTCTCTTTGTAATTTAATTTTTAACTGACTTTAAAAAGGAGGAGGTTATCCATTCGGATGTTTATATATTTTTTACATATGTTCAGGCATCATTACGTGATTACGTCGACTAGGGTTTGCAGGGCAGTCTCTGATTGTGTAATTAGGAACATATCGTCTGCATACAGCAATGAATTAGCCACTGAACTGAACTCGCACATCCATTTCATTCAACCTTTGGAGAAATTTATCCAGATATATGATAAAGTCTGGCTGGTAGAATCCTGCCCTGTTTAACGCCGATATTTACATTAAATCAGGGCGACATTCTATTATCCACTTGCAAACAAGTTCAGTCCATGAAATTGGACTGCACCGCTCGCAACAGTCAACCGTTAATACCATACTCTGCCAAAATGAAATGCCCCAAAGTTCCTTTTGTACAAACGTGTCAAACGCTTTCTCCAAATCCACAAAACTGCAGAAAACCCTTTGGCCTAGAGCCAGATATTTCTCCACAATGTTGAACAGAGAAAACATTATATATCCCCGCATCCTCTTCCACACGTGTAACCTTCTTGTGCAGACATGCTGTCTCCTCGTTCTCCTCTCAATAATCTTACTATACACTTTAGCTGTTAAACTGGTCAAACTTATGGCCCCGTAGATGGCACGGCAATTACGGAAACAATTGTTTTTTTTAAAAAAAAAGTCATGATGACTGCGCTTTTCCAGTCCTTGGGAACTATTCCCGAGCTTCCACATCAATTGAAAAGTACCAGGAAAGATTCCTGGACACATGAGCCGCGAAGCTTGATCATGTCGGCAGACATCATATCAATACCCGCTGGCTAACCATTTTTCAAACTTCTTTCGCCCGTTCGTCCATACTGATGTCAACAGAGGATGCCGTCGGTACCGAGTGCTGATCTATTAGACCACATGTGAAACCGACATCACCCCGGACTTCCGCATACATATCTCCAAAACATTAATTCAACACATCTTGTGTTTGAGCAAGAATGTCACCTTTAGACCTTATTTTAATCATTCCGACTGCTGACCAACAACTCAAGATTTTTTCACTTACCGCCGGAAGAGTTAAGTGTTAAAATTTGTTTTGAGGGGTCCGTGGCATTTTGCGCGTTCTGTCACCCTGTAGTTACGCCACTGACAGAGAGATTTACAATATTTATGAGGTGGGTCGACGACATGCCTTTTTAATCTGTTCTTATGTATGTTTTGTAGGACTCGAATTATTGCCAATATATCCAACGGGCTCTAACGAACTAAACGTTTTTGGAAAATTATTAAAAATTTAACTGTAGTTTGGGTACTACAGTATAACGTAATATTGGGATTTGGTAATTTTCATATAGACGTGAATTTTTTAATAATACCCTGTAACGAATGCACAGATGACGGAGTGGTTTAGATACTGGCCCCCCACCCAAGTGTTGTGGGCTCGATTCCACACAGGACAACTTTTTGTGTCATCCACAAATGTTTGTTCTGAGTCTGAATGTACTTTGTGCCCGTGAAATTGGATATTTATAAAGTCCCCCGCGATACACGGATAATTATCTAGTGCCGAGTGTTGTCTTTAAACCAGTGGCCCGCCAATAAAGGCGGAGAGACGGCACACGGTGAGTTTATATAGTGGGTGAGGGCCCCACAGTACCATGGTCGTTGTTCCGAACGACGGGTTGTGCGGTTAGGTACATTTTTCTCCGCCTAAACAAAAAAAAGGGTGTTGCCTTTAAACGGGAAATAAGCTAACCATACCTTTCTAAGAGCTCGAAGGTTATTTTAATATTTATTTTATAGCAATTTTGTAAATTTTAGGAGATCTCATGGACGAGGAAAACGTCCTGGATTTCTTGACGAGTTTAGAAGCAATGGATCTTCCTGACCGGATAGAAGAAGTCAACCAAAAAATTTTAGGCAAAATCATAGCTGACACAGATTACGTAGCCGTCCTATTCTGTAAGTATTGGAAGAATGTCTTGTTTGGGTTTTTGTCATCGTATATTAGCAATTGTGGTAAATTCGAGTCATTATTTCAACTAACCATCATAATCAAGTGATACTGTAAATTCTTTCGACGTAGTCCTGTCGAGTAGTTTCTTCCCCTCAGTCGTGTACATCGTAATGTTAGTAAAGGTTAGAACTAGCATCTGTATATTGTGCAGTGTGTTTTGATTGTGTTTTTGACGTAGGTCCTGGTCACAAAAGTTGCGGCCCGTCAAACAGTAAGTAAGATTCTCAGCTGGCGGCATGTCTTCTTCCAATGTCAGCTTTAATGTATTTCTTCCTGCTTTCTAGAATAGTATTTGTGTATACTTATGTCATAGACGTGCATTTGGCTTGTTTTATAAATTGGCAAAACAAGGACCTTCATCAATATTGTTTATACGAGTAAATAGCATTTGATACATTTGATGATATGGCTCAAACACCTCACACTGATATGATGTAGCTCAGAGTAAATTAAAACCGATTTGAAGAATGAAATATTTTATCATTTAATTCAAATTTATCATGTATTTTACAGGCACTAAAGATATTATTATTATATTAACAAATTACTTATAACTATTTATTCCTTTGTTATTCAAGAATTAATTATTAATTTAATGCCTTATAGACTCCATATTTTACTTCAATCGTTATTAGTGAATATCATCTAAGGAAAACTAAAATCAAAAATGCGTTGGCATTATCGGGCCATGAGGCGAGCTATTCTGGCTTTGCTATTTGCGTCTCACTAGCAAGCTCAGATTGACGGACCGATATGTCACGATTACAACGTCATACAAAACATTTTGTTCTCCTAACGACAGATTTAAAAGTATCTAATTGAGAAGCATCATTTTACTTCTATCCCCTTACTAATAAACATTGTTTAAGCTCCGAATAGTAATTCAGTGTCTTGTTCCGTTCGTTCGTCAAACTGTCACATTGGTGACAAAGACGAAATACTGAATAACTATCCATAGGTTATACAACGTTTATTAATAAGGCCCCTATAGTTTTATTTACAGCTAGTTATAAAGCTGATCCTATGTCCCAAGTTGTTTATTTCTATGGCTGATCCAAAAATAGACCAAGAACAAGAATATTCGATGACCTTGACCTAAATAAATGATAGAAGAGCGCGATGTCAGCAGTATGCTGTTAAGTAATTCATGTTCTTAGTCATGTTTTACTATTATACATTATTTACTTGTATGCGGTAGCAGTAAACAAGGACCACTTTAATCTATAATAAATACGTATTATATCATAAATGAACCATACTATTGAGCTTTGAATATCACTTTGCTCTATATAATATAGGTACTTATAGTAAAAAGTAATATATTTTGAATAATATCACACTGGTCGTTAGAGGTTGTCAAAATCCTTAATAAATCGAATTCCGATTTTTTTTTAGGTTGCCAGTTATGTAGTTACCTATTCCACAGTTTTTTTGTCGGGCTCAAATAAGCAGTAGGTCCTATTAAAAATGAATTCACAAATAAATTCTCCATGCGAAAAAATAATAATTTAGCCCTTATTACACAACAAAATCTTGTTACATTTTCCTAAAGTAACTTTTAAAAAGAGGGCCCAACGTGGATAGCATAAAATACAATAGTATAAATAAATTGAAATGGTTTGTGTAGGTTAGTTCTTCTGCGAATAGATTTCGAGGCAGCCGTCGGCTGATATTGCCTGTTTTTATTAAACAGCTTAGCTATCAACTTTTTTGTAAGAGTTATTTTATTTAGACCCAGAAAATTGTGCAGTGAGACACAATATACATAATCTAATTCAACATCTATTCACTCGCCTTGTTAAGTTACCAAGAACATTCGTAAATTCTAAGCCAATACTTGTGTTTCGAAAATTTTATCAATGAAATATGTAGAGGATTACCTCAAGCAAGCTTTTTCATTGAATGCACCTCATTGTGGCTACAGTTTTTATGCGACAGTAACTTTTACATGCATAAGTGGATATTAATAAGTTAGTAAATCGATATCTATATAAATATATAAAAAATCACTATCACTGTCCGCTATGAACTCCGAAACTATTTATCCGAAATTAACGTTTTTTATAAATTTTAATTGCAAAATTAAACATACTATATTGGATTAATGCACGTAAATGCGTTCCGATAGAGGGCGTTGGTCGTTAAGACTTATGTGATAAGGAGATTGGGTATGTCTAAAAGATAGTACTTTAGCTCAATGGATTAGAGCACTTCCCCGGATAGGAAGGGACGCAGGTTCGATTCCCGCCTGTACTAAAATACTCTTTTTCCTTATTCACAAATTATAATTTGTACTTTAAGAGTAGCTGAGCATGTCAAGTGCTAAAATATAGATCAAAAATTATCTTTATCTTTAATAAATTCAAAGCTACTTGAGATTTTGCGTAAATCGGTTAAGTATTTCCACGATTGTTGAAGATGTTTGAGAAAATCATGGGAGTAGGTATTACTGACATGGCTGAGTAAACCAATAAAATTATTAAAAAGGATTAGTTTATGTCCGTAGTGTTCTATATAAGTTACTCTTGTTCTATGAAGGCCCTCATAAACCACATATAAAATAGACTTTTAAGAGGTATTTCAATTATCTTTTATAATTATTACACACATTATAGTTTTGTTAGTTAGACGGGATTGCTGCGTAATTTTCTGTAAACTCTTTGTATACAATTGCTTGAACCTACCTACACGGTGATTATTTGAAGCCCCTTTAGAATTGCAGAAGAAAAAACTCATATATATTTTTTTAGATTATTACACATTTATAGTAAACATAAGCATCAGAATAAGTTCACCCGGTAGGATATTGCACGACACAAGCTTTATTACTGCACACATAACATACAGAGCAAACCTTTTAGGACTTCAGGCGCCTAACTGCATCGCTTCACGTCCGACGAGGCATGAACTAGGTACGGCTACAGTCGAGCGATTCATAATATAATAAAAATACTAAATTGTTTCACAGATAAACCGGAATGTAAAAAATGTGCAAAAGCTCTTCAAGAACTAGAAAATATTGACGACGAAGCTGACCAACTTGGAATCGGTTTCGTAAAGATCCACGACGAAGAATTAGCTGAGGAGTACAGTCTTGGAGATCTGCCAAGATTAGTGTACTACAGGCATCAAATACCTATTATCTACGAAGGTTCGTGGCTCAATTCTTACGTTTATTGACGTTAGTGTTACTGACGATAGTGTTGGTTTACGTCAGATCACCACAATACTTTCACCTTTTTATAGTTTTGAAATGGGAGTGTTAACTGAATTTAAAATAATTGTATATGTATTTAATGTATATGTTACAGCTCTGTTAATTTAAATTATTACTAGACGTATAAATATACACACTGAATTATATACGTTCGTTCTATAAATTTAAGTCTGAACTTTGAATAGTTGTGAGAATATGTTTGCAAGATTGAAACTAAATGTGTATAATATAACATTTCAGGTGAATTAAGCAGAGAAGAGGACGTACTTGAGTGGTTAATTGCTAACAAGTCCACGGGTGATGAAGAGGATGTCATTGAAGATGTCACTGCTAAAACCTTAAACACTTTAATCGGGAACGTTGATAATCTTGTTGTACTTTTTTGTAAGTATTCACAAAAAATAAATATTTATCTTTTTACTGTTCATAAGTTGTATACTTGTGATCCAACTGACGATAGTAAATGATTACGTACCAAATTTTACAGACGACCATGGTGACGAAGAGTCAATGACTGTACTAGGTGAACTCGAGAAGATAGACGATGACTGCGATCGCCATGGTATCCAGTTTGTTAAGATCGATGATCAAAAGGCAGCGAAGGAATTTGGCATCGATAACGTTCCATCTATCGTCTATTTTGAAAAGCAAATTCCCAATGTTTATGATGGTATTTAACTGTTATATAAATGGAAGTTTATAAGTTTAGTTAATGCCTGGATTTACTTACTTTATTGTTATCTGGATGCAGGTAACCTTGAGAATGAAGAAGAGATCCTAGAATGGCTGGTTGATCAGCTAGAAAAGGACGAAATTGAAGATGTTACCGACGAAATGTTGGACCGTCTGATCAAAGATGGAAAAACCGTTGCTGTATTGTTTTGTAAGTATTTTACTTGGCAATGATCAGTATCATAAAATTTTATTGAGCTGTATAGTTGTAATAAGACTATTATTTTCAGATGACAATAACGATCGTAAATCTCAAAAAGTTTTAAATGAACTGGAGAACATTGATGATGAATGTGACCAGCTCGGCATTGCGTTTGTTAAAATAGATAACGACGATGAGGCTCGAGAGTATGGTATTGAAAAAGTACCTACGCTACTCTATTTCGAAAAGGGAATTCCTACTTACTATGAGGGAAATCTTGAGGAAGAAGAGAAAGTATTAGATTGGCTCAGACATCAGGTTGAGAGTGATGAGATCGAAGATATCACTGATGAAATGTTAGACATGATAATCGACAAAATGCAATATGTTGCCGTACTGTTCTGTAAGTATTTTATAACTTTAACGCACCTGCCCTTAACATTGGTTGTGTCATTTGAAACAATGCCAACTTTTCAAAACGTTATACATCTAAAAATAGCATATTTCATAATTCACTATGCAGACCATATTATTAAGAACTAACATATAAATGAAATACAGTTGTTTCAATTTATTTTAGATGACAAGGATCAAAAGAAAAGTCAAAAGATTTTGGCTGAATTAGAAAACATTGATGATGAATGTGACCAAAATGATATTGCTTTTGTGAAGATTGATGATGATAAAGAAGCTAAAGAGTATGGTATTGATATTATTCCCACGATGGTGTTTTTCGAGAGAGGTATACCTCATGTATATGAGGGTGACTTAATGAAAGAGGAAGACCTTTTGGGATGGCTACTGCACCAGAAACGTCACAGTGAGATTCCCGAAGTCACTGATGAAATGATGGACAAACTTATTAGCAGTACCCCGTACTTGGCCGTTATCTTTTGTAAGTTTCAGATCTTTAGTTGCTAAAGAATATAGTTGAGAGTGAATACTACTTTTTTAGAAATTACTTTTAAATATCTTGAATTAATAAACTATTTTTAAAACTTATAGATGACAAGGACGATAAACAAGATATCAGGATCCTGAATGAGTTAGAAAATATTGATGATGAATTAGAAAAGGAAGGCATCGTCATCGTACGTATAGATAATGATGCGGAAGCGAAAGAATATGGTATAGATCATTTACCTACTCTAGTCTACTTTGAAGAGAATATTCCTGCCATCTATGAAGGAGATCTAATGAATGAAGACGAAGTACTGGAGTGGCTGATTGAGCAAAAAAATAGTGCCACTATAGAGGAAGTAACCGATGAAATTTTAGCTGATTTGATTGAAGAACATGAATACGTAGTAGTTTATTTCAGTAAGTTCAATAACTCTTACTAATAGTATAAATGTTAAAGTAAGTTTTCCTTATTCACAAATTATAATTTGTACTTTGAGAGTAGCTGAGTATGTCAAGTGCTAAAATATAGATCAAAATGTTTAAAAATCACGCAATCAAATAGTATGAATTTTAATTGAAAAATTAAACTTACTACATTGGATGAATGCATGTAAATGCATTGCCGACAGATGGCGTTGGTCGTTAAGACAAATGTGATGAGGAAATTCGGTATTTCTAGAAATAGTACGGTAGCTCAGTGGATTAGAGCACTTCCCCGGAAAGGAAGGGACGCAGGTTCGATTTCCGCTCGTACTAAAATACTCTTTTTCCTTATTCACAAATTATAATTTGTACTTTGAGAGTAGCTGAGCATGTCAAGTGCTAAAATATAGATCAAAATGTTTAAAGTAAGTTTGTTGGTTTGTTTCGCTTTCACTTCATAGCTATCATCACTAGTACTACGAGCATTACTGATCATCATAAAATTTTGCAGACATATTGTTCAGAACATAAAAAATTACATAGACTACTTGTTATCCCGAAAAAATGGGGTTCCTGTTTGTTTGTATTTTTGCATAGAAATTAAGAAGTATTCATACATTGATTACATTGATTAAATTATTAAATCTATACGGAAGAAGTTACGGGCAGAATTTAATATTATCATTTTATTATTATGGAATATGTTACAGATCGAATACTTATAATTCTATTAGAAATATCAATTATAGGTATTTTTGGAATAAAGGAAAAATAATTGCGGCGACTTAGTTAGTCGTTATTATTAATTTTAGGATTATCTATATCGTAATTAAATTTAGAATTTTATAATTTAGGTATACATAACGACACAATAAAGTAATATTTTTACAAACAATTTATCAATGTTGTTGATAATTTATATTAATTATAGTTGTTTAACTTATAGTAAAATGGTTGAAAAATTAACAATTTCAGGTGGCAAATGTGAAGAAGGCGAAGAGTGCGATAATATATTGGACGAGTTGGAAAACATTGATGACGAATTAGATGAGACAGGTATTATCTTTGTGACCACTGAGGACTTGGCACTTGCTAAAAAGTATGGTATCAAGACCTTCCCAACACTGGTATTCTTCAGAAACAAAGATCCACTCGTTTACAAAGGTAAGCGCGATAATTATTTTCCGCAACCAAATGATTTATCATGAAATGATATAAAATGATACATTACGCATGAAATTAATAATTATGTTAAAGATTACAAGTATAAGTACCTAAATAAAAATAACTGTGTGTAGTAGAAAAAACACGGCACAAATAAAAGCTTTTCTGATTTCACGATTATTTCAAATAAAGAGCTCTTGTACAGTGTCACATCGCACATATTTACGGTCATTTTGCATTGCACATATAGTATAAGTATTTCATATTTTCTGCATTTTAAGTTAACATTAACAGTCAGGTTTTACCATCGCGTTCGGTTCACATCACTATACTATTTATTACAATAATTTGTAGTAATAGATAACTTAAACTTTAGTTTTATCATTCTAATAAACCGTTATTTCAATTAATCAGTATTTTTCTTGTACTATCATCTTTTAAAGAGGCTGCAAACCGCACAGCTTTTTATCTAGAATTTAATAAAGGAATATATTTTTTTTCAACGATAGCATTGCGTGCTAGTGCTGCATTAACTAGGCTAAAGAACTCTAACAAATGAAACATACACTCAGTTTTAAAACAGTTTTATTTCGTTATAGGTGATATCGAGGATGAAGATGAAGTTTTAGCCTGGCTTACTGATGAAAACACACTAGAGATTCCTGGTAGGATAGAAGAAGTCAATTCTAAAATGTTGGAGAAAATTTTGGAGGAGAACGATCATGTAGTTGTGTTCTTCTGTAAGTATTGATTTTATTCCAAAAGTTTAAAAATATTTTTATGAAACAATCCTGTAGATAAATGTCATACCGTCCCAGATGCTTTGCTAATTCAGCAATAGTAACAATTAGAACTGCGAATTTTGATAAGACATTCCTTCTTATGGTCTTGGTTTATATGGTTAAGCATGTCAAATGCTTAAAAAATACATGGTATATAAAAATATTAAAATATTAGTTTATTAGTTTTAGTAGTCAAGCTAAGCTATTATAGTTACAAATTTTATTAATGAACGTGGACTGTAAAGAATCGACGCACCATGCCCTACCAGAATGAACTTTCTTTTATCCTACTAATAACATCAAAAATAACATTTTACTTTCAAACTTTATTACAGATAAAGAAGGAGACAAAAAATCCCAGAAGATTTTAAGTGAACTAGAAAACATTGATGATGAATGTGAAGAAAAAAACATTGATTTTGTTAAGACATCTGATGGCGGAATTGACAAGGAATATGATCTTCCTGATCTACCTGCTTTAGCATTTTACAGACATAAATTCAGGACTATTTACGATGGAGATCTTATGCATGAAGAAGCAATTTTGAAATGGGTATTGGAACTGCATGATTCACAGCCTGATGTCATCGAAAGTGTTGATAGAAAGACGTTGAAGGATCTCATCAATGATGTTGAACATCTGGCAGTCTTTTTCTGTAAGTGCTTTTGGATATATTTATTTCATTTAAAGTTAAGATTTTTGTGGGGAATATTGAATATACATAGTACTATATTCTAGGCTATAATGCTTAATTTATTTTGTGAATTATTAATATAGGATGCACGAAAGATAGTCTAAAGCACAATTTTAAAATGTATATAACAATAGTATGAAGGTCATTAGAATCCCTTACATTCTTGATAATGAGATGGGCACTAATTTTATTGCATTCTTTATAGATAGCGAAGACTGTGATACATGTGACGACATCCTCGAAGAGTTAGAGACTATAGATGACGATACTGATAAACATGGTATTCAGTTTGTTAAGTCCAAAGATTCGAAACTGGCCTCGGACATTGGGATTTTCAGTTTTCCAGCACTCGTCTATTACGAAACAGGAGTACCTATTATGTATGATGGTTAGTAAATACTTGATGTTTTAGCTTATGTAATTACTAGCGCATTACTCGCGGCCTCGATCGCGTCATAATGGTGTCGATTAAAAATCCATTTTGGATAGTCAAGTCCTATATCCGTAAATTCCTTATGAAAAGAATTCACCAAGGCTAATCCAAAGTATCTAAATTAAAATTTCATGGCCCTAACCCTAGGAGTATGCACGGTGCGTTGATATGCTATTCAGTCAGTCAATTATTATATTATATTTATTACTATTTATATATCCTTGTCCTAGATGGGTTTTATTAGTAGTATGTAGAAGTCTGAATGAGCAATTAAACAATAAAATTACAACAAATTACAAAAAAAATTACAAAAAATTACAACGTTAACAATAATTTAATGACATTTCAAATGAAATTACAAGTTCATTTGCAAGATTTTTTTAACATTACACTCACACATTGATATATTACAAACAAAATAATTGTCAGAACAACATCATAATCGACACGGCATTTTTTTCAGTTTTACAACTATATGACTAAATGTATGTAGGTATACTAATGTAGTCTAGGCCCCACTACACAGGGGCTAAAATTATTGACAACTATTGGGCGTAGTTCTGCTGTTACTGTAAGTTTTGTGAAGAAGAACTTTGCAGTTTCCTCTTTCTATCATTGTAATTTAAAGTACAGGCAACGAGGCATTATGACATGTCTATGATTTTTCTATTTAATCAGAGAAAGTATTGTGGTAACGCTAAATAATAAATACTTTTAAGTGCATATATGCATAATCCTATTTTATATTGATAACTAACAGTATTATCCTGTTTATAGGTGATTTAAAGAATGAAAATAAGGTTCTGCAGTGGCTTGTAGATCAAAAAAGTAAGAATCCACATCCATATAATAAAATTTTAGTGTAATTTAATATGTATTTATAATAAAAAAAAATGATTGATGTAAAATATAGCTATTTTTAAATAAATATTACATGCATGACATCATTCTTGATATATTTATAAAAAGACTATTTATTACTTTACGCCTTAAATGCTGGATGTTTGAGCTATGTCATATTGCATGACAGTTACTAATGCCTGCAGGTGAAGATAGCCACCAACATAATAAAGTTAAAATTAACTCAAAGAGCCATGCAGATGATAACAAAAGAAAAGCGGGATTGAGGGACAATATTGATGTTAAGAGAACTCCAACAGTGACTTCTGTAGAACTGAAACCTATAGGAATATTGAAATACCCTAGTAAAGGGAAATTGCAAGAACTTAAAGTTAGTTCTAAAGGAGCTAACAACGAAGACGAGAATGACGATAATGATAAAGAAGATGAAGGTGATGATGACGATATCGATGAAGATAATTATGATGATAATCATAGTGAAAAAGGGTTTAATGCAAAATTAGCAGCAGTCAAAAGTATACTTAATTTAAAAAATACTGACGCGTGTAATACTTGGAGGGAACTCGGTAATTTGAAAATTAGATATCCTGGTAGTAAAAATAATAAACTAGCGTCTGAGCCAATTGACAGCCATTGTGATGATGACGATGAAAACTGTATTGAAGGCGATGATGACAATGACGACAGTGACGACAATGACGATGATGATGACGATATTGATAGTGACGATGAGTATGACACCTCCGAAGTTAGCAGTGTGGATGAATTGGATGTTGAGGATGACGATAATTCTTATGACAACGAAGACGATCTATATGAAAATAATTTTAAAGAAACAGATAAAACGGGTCGTCTTAAACAAAGTAGTTTTCATGACCACGTGGTGGATGTTAGTATACTCGGTATATTAAAACGAATATTCAAAGGTAATTGTGATGTTGGATCCCTTAGTCCATGCACGGACCCCGCATCATCTGCATGGTCGAAGAGCCCGCATGGGATCCTCTGTAGCTATCGCCTGCAGTCATTCGCGAACGCTTATACAATAAATGTTTTCGACTCTTTTTACTAACATTACTATTAGTAATAGCGCTTACTGTTGGCGCAAACATCACAGTATTAACGCAAGTTAACTAAATATTTGTTAATTTTTACGGGTTGTAAAAGAGATTTTTACTGACTGCAGGCGATCGCTGTTTCTACATTGGATTGGGGGCGAAACCGGCTGTCCCAAAAATGACTTATGAACCCTACCAGTGCTGTCCCACTAAAGTTCAAAGTCCAACAAAAGTAGCGAAGGCCACACCTACCAAGATGCCATCCAAGAAGATTGACAAAGAAAAGCAGATACCGAAGCCACCAGCGAGCAAGGGCAAAAATAAGGCTCTGGCCAAACCTGATAAACCGTCAAAAGGCAAAAAAGGTTTAGAGAATGACAATATTTGGTGGTGGTAAATTATTATTGTTGTTAGAATAGTATTTGTTTTAATATCTCAAGATATTAATGCAAGACGTGTAGTGGGCATCAAGTGGACACGAATGTTGTTATTCCTTACCCTTCATCTAGTATGGTCTAACGTTGCATCGATTGTTATGGCGTATTAACATTGCTAGCTTTTTAATGTCCTCGTGTCCCTTGATTTCTGCTAGCACTTAACAGGGTTGAATGTTGTAACACGTTGCACATTGACTGTACTGACACGTTTTGGTGTCGTATCTAGTGTCAAGAAGATCACCTGCCAAACTGATGCAATGATACGATGCGAACACAACTCAATACATCTTACAAAATGTGCTTTACGATATAATTCAAGATCATGACGGACTAAATATTGGGATAGTATATTAAAAATGTAAGCAGGTGTACAAATCGTTATATTTATTGTAAATTGATTCCAATATTTAAAATTAAATTTAAAACGAGATGTAATTATAACACCAAGGCATTTCTCATTGTATTTTGCCGTACCATCTTGAAAGACTTATCACGTTGTTGTAAGGATTTCATGTTCATATAGTTTTCTAGTCTTCATGGAATCTCATTATTTTGTAATGCTACATTTGATAAAATATTACTTTTACTTATAGGAATAAAATCATAGTTCATAATTTTTTATATCAACATTAAACTAATGGCTAGTTTATTAATTTGCGTAATCGCTGTGCCGGAGTCAGTGCAATAAATCTTTCATTACAATTTTATTCAGTAGCAATAAGTTTGGATCGTATTATAAAATTCGTAATAAAATCTGTAAGCTGATTACTCTTAACTTGTTAATTATCGATAATTATTAATAGCTGTTGTTTACACTGAAGATTTATTATGTGTAAGAATCGTCCAAAGCTATCCGGTCAAACAGTGCTGGCGATGTATGACAAAAATGTTGATAATTAAGTATATTGTATTGTTTGGCCGTGTATTCGCATGAATGTTTCATTAATTTCTTTGTTATGTTAAATTGTTGAGTCGGCGCTGAAACAACTTTTGTTAAATAAATACATTTTTCTATTAAATCTATTGCAATTACTCATTTTCCATGAATGATGTCAGCATGGTATTGCCGTAGTTGTACCCACGCATGCCAATCATTGGATTTAAAATGGTGAGTTTTTAAAATAGTAAAATGGATGTGGTTTCTTTTAAATATCTACCAGTAAAGTTTAGGGTCTTCAGCATCAAATTTATTGTGTAACTATTCTAGGTGATCTGTTGGATGAATCTGAAGTGTTGGACTGGATGATCAAACAAAAGGAAGATGAAAGCATAGAAGAAATAGACAGAGACAAATTGTTCAAATATATCGAGACTAAAGAGTTTTTAGCAGTTGTTTTTTGTAAGTACTAACTTAATTTTTAATGTATAGGTATAATATGGTTTTTTGGACAAAACTATGATATATGTATAAGCAACTTTTTTGTCTTTTAGTTAAAGATGATGATCCAGAAAGCCCAAGGATACTAAGACACGTCGAACTAATTGATGATGAAGCAGCTGAATATGGTATTAAAATTGTCAAATGTAGCGATCGCCTAATGGCCAAGAAATACGGTTTTCGTAATCCACCGGGTATCACCTACTTTAGAAAAACAAAATATATCAATTACGATGGAGATATTGACGATGAGGAAGAAATTCTTGATTGGTTGACGAATCCGGAGAATATGGAACTAACGGATCATATTGAGAAAGTAAATAGAAAAATGTTCCAAAAAATTAGACAGACGTCAGATTACGTCGCTGTATTCTTTTGTGAGTTATTTATATGTTTCTAAAAGTTTATAAGTAATAAATATTAATTTATTTCGAGTCAGTTTTTGGTTAAACTTCAGAAATTGGTAATTAGGTAATTTAGCATTTTTGTGGTTATAGTCAAATTAAATAAATATTTAACGAGTTCAAATAAGCATGTAAAAAAAAGACAAAAAAAAAGACCAAAGACAGAAGGAATAGGAATGTGTCATTTATAGTTCCGAGCAAGTGTCACGATGGCTTAATCGGCAAAGCATCTGGAATGGTTTTCCATGAGATGCAGATTGAAATTCTGCTCATGACTCTTATTTTCGATTACACACTTGCACTTTGTTTTCATGTATTGTCTCTATTCAACGATAAAAAAATTACTAAGTTTAGAAAGATAAGCTTTCCAGCTATTCAGTTATACATCCATCGTATTGCACATAATACATGTTTTAGACAGTAATGACTGCAAACAGTGTCCCAAAGTACTGGCGGAAATCGAACACATAGATGATGATGCAGACGATTCCGGCATCAACTTTGTAAAAATCGATGACAGACAGATGGCTAAGGAGTATGGAGTGTTCGCATTGCCTGCTGTATTGTTTTTCAAAATGGGATCTAAAGATCCTGTGATATATGCTGGTAATTTTTAATATATAATATTATTATGAATACGAACTTTAAAACTAAGAAATGTTTTTTTCTCGTTTAACTTATTACAGTTATCTTTGTAGAATATTAAATAATGAGACAAACTAATTTGTGTAAACGACATCAAGAGGTCTAAAAACTGATATATAATTATATTTTAGGAGATCTTTATGACGAACAACAACTTTTAAGCTGGCTTTTAACTCAAAAAAATCCAGCGGGAGATATCATAGAAGCTCTTGAAGGCCAAGATCTAGTTGATCTAATAGAAGAATCAGGTTCTCTAGCGGTTTACTTTTGTAAGTTACTATTAATATTATTACGTACGCTGCAACAACTATACACATGACATTACTAATTTTAACTTACGCTATATTTTCTTTGGATGATTTATATTTTATTATATACAATGAATTTCGATGGGTAATGTAGGTACGATATAAGAGGCTTAGGAAGTTCGAACTTAAAGATTTTTTATGCCACGTGGATGGCAAGCAAGCATACGGTCCACTTGAAGGTAATTGGTTACGGTAGCCTATAGACGCCAGCAACACCAGAGACATCATTAGTGCGTCACCATCTTCAAGGAAAACGATAGTAGGTATAGAGGATAGGAAGGATAAAAAGGTAAGGATAAGAAGAATAATAAGGATAGGATAGGTAGGATAATAAATAAAGGATCAGAAAGATACTAAAGAGAAGATAGACAAGAATTTGGGCCTCCGGTACTCTCACTCACTATACGAAACACAACGGTGGGGCTGATCTTCTATGAGAGGGTGGTAATTCGCCAATCGAGCTGGTCCATTTATGCTGCGATACGCAAGGATTAGGATTTAGGATTTCTGACAGTGCCTATTTCCTTTATTGTAAATTCAAATAGTTTCGTACGTATAAATATTTTAGGGTTGTTTACATGTGCTACTGTTTATTTTACATAATAATAATATTAATATTTTAGATAATATAGATGTCAAGCTTCCTAATATTTTATGCGAATTCGTATTTTGGTTGTGGTTTTATTTTAATGATTTTATCGTAAATAAATTTTACTTTATTATCATTAAATGCTGTTAAGTAACGCGTAATCAAACTTAATAATATCTATGGAATAGATTTATGAAAGATAGCAATGGGGTCGTTCTATATTAAATTGGTACTAATTTACGTATGAATTTTATTAACCCAAAAGGTTAATAAATCGTTCAGAGACACCAGGAAACTACAAATAATTAAAAAAGATTTAGGTGATTAGGTACGTACTTATATACCAATATCAATTCCTTAGTATCTACATAATATTTAGCAATACATCGCAATAGTAAACTTATTGGCAGCAAAGATAAGTCGATGAATCTATTTAATACTAATTGATACTAATACTTTTAATTAGGGAACAAAACATTATGTGAAGCTTGCAATTCAAAAGTGATGAGAAAAGCAACGAAAAAGAAAGAACACGACGAAGAGGGACTGGATCAAGAGGGTACTAAAATCCCTTACAAACGTGTCCTTAAGCAATATTGTTTCCTTGCAAACACAAATTTGTCTTAATCCTATAACATCTATATGTATAGCCTCCTTTTGCATGCGGCATGGTATTTCATAAAATTGAAATAGACTAGAATGCTGCATGAAACTGCATTATTGCGCTCGGTCAAATCACGCCGTGTAAACTTTTTACTCGAAAGGATTGTATAGGAATCATGTATTAAAAGATGGTTCTTAATGTAGCGTCGTAGTCCCCCACCACTTGTCGTATTTTTGTCCTTTTTCGTGTGTTTATGCATAGTTTCTCAACTTTACGTCTGTAAAATTTCAAGAGTAAATTCAAATAAAACTTAATACTTACGAATTAACGACCACTCAATTTTCGATAGAGTAAACTATATATACCTATATCACAGTGAACAATTTACCTTAACGAGATCATAACCGTGACTTCTCTTTATTTTTTATGGATAGAAGTTTGAGAAGCAATGTTTAATAACGTGTTTGAGTTACAAGCCAGTATGAGTGATATTTTAGTTGACGTAGCCGCACTTAGTTTCCTATGCTGACAATTTTACCAAAACAATACATCCATTATAATTATAAAATTAGCTGGTAAAATGTCACTACACTTTAACTGGCAATAGATATGGACATTTCAGACGGACCCGAATGTGAACAATGTGCGGGAATATTAGAAGAACTGGAAAATATTGACGATGATTGTGATAGACATGAAATCAAATTTGTGAAGACCCAAGACTATTCAATCGCTGAAGCATATGGTGTAACGGATTTTCCTGCCTTAGTGTACTTTGAACATAATATACCAAATGTGTATGAAGGTTCTTTGGCTGAAGAAGAAGAAGTATTGCAATGGTTAATCACACAGAAAACAGAAGATCGTATCGAACTTATCACTAGGGTGATGTTGGAGAGAATGGTTGAGGAAACTCAGTATCTGGCCGTTTATTTTTGTAAGTAGGTCTACACTCATATGAAAGTCTCATTACATAATTAAAACAAAAGTCATTTAATAACACCTCTTTTAGATAAACTGAATTGCCATATCTGTGATCATATTCTCGAAGGACTTGAGAGTATTGACGATGAATGTGACGTCTATGGTATCCACATGGTTAAGATTCAAGACCCGCAACTTGCCAAAAGATATTCCATAAAGACCTTCCCGGCCATGGTTTACTTCAGGTAAATGAAAGACAAAATCAATATAATTTATTAACTTTCTCTTAAATTATATTAAGTTCCTATAGATTAATTCTATATTGTATTTAAACCTGAAAACAAATTATTAATCTTTATTATTATGTTCCTATAATTATAGAAATGGAAATCCCCTTCTGTTCGAAGGTGACTTACAGAACGAAGAATCTATTCTTGAATGGCTTATTGATGATGACAACCGTGAATTGGCAGATGAAATCGAATCTGTCAACGAAAGAATGTTGGAGAGATTGCTCTATGAATCACATCTGCTTGTAGTCTTTTTCTGTACGTATTTATATGTAATATAATATAAATAAGGGCGAATAATATAAATAAAGGTGTATATAAGGATTTTTCGCAACCCATTACTAGTCCCAATACAGGTCTCCACTCAAAGTGAAGGATAATTATGCTATACATAATAGGTATACCTATCTACGTACTACAAATACGTTTGGAGATATCTCCAAAGCTCCAAGCGTATTTGTAGTCCGCATAGGGAATGTTTTACAAATACAATTTATTTGCCAAAATTTTTTAACGGGGAGACTGGAGATCAAATTAGCTTTGCCTTGATAGTTCTCAATGTTACCATTAAAGTTACAGCTGTAACAAAAAAAAGAATTATATTGCTATGTTCATTGACAATTGATATAACGATTTTAATTATAAATCCTATATCGTATCCGTTATATATATATAGACATAAATATTTCACAGATGATGATGAAGACTGTGCTGAATGTGCAGAAATTCTAGAGTCTCTTGAGCAAATAGATGGGGAAGTTGACCAATATGGTATAGACTTTGTCAAAATCGCCAGTCCAGAGGCGGCGGCTACCTACAACGTTGTCAACATACCATCGTTAGTTTATTTCCGCAAACAAGTGCCCATGCTATACGATGGGGATCTTCACCAAGCAGACAAGGTTTTAGCTTGGTTAACTTCTCAGGACGTATTTGAGATTAAAAATGAAATTGAAGAGGTAAACCGTAAGATGCTTGACAAATTGTTGGAAGAAAATGAATTTTTAGCGGTGTATTTCTGTAAGTTCGTTTAAATAAAGAAATAAAATTAAACCCAGAGTAGTTTTTAATGGACTATGTCGTTACAGATGAAAAGTCTGCGGAGAGCCGTGCTGTATTAGACAAACTAGAAAACATTGATAGCGAGACTGACAATTTAGACATAACCTTTGTGAAAATGCAAGATCCACGTTACGCTCGCAAATGGGGTGTTACAAAACTTCCAGCTATTGTCTACTTTAGGAAGAGATTCCCTAGTATATACAGAGGTAAGTTGAATGTTACTAATAACTTGTTCTGCCAGTAATATATAATATCAATAAAATTATTATAATTATTTGATAGTTACTAACTAAAATACCAACTTAAATGTAGCATAATTTTTTGCAGGTGACCTAATGTCAGAAGAAGAAGTATTAGAGTGGCTCCGAAAGAACAGATTCCGGCAGCCTGAGCTAAATATCTTCATGTATGCTTTAATAGCTCTTTCAATAGCTTTTATTATGTACACGGCATTCTTACTTCAATGTTTTAAGCCTGTTACGCCTGCGCCTACGTCACATCCTAAGCAAGCGTGAGCACAGAAATGTGTATTGGCTCGAAAGCTTTCAATATACTTTGATACTTGGTCAGTTAGTCCTCGACGATCCACCGATACAATTACTTTTGGACTAATGATCAGCTGAATCGAAAATACTTTTATGGGATCAAACTTTTCTAGATTTTATTGGATAAACTGGATTGACTTTAGCTTTTCAATATCAAATTTCTTATCCTTATGTGACTACTGCATTCATCTCTCGTTTCCACGGCATTTTCGAATAAGAACGCTTTGTGAAGACTGTTATCAGTAGAAATCTATATGATTACCCAAATAGTGTGAAATATTTCGTTTTCCAGTACCCAGTTCATATACTTATTATTCTGCACCGGTAATATCCTCTTGTTACTTAAAGTATCGTACATCGCGTTTTAGGTTTTGTTGAGCCTTGTTTAGTTTGTTTTTGTGGAGCTCTCAAACAATGTTATTGGTGTTTTTTATTTTACATTTGATACTTACCTCTTATTGAAAATTAAGAGGTTACCAATTTCAGAAAATAATTCAGTTTATAGTCAGTACGTAAAATGTTGCAATGCTTTTCATTATAAATGTTCTACTTGTTGTAGTAATAGTTTTTTTAGAGCTCATATTTCTTGAGTGACTGTCCAATGGGCGGGAGCTGGACTGACGCCCGCGTGATTCTATGTTACTTTATTTACATGAAATATTTAATTCATTCGATTTTAAATAACGTATTTTATTTTTTGATTTTTTTTTAACTGTAACTGATCGTGCAAATCTTAATAGTGTTACGTGTAGTTTCTTTTTAAGATTCTTGAAATATCACCGTGTTTGATAAAAAAAAGCAAAATTT
Source organism: Leucoma salicis (assembly GCA_948253155.1). Classification (NCBI taxonomy): domain Eukaryota; kingdom Metazoa; phylum Arthropoda; class Insecta; order Lepidoptera; family Erebidae; genus Leucoma; species Leucoma salicis. Next base: position 4,801,099 of record OX411811.1, read on the forward strand.
TTTCCTAATACAAGTCATCATTATGAGCAGTAACACAATTTGGAGTACAAAACGTTTTTTATTGTTGTTCTTTATTTACATATCTTAAATCACTAAATACATTTTTAAATATATATATTATAAAAAATAACAAAATATTTAAAAATATAAAAAGTGTGTAGACCCACCGGCAGCGAGCACAAGGGCCAAACTGTCAGTGGTTAGGGTTCCAAAGACAGGAACTTCCTCACAATGCGTGCCGTGTCCAGAAGTACCGCTTTCTGTATCAAACCTTTGATCCAACCATCCAACGCGAGCCTCTTAAGGTGTTGGTGGAGACTCTTGGCTATCAGTTCGTTGACTGATACTACTATCGGCACAATAATCGCTGAATCGACATCCCACATGTCAACAATCTCGTGGAGCCAAGTCCAGATACTTCATCTGTTTATCCTTCTCGGCCTTCACGAGATTCTCGTCATGCGAGATGGTGATATCGACAATCATTGCCTGGCGCTCAGATCGATCAACCACCACAATATCAGGTTTGTTGGCTACAACAGTTCTGTCTGTGATAATTGATCGATCCCAGTACAATGTGATACAGCCATTTTCGAGTACTGGCTCAGCTGTAGTAAGGTACCTCGACGTCCACAAGTCTGTATTTCAGAGCAAGCTGTTGGTGGATAATCCTGGCTACTTGGTTATGTCTGTGCAAGTACTCACCGTTAGCAAGACGAGAACAAACCGAGACAATATGCCTAAGGGACTCACCAGGATGGTGGCAGGCACGGCATATTGTTGTTCTTATTATTATGTTTTGCACGATCATCTAAATTGATTTTTGATAAGTAACATAGTAGCATGCCCGATTTACTCTGTATCATTCCCGCTCGTATTGTATAGGTAATATCGTGTATAATTATAATGATACCTTCATTAATGAAACTGTAAGGGAGGAATAGTGACTATTTACGCACAAAACTTATTACTTAAGTAAACTTAACTACAAATTTATTACTTAGTAATGTAATGCTTAGTACTAAGTGTGGTCCTTTGTCTACGTGGACCACCATTTTAATTTATTATGTATATAATGAGGATAACGTTTTTCCTCATATTCGATTTAAGTAATCCCAATTTTCTGGGCAAAGCCAAGCTCTATCTATCTGAGAATATAAATAACATGCAATAAAATTAAGTGCAGTTCAGTAATTTCAAAGATGAGTGCTGACAAACACCTAGACAGACAATAAAATTGTTGTTTTGTGTCCCATTATCTATCTTTTGTCGTTCCCTTTCCATTTTGACGTATATAATACCTTTGTGTATAGACCTTACTTTTAAGTACCTATATATAGACTAGCGACCGCTCAGCACGTGTGTACTTTACTAAATAAAAAGAATATTTCTAGGATTTTTGAAGAACCTATAACGCTCTTGTATATTAATTTGATATATGTATCTCTTAAGTTTAAGGTTGGCGTAAGCTTTGAAAATATTTTTTTTGCTGTACCTAACTCTATTTACAAAATGCTTCTATTATGAATCAACGACAATCATCCGAATGTGATGTTGTTCGTCACCCGTCACGTCTCGAGCGCACAGGGTGAAAAATGAGCAACGGAAGGCCGTTCTATCACAAATGGCAATACGTGGTCACTGTCGCTTCGACCTCCCCTCGACAGATGTAAATTTCCACTCTCATTCATCAACTAGTAACGGGCTAATAATTTTCGCCTCAAAATGTCTTCAGCCGTTTCGGAGGCAACACAAAAATACACAAAATATGCTCATTCTAAACTTGCGTCAGGGATTAATAAGATGTGTTTCCTTCTTATTATTTTGTTTTAGTTTTGTGCGTTCATAGTCGAGTTATAAAATATGCTCAATTGAGTACATGCACGAAGACATGCACATCTGTTATGTTAACTTTGTATATATAATGTAAATATATAAAATAAAAAAAATAAAATTATATCCGTTTTATTTTAATAAGTTTGTAATCAGTTAACGGTCACTCATTACTTTTTCATCTTATATTCTTCCAAAGGTGTCGTAAATCAGAAATGAAAATTTGAAACTACAACATAATCGTTTAGTATAATATTAATATCATTGCTTGACCTGACGCCCAGGCCCGAGTTTATTGCCACGACTCCGACTGCCGCTGGCCGCGGATGGTAAGAGGGTCGCGCCGCCTTCAGGCTTAACGTCGCTGCCCTGTCAGGGTGGCCGCGTGGCCACCTACTCCGCGACTGCGGTTACGCCGCCCAAGGGGCCGGGCAAAGATGCTCCCAAGGCAAAGACGGCGCAGAAGGCAGGGCGGCGCTCCAAAGGGCAGCCCAACGAGGAATTCCCTCCACTTCCGCGTGCTGACCAGCCCTCACGGGCCCCAGAAACCACACCCCGGGATTCTCAAGTCCCACCACCCGCTATGTCCGACCCTGCACCCTCTGACGGGGGCTGGCAGACTGTGGACGGCGGGAGGAAAAAGTCCCGGGGTAAGAAGAAGAAGGGGGCTGCTACTGGGGCTGCTGCCCGAGCCGTAGAGCCTGTAACGCCAAGGGGCAAGCCCGGCTCTAAAAAGAAGCTGCGCTAACTCCAAACGCCCAAAATGGCAGCGGTGGTGATAACCATGCTGTCGGGGGTGGAGGGCTTGAGCTACCAGGCTATTTTGAGAAAGGCCCGGGAGGAAATCGAAGTGTCCGATATTGGAGTCGTCGCCACCCGGATCCGCCTAGCCCGGACAGGGGCTCGAATTCTAGAGTTCCCTGGGGCGGATGGTCCCAAGATGGCCGACACGGTGGCTACAAGGCTGCGGGTCTATTTGGGGAGGGGAGTGGAGTCCGAGTCACCAGGCCGGTGAAGTGCGTAGAACTGCGCATTTCCGGTTTGGATGACTCCGTGACGGCTGGCGACATCCCTCAAAAACCGGATGCTCAGATGCCGTATGCCATCAGGGTGGGCTCCATTCGCACCGGTCCCGGAGGTGTGGGTGTCGCTTGGGCGAGTTGCGCTGTCGTGGCGGCTAACTCTAGCTGCCGCAGGCAGACTCCGCACGGGTTACTGTGCTGAAGCCCCAGCCCACGAGGTGCTTTAAGTGCATGGCGGTCGGTCATACCCGACCGACGTGCACTAACTGCTTTGACTGTAGCGGACTTTGTTTCCGTTTCGGTCAGGCAGGGCACAAGGCGGCGACCTGAACCGCCGCCCCTCACTGCCCCGCATGCGTGGCGGGCAAAAGGCCTGCCAAGCATTCCATGGGGTGGGAGGGTTGTAGACCCCCGGCGACAGGCCCAAAAAAGGGGAACCAGGCAATCGACCCGGGCTGCCCCTCCTAGCGTGGATTCGCTGCCGCTCCGGGTGGAGGGGGATATGGTGGTACGGCTTAAAATTCAACCGTGATACCATCCTCCTCCAGGCGAATCTCAACCACTCGCAGATCTCGAGATTCGCCAGTGCGCAGAATCTTCTCCGGCAAACCATGGCGGAGCGGTTGATTGGTATAGCCGTAGCTGCGGAGCCTTATTGTGTCCCTGACCGTCCTCATTGGGCGGGCAGCCACGATGGCTCCATGGCAATCGTCAGTTCCACGCCACTTCATTCCCCGCCCTTGACGATCATAGACAAGGCACGGGATACGTTGCGGCCGACTGGGGGAGAGTCACGCTGTATGGCATTTACTTCTCCCCCAACTTGCTTGGCTTGGAGACTTCGTTACGGCGCTTAGCACCTAGCCACGTCTTAGTCGTGGGGGCTTCAACGCCAGTCCACGGCGTGGGGGTCCCCTGCGACGGACGCCCGCGGAGCGGCGGTTTTGGAGTGGGCGGCGACGACGGGGCTCTGTTTATTAAACAGAGGCTCCGTCAACACGTGCGTGCGGCGATGGGGTGGGTCGATAGTGGACCTCTCGTTCGATAGCGTCATCAGAGCGATGCTTGGCAGCGACAGGAATTGGGCCGCGGTCGCTGCCTTCTGCGAGGAGGTCATCTCGCGGACTGAAGTGGCGGAGAGGGCCAGGGAGGCTGATCCTTCCGCAGACCCAAATCGCCGCCAGGGGCGGCGCAGGCGTGAGTATTTGCGCTTAATGCCGCCCTAGCTGAGGCTGCGGGTGGATGGACCGGGGAACGACCGCCACCCGCAAGGCCTCCCGCGAAGGGGCGACGCTCCGAGACGACGGATGCGTCGCTCAGTTGAGGGTACCCGAAAGGGTAAGCCGCCGGCGGACCACTGAAGGAATGCAATGTAGTTCCGGTGGCCCGCCAATAAAGGCGGAGAGACGGCACACGGCGGGTTTCTTTAGTGGGTGAGGGCCCCACACTACTCTGTTCGTCGACCCGAACCGAAAAAAAAAAAGAAGGCCAGAGTTTATTACGAACGGTTTTCAAATACACAATTGAGCGCATTTAACTAATCTGGTGTCTCGGATCTAGGGCTGCCACCTTTCAAAGGGAGCCGTTCTGGAATCTCTTCCCATTTAGTTAAACGGCTATAGGATCGCCTTTCATGACCGATCCAAATTACATCAGTGACGGACGGGTATTCCTATTTGCTTATTGTAAGTAAGACATTTTGACACACTTTTTCTTTCATTTTGATCTATATTTTAGCACTTGACATGCTCAGCTACTCTTAAAGTATAAATTATAATTTGTGAATAAGGAAAAAGAGAGGAGATTGGGTATGTCTAAAAGATAGTACTGTAGCTCAGTGGATTAGAGCACTTCCCCGGATAGGAAGGGACGCAGGTTCGATTCCCGCCTGTACTAAAATACTCTTTTTCCTTATTCACAAATTATAATTTATACTTTAAGAGTAGCTGAGCATGTCAAGTGCTAAAATATAGATCAAAATGTTTGAAAAAATCACGCCTTCAAATGGTATGAATTTTAATTGCAAAATTAAACTTACTATATTGGATTAATGCATATAAATGCGTTCCGATAGAGGGCGTTGGTCGTTAAGACAAATGTGATAAGGAGATTGGGTATGTCTAAAAGATAGTACTGTAGCTCAGTGGATTAGAGCACTTCCCCGGATAGGAAGGGACGCAGGTTCGATTCCCGCCTGTACTAAAATACTCTTTTTCCTTATTCACAAATTATAATTTATATACTTTTTCTTGTTGTATTGTAAGGCATCTTTCTGCTATCACTACTCGGACGTATAAATGTTCGCTCTCTCTGATCGCTCGTTTCCCAGGTCAAACTCTGAGAGTTGGCAGCCCTACAATCCAAGCCCACTTCCCTCAGGGAACAAACGCCAGTTTCTGAGCTACGAGAAGTCATCATAGAGCCCTCTATCGCAAGGGTCTCAATAATTCGAGCCCCTGCGGCAGCCTTAGTCTCTGACGGTACCTTTAAAGGCGGTATTTCTATCGATGTTTCCATCACCCTCTTCTGTTGGAGATAACTGTAAAAGAAAGACAATGCTGTCAGCATTATGCTGATGGCCTGTAGGGGGTTTTCTAAACACATTGCAAATGAGACAAAGGGGATACGTTATACTCGTATATATATATTAAATTTACGAAATATTGATTTCTTTAAGCCACGTGGGGATGGATCAACTACAAATGATGTTAACACTTCATTCGTAGGGTTATACGAGGTTACTTTTTTACCACCGATTCACTAGACGTTGCACACGGTTTCAGAGAGTGGAAACCAGGAGACGATCTCATCTAAGGCAGTTCGTTTTCAGCGGTCTGGAATGAACTGCCTGCTATGATTTTTGATCAGCGCCGCCACATGTTAAACGAGGTTTAAGAAGAGCATTTTACTCATATTAGGCGGTGCCATGTTTCGAAGATGCGGCGCTCAGTAGAGGGCGGACCACGGTGGAGAGACGGCACAATGCGGGTTTATTTAGTTGGTGAGGTCCCCACAATGCCTGTTTGTTGCCCTGAACAACGGGGTGGGCGGTTAACTAGGTTCATTTTTCACGCCTTAACAAAAAAAAATAGGTGGCGCCATGGCTGTGCCTTTAGTGCTGAGATGGAAAACTCAAAACAATGGGGCTACATTAGTAGTGTTTGTTAAATATTGTCAATCGTAGTCAGATTCAAGCAATACCAAAGTTTTTTTTCATTTCTCAACTATGTAGCATACTCACGCCTCTCTAGAGTGTATTATTCGATTTTTAAGGTAAGCTTTGACTTGGCTGTATTTCTAGTATCGGTGGTTACCACGTACCAACGGCTGCCACAATAGACCTCGCCATTATGGTCCATACACGGTATGTCCACACGCAAAGCATGGCTCCTAACGAGAATTTGGCTGGTATCAAAGTGCCAAATTCACTAGAGGTGTCTGTAGGGATATAGAAAAAACAAACTAAAAAATCTAAATAAATTTTTAAAAACATTGTTTATTTATACCCAGTTAATTATAAGTAGCTTAAAACTAATCAACTTCATAATATCATTATACCAATTAAAAAAATAGTTTCTACATGAGTAGGCTTAAGAAAAATAGTTACAAAATTAAAAAGTAACAAATTTACCAGCAGGCAGAGGAGCTTGGGGGGTCACCCTACCACTGAAGTAATATAGCGTAGTTCCAGTGGCCCGCCACATAGGCGGAGAGACGGCACACGGCGGGTTTATTTAGTAGGTGAGGGCCCCACACTACCCTGTTCGTTGCCCCGAACGACGGGGTGTGTGGTTAGGTACATTTTCAACCACCTTAACAAAAAAAAAAGAGGCGATCACCCTGAAGTAATGTCATGTCATATTCCTGTTGTCATGTCAGTCAGTACAGGTGGAGAGTCGACACACGACACGTCAAAGACCCCACACTATCCTGTTTCCCCGAATGGAGTGTGTGGTTAGGTAAAAAAAGGTGAGCTTAGGATGATTTTACAGGTGGTATATTTGGGAATGTGCATCACGCGTTTTATTAGCTGTAAACGAATGAACCTAAATTTCGAGTACACACAAACAGTTTAATTTCTACTGAGCTGCTGGTTTGTACAAAAATCCAGAAACAGTTGTAGAGATATTAGCGGCCCAAAATTAACAGCTACGATTCTTGAGAAATGTGCAAATCCGCCAGATTCATGAATCAGATTTGTATTTAAATTTGTTACTATAACTTTATGTTTCTATATTAAATATTTGTTATTGGTATTCGCTTCATATTTTGTATCTATTTTTCTCAAATAATTTATTTAAATTTCATATAACACAGTTTGTCTGCGAGATAACAAATGATAACCTACGAACGTAACAACTACACGTAAATGCCCTTAGAATAAACTTATTTATTTGGAGTGGCAATACTTTCTCCTCAAATAAAGAGCATTAAGGATACCCTTAAGATAGGTACACATTTAAGTCGCGGCTGGCCAATAGCTTAGTAGAATTAAATTTAAATTGCGTTTGTAAGCTAAGAGTTGCGGCAATGACCGTAGCTCTTGGTGATAAACATCTGGCCCAATGGACACTTGTGTACAGGCCCTATCGCTTTCGAATAATATGTGACCAAGGTTTTGGACGCATACAACCATCATTACTATAGAAAAACAGCTTTCTTCTTTTGTTTTACTCTGAAGAGCCGCTGCATAATAGAAGCATCCGATAATTTTACACCTTTGAAATATAGACTAACTTGCTAACTTAAATTTAATAAATTAAGAAATACTTGTGTTTTAGTAGCCGTAGCTCAAAAGAACAATTTGTTGAAAAAAAAAACAGAATATCGGCTAAAAGCCATGCATCAAACAAAACACGAATTAAATCGTTGTAGTCTTGTGCTTCTCTTTGATTTTTTATTCCAGCAAAACTTGCCTAAGTGATGATAAGCTTTGCGTCCTCATGATACTTCAAGTAATTCTTCTTTTCACTATCAAACAGGGCTTGAAGACGTTCAGTGAACTCCGCATGCACAGCATCTATCTCCTCGGCCGTTGGTTCAAAATTTTTCTTTACTTCCATTGGAGCACCAACTGAAATTAATTTTAATAGTTCTATAAAACTGTCATGTTCACTAATATAATAATACCTACTAGATTCGTTGACGAGATTTCCACCATACGTTTTACTTACGAGTTTCTGATGATCACAAAGCAACTATGAGCTGAAGTACTTGCGGGTTGAATAGTTTTTATAATCTGAGTTTCTACCCGTTTTTTCACTCGTTTATGACACGCAACACTATTACTGTAACCACTACCACTGACCTCAGAATCGTATCGAGCTTTTTAAAAACTCATGGTCGATACCGTGAGTGTTGTGTGTCATGATCGAGCTTGATATTTGTTCAATCGTAGAATAATAAAAAGTAAAAACTGTTCCATTCGCAAGTACTTCAGTTGCTGCGTGATCAAGGCGCTTTTCAGTGCCGAATTATTGCAAACTCGTAAGTCAGTTTTTTATTTAGGCCAGGATGTTATTTGACCCAGAGCTTCTGCTTAATGTGGCTTCCGAAGCTGGCCGCTGGTCAGGTGTTCAATTAAAAATAAACGTAATTTTTTGGTCACCTATCTGATACCGGCCGAGTGGAAGTTGCTCCACCTTGCCGATCATTCCTGCATGGTAAGGTAAGTTTGCATTGACTGCACGTTTGTTAACTTAATATTAAAATAATTGCTTCTTACCGACAGTAGTAACAGGCGCCCTCATAGGCACCAGTCCGTAGGAATACTGGAAGATTCCTCGCCCTAATGGGAACATGGGTGAGATACCGGTGAGCTTACGAACTTTCTCTTGAAATCGCCGCAATAAACTATTCTCCGGGTTGCTTGGGGGACGGAATAGATCAGTCTCGCCGAACGAGAATACCGGCACTAACGGCGCTCTGAAATTTGAGGTGATAGAGATATGGAATAAATGTTGGATAGATAGGGCATAGAATTATATCTTCTATCTATATATTACAGCTACATATATATCATGGCAAAAAATAGATTATAAATGGAAACAGTTTTTTTTGCTTAGTTTTTAAATCTTTCTTCAACTACTACGTTCTACTCTTACATCATTTAATTTTCATATTCTCCATCTTCTCATTTATCCAAAAATAGGATCTAGGTAGTTAACACACGCACACACACACAAACACACACAGATACCAATCCCATACCACACACACACACACACACACAGACATTTAATTTTTACTTTATTTTATAAATTAACGTGTCTTTACAAACGTTTGAAAGTATAGTGCACTAATTATATAAACTCGATTTTTTTAGATTTTTACCACATATTTACAGACGGCTCCAAAACGAATGAGGAAATTGTTGCGGCTGTCTTTGACCCTCAACAGAATGCCCATAAACTTTTTAAAGTTACCCTAATGATATCGACGATGTATGTGGAATTACTGGCTATCAGCGAAGCGTTGTCATACATTTGATTAATAAATCACGTAAAGTTAGTCATTTTGACCGACTCAATGAGTGCCCTTCTGCATGTAGCTCGGTGTGCCTCGTCTTTTCGAGGAACACCAAATGGTTACACTATTAGTTAACCAGATTTTAGAGCTGGAACATATAGGTAAGGTAATCCAACGTCAATGAATACCTTCCTACATAGGTATCCCTGGTAATGAAATGGTTGACTTGTTAGCGAGACAGGCTTCCTACCAAGGTATTTCTTTTTCTATTTTACCATACTTCTCGGATTGTTTGTACTTAGTTAAACGATTTTGTTAAAGGTCAGTTGAGAAGGGAATTTGGTACAAGACCATTCAAACTGCCCCACTAACAATTCCTTGGATTGGCAGCTGTTCGGTTAGTCGAAGTAGTGCTGTAGTGGCAATGAGACTGCGATCCGGACACGTCCCATTTGAAAAGTTCACTTTCCTAATATATATCACCTTCTCCATACTGCAGTCAATGCAATACGATTGAGGACGTGCAACATATTCTGATGGAATGTGTTCGGAACGCACATCTTAGACATCGTACTTTTGGTGGACAAAGTTACGAGGTTGGAATTTGTAATAGTGCCCTGACTATGCAAATTATACTGTAATTATAAGTGATTAATTAAATTAATGTTTATGATATTGTATGTACTTTAAGGAGCGACATTGTCATATCATGAAACAACGAAGCTCAGTAATAAAGAAAAAAAAACGTGTCTTTATTTTTCTGTCACTGTACTGTGTATTATTGAGCTTAGCTTAGCGGTTAGCTTAATAGCTTAGCAGTCCAGAACACTTCCGTGAATTGGATCGATCCACTTTCACAAAACAATTTGAGCATGTCAAGTGCTTAATACAGATCAAAATATTTAAAACTGATTAGGTAAATAGATATGTTAGATGGTAATTGGAAACCATATCAAAGCTAAATAGAAGTAGTTTCTTACCCAGATTTCATGGCAACGCGAATAAATCCCTTTCTCCTTTTCAATATTACTTTATATTCCTTAGGATGAGAATCGAGAGCCTCAGCGGCGCCTCCTACAATAATTGCCACACAATTTCCTTTATGTTTCTTCTTGTCCAATAGGTGCAGTAAGCTCTCTTCTGATGACGAACAAATGCCCAAAGATAGACCGAAATCTCTGAAAAACGGTACCAAGAAGTGTCCGCGTAGTGTGATAAGGTGACTGTTCATTCCAGGGAAGAGTTTTTGAAAGTCTGTAGCGTTGGTACAGAAGGAGCCCAGAGCGCCGAATGATAAAACACCGTGAGGAAATATTGCAAACATATAATTGCGGTCTGGATCCAGGTCCACTGTTTTAACCAGTTTAATTGGAAAATAGTCGCAGAAGTATCGCCACCACCACCAGTTTCTCACCCACTCAGATCTGAAATTAGCAGAATAAATAGTTTAATACTTTGTTGATGGGCAGCACAAGAAGAAGCAAAAACTCCAGTAGTGTTGGGCAGGTTGGCTTAATATAAAAGACAAGCATATGAGGTGATGGTAAACGGACACCATACCCTAAGGACTAGCGTCCTACATCAGAGGCATCACGCATGTGTTACCGCACACCTCGCTCGTTCGGGGCAACAAACAGGGTAGTGTGGAGCCCTCACTCACTCAATAAACCTGCCGTGTGCCGTCTCTCCACCTGTATTGGCGGACCACTGGAACTGAAAGACATTACTTCAATGGTCCGGTCTGGTACAGGCATCGGCACGCAACACTGCCTGTACGTCCACCCAGGTTCAGCATCAATTACCCAAGGACGGACGTCGTGCCGAGGAGCCTCAGCGCGAGGTGGTGGAAAATCTCGTCAAAGTGCCATCTAGGACCCTGGGCCCAGATACTTAATATGGGCCTAGATTTCGAATCCTATATTATTCACCGTTATCGTGGCGCCGGTTGTTGGACCGCAGTATCCGAAAAAGGAGCGCGAAGGAGCGCCGCCGCTAAAAAGATCTCTTTCCGGGCTTTGGACGAGGATATCATCGGCGTAACAAATTAGACTGAGCCCGGGGGATGCATCGGCCATTAGTAGGTAAATGAGCACAATGAAGTAAAGTTAGCAGAAACGTAGTTGTATAAAAATTGCAGTGACCTTTACATATGAACAAAGAGTATAATCTACTAATACATGAATCTGTCTGTCTTCACAAGATATAATTTATTTCAGTGAGGTAATTTAATCGCTATTGTAACTCATTGAAAATTTTGTTATTTCAGTCTTTTCCAGACTTAATACTACTTATATAAAAAAACATATGAGTTCAGACAATTATTTCAAAGTTCACTATATCACACACACATTCTGTAGCATTTTAATAATTGATATAATCATAAATTCGGAAAGCCTGGTCGAGAAACGTGGCTATTATGCACTGGTCTTGGGTTGTGCGGTACATTCGCTTCGAAATTATGCATAATTTTCAAGACAATTGCTACAATGCCGAGTCTGGTCAGACAGAAATGCTGCTCCCATACCATTGGGTATTATCACACACGGGGACAGACGACATAGCGACTACCTGACGAGAAGTGTCGACCGTTGTTCATGGATTTATTAATACCAGAGACCAAACCGTTGCCCACGGGCAAAATTGTGCTGTCTTCGAATCTCGTATATAGAAAGACATGAAGAAAGGTTATAGAGATAAAATAAGTAAACATGTAGATATTAAACTCACGTGCGTCCACCACGGTCACAAATGTCGATGTCCCTCATCATCCAGAAGGCGTAGATGAAAGCTAGCCACCAAAACCTCGAATACACGAGTTGTACAAACAAGTATATTGCACCTCCTTCTCCAAAGAGCATAAGGCAGATGAAAGCTGTGGCTGCGAGGGTCTGTAAGCGACGCTGCATCGGGATATTCATGGGAGCCCATTGTATCCCGAGCGTGATGGATATTTGCCTGTAATTAAACAAAGATTTCGGAATAATTATAGTTACTCGCTACCTCCAAATTAATCTACTAAGCAGTATCACTACTACTAAGTAGCTGCCTCGCTGGGCTAGCGGTAGTGTATGCAACTGCAGATCACGAGGTCTTGGGTTCGATTCCCGGGTCAGACCATCAAAGTGATTGAATCTTTCTGTCAAGAAATTCTCATTAGCAGCTCCGAATTAGGAAGTAGGTGGTGTTTTATACCTTTTTTTGTTAAGGCGGGAAAAAATGTACCTAACCGCACGCCCCGTCGTTTGGAGCAACAAACAGGGTAAAGTGGGGCCCTCACCCACTAAAGAAACCCGCCGTGTGCCATCTCTCCGCCTTTATTGGCGGGCACCGGAACTATATTACATTCCTTCAGTGGTTGGTGTTTCACCCCTGGGCCTCAAATAATACATAAATAAGTTAGTCGTGCGACCAATCTCTCTCTCCGATCGCTTCCGAATGCCATCCCATTGAACTATGAGTATGAGAATGAGGGAACAAAGAGTGCACTTATTTGCGCACACACTCTTGCAAAATATGCGTACATGGCTAGTGTCTGTTGACATTGAACGCCGCACCGTGACCGAAATTATGGTCTGAAGATTATCATTATTATTAAGTACATCGGCAGCCTTTATTGCCAGTTGCCGTAGACGACAATTATTTTTTCTAATAAGTTTGCCTTGTAATAAAAATACCGTTCGTTTCGTAATACATATTCGTGTCCAAGATAATGCATTTGATAACATATCTTTACCTTCTTACCTTCCAAACTTTTATACCTTTGCCTAACGTAACGAGTTCGTGACAGATAAGAATAATGATACTTAAGTGAAAACGGGACATGTGGTTCCTTGGGAATTTTAATATGTTTTAAACACTACGAGTATATGCCAGATGGAATGTTTTGGAGTCATAATACTAAAAGCGATGAAAGTTCACCTTTACTTGTGATTTTTCGTTAGAGCGGCAACATTTTATGAATAGGTAGGTAGGTATAGCCTTTTTTTTTTTTTTTTGTTTAGGCGGGAAAAAATGTACCTAACCGCACACCCCGTTGTTCGGGGCAACGAACAGGGTAGTGTGGGGCCCTCACCCACTAAATAAACCCGCCGTGTGCCGTCTCTCCGCCTTTATTGGCGGACCACAGGAACTGTTACATTCCTTCGGTGGTAGGTAGGTATAGCCTAACAATATCTTTTGATATTAATCGCTTAAATGATTGTCTTAATCGTAACTTGTACAATATAATTAGTTTAGGTAACGGCCTCCAGCCCGAGTGTAGTGGGTTCGATTCCCACACAGAAGAACTATTTGTGTAATCCACAAATAGTAGTTTTGAGTCTGGTTGTAGGTACTTTGTGCCCATGAAATTGTATGCTTGTAAACTCCCCTGCGATACAAGGATTATTCATTATCATTAGTGCAGGATGTTGTCTTTTTTAAAAGAAAGAAAGAATGGTTTATTAGGTTTTGATTTAAAGTATTCATCTAAATCTATCTAAAAAAAGAGGCGGCAAAGTTTGCCTTCATGCGAGCCGGCTGATCCACGTTACGCCACTGGTGCGATGACCACAGAAAACTCAGGCCAATAACTTCTTGAAGGGTAGGTACCTAATAAATGTAAAATCTCTCGTCGTGCAACTTTCCACACTGTTGCTGTTTTTCGGACAGTTATATTCATTTGAAAATAATTACGGCAAGACTAACGCCTCTGACGTCAGAAGTACGCAAGGCATAACTTTGACTTTTTGAAATTATGTTTGTAGTTATCCCGCGAATTAGGTATCACTGTATGTATGAAATAATCATGAGGAAAAACTACGTTGATAACAGATTTCCTCGGCACCTTACTAAATCTGTCAAACCGAGCTGGAACAGCGTACACCGCGCTATTCGATTATTTTAAGTAAACCTTGATTTTTGTATTCAACTGGGGGGATATTATATATTTCTCTCTGCCTACCCCGCAAGGGAGATGGCGTGATTTGAGTAAGTAAGTAACTAGGAAGACAAAATACGGTCAGGGTTTTGAGAATGACCGGGATTATGGCGCCGACCATTCGAAATAGAAAACCTAAGCATTAAAAAACATGATAGGTAACCTCTTCATCATCATTAATACTAAGAACATGAGAAGGCATAATAGCTATAGAGTACCTAATAGGTACTATTGGTATAAAGATGCGAAAGGGAATGTTCCGATTGTTTGGATATGTGGAAAAAATGGCGGACGATATACTGGTTAAGAAAATATAAAGATGGATGATGGATGGATGGATGGAAGGATGTAGGTAGGTACATACAGGGGGAGATCGAGACCCCTACCTAGACCAAATTGGCCATGCATTGAAAGAAGGCGAAGTCTCCAAAACCGACGAGCGTGTATGAAGAGAACTATGAATATTGAAGAAGGGCGAGATGTATGCAAGAATTGAGCATTTTGGCACTCTGTTCTCTCTGCCTGCCCCGCAAGGGAGATGGCGTGATGATAAGTAACTAAGTCATTTAGACTACCGATTAAGTAATAAATATTAATAATAAATATTCACGAACATTTTAATGCTTGTGCTATGGGTACCAGATTACGGATATAATACATATACTACTTTTTTTTTGTAAATACATACATATCATAGATAGAAAACACCCAGACGCAGTACAAATACCTGTGTTCATCACACACATAATTGTCCTGAGTGGGAATCGAACCAACGACCTCGTGCACGGAAGTCGGTTACACTACCGACTACGCCACGAGGCCCGTCAGACATAAGTAATTTTTTAACGCGCACAAATTATAACAGGTTTAATTTCTGAGCTCCTTTTTTTATTGGTTGTAACAGACGAGCTACGGCCCACGTGGTGGTAGTAACCGTCACTCATGGGCTCAATTTTACTAAGTAATCCGCAAGAATACCACCAAGCCGCTGCTCAGCTTTTCGTTTCGCGGATGGGATGTAAATATATTGATGTTTATCTGAAAAGTGGTGTTGCTGACCCGCTTGGACCAAATAAAAAGTGATTAGTTACATCCTTAGCTTAATTGGTACCGAACGTACGTGGGAATAAATGGGGTATTGGCACTATATGTCCACCACCCCACGGACAAATCCAATACACATATAGGTATTTCTAATTACAGAAGTAGGTACCTGGATAATTTAACTGTAAAAAAGCTACAATTAATTTACCTGCGTAAATTTAGTTTTTACTGATTATTGTCATAATACTTATGTGTTTTTTTATTGTAGTTAACCAAAAAATATTCGCTAATATCACCAACCTATTACTGTTTGACATAGTTTTGATAATAACAGGTAGATAATTAAGCATGATAGTGAATACCTGTCGTAGAGAATTACTGACTGAGAGTTAAACTTTCAAGAATCAAGGTTTTCCTACCATCATGATTCTTTTACTGATCATTTATAACATTTACTTATAATCAAACACGCAAATAACGTTTTGAAATAAAACTACGTTTACGGAATCTATCGCGTTTAAACGCGATAGATTCCGTAAACGTAGTTTTATTTCAAAATGTGTAACATTCGCGTAAATATCAGAAAGTATTACGCAAATAACGTTTAAGTTCGGACGCCTTGGATTTGTTCAGTAGACAACAGAATACAGACCTTCATAGTAATCAAGGACTTATATTTGCAAAGCAATTTAAAAACAATGTTCTAGATAATATGTTTAAATAAAACCGAAGTGGTACCCACATACCTACTTCTGTTAATCTTGCTTCACGCAAAACCGCTAAATTGATACAATTACAATCTTATCAATGATTTATACAAGGAGTTTAGCATTCGCTGTTCGTAAGAAAAATATAATATCATTTCTGAGAACTGTATAGGATACTTACTTAAAAATATTTACTAATGTTTCTAGCATTTTGTACGAACTCTGCGTTATCACAAAATAGTAAACATGGCACAAATACACACCGCACTGACCGCCAAACGAGGAACGAATGAATCATAGATAAACAAGTGGCATTCAGAACACAGAAGTAAGTATGTTATTATTCCTAATCCCAGTATCATTTCGTTATGTTAATCGTGTCCATTTATTGCAGGTTAGGTAACTATGTACAAAGAGGTATAATGTACTAGTAAGTAGTACATTATACCTCAATATCTATGTATAATCATTTATGTGGTCGTGTGGATTACTATCCATTATTTGATATTACATCTCTGCATTAGGTAGGTATATATAACATACCTACTTATATTTCTCTGGTTCTGTAACCCTTAACAGAGGAAGCTATGCTAATTGCTAAGCCCATCTGCAATCTATAGGTAAGTAGGTAATAGACAAACTTCTTTTCCGTAGCTGAAGAAGCTAGATCGCAACTATGAGATACAAATACATAAGACCTGAAGATTAAATCGTCTATAGGTAGTCACATAATGGAATCGAAACCGTTAATAATCGAGGATATTGTTTATATTTTCCTTGAGATTACACGAACATAGGTACTCTAAATAAGTAGGTAAGTTTTAAGTTTCGCACAATTTTTAAGATGGCTAAAAAAGGGTCTTATGCTGCCGAAGGAAACGCTAATGCTTTGTTTGTATCCATCTACAAGAATGGCTCTTTGGATTCTTGCGTCGTTTAGGTCCTTTCAAACAATGAGGACAGTAACTACCTAAGTACCTACTATCATTTAGTAGGTGTAGGTGGTGTCTACCAGTTCCAGTGGTCCGCCAATACAGGCGGAGACGGCACACGGTGGATTTATTTAGTGCATGAGAGCCACACTACCGTTTGATGCTCCGAACGACGGGATGTGCGGTTAGGTACATTTTTGCCGCCTCAACAAAAAGGTATATACCTAGTTATCAATTGAAAGTAACTCGATTAATTAATGCTACAAATAACATTTTGCCTGACTCCTCCGTTATCATCTAGACATTTCTTCGGAAAGATCGTAAGGCTAAGGCGAAGGATACATAGCAGATAGAGCAATTGTCACGATGGCTGAATTAGCAAAGCATCTGGGACGGTACTCAAGTAGATGCAGGTTCAAATCCTGCTCGTGCCTGTTATTTTCGATTTCTGATTTCCGCACATTGTGTTAATTTATATAGGTACCTACCAATAATTAAGTGCAAAAAGCAATAGTTCTTTATCCATACCAGTCTGAGTCATCTTATAATAATGACGAATGGTAGGCGGACGAAGTTCAAGACTTAATCTATTTGTTCTTAGTGGACAAGGTTAACGTCTGCAAGTCAATAAAATAAAACTCCTCGCCACATAATTAAATATTTTATATTTTTGCGAATACTAGACATTGTGAACGGAGAAAAGAGAACGGCGGTCTACACAAAATTAGGCATGTAGAACTAGCTCGGTACCTAGTGTATGTCACTGCGGAACGTGGTGACTCGCTTTCAAATCCCGAGTCAGCCCCCTGAGGCAGAATGTCATATTTCACGTGTCGACTGTATCGAGATCACTGTGATTGGTTGCGAAACCGACGCGTGATGTCACAATCATCCGTTGGCCAATCACGGCGATCTCTCAACCAATCACAGTGATCTCGATACGATCGACATGTGAGATATGACATTCTGCCTAACCCCTCAGGGGGTTAGATTTTATCTCACCAAATCGTATCGACATCGCATCGTGTCATTGTGATTGGTTGAGATCACCATGATCAGCCGATGGATTTTTGCTATATCACGTGTCGGTTTCTCTACCAATCACAAGCGAGACAATATGATGTCGATACGATTTGGTGAGTTACATCCTACGGGCCAAGATTCTATTTTATTTTTTGCCAAGAAATTCACAATAGCAACTTCTGCCCGCAGTTCAGCCGCAGAAAATAGTTATATTTTGTTACATCCCTGGTCCGTCCGTGTGTCCAAGGCTGTGTGGGACCGGCTTTAGAATTGTTCCACCCTTCTCTATACCCACGGGAGTCGCAAGAGCCGACTGAGGGAAAACCGACGGAGTGGGCAGCAGTCGAGTATTAACAACATCCACTGCGATCGCCGACCCGCCTGCCAACGTGGCGATTACGGCATTATCCCCCATAATGGGACCGCTAGTTGTGGCGTTCTCTTGGGGAGGCCTATGTCCAGCAGTGGACGTTGAAAGGCTGATGGATGGATGGATGGACATCCCTGGTTCCCCCCATAATAATAACCAGCTAAAATCTACCCCTGATAGGTGGTTTGTGTCTAATGAAGAGTTATCAAAAAAGTTTCATAAAAACAGGTTCAGTAGTGTTTAGTATGATGCGTGAGTACCTAAACGAGCAAGGCAAGACACTGGTAGGTACCTACCCGATTGCATTTTTATAACAGCAATAAATATAGTATTCACCGACAGCAATTCGCTCCATATTATAGTGACAATGAATGAAATTTACTCGTAGATAATTAAAGGGTACGTAAGAATTTATTGTGAGTTGAAATAAAAATAATAATAAGTTTAAAAAAACACAAACTTTAATCATTTATAGAGTACAAAATATATATTTTACAATTAGATATAGGTCTCTTTGCCTCTCGAACGCCATAGGTGCGCACTTTACGCGGTACAAACCCAGTTTCATGGCGGTCGAACGATGCAAACAACTACTAACAGCTATAATAATAAATTATAAAATTTTAAAAAAACCCTACGCAATTACATCATTTTGGAAAAGAGCTGATACTCTTACACTGCTGGACCGATATTAACCAAACATAGCTAAGAACCACCACAAGGAAACTGGCTTTCAAATGAAAAAAACCGCATCAAAATCGGTCCATCCGTTTCGAGATATACGATGCCACTGACAGACACACACACAGACAGACAGACATCGACGTCAAAATTATAACAACCCTATTTTTGCGTCGGGGGTTAAAAATTAAATAAATCCAATTAATATTATCAATCATAATCAAGACTACTTGGACAAGTCTGACCGAGAAACTGCATAAAAGAATCCATTGAAAATCAAATGAGTATCAAAGGTAAAATCAAGTAAATTTCTATTAGTGAGATCACTAGAGGTCTGGTGGTCCACTACCTGCTTTTTCCCATTATCTATTCAAGTACCTTAATATATAAACCTAAGTATTCGACAATAATATGTATTTCCACAAAACGATTTTTTTTTTAAAAGAACACCCTGCACTAAGGTATAATCCTTGTATCGCAGGGGACTTTACAAACATAGAATTTAACGGACTCAAAGTACACCAAGACTCAGACCAACCATTTGTGGACCAACAACACGGGACGGGAGGCCGATATCTAAAGCATTCCGCCATCTGCGCAGTCATTTGCAGTCACAGTCATATTCATTGATACAAGTTTGCATGATTTGAGAAGTCAGGCAATCAAGCTTTTATTGGCTTACAGACTCGTATGTGTGAATACGCTTCAGTCACAATTTCAATTTCCTTTCTAAATACTAGTTTTAGCTTGCTGTATATGATACTATTGATAACAACCATGGTATTGTAAATTCCTTGCGCGATGTGATGTATGGAAAACAATACCCCTCTCCCGTCAAAACGTAAGTAGCATAGAATACTTTGGAAAATCCAAAACTGTACGTCTCATAATCTTCATTATTCACAATAAAATTGATTATTTGATAAGTAACTAATAATGTATTGGTCTTACTAAGTAGTTTTCAATCAATCACATAGATAGTGCTAATTTCAAAAACTACTAATGAGGTTTTCATGTCTTAGGTATACGCCATCTAGCGCTAATTTTAAGAAATACTTCTATATTAGTCTATAGAAATAGTTCAAGTAATTTTCACGAAATAAGGTATAGCGTAGCGCTGGTTTTAGAGTCGATCGTAAATATTCACTATTTTTTTGTTTATTTAATAACAATTAAACCACATCGAATCAGACCGTGAAAAGTAATAGGGCTCTAAACGAGATCATACTAATTAGTAAAAGAAAAAAAAAAAGACTCGATTATTAAAGTATTTTGGCCGTTATCGTGTTAACATACATTACCTACAACACACGGACGTCCCATACAGAACTCTTTTAAACAGTTTATTAACTAGTTTAAATAACAAAAATGGCATCAAAAATATCATGAGTGTTAAAAATAGTGTTTTTCCTTGATATGTGTGTGTAGATATTATTTTACAAGTGCAATATATGACAAATAGAGACATTTTAAGTTAGAAAAATCAGTTTTTCTCTGTGAAACGAGAATAGTACACACCTCAACGCTTCGCTTATGAGGCGTGCAATATGGTTTAACTCTATAGGCCGTTTAACAATCTCTATCATCTACGAGCGCGTGTTTTTTTTTATACTACGTGAATGGCAAACAATCATATGGCTCACCTGATTATAAGCGGTTATTGTAACCTATAGACGCTGGTATGACTCGCGCACCACCGAAGGAATGTAACATGGTTCCAGTGGCCCGCCAATAAAGGCGTAGAGACGGCACACGGCGGGTTTCTTTAGTGGGTGAGGGCCCCACACTACCCTGTTCGTTTCCCCGAACGACGGGGTGTGCGGTTAGGAACATTTTTTCCCGCCTTAACAAAAAAAAAATGGTATGACTCGCGCGTCGCCATCCCAAGAAAAGGGACCTCCCTTTCTACCTAGGTAGGCAGGATAATAAGGAAAGGATAGAAAGGATAATAAGTTGATGGGAGGGGGTTCGGTCCTACGGTGCTCTCACTCCATACGCAACACAACGCTAGGGATAGGTACCAACCGTTGTTACACGCTGATCTTTTGTGAGAGGGTTGTACTTCCTCGACTGAGCCGGTCCATTCATGCTGGGATAAGCAAGACTACTACTAGAAACGTTTAGTAGCGATCGGATCAACAGTTTTTTTTTGTGGCAATTTTGTGTTATATTTTCCCTACAAATTAAGCTACCCGTGCGACATAGACATCCGTTGTGGCGGGTCTATATTATCATTAAACATTATTGTAATTTTATAATGTCCATCTTAGAAGCAGGTTGTATATAAGCTGTTAAATGTCACTTTCTACAATATCTCTGAAGTTTTTAATTCTCTGTTCCGTCTCTCTTAACGAATCCTTCAGGTCTTTATGAATCTCCGCATATGCCGTAATCGATTGATTTGTTTCAGTGAAGATGTTTTGCAGGATTTGTAAGTGGAGGATTCTGAAACAAATGAAACTTATATAGATTCGCAATAAAATTATTGGCGAATGTAGATACTAGCCTTTTTTATTGGGGCGGGTAAAAATATATCTAACCGCACACCCCGTTATTTAGGGCAACGAACAGGGTAGTGTGGGGCCTTAAGGGCTTAAGGGCGAATCGGCGCAATGCGAATTCGCAACGCAGAAAACTGCGACACGAATTACTGCGATGCGATTACGTGCGGCAAGGCGTCTCCCTTCCACGATTCGGGTGACCATAACTTCGATGACCGTGTGACGTAACATCGCAGGAATGCGCGATGCGAATCAATGCGCAAGTTCTTGCGATGCGTCGTGGGAGCTCGTAGATTTTTACGATGCGAAAATATACTATTATTCTTAATTTATTATTACGGAAAATATTCAATTCTTATAGGAAAACTACACAATTACTTAATAATGACGTATATTTCCATAGACCCGTTCACTTTACGGAATGGTAATCCCATCCGCTGCCCTTTATCTCTATTTTATGGCCCGTGTTATGTGAAAACATAAAATAAACTTATTTTGATTGTAAAACATGTTTGACCACATTTGGATGAAAAAAAAAATTAAGGCCAGGAAGCACTCACTCTATTGCTTTTTTCTATAAATAACAGAAATATAGAGGAATACGTGACTTTTTTTTAAGACGGGCCATATGCGTGTATGTTACGAATACTGCTATCCACACATCTAGTACTCGTAGCTATCGTAATAGCGGCCTAAGACAGACATTACGAATATCCATTCCACAGTTTTGTTATGTGCTGGTAATTGTCGATTTGGTGGTCACAAAACTCAGCGAAGACTCTGAAGATATTTACCTACCTACTCATCTTACATATGTGTAAAAAGAACTAGCTATCACACTCTTATGAACTGGAATAAGAAACACCCTAACAATTTATTAAGCATTTCAACACCATCCATCCATCCATCCATCAGCCTTTTAACGTCCACTGCTGGACATAGGCCTCCCCAAGAGAACGCCACAACGAGCGGTCCTGTGCCGACCGCATCCAACGGCTCCCCGCAGCTTTGACCAGATCATCGGTCCATCTGGAGGGGGGCCGTCCTACGCTGCGCCGTCCGATACGTGGTCGCCACTCGAGAACCTTTCGTCCCCAACGGTTATCGGTTCGTCGAGCGATGTGGCCTGCCCATTGCCACTTCAGCATGGCAACCCGGCGGGCTATGTCGGTCACTCTCGTTCTCCTACGGATCTCCGTATTACGGATTCGATCACGTAGGGAAATACCAAGCATAGCCCGCTCCATGGCCCGCTGAGCGACTTTGAGCCTTGATATGAGGCCAACATTCAGAGACCACGTCTCTGTTCCGTATGTCATCACTGGTAACACACACTGGTCGTAGACCTTCGTTTTCAGACACTGCGGAATATTGGACAAGAAGATCTTCCTTAGCTTCCCGAACGCTGCCCACCCGAGTTGGATTCGTCGATTGACCTCTTTCTCGAAGTTGTGCCTACCTAACTGGACTGTTTGTCCCAGGTAGACATAATGGTCGACAACTTCGAGAAGCGCACTCCCTACTAGGACCGGTGCTGAAATGACATGGACATTAGACATGACTTTCGTCTTGTCCATGTTCATTTTGAGACCCACTAGTCGGGAAACCCTGCTGAGATCATTGAGCATGGTGCCAAGGTCCTCCAGAGATTCTGCCATGACTACGATGTCGTCGGCATATCGAAGGTGAGTGATGTATTCGCCATTGATGTTGATGCCGAATCCGGTCCAGTCCAAGAGCTTGAAGACATCTTCCAATGCAGCGGTGAAGAGTTTCGGGGACAAAACGTCTCCCTGTCTAACACCTCTCTGCAGTTGGATCGGTCCCGTACTCTTGTCCTGAACACGGACTGACATGGTGGCGTTTCTATACAAGCACTTCAGCACTTCGATGTACCGATTGTCAATTTGGCACCGCTGAAGGGACTGCAGCACCGCCCAAGTTTCGATCGAATCGAAGGCTTTCTCGTAGTCCACAAACGCCAGACACAGAGGCCGATTGTATTCTTCGGTTTTCTGTATAATCTGGCGTAGCGTGTGAATGTGGTCTACGGTACTATAGCCTTTTCGGAACCCGGCTTGTTCGGGAGGCTGGAAGTCGTCAAGCCTGCGCGTGAGTCGATTTGTAATGACCCTCGAAAACAACTTATAGACGTGGCTCAAGAGCGAGATGGGTCTATAGTTCTTCAAGAGGGTTCTGTCACCTTTCTTGAAGAACAGCACCACCACGCTTCTGGTCCACGACTCTGGAACGTCGCCCCCGAGAACGACGGAATTGAACAGCCTCTGAAGAGCTTTTAAGACCGGCTTTCCGCCTGCTCTCAGAAGCTCTGTAGTGATTCCGTCATCTCCCGGTGCCTTTCCGTTCTTTAGTTGTTTGAGAGCCATTCTGATCTCGTACAGGCTGACGTCCGGGATATCTTCGGTAAAGTGCCGAGTTAGCTTGGATCTGGGGTCTTGGACCAAGCCAACAGCAGGGCTCTGGGATCTGTACAACTGTCCATAGAACTGCTGGACCTCTCCCAATATCTCATCTCGAGAAGAAATGATAGTGCCGTTGTTGGTCCTCAGTTTAGTCAACTGACTTTGGCCAACAGACAGATCTCTTGCGAACACTTTCGAGCCTTGGTTCCGCTCTATCGCTTCTTTAATACGGGTAGTATTAAATTGGCGAATATCGTGTCGCACAGCTTTGGAGATCTGTCTGTTTAACCGCCTTAGGCAGGACCAATCGGCTGAGGACTGGACTATCATTTCTTTTCTCCTCTCCATGAGTTTGAGAGTATGGTCCGAGAGTTTACGGTTCCTACTGACGCGACGGGCCTTGAAGTAAGTCGACCCGACGGCGTGGACAGTTTGCACGAACCTGCTGTTCGTATCGCTCGCTGATTCACACTCATCTAGACATTGGAAGCGATTTTGTAGTTCGAGCTGAAAGCTCTCGGGGTTCTGGTATTGGGCAGGTGTTGGTCGGAGCGTAGACTTCATCAAACGCGACCTCTCGACTTTTGTTCTAATATTCAAGATGCCCCTGACTAGTCGGTGATCACTCCCAGTTTTAATCCTGCTGATCACTGAGACATCATTGAATATGTGTCGTTTGTCCGACAGGATGAAGTCAATCTCGTTTTTCACTGAACCATCAGGGCTAATCCAGGTCCATTTTCGCTGGGGCTGCTTCCTGAAGAAGGAATTCATCAGGAAGAGGCCTTCCTTCTCCAGAAAATCAGCCAGCATCTGGCCCCTGTGGTTCCTCTGCCCAAATCCATAGTGCCCCACCTTCAGCTCATCGTCTGTCCTTTTGCCTAGTTTCGCGTTAAAGTCTCCCATAACCACCGTGAAATAGGTTTTAGACAAGTGGATGGCCTTCGAGATGTCCTCATATAGGGCCTCCACCTCGTCATCGGAGTGTGTAGAGGTCGGTGCGTAAACCTGTATGACCTTCAACGAATACCGTTTGGTTACTCTGAGTATAAGGTACGCTACCCTACTCGACACACTTTCAATCCTCTCCACGTTGCCTACGAGAGACCTGCGAACGATAAACCCGACACCCCCTTGGGACTGGTGGTCGCCCTCCCGGTGGAAGAGCAAGTTCCCGGACTGGAGGATTGTCTTACCCTCACCCTCTCTTCGGACTTCTGACAACCCTATAATGTCCCAGTGGATCTTGCTCAATTCCTCTTCCAGCTCGGTGATTCTCTCGTCGGTCCGAAGTGTCCGAACGTTGTGCGTTACCAGGGCCAGAGGTCGTTGTTTATGGTAGCCTATCCGCGACCGGAGATTCTTCGCACCCCCTGCTCCGCCGTTACCGGGCCCGCTACCGTTAGGCCACGGAATAGCGGAGCTGCCGTGACTGAGGGCCGTTTTTTGTTGGGTGCTCATTTTTTTTGGGGGATATTGCCGTAATCGCCACGCTTGGCAGGCGGGTTGGCGATCGCAGTGGATGTTATTAATACTCGAGAAGTGCTGCTGCCCACTCCCCCGGTATTCCCTCAGTCGGCTCTTACGACTCCCATGGGTGGAGAGGGGTGGGACAATTCTAAAGCCGGCCCCACACGGCGGCATTTCAACACACTCATTCGAAAAATAATTTAGTACGTAATATCAAAGTAATGCAGGTGGGTCTGTCAATCCCCAACACCCTAACACCGCTGAGCGGACACAGCCATTCTTGGCCAGCCTACAGCCTGCCTGGCCTGGAATAAAGCCAGGAAGTGTCAGGATCTGAATACCAAAGAGAAGCGAAAGTTGAATGACGACACCTCTTTGGTGTTACTCAAATCTATAAGCAGGGGTTACCGCATAACCACTGAAGGAATGTAACATAGCTCCAGTGGCCCGCCAATAAGGCCCCACACTACTCTGTTCGTTGCCCCGAACGACGGGGTGTGCGGTTAGGCACATCTTTTCCCGTATTAACAAAAAAAAAGGGGTTACCACATATGATCAGGTCGGTGGCTCATTTGGCACGGTTTACAATAAAATAATAATACGAACAGTGAATTTATACTGTGGACTGGCTCTTTCTTTTTTCCCAGTTAAGGCGACAAAAAAGTATTAAGCACACACCTCGTCGTTCGAGGCAACGAAAAGGGTAGTGTAAGGCCCTCACCCACTAAAGAAACCCCTCGTGTGCCGTCTCTCGACTATAACGAGCACCGGCCCTGGGCAGCAGAATTCATTGGGATGTTATCAAAGCTAGGATTTAGGTACATTGGCATGTTAAACCCTTTGATTTTATTGGCAATGACTCCGTCTAGGAATAACGCTAAATGTACCATTTCTGGTAAGTACATTATTGTTAATTAATCCAGCTGGAAATCTTATCTACAGTGATAGGCTGACAGTAAATAAGTTTACAAATGATTAATTTTAACCTTCCGACCTTTTAATGAGTGCTGATTGAAAAGACAACAAACTAATGATAATGATGTTTAGATCATATAATATAATGAGTGTGACAATGTTTTTTTTTATTTCCTGTTTATGTATGAAACAGAGTGCCCATATTTAGTATTATAAAATATGGAGAACTAAACGAAAATACATTTATAAAGATATTAGAACAGTGATATAGGGACCTCCCTGTAGGACCTTGCGAGCAGCTAAGATGTGTGTTAATAGTAGTTACATCCATATATGCTATTGTATAATAGTACCTACTGGGGCTCTTACAAATGTGAATCACAAAATTGTATCGACATCGCGTCGTGTCATTGTGATTGGTTGAGAGATCACCGTGATTGGCAGAGGGATTATTGCGCTATCACGCGTCGGCTTCTCTACCAATCACAAGCGAGAAAATACTATGTCGATACGATTTAGTGAGTTACATTCTACGGGCCCTGCCCCCTGAGGCAGAATGTCATATTTCACATGTCCGACCGTATCGAGATCACTGTGATTGGTTGAGAAACCGACGCGTGATGTCACAATAATCCGTTGGCCATTCACGGTGATCTCTCAACCAATCACAGTGATCTCGATACGGTCGACACGTGACATATGACATTCTGCCTAACCCCCCTGACCAGAGCTTTCATTAAGAATTTAGGGTTATTACATTAATAATTTACTTTCATCCATCCATCCATCAGCCAATTTACTTTATTAGAGTAGAATACATAGCGGATGGTGAAAGATTTACTTAAAATACCTTTATACCTTTGCTTTATTTTCATACAAAAAAAGCACTTTGTATCATGTCGTTATTTATGTAGTGTACATATTTGTTTGTAGTATTACCTAGTCCATTTTGAAACATTTGTTGATATTTATTACAAGAATAACTTTACACAGACAAGGTTCTTAAGAAACATAAATTATCACTTGATTATTATCTATGAATACATAAATATGTAAATCCCACAGTAAATCTGTTTAAATTTCAAATATTATTATTATTATATATTTATAGCATAACAGTTATTACTAAGATAAAACTTAAGCGCCTTATTTACCATCCATCTTGCTGTATGTCACGGCAAGGGCATGCACGATGCAAGACGAAAAACGACAGTTAATAGTCTCGACGTACGTCAATAATTATTATTAAGGGCTTGTACACAAAACTGCGATGCGACGTTGCATCGTAAAAATCTACGAGCTCACACGACGCATCGCAAGAACTTGCACATTCATTCGCATCGCAAGAACTTGCACATTTATCATTTATCGCATCGCGAATTCCTGCGATTTCGCATCGCAGCAATTCGTGTCGCAGTTTTGCGCGTTGCGAATTCGCATTGCGCCGATTCGCAGTTTTGTGTACAAGCCCTAATTGCTTGCTGGACTTGCACGACCCATTTTGCATCCAGCAAGTACTGCGAACGTCGTGCGGATGGACAGTGAATAACGCAGACGTACGTCAAACCGATGGTGCGTTGTGCGTGCTAGGTGGTGTAAACTTGCTGTACAGGAGAAGAGCGAGCAGTCTCTCCGCCTGTATTGGCGGACCACTGGAACTATGTTACATTAATTCAGTGATAAGATGGTGCGTATCCTACGTCGTAGTAGATTTAGATAAAAGTCCACCAAGCCAGCCCAGTGCAGGTGCTTCACAGAAGATCAGCATGAAACAACAGTGGGTACTCCTACCATTGTATTTTGGTATGGTGTGTAAGAGTGCCGGAGACCCAAGCCCCCTCCGTATCTTCTCCATATTTGCCTTCCTATAAAATCGCTTTATTATCCTTCCTTTCCTTACTATCCATCCTATCCTCTCCGTACCATCCCTGCTATCCTTTCCACTTCCTATTCCTTTCACTGGAGATGGTGATGCGCAAGTGATGCCTCTGTTGTTGTTAGTGTCTATAGGCTACGGTAACCTCTTACCATCAGGTGGGCCCTATGCTTGTTTGGCACCAATGTGGTATAAAAAAAAGGTAGGCATGTGCCTACCTTTTTTTTATACCACATTGGATAATGTTATCCTCATCATATCCCAGCCTAATATTGTATACATTTCACATTATACTGATTAGTACTCACTTTGACTTTAAATCAAGAATCTTAGTCTTCAAAGTGAGCAATTCACTTGAGTCGTAGCTGAACTGTGTGACATCCTGCAGCCTGAAGTTGAGCCAATCCATCATCAATTCTACTTTCTCACTTTCTTGCTCTTCTAATGTGTTCAATTTATCATTTAGACTTTCACGCAATTGTTTTATCTGAGTTTTACTGTCCATTTTAGAGCTGATGGAAGATCTTTTCATGTTTTCAAGTTCTGATATATATTGTGGTAGCTTAGTCTGTATTTTTTGTATGATAGCTTGATTGAATTCTGCCTGTTCATCAAATGATAGTTCTGCTGCTGTTTGGTGCATGAATCCTACAGATGAATTTAATTAAATAAGTATATCAGTTTAGTAGACTGCCTCGTTCCTCTAGTGGCCCAAGAATTCATATACCTGTTAACTGCAATTTCCCATAATCTAATCCTGAGTCAGGGAAAAACTTCATTTTTGTTTAACTAAAAGGAAGCTATCCACCGTACGCCCTTGCTTGGAAAGATACCCATGCTAAGCAGAAATAACTTGAGCAAAATACAATAAAAAAACATAAAAATTAAAATATTATTTAATTTTAATCCAAGTAACATAAAGTGTGACAATGTGAAATCGAAAATAACAGTCACGAGCTGGATTTGAACCTGCATGCTAACCAAAAATACCTATTTAGAAATATCAAAATATTTTAGTTCTTAGCTGTATTTTTTATAATTTATATTCATACTAGCCTTTGCTTGCGGCTCCGTCCGCCGCTACCAAAAGTTAGTTTTTAGGTTATATCTCAGGTTCCCGATATAATAGCGGGATAAAATGTATACCATTTTTTAAGTCTAATCAAGATCTATCAAATAAAAAGAGTTGCATCAAAATCCGTTCAGTAGTTTTAGCGTGATGCGCGAACAGAAAAACAGACAAAAATTCTAAAAAAAATTGTTTTGAGTTCGGACACGTCTATATAAGCCTATATACATACACAATCAATCAGCCGTGTGGGGCCGGCTTTAGAATTGTCTCACCCCTCTCTACCCACGGGAGTCGAAAGAGCCGACTGAGGGAATACCGGGGGAGTGGGCAGCTGCACTCCCTCGAGTATTAGCAACATCCACTGCGATCGCCAACCCGCCTGCCAAGCGTGGCGATTGCGGCATTATCCCCCATGACGGTACCGCTCGTTGTGGCGTTCTCTTGGGGAGGCCTGTGTCCAGCAGTGGACTTTGAAAAGCTGATGGATGGATGGACATACACAATACAGTCATTTTTTCTCAAATATCTTAAATGTACAGACACAGCTGTTACAGCTTAATCGTATAGAAATACATACCCAATAACGTAGACGTGCTTTCATCGGTTGTACTCAATTTGTGTAAACTAGAATAATGTTTTAAGTCACAATCTGCTATAATCCTGTTAATATTGCCCTTCAATTTTTCCGATAGTTTATTTTCAGTACAAATCTCCTTGATAATCTCAAGAAGTATATTTTCTTGCCTCATATTAATATCAAAAGATTTGATATCGGTATTTGTGGTCACAGAATCCATTATAGATACTTATTTAAGTCGTGAAATCAGCGTTCAGTTATTGCAAATTTTAAAATAACATAAAATATGCAAACTCAAACATAAACAAAATATATTTTTTTAAATTTATAATGCTTTGCACAGACTAATTAGAGTGACGCTTTGGCGGAACCATCAGCCTTAATCACAGAATAGTTAGAGCACAAACAATACATAGGCAAACAATATTACTCAAGAAAATTAGAGATTCTACGTATGCCTTAAACAAAATATGACTCAGAACAATTTTATTCCAAGTCTCAGAACAATTTTACTCCAAGCCTCAGTCTAGTTCTTAGTTCAAGCCCTCCAAGGAGCTGTTGATTGTATTCAGAGTAAAAATTCCAGCACAGAACAATATTACTCCAGAGATA
This sequence comes from Leucoma salicis, assembly GCA_948253155.1. NCBI lineage: Eukaryota > Metazoa > Arthropoda > Insecta > Lepidoptera > Erebidae > Leucoma > Leucoma salicis. Next base: position 4,831,543 of record OX411811.1, read on the forward strand.
GTAATAAATACGAGTAAGATCCCGATACTTTTGTATCGATACCAAAAGTATTCTTGGTCTGTGGATACCAAATACTAATAGTATCGAACAAGAAACTTATATGTTCAATCTCCAGTGTTAGATTGTGCCAAGAAAACTCCGACACCTAATTACACTAACCGGCAATAAATATTGCACATCGACTTTTGGCAAAAGACCATCGGCTAATGTCAGCTTCGTAGACCGTTATCTTTGTGACACACGACCTATGTGACGTTTGTCAGTCGTTGTTTAAGTGTGGTAGAGTGAGGTCGCGTCCATTTCAATAAATACAGGGTGTTTCACAACTCCTTTAACACTTAAAGAACATCGTAACCAGTATCGAATAATGATTACGAAAATCTATTTTTTTCTTTTTTCTGAGAGCATGAAAAAAAATAATGACAAAAAAAAATATATTTTGTTTAAGTTATCTAAAATGTTAATCGCCACGCCCTCCTACCTACGTTGATTTCATTGATGTAATTTACGCGAAACAGCGGCACCACCATAGAGGGCACCACTAACATAAAAGTCACGGCCGCGGGTAGGTAACTATGCTATTATTACGTCTATACGTTCATCGATCATCTTAAATCTTGTTCACTATCGACATCGACGCATTTTCGACACCATTTCAAAAAAATTACTATAACTTCTAGAACTTCACTATAATTTTTAAGGAATTAAAGGCTGCAAGGGTCCTGGCCCGCTTCTCATCCACCAACTCGCACTGTGTTCGCAATACGCGCTCTTTTATGTGACCCAAAAAAAAAAATTCAGAGCCATAAGGTCAGGTGAGCGGGTGGCCAAGCAACTAGTCCTCCACGTCCAATCCAACGTGCACCAAACTCTGCATGAAGGTATTCCCTCACGGCGAGAGAAAAATGTGGAGGAGCCCCGTCGTGCTGGAACTACATGTACCGGACTAACGTGAGACTTAAACTGTCGCGTCATCGCAAACATAACACGGATATGTACCTAACCATTGGACTGCCTACCGCGAAGGCAGTGGAACCACGAGGCTAAGCGAAATTTTCCTCGTAATCCCTTCGAGCTTCATTGTTGTTACAGTTAGATCTGCCTAGACACAAGCATTTCGAAATATTCCTCATTAGAGTACATTTTCGAAAAATTTCACTAACGAACACAAAAAATCACAACCGAACTGATCTGAAATACCCGTGTGACTAACTAATTTTATTTAAATAAATCTAGGTAGCCGGTCGCCACCCAGGAACGTTACACCATTACGCCACCGCGCCGTCTGGCGCCACCGCGGCATATTTGCGTGGCGTCCGTACTCCCATTTGAACCTCATTTTACAACTCAAACACTAAAAACGCAATGTTTTGTTATTGTTACTTTGATCTAGATGAGTATGCGCTTCGAATGGTGCTTAACACATACATATTCGTATGTCTATTTATGTATTAATAAGGGCCGAAATTACAATTTCGAAAAAAAAAACTTATGGTTAGAAATATATTTTATTTCAAAAATAGAGCAATTACATATAATTAGTTTGTTTCAGATCACTTGATGGGTACAATTTACAATAAGAAAAAAAAATAAAACCATGTACCATAGTATAAAAATATACATATACATCCTTTCTTAGAAGCCAATGATATTTGTTAGTCGCGCGGTTTTCGCCGCTGATGTTTAACAATTTATTTCTGTACAATAACAAGATGTGAAATAAAAATATTTATTATACCTAAAAGCTTGTTTTATCCTTAAAATTATGTAACAATTACAATTATAATTGAATAAACCACTACTGTAAAATATGAGTACAAACACATCAGAGTACCTCATCCATAGCAATTAACTTTAAGTTTCACAAGGTTTTTTAGTTAACAAACATAATTAGATTCAAATTAAATTAGCGTCAAATAAATTACATAAAAATAGCTTTCAAATGGTACCAAACCCATGTTTTTCTGGTAAACAGGAACGAAGATATTAGCATTTCAAGTAGATCACTCGTAAAAAGTCATGAAATATAAGGGTCTATCCACATTAGCTTGTCTGGCCCAACAAATAACTAAATATTATTTAAAACTTAAATATATTAAGCAATTTATTACCATGCCATACATTGAGCTGTAGTCCACCATGCTAGCCCAGTGCTGGTTGGCAGACTTTACATTCCTATCCATCCATCCATCCATCAGCTTATCAACGTCCACTGCTGGACATAGGCATCCCCAAGAAATGGGGGATAGTGCCGTAATCGCCACGCTTGGCAGGCGGGTTGACGATCGTAGTGGGTGTTGTTAATACTCGAGGGAGTGCTGCTGCCCACTCTCCCGGTTTTCCCTCAGTCGGCTCTTACGACTCTTAGAAAGGTGTGGGACAATTCAGAAGCCGTGGGGCCGGCTTCAGAATTGTTGTGTCACGGCAAACAACATTTCTATGGTTACATGATATAGCAAATTTTCATTCCTTATTTGGAAGTGATAGCTTCTCTTGTAAATAACTAAAATAGGTGCTAAAAAAATAATCCATACTTACGAGAAAGGCAGCATGCGTGAGGAGCTGGCCCCACCATGACTGCGACCACGAGCACGAGCACGACCACGGCCGCGTCCTCTTATACTTTTGTCCATGATCTAAAATAAAATCATCCCTGTGCTATAAATTTAATGATGACTGGTAGAGTAGTTATGGTGATATATATCCCACATTAGCCGTAAACATATTTTTACAAGATATTAAGTAGCCCATATGATATTCCAGATTATAATCTATCTCTATACCAAATTTCATCCAAATCTGTTAAGCCGTTCTGGCTTGATTAATTTAATTTAATCTGCACTAAGGACTTTTAAACGCGGCCCGCGAACGTATTTGCACGCTAAAGTTTGGTCCTCAACTAAGACTATCTAGTCTGAGGCCCTCAACTTGTCAAAGGTTGCCCATAACTGGTGTAGACTAAATTTCCCGATAGGTGAATAATTGTTAACTTTGTTATTTATAGTCTAAAACAAAGACTGGATGGTCAAATTATTTGTGACAGTGGAAAAAGAGAGCTTTACTGCGAGCAGGATCCAATCCTGCATTCCATCCAATCCGGGGAAGTGCTCTGAACCGCTAAGCTATCGCAATTACCTAATAGTGACATCCAATCTCCACTTCACATTTGTTTTAGATGTCTTGAAAATTAAATGCTCTAAGTGTCTAAACACGTGCGTAATGATCATATGATTGTAGTCTGCCAAAATTGTAACGTTTTACGTTAACTAGAATGAATCCAAACAAGTATTTATAAAAATTATTCTTTATTATTTAAAAATATATTAATTATATTAAAAAGGGGTTTAAATGTTGATTAATATGCAATTCAAATATTATCATTAATTGAAGTCTAATTTTGCATTGGTTGCTGATTTTATTTTAATAAACTAGTTGTGGGGTGATCCATAGAATTAATTAATTACATTGAGCAATTTTCGATAAGACAAAAAAATTTTTTCACTTTCAAAATTTTGCCACCCTGGGCACTCGCCCGGACTGCCCCTAGTGTAAATCCACCGCTGTCTGTAAGTAAATGAATAGTAATTAACCGAGATGCGCAAACTAAATCACCAATGAGATCAGGGATTTATAAATCTTTTTCTTCGAAAGATTTAAATCACTCTTTTAAATCTTTGGTTACGAATGACGTTATTCATTCAGTTGAGTGATGCAAATATCTATTGATTCATGTAGTTATTCTCTCATTCCCTCAAGTCGCAACTGGTTTTGAGCTTTTTACTAAAATGACAGAGAGTCTAAGTTTCTGTGTACCTATCGTCATTGTATTTCAAGAGTGCGTTTGTGCGTGCCTACAACTTATGTTATCTCTTTTCAAATCACAATATCCTTTATCTATTGTCTCATTCTAAATCTACGTCCATCATTCCATCTATTCAATCCTAACGTAGTGAGCTAGTGAGTTAAAGATGTATTTTCGAAACCAAAGATTTAAAGATTGATTACGCATTTTGAAAGGATTATACATCTTTTGTATCAATCACTCCTGACTTACACATCTCTAAATTAATTGTAATCTACCGAAAGTTGCCAATACAAGTCATTAATTTTGCTGAGCTCATTCCATCTTCACTTCAATCGTAACGCACAAAATCATTGTTCTCAACAACGATCACTGTTGTCCTAACACCACCTTTTCTTTTTTTCTTTTTTATTTTAGGTGGGCAAAAATGTCCTACCACACACCCCGCTGCCCGGGGAGACAACGGGGTAGTGTGGGGCTCTCACCCACTAAAAACCCACCATGCGCCCTCACCCGCCCTTGTTACGGCGGATCACGGGTACTGCGTCGTTTCGACCACGATGCGCAGGCCGCAGCCCCTTCGGGCACCCTCTCTTGGGCGACACCTCGCGCACTTGGGAGTCACACCTTCGCGGTAGGCTTCCGCGGACGGCAGGGTACTCTCCGACTCCACCGTTCGCAGCCTCGGCTAGGGCGGCATCAGGCGTAGGTTACGCCACGCGCGCCGGGGGCGAATTGGGTCCGCGAAGGAGGATTCCACCCGGGCCCTCTCCACTATCTCCTTCCGCGAGATGAACGCCTCGCAGAAGGCGGCGACCGCGGTCCAGGCGCTGTCACTGCCAACCATCGCTCGCGCAACGGCCGGCAGCGCCAGGTCCACGCCTATGGCTAAAACGAGTTCCCGGCGCTGCATATCCCAGGCCGGGCACGACTCGAGCGTGTGCTGCGCCGAATCCTCGCCGCAGTCACAGTGGTAGCAGCCTGGAGTCGTCTCCCTCCTAGCGATCATGTGCAGGTATTTGCCGAAGCAACCATGCCACGACAAAACCTGCATCAACCGGAAGGTGAGGACCCCGTGCTGCCACCCTGCCCATTCTTCCAAGATCGGCTGGAGCACCCCCACGGTCCAGAGACGAGCCCGGGGCGTCTCCAGCCGAGACTTCCACTTTAGGACGGTGGCGCGGCGGGCATCTTCCCGCCACGATATTGCGTTCGGCGAGGGGCAGCTGCCCCCCACCCGCGCCGTCGAAGCCCGCAGACGTAGCTGAGCATGTCAAGTGCTAAAATATATATCAAAATATTTAAAAAAAATCACGCCTTCAAATAGTATGAATTTTAAAATTGCAAAATTAAACTTACTATATTGGATTAATGCATGTAAATGCGTTCCGATAGAGGACGTTGGTCGTTAAGACAAATGTGATAAGGAGATTGGGTATGTCTAAAAGATAGTACTATAGCTCAGTGGATTAGAGCGCTTCCCCGGATAGGAAGGGACGCAGGTTCGATTCCCACCTGTACTAAAATACCCTTTTTCCTTATTCACAAATTATAATTTGTACTTTAAGAGTAGCTGAGCATGTCAAGTGCTAAAATATAGATCAAAATGTTTGAAAATTCTCATGTCAAAATATCTGAAACATATATATTGCAAAAACATGTGAAAATAGTTAATTTTTTAAGTATTAATGATTTGAAGGGGATTCTGTCACAATATAATGTTTTTTTTTTTGAATTTTCTGAGAAAATTTTCCATAGTAATGTATATTTTTTTATACCATCAAAAAGTAGAGATTTCAACTTATAAAAAGCACACTGATTTGATTTTTTCAAAAAGCAGATATTCTGACATGAGAATTTTTGATTGAAAATTATGGTGATTTTTCGATATTTAATCAAAATAAGGAAAAAATCAATATTTTGCATCAAAAAGAAAGTACAATGTGTTTGAGATATAAAAACGTAGGTTTTCACCAAATTTCGCGGAAAAAATATAATTTTTTGTGGATGTTAAAAGTAAAAAACCAAAAAGTCGGTTTTTTAGATTTTTCACATAAATTTTGAGGTTATGTGAAAAAAGTGTAAATACAAAAGTTGTAGATCTTTATATTTAGATATTTTTTATATATATTTTTAGCATTTGACATGCTTAGCACTATACATTAAACACAAAGTGAAAAATGTGAAATCGAAAATAACAGTCAGGAGCAGGATTTGAACCTGCATCTCCTGGATACCGTCCAGATGCTTTACCAATTCAGCCATCCTGACAATTACTCCTGACTGCTAATTTCGATAATACATCATACTTAACGTCTTTGGGTGATCTTTATATTGCCTACAATTTTGTCCTTTAACTTTTTTCGATAGGACTCTTAGTTTTTCCGGAAATCGTGATAAACCGATTTTTACCCTTAAAGGCCCCCACCCCTTTCCCGACCTCAAATCGCCCGTTAATTATTTTTCCTTTTATTTTTGTTATTTTTTCTTTTCCACTGGGTTTCATCCTACTATTATTTTTTTCACTTTTTACTATTTTCAAAGGCTTCGACACTGGGCTAAAAGTTAACTTCACTATTAAATTGTGACCGTAAAACCACCCACGACTTGCAATTTACAATTCAAAATACAAATGACGTTTAAAATGACAAAATTAAAAGAATCCAATTCAACACATCTCTGGTCAAAATCCAACATGTGTTAGTTGTACACATGTTACTTCCATGGTTATACTATACGGTTGTCGATCAAATGTGAAGGGCGGGGGTAGTTATTTCTACGTCACGAAACGTGGCAAAAAAAACGTTTAGCTTCACGCCAGATGAATAAAAAGATCATGAGTGACTAATGACGTAAAAATGTACATTTTTTAGCAGCTTTTTTAAATTTTTCTAGTTGTATTTTCTTAAATGTTTAATTATTATCAAAGATGCATTATATCAAAGTTAGGCCCGGATTAATAAAAAAATTACTATACTTGAATAAAACATTTTTGCTATGAGTAGGTAAATAGTCGACAACTACCCAAATAGAGATTTGATTGGTTTTTCTAAATATATATTTTTTTATTACATTAATCTAATAACGGCTAAGATTGCTTTTAAAGTAGTCATTGATGTATATTTAGAAAAAATGTTTGTTCAGAAATACTTTGATGAGTCATCTTTTGCCACATGAAATGTTGGACTCAAGTCCAACATTTCATGTTCTCCTCAAGGAGAAAGACCCATTTAACCTTTTTTTTTTGTTTAGGCGGGAAATAATGTTCCTAACTGCACACCCGGTCGTTCGGGGCAATGAACAGGGTAGTGTGGGGCCCTCACCCACTAAAGAAACCCGCCGTGTGCCGTCTCTCTTCTCCTTTATTGGCGGGCCACTGGAACTACGTTACATTCCTTTGGTGGTCCGCCGGTGGCTTACCCTTTCGAGTACCCTCTACTGAGCGACGCACCGACACACGGAGCATCACACCTTCGCGGGAGGCCTTGCGGGTGGCAGACGTTCCCCGGTCCATCCACCCGCAGCCTCAGCTAGGGCGTCATTAGGTGCAAATACTCACGCCTGCGCCGCCCCAGTCACTGGCGGGTGGCGGTTCGGGTCTGCGGAAGGATCAGCCTCCCTGGCCCTCTCTACCGCTTCCTTCCGCGAGATGACTTCATCGCAGATGGCAGCGACTGCGGCCCAATTCCTGTCGCTGCCAAGCATCGCTCTAACGACACTCGGCAGCGAGAGGTCCCCCCCTATTGCCGCGACGAGTTCACGGCGCAGCCCGCCCCAAGCCGGGCACGACTCGAGCGTGTGCTGCGCCGTGTCCTCGTCGCAGCCACAATGGTGACAGCCCGGAGTCACTACCCATTTATCCTAATACATTTTTACGTTTGAACCTGTAAATAGTCCAATTAAAAATTAATCATTAATTTTAGTATCGTGTGGCGATAGATTAATGATGTATCTATTTTATTTTATACATTTTGCACTATATTCAACATAAAAAAAACATAGCATCACGCCTGTATTCCCCGAAGGGGTAAGCAGAGGTGTATTACACACCCACGATTCGCCAGCTATGTTTAGGTCTCACGTAGGGCGAGCCTATTGCCGTCTACCGGGCACATTTCCAAACTCCGAGCTACAACTGAGAATTTTTCTTTTTACGATAAAGCTCAATAATATAGTACCGAGTAGTATAGTAGTCCGTGCCACCGAGGCAGTTATTCACTATATTGATCGAATTTTAAATAAACTATCTACTTAAGTAGGGTGACCATTAACGATGTACTGATTTTCTGAGTAGATACGTAAGTATAATGTCTCAAAGTCAAAAATATCCTTTTGCACTTAAAAGGGAACCCATAGCCGCCATATAATATTGTAATTGAGCCAAATCTCCATTTGTATTATTTTCTATGGCTTAAAACCTACAGTTGTACTTTTATAAATTTAGTTTAGAGTAAATTTGCCGTGTGGAGACGGCACCAAGAATAGTCCCACCCCGTCTCTTCCTATGGGAGTCGTAAAAGCCGACTAGGGGATTACCGGGGGACCGGGCAGCAGCGTTCCCCTGTGTACTAAAAACATCTACTGCGATTCCCAACCCGCCTGCGAAGCGTGGCGATTATGGTAAAACCCCCATTTTGGGGAGGCTTATGTCCAGCAGTGGACGATGGAAGGCTGATGGATGGATGGAAATAAGACTTAGATTTTGTGTCCAAATAAAGTTCATTAATGAAAATATTTATAATACCAGTTATGGTTAGGTATCAAAAAACAACATATCTCTAAATTCATCCCTGTAATTAAGCCGTCTACCTCTATAGACATAGTAATAACAAAATATTAATAATGTTTATATTTCAGCTTCCCGAAAGATGTTAAAAAAATAAATACTTGGTTATCTCTGTACATAACAATAAAGCTTAGATTAATAATATATCTAGATCTCAGACTAAATACGTCCTAGACAGAGCGAAGAAAATTCTGTGACATCTATGAGCGAGAACGTAAGATACAATTTACTGGTGCAAAAAACAGACAGTCATAGATTTTTATCTTTGTCGCCGTGGCCAGTTTTTGGTATTGTCACGATGTCAAAATGCTTTGTCTGTCACGATTCAACTGACATAATCGAACATTTTTATAAAAAATCGGGTTATAATTAAAATTTTATGTTAATTTGTGTTAATGAGTGTTTTGAGAAAAAGACTACGTGATAATAGTGCATGTAAAATAGTCTACTATGCTACAAAAGCTACAGCGAGCGAAAAAATACAGGTATAACATTTCATTCATATGTAGTCGAAAATTAAAAAATTAATGATTGTATGCTATAAAGTGATATAAAATGGGCTTTTTTACTCAAAATTAATAATTGCTACTAAGATACACTCGCAAAACACGTTTTCTAGCTAACTTTCTATTACTGAGAATTGTTTCGGTGTTGCCTTATTGCGAATTTAATTTGCCCAGTTTTCACTTTACTAAAATTTATATGTAATTCATGAGATGATGATAAATATTTACTATTTTAGGTTTCCCTCTAATCCAGATGCGAGATTGAAATGGGTGTATGCTACGGGAAAATGAGGTAAGCCACGAAATACCCAAAATATGTTCTATGACATTTTGTTGATGTTTCATTATACATAATAATAATATAGAAAATAGTAACGTTAGGAGCAAAATCATTGCCAGTGAATATGTTCATATAAGTATAGCTTTTAAAGTCTTTGTAACTTCAAAAAACATAGCATCACGCCTGTATTACCCGAAGGGGTAGGCAGAGGTGTATTACACACCCACGACTCGTCAGCTATGTATACCGGGCACATTTACAAACTTCGGGCTGCTACTGAGATTTTTTTTTGTTTTGAAAAATCTCAATAACACTGCCCGACCCGGGGATCGAACCCGAGACCTCATGATCAGCAGTCACTTACACTACCACTGCACCACAGAGGCAGTTGTAATTTCATCTTTGTAAGTAAATATTATGACTACCGCTGTAGTCATAATCTAGAATTCAGAGAAACCGATTTGCTCTAAGTTCTTATTCAATTATTTAAATCAGCGCTAGAAGGAAGATAATTATTTTTTTATTTGACCCAGAAAAGAAAATATTTTAATTATATTCTTGTGTACTAATATTTTATTAAATATAAATTATAATTACTTACCAGATGAGATATCGAACAGAACGGCAATTTATGGACCAGCAATACTTACCTTGCATCAAGGCTCAAAGTCTTGGTATTTCCCTACGTGATCGAATTCTTATTACGGAGATCTGTAGAACGTAAATATCTTACATAGCCTGCCAGGTTTGTATGCTGAAGTGGCAATGGGCTGGCCATATCACTCGACGAGACACACCAACAACAACCGTTGGGGAAAAAGGTTTTCGGGTTGCGACCACGTATCCGACAGCGCAGCGTAATATGGACTCCCACCAGATGGACCAAATATATGGTCGAAGCTGCAGGAAGCCGTTGGATGCAGTCAGCACAAGCTCGCTAGTTCTGGTGCTCTCTTGGGGAGGCCAAAGTCTAGCAGTGGACGTTTAAAGACTGATGGTTGGATGAATAGAAGAGGTGATAGATTTACTTTTAAATAATTATTTTGATAAACGCTGTGATTTTCAATTAAATATTTGTTACGAAGAGTTTCTTATTTACGATTAAATTACAGACCTCATTCTAACTATCGTTTATTTTGCCCAGATATGGTTAAATATTTATCAACCTGGCAACATTTAAAAAAAATATTGCTATTTCAAGTGCGGCCACGCCGTAGATCCGTCTAGTTAGTCTGAGATCTAGATAGACCCTCAAAATTGTTATTGCATCAAAAATAATAGAGATTAACTTTTCATCTCTATGCTGTTAGTGTCAATTGTGACGTCACTTTACATAGTTGTATCCAGGAACAAAAGTGTGTCATTTAAAATGTCAACGTTTGTAATTAGTGTGCTAAAACTAAGGAAATCGTAAAAATAGCACTAAAGATGTCTCTATCATCATTTAGTAACATTATTTCATACCATTACTGGATAATGTAATTATAATATGTATATAAATTCTGTTGTTTTTGATTTGGATAAATGTAATGAGAGACTGATAGAATATCTCCATTGACTATAATTTTATTCCATACATCAGCCTTTCAACGTCCACTGCTGGACATAGGCCTCCCTAGGGAGATAATGCCGTAATCGCCACGCTTGGCAGGCGGGTTGGCCATCGCAGTGGATGTTGTTAATACTCGAGCAAGTGCTGATGCCCACCACCCCCGTATTCCCTCAGTCGGCTCTTACGACTCCCATGGGTTGTCCCACCCATCTGGTGAGACAATTCTAAAGCCGGCCCCACACGGCGCAACCGGCCCCACATGGTACAATTTTATTATACCTACAAAACTTTTTGTAGTATAAGAATGTATTGAATCTATTTCATAAATTCTCCCTTATTCTAATGGAACACCCACTATAACTGGTATCATAACGCACTAGTACAAATTGCACCAGCGTAATCATAGCTGTTACGCACACAAGCATTATAGTTCCCGCCCGTTTTTTTAATACGTTTGGAAAAGTGACACTCCATCTAGACATACTTAATCGCTATATAGAATTTCAAACTTTCATGGTCACTTATAATTCTAAACGTTTTTTCGGGATTTATACCATGTAAATTTTTACTTACGAGTTTCCGATATTTCGGCACTGTTGCAAGCGCCATGATCACGGAACAACTGAAGTCCTTGCGGGTGGGAATAGTTTTTATTATTCTGCGGTTAGGGTCGACACCGTAAGTGTTGTGTGTCGTGATCGAGCTCGATACGTGAGTGAGACCAGTGGTAGTGGTTCCATAGATAGTGTTGCGTGTCATAAACGAGTGAGAAAGCGGGTAGACCGATATTTCTCACTCACGTATCGAGCTCGATACGTGAGTGAGACCAGTGGTAGTGGTTCCATAGATAGTGTTGCGTGTCATAAACGAGTGAGAAAGCGGGTAGACCGATATTTCTAACCGCAGAATAATAAAAACTATTCCCACCCGCAAGGACTTCAGTTGTTCCGTGATCATGGCGCTTGCAACAGTGCCGAAATATGGGAAACTCGTAAGTAAAAATTTACATGGTATAAATCCCGAAAAAACGTTTAGAATTATACCTAATCGCTATTCCTTCCCCACCGGTGGCGACAAGCGGCCTGACCGAGACACAAGAAATGGCGCTCTTCCAGCCGGTACATTGTTTTTTGTTAAAAAAAAAGTTCTTACCTTTGCATGACGAATTGATGATAATCTAATTCTAAGCAATAAAGGGTCAATTTTATTTATCGGCCAAAATATGCAGCTTATATTTTAAAACCAAAGGAGGGGGACTAGGACACCTTCTAAATAGTGCTGCACCATTTTATATAATAAATATTATGAATTTAATTAAATAAATTATTTACCATATTGTTGTTTTTCATTATCAACTATAAAATCTATCCATCCATCCGCCGAAAGACGTCCACTGCTAGACATAAGAATCCCAGAATCCCCCAATGACACTGAAAATTCTTTGTGCTATACCTGTTATTCTAGTTCGTTGAAGGATCTACTCATTTATGATTCTATCACGTAGCGAAACTCCAAGCATAGATCACTCTATTGCCTCGAGCGACCTTGAGCTTTCTTATGAAGAGAATTTTGTTCGTCGCATTTTGCACACGCGTGGCTGTCCTTGGCGTTCCGATCGATCACCACAGTAAAAAGTATTCTGTGGATCACGAGAAGTCGTAGATTGTTCGGCCCGACTTTTGAGTATTTCTATATTCCTTGGGCCCGACCGTCCATACATCATGATTTGGTCCAGAGCAAACCATATCCGATGTGCAAACTAGCGGACCAAGATGGATGCAATTAATAATTATTATGTTCGCCGGACTATTGTACAAACAGTCGGATATGGTTTGGATCGAACCAAATCTGTTGTTCAGTCGAATCAAATCCGGCTGTGTGTTAGCATTATTACGCATAAGTTCTATATTTACTCTAGCTGACCCAGCAAAGTTGTTTTGCCATATAATTATTTCTAGAGATTTTTAGGAAATAGGGGTTGCCAGTATAAGGGTGAAAATTTAGACCTATACCTATATATTTTTAATTCCGAATCACAAAAATAAAAATAAAAATAAAAACTGACCAAATAATAAAAATAATAAATTTTGGGGTGGACCACCCTTGTCACTTAGGGGTATGAAAAATAGTTTACATCTTTTTCTAAGACCTACTGAATACACACACAAAATTTCATAAGAATCGGTCAAACCGTTTCGGAGGAGAATGGTGACAAACACTGTGGCACGAGAATTTTATATATTAGATGATACTATATCGACACCCCCATGCAGTAACATTGTAATTAACTTGTCTTGTTCTGCGGTGAGAGCAAAAATAAAATTTAAAAACTTCTATCATCTCAAGATTGATCCCTACAATCCTTGAAAGTATCGCTATCTAGTGTATTTTAGGTGCACTATTTGTATGTTCTATAAGGTTCTACAAGAAAACTCGTTTTAATGGTTTTTCGTAACTTACGTCAAAACAATACTTATTAAAAGCACCTATGTTACAATGACAAACATTGTATGTCTGAGTTACAATCAAGATTTTTTATTAGGTTTTTTTTAGCTTCAGGTAATTGTAACTCTTAATTACGATTATACTGCATGTAAATTTTGTACAGTCTAATAATGTTTTTCATTGTAAAATTTAAGTGTTTTTCATAAAAATAATAATAAACCTCTCAAGAATTCTCTTGTAATAACAATGTAGTTAGTAATAATTATGATGTTTGATAGTAAGAATAAAAAATAAATATACGTATTATTAAATTTATTAAAAATCAATATAATCACCTAGATCTTAATCCACGTCATGATACGTTAAAAAATATTATAAGTAAATAGCCGTGCAACAACTTTGCAATTCAAGTTGCCATGCAGTACCATTACATTTAGTGTTCATAAACACCAAAGTAGTATTGTACAAAAATTGTAAAGAAAATTACATTTTTGTTGTATTTCATCATTTATATATTATTAATATTTTTAAACACAAAGTGAAAATTGTGAAATCGAAAATAACAGTCAGGAGCAGGATTTGAACCTGCATCTTCTGGATACCGTCCAGATGCTTTACCAATTCAGCCATCCTGACAATTGCTGCTGACTGCTAATTTCGATAACACATCATACTTAACGTCTTTGGGTGACGCCTGCGCCATCTGTCGGAAGTATTTTCATACATTATACCGACCAGGTAAACTTAATTTTACAATTAAGATTTTACCTAATAATGACGCAAACCCTTTAAATATTTAGATATTTTTATATATATATTTTTTTAGCATTTGACATGCTTAGCACTATACATTAAACATAAAGTGAAAAATGTGAAATCGAAAATAACAGTCAGGAGCAGGATTTGAACCTGCATCTTCTGGATACCGTCCAGATGTTTTACTAATTTAGCCATCCTGACAGTTGCTCCTGACTGCTAATTTCGATAATACATCATACTTAACGTCTTTGGGTGACGCCTGTGCCATCTGTCGGAAGTATTTTCATACATTATACCGACCAGGTAAACTTAATTTTACAATTAAGATTTTACCTAATAATGACGCAAACCCTTTAAATATTTAGATATTTTTATATATATTTTTGACAATTGCTCCTGACTGCCTCCTGTATGATGTGTTATCCAAATTAGCAGTCAGGAGCAATTGTCAGGATGGCTGAATTGGTAAAGCATCTGGACGGTATCCAGAAGATGCAGGTTCAAATCCTGCTCCTGACTGTTATTTTCGATTTCACATTTTTCACTTTGTGTTTAATGTATAGTGCTAAGCATGTCAAATGCTAAAAAAATATATAAAAATATCTAAATATTTAAAGGGTTTGCGTCATTATTAGGTAAAATCTTAATTGTAAAATTAAGTTTACCTGGTCGGTATAATGTATGAAAATACTTCCGACAGATGGCGCAGGCGTCACCCAAAGACGTTAAGTATGATGTGTTATCGAAATTAGCAGTCAGGAGCAATTGTCAGGATGGCTGAATTGGTAAAGCATCTGGATGGTATCCAGAAGATGCAGGTTCAAATCCTGCTCCTGACTGTTATTTTCGATTTAACATTTTTCACTTTGTGTTTAATGTATAGTGCTAAGCATGTCAAATGCTAAAAAAATATATAAAAATATCTAAATATTTAAAGGGTTTGCGTCATTATTAGGTAAAATCTTAATTGTAAAATTAAGTTTACCTGGTCGGTATAATGTATGAAAATACTTCCGACAGATGGCGCAGGCGTCACCCAAAGACGTTAAGTATGATGTGTTATCGAAATTAGCAGTCAGGAGCAATTGTCAGGATGACTGAATTGGTAAAGCATCTGGACGGTATCCAGAAGATGCAGGTTCAAATCCTGCTCCTGACTGTTATTTTCGATTTCACATTTTTCACTTTGTGTTTAATGGCTCGGTAAATTTGTAGCCATTTCCTCTCCCCTTATTACGAGCTCGATGATATGGTCTGACATGACAATAATGCACAATAATGTGTCAAACTAAAATGACAACACATCTGTCACCATTCCCACAGAGTACTTATGCCCACAGTGCCCCACACTTAAGACTAGGCAGCATGGTTGGAAACCTTAGCATGTCCTGCAACCTGCAAGCTTAGATAAAGGAGACGGAAAGTAACAAAAGTAGTATATTAGTCTGTGGCCTGCAAAGACGAAAAAATAAATCCCACAGAGTACCTTTGTATCTACGCGAAATCGAAATCAACTCAAATCGAAAATCAATTGGGACACACTGACTAGACTGTGAATTCTTCAATGAAATGGGAGTTTCAAGTATATAAGTGAATTATCTATGAATGGAAGAGATGCAATGGTTTATTGGTTTATTGATTATCTAGATAGGACTCGTTTCTAGTTGAGAACTGAGGTATTTATCGATAAAGGAATATAACCGTGAACATGTCTTCGAGTGTAACTGAATCACTGAAAAAGTCTGAGCACGCTGATGCTTCCAACAATGTTCAAAACATTTCTCCTGAATCTCAGAAGTGGACGGAGAATTCGGATAGAAATAAATCAAGCAAAACCTCCAACGAATCTCATGGCACTTGTTACTGGTTTGTAAATTTCCGCCTTCTACTTTGTTTTTATTTTTAAGAATGAGGTTCAATATAAAGCACTTGTTCTTTTTAGCGGGAAAGACAGGAATCTTAATATTGCCGAATTATTATGTGCATCATGCAACCGATGGTTTCACGAATCATGCATAGGATATCAATTAGGGAAATTGGTACCGTTTATGACAAACTATTTGTTTATATGCAAAAACTGTTCACCAACCGGCCTCGAAACTTTTAAAAAGAATCAAGCACGTAAGTACTTAACTTTTGTAAAATGTTTCTAGTGCTCTATATATTTGGAATTTTATCTATTACCTAAGGATTAATGCTATCTTAATCACATGAAGTATGCCATATAGAATGAAAACAGCTTATACTATAAAGAAAATAGTTTTACACTATAAAGTAATAGAGACTACAAAATTAGCCTGTTAAGTAAATACAGTAGAATCCGTTTATTATGACTCCGCCTATATTGACCAATCGCTTATTATGACGACATTACACAGCTAAATTTGGTTTTCATATAAAATTCTTTATAACTAAGTCGGATATAATGACTTCGCATATAGTGACATGTCGCTTATTGTGACCCATTTTTAATAAATTGCCTCCAGTTATAGTGACCGGCATGATTCCTAACACCTTCGGCAGTGTTCGGTAGTCATGTGATACCCTATGATGTTCGGCGCGTGCATGGCTTTTTTGTTTTGAGTCTCGGTGGGTAATTGATTTTGTGTCTTTCTATTAAAATAAATACATATTAATAAAATAGATTGTTTATTTTCTACAAAATGCTTTGTATGACGTCCGCTTAGTATGACGTGTTTGTTATGTCCCTGCGATGTCATTATAAACGGATTCCACTGTATAATATTTTTCATTTTATTATTTTTTCATTTGATAGCGAGCTATTTTATACTCATTACCATTAAAGTGAATGAGTTTATCTGAAGATATTTTGAATAATTTATCAAATAATTCAGCAATAATCCTGTTGTCTCTGAAGAGTAAATATATGCCTAATAAACATCACTCTTTCTTCATTTGCAGCTTTCCCTCAAATGTGTCTGACAGCAATAGCAAACTTGAAGCAGGAGAGTGTAAAAGAAGGCAGCAACAGACTCTTGTTCAGCAAAGATCGGGAGATCATTCCATATATTGATCAGTATTGGGAAGCAATGACTACCATGCCAAGAAGGTGACATTCTATTTTGATTAAAATTTTTATGTTCTATTTAAAAAAAAAATTATTAACTTACATATGGTAAGATTTAAAAGGTGCTTTTGATTAACTAATTAATATTGGATGAGTTCATGACTCAAACTTATGTCTCGTCTTCAAATACAAACCTATTATGGCTTGTCTGTAGTTTGAATTCTTAAGAGCTTTTGTAAGTTTACTAGTATCAAATGTATTATTATGCATTAGTAATTAAACAAAACCTATGTCACATTCTTCTGTGCTCCTAAGCATGTTATTGCTTTTTAGATCAATTTTTTTGTAGCAATTGACATGCTCCCCTACTTTTTAAAGTGTAAATTATTTGTGAACAAGGAAAAAGAGATTGGAAAAGACGCGGGTTTGATTCCCGATCCTACTAAAAATCTCTTTCCTTATTCACAAATAATTCATGTTATTGCTGTTTACCAATTACTTTTGCACGCCTCATAAGCGAAGTTCTACCCCCTTTTTACATGGAGGAACTGACTTTTTAAACTTAAAATGTCTCTATTTTGTCAAGTATAATAACTATTTTATCCATAACAATAATTAAAAACAATAAGCACACGTAAATAATAACACACCAACGTTATAAAACACGAAAAAAAACATACTTTACATTCTACAATTTTTACGACACTGAAATGTCAACCTTGACGTAATGACGTTTCGGTTCATTTTGACGGCCGGGCGCAAGCGATTTTACAACTTGTTTTTACAAGGATACAGTTTACACTGGCTTGAGTAATTTTAACTATAACCTAAAATACAGACTAATAAAATTTAAAAAGACATTGACCTCTACCAAAATTTTAAGCGGGAATATTTTTAGCGTCGCGGGGGCCCTTTTTTTGTGTGTCCTTGGCGTGCGCGCGGCCCGGAGCTGAGAGGTAGACCGATATAGAAGTAATTCTTAAAAATAGCGCTAGATGGCGTATAAGAAACGAAACCTACATTAGTACTTTTTGAAATTAGCGCTATCTATGTGATTTATTGAAAACTACTTAGTAAGACCAATACATTATTAGTTACTTATCAAATAATCAATTTTATTGTGAAAAATGAAGATTATGAGGCGTGCAGTTTTGGATTTTCCAAAGTATTTTATTTTATTACCTATTATATATTAATTATTATTAGAAGTGGTAAGGTCACTAGCTCTAGTAAGTTTTTGTACATAAATATTGTACCGGCAATAAATATTGCACATCGACTTTTGGAAAAAGACAATCGGCTAATTTCGGCTTCGTAGAGCGTTATCTCTATCGCACGAAACACTAACAGTCCGGTATCTATTAGGAGCTGTTAAAACAATTATGACATTTTTTATAATTGAATAAAATACACAATTTTTTTCTATAAGTGCTTTAGGTTGTGGAAATATAAAATAAAAAATCCTGTTTATGTTATTTTTACGTATTTTTTAGATACAGAAGTAGTATATAATATATATACATAATAAACACCATTATACCTATTATTAAAATGACACATTCTAATAAAAAAATTTAATCATCTAAATTCTCAATCCCTTCTTCGCTCTCAATGAGATCGATATCACTGTCACTATCAGCCGTATTTATCACAAGTTTATCAGTGTAATTGTCAAAATCGTGTTGAATTCTTCGATAGTCATTCTCACATTTGATTGCATGATCGCAAGCCTTTTTCCATTCTTCAGCCCCGGTCATGTTTACTATTTCTGTCAATACTTTTTTTATTGTAGTTAAACTCATAACCACGTTTCTAGCGGCTACATAACCTTTAGTTGAGACCATATATTTTCAATTGGATTAAAATTCGGATGATATGGTGGCAATCGCAGCACAGTGTGCCCATGTTCGGCAAGTATCTTGTCCACGGAAAACTCTGTAAACCTATCCTTGCTCTGACATATAATATCGTAAATCTGAGGTTTCGTAAATTTTGGGTCAACTGGAATTTCATGTCTGTTTAACCAGTTGATCATTTCCTGTTTAATAGTAGTGAATTGGGGGGTCTTTCAACAAATTTGTTGTGATAGGGGCGTTGTCTATAACTAGAACAGAATCAGTAGGTATATTGGGGATTAATTGATTAACCAGCCATTTCTCGTAGTTCTCGTTATTCATTTCTTTGTGATAATCGCCTGTAGTGTCCGTGGATTTATACATTAAAAAGGCTCCTGGTACATAGCCTTTTTCGTTCCCCGCATGAACAATTATAAACGTTGACCTTTTGAAATTGACCTTTTTACTCCTTTTTTCTTATATATATACTATCACTCCAAGTTTTCCCTTTAGTGTGGGATGTATGTATGTAAGACTCATCCATATATATTATGTTTTTACCTGTTTCACGAAATTTACGTATTTTGTAGAGGTATTCAATTCGTTTGAGACTTACATCGTGCTTTTCCATAAGAACTTTTCGATTATCTTCCATTTTAGTGAACCGAAATCCCATCTCATGAAGTATTTTTCTCAACGTCTTTTCAGATCCGTTGTTATTAATAGCTTCAGATAATTTAGCTTTTAATGATTTTACTGTGGGCAGTTCATTAAATCGCAAGTGAAAATCGTACACCATTCTTCGAACAACATCATAATCAAAATTGTCCATATCTAAACGAAATTGTTTTTTTGGTCTCCCTTTTTTCGGAGAGCTGAACATAATTGCAGTGGAAGGTGTTTCAGTACTAACTTCATTTAATATATTGTTCAAAGTTCTTCTTGAAATTCCAGTGGCAGTTGCAACTCGTTCTTGAACCTTCTTAAAATAATTACTTACATTATCATTTGTTTTAAATCTATCGGCTTCGTTTACAAAATATTTACTTATAAACATTGTAGATAATGTCGCGTGAGTTAGGTTTTTTTCTCCAATGAAATAAGTTGAACAACCATTTTACTTTTACTTTTATATTAAAGATAATAAAAGATGCATGAGTTGACTACAAACTAAGAGTGTAAAGCCGAGAGTGACGTCTTGTCTGTCCGCACACTCACACAACGCACACATACACTTAAACACTATAACACCCACCACACTAATACGAAGCCCTTTGTTCTCCCAAGAAAAAGGGCTGAGCGCCACTACTGTTCGTAACAGTTCATCTGCTCCTGCTTGGTTTTTTCTGGCCTTAAACCAGAACCGTTAGATAGCGTACAAGATAGCAGCTAAGATGAGTGTAATGTAGATGGGTGCTGTGAAATGATAACTGTTATCTTGTAAATCCTTCAACTGTATGTTACTCTCCTTCTCCAGTAAAGTTTGCAATCTATATATTTGATCCAATTGTACATTTTCTAATATTAGGGGTCGATTTTTATTTTTTATTGTAACATTTTGAACCGGAAAATTCAGCAGTTTCATAGGTGTTCCTTTAAGCTCATTTCTGTAATTCCTTATTTGATGAAAGCTTGTAGAGAGATTACAACCTTCTGCAACTTCAATTAAATATGTGCCTTGGATAGACAGAGACACATCGTGATGGCAACGGTATTGTACTCTTGTCGGTCTTGAACAATATAGGACATAGTGGTAATCATCTAACTTCTGTACAAACTCAGATTCAGTCTTGTACTCTACGAAACTACAGCTGCTGCTAATTTGCTGTTTAGAAATAATTTTGTAAAGGATGTTTTGATTTGGCTTTCCTGACAATAATATATTTTATGGAACCTTTTGCATAATTCGTTCATGTAGTGATGATCGTCATCATCCATTGCCAGATACGGTTTAGGTGGTATCAATATTGTATTATTAAAAGTTGGAGTGGGGTAAAGATAATAATAAGTATATGTACCTGAATGCATTATGGGAAACTTCAGAATGAATACAAGTATATTATCTACAAAATACGAACCACATTCAATGATATCATAATAGTCTCTTAATTCAGTGTTTGAGTCGATAATTAGTTCATTTCTTTCATAACAGTTTTGCAATATATTAATCATAAAATTGATATTCTCTGAACTGATTACACTATGATGAATTACAGATATTTTAGAAAAGCTCAAAGCATTCTCTAAGGTTCTAACATAATTTAAAATATTTTGTAAATTTATCTTTAACAAATTGAATAAGCTATTTATTTTAATATAATCACTTAATTAGTCATGTTAATAGTGCTCATAACTTCATTTAATTTAACATGTATTCTGTGTTCGTTTGATAAAATAGTTGAAAGAGTCATATTAAAAGTTTACAACATTTGTTTATTTAAGCTAATACCGGAATTTAATTGATTTTTTATGTTGTCCTGGTTACTTTGCAAAATGTGTATAGCTTTATGTACTACAAAGCGTCGTCTAAGTTACCACTGATTCCTTTTATGATAGAGCCCAAACCATTGTTAAGACCGCGCTTTTGTCATGTGTGTTTATACATAGAATTGAACCTGTTATATATTGTTTCCAACATGTTAATGTGCACTTGATTAGTAATTAATAACTTATCATTAAAATAGATCGGGTCCGCCACCCTAATGTACTCTAAATATCTAGCTTAATAAGCTTCCCTATTATTAATACTATTCTTAATCTTATCTAAATCATAATAATGTAAGAAAACATGTTCAGTTTTTATAAACTTAACATACCCTTTTTTTTATTTTTTTTTATTTTAGGTGGGCAAAAATGTCCTACCGCACACCCCGCTGCCCGGGGAGACAACGGGGTAGTGTGGGGCTCTCAGCCACTAAAAACCCACCGTGCGCCCTCACCCGCCCTTGCTACGGCGGATCACGGGAACCGCGTCGTTTCTCCGCGATCCGCAGGCGGCAGCCCCTTCGGGCACCCTCTCTTG
Source organism: Leucoma salicis (assembly GCA_948253155.1). Taxonomy (NCBI): domain Eukaryota; kingdom Metazoa; phylum Arthropoda; class Insecta; order Lepidoptera; family Erebidae; genus Leucoma; species Leucoma salicis. Next base: position 4,853,558 of record OX411811.1, read on the forward strand.
TGCGACGCCCCGCGCACTTGGGCGTCACACCTTCGCGGTAGGCTTCCGCGGACGGCAGGGTACTCCCCGACCCCACCGTCCGCAGCCTCGGCTAGGGCGGCATCAGGCGCAGGTAAGCGCGCGCTCGCCGCCCCGCGCGCCGGCGGCGAATCGGGTCCGCGAAGGAGGATTCCTCCCGGGCCCTCTCCGCCGCCTCCTTCCGCGAGATGACAGCCTCGCAGAAGGCGGCGACCGCGGTCCAGGCCCTGTCACTGCCAACCATCGCTCGCGCAACGGCCGGCAGCGACAGGTCCACGCCTATGACTGCAGCGAGATCCCGGCGCTGCACATCCCAGGCCGGGCACGACTCGAGCGTGTGCCGCGCCGAGTCCTCGCCGCAGTCGCAGTGGTGACAGCCTGGGGTCGTCTCCCTCCTAGCGATCGTGTGCAGGTATTTGCCGAAGCAACCGTGCCCCGACAAAACCTGCACCAACCGGAAGGTGAGGACCCCGTGCTGCCGCCCTGCCCATTCTTCCAAGATCGGCTGGAGCGCCCCCACGGTCCAGAGACCAGCCCGGGGCGTCTCCAGCCGAGACCTCCACTTTAGGACGGTGGCGCGGCGGGCATCTTCCCGCCACGCTGAGATTGCGCTTGGCGAGGGGCGGCTGCCCCCCGCCCGCGCCGTCGACGCCCGCCGATAAACGTCGGCGAGCACTTCCGCCTCCAGATCCCACGGCCCCCCCGTGCGATGCAGCCTGCGCGTTGGCCGCGTTCCGGCCAACGCGCAGGCTGCATCGCACGAGACCGTGCGGTACCCGCGTATTGCCCTGACCGCTACGACCCTCTGTGGACGCCACAGAAGGGCCCTATTGCGAGCGGCCAGGGACTCCGCCCACACGGGCGCGCCGTACAGTGCCATTGACCGTACTACCCCCGCGTAGAGTCGTCGACACGCGAGTCTCGGTCCGCCCAAATTCGGCATCAGTCGCCCGAGGGCGGACGCCGTGCCGACGAGCTTTGGCGCAAGACGGCGGAAGTGCTCGTCAAAGTGCCACCGTCCATCCAATACCAGGCCCAGGTATTTGATGTGGGCCTGGATTGGAAAGCCCACACCGTTGACCGTTATCGAGGCGCCGGCGGGTGGGCCACGTCGGGGCCCATGGAAGAGTAGGGCCTCCGACTTTTCAAGGGCCACCCTAAGCCCCAGCGCCTCGATCCACCTGACCACCTCCGCGGTTCCTGAGGTGGCCAGCGTTGCCGCCTCCTCGAGGGTCCCGCCCCGGGCTGTGACGAGCGTATCGTCTGCGTAGCAAATTACGCCCAGCCCGGGGGGTAGCCGGCCACGGAGGACCCAGTCGTAGCCGATGTCCCACAGGAGCGGCCCTAGAACCTAACCCTGCGGGACGCCGCACGACATAGCCCTCCTTACAACGTCCCCTTCCCGGTCCACGAAGAGGACGCTGCGGCCGTCGAGGTAGTCCGCCACCAGCCGCCTTAGGTAGAGGGGCACCCCATGGTACCGGAGTGCCTCCTTGATGCAGCCGAATGGCAGACTATTGAAGGCGTTGGCGATGTCGAGCGACACCGCCAACAGCACTTCCCTCGAGGTGACGGCCTCCGCAGCCGCGGCCTTCAAGCGCAGGATAGCGTCGACCGTAGACCGACCCGCCCGAAATCCGAACTGGGCATCGGACAGGTCGGGGCCGACCGCACCTAGGTGCCGGACGATGCGGGCAGCGACTACCCGCTCGAGCAGTTTGCCCGCCTCGTCCAGCAACACGATGGGCCTGAAGGCCGCGACTGTGTTCGGAGACCGTCCCGGCTTCGGCAGGAGCACGAGCTTCCCCTCCTTCCAGCAGTCAGGGAACCGTCCGGACACGAGGCAAGCGTCGAACAGTCCCCTGAGGCGGGGCTCTAGGTGGTCGAGGACCAGGGCCAGCACTCGGGCGGGAACCCCGTCCAAACTTAACATACCCTAACCTAACGGGAAGTATTTCCGGGTTGTCCACCAATACGTTTGTGGTGAACAATATTCTTATCATCTATTACTTTTACACCTAAATGTTTCTTTACTTTACGACCTAAATAACGTAGTTTAGTTTTATGTCGAACTGCAAGAGGATTACGTTCATATATAAAAGTTTCACAAATGTCACAATTATTGATATAATCCGTAATTTGATTTCGAATATTAGTCCAATAATAATTTAGTTTAATACTTTGTGTAAGTTGTGATTATTTTTACCTTCGTGGTAGCTTGTAATTATTTTATATCGTTTTTCTCGATCAGTAACGTCTTCAATTTTAGTTTTACAAAAGGATAATTTATAACTAGAGTTTTTAAATGTTTTCTGTAAAGTATTGGTAATTATTGGAATATAATTGAAGTCAGTAATATAAATTCCGTAGCTAATGCCCGATTTTATGTATTCCTTGAATATATTAATAATATCGGTTTCCAAATCGTTTATGTTTATCTGTACTAAAATTAGCTTTTTTCCTGGAAATACTTCGATCGTTTTGGGACTAATAGGTGAATGATATACGAAATTTAGAAATATTTGATTATCAAAAACGTTAAAGTTTATGTGCTTTTCAGAAATAGGAATTTCTAAAATTGGATTTTCTAATCCGGTGTGAACAGTACTTGGTGATTCGATTTCTTGGCTGCGTTGTCTAATTGATTGATTTACGAGCATAGACAAGGGTAAGTCATCTTCGTCACTAAAAGACATGTTTTCAATACTATCATTGTGAATTTCTATTCTAGACAAAGCATCTGCATTTTTGTTAAATTTGCCTGCTTGATATATGATATTGTATTCGTATCGTTCTTCTAAACGAAGTCGCCATCTAGTTAAACGACTATTGGTATCCTTTCAATTCATTAAATATTGTCGAGGTTTGTGATCAGTAATGATATTGTATTTCCTGCCGTACAAGTATGGTCGAAAGTATTTGGTTGTCCAGACTATGCCCAACAACTCCTTTTCTATAGTACTATATTTTGCTTCGCTGTCGTTAAGTGTACGCGATGCGTATGCAATGGGTTTATCGGAACCAAGGGGACCTTGGGACAGTACGGCCCCTAATGCGACATTAGATGCATTCGTACGGAGTTTTCGTTTAATTTTCTAAAATCAATTACCAAACGCCATTTTGTTTTGCCAGATGCATCTTGTTTTTTTGGTACGATCCATAACGGTGAGGACCAGGGGCTATTGGAAGGTCTAATAATTTTTTGTCGCAACATTTCATTAATTTGACTTTCAACTTCCGTTTTATGTACATGGGGATATCTATACTTACTTACTTATCATCACGCCATTTCCCTTGCGGGGTAGGCAGAGAGAACAGAGTGCCAAGAGGTTCTATTCTTGCATACATCTCTCGCTTCATAACTCAACATTCATAACTCTCTTCATACACGCTCGCCGGTTTCGGAGACTCCTGACTCCACCTTCCTTCAATACATGACCGATTTGGTCTAGGTAGGTGAGTCTCGGTCTCCCTCTGTACCTACATCCTTCCACTTTCGCATTGTATATCTTCTTAACCAGTCGCTCGTCCGGCATTCTTTTCACATGTCCGAATCATCGGAGCATTCCCTTTCGCATCTTTACACCAATACTCTCTTTCATACCTACTCGCTCTCTTACGTCATCGTTACGAATGCGGTCAGTCAGCCTCACTCCACAGATTCTCCGCAGAGATCACATTTCGACCGCATTGATTTTATTCGCATGCTCCTTTTTGCATATCCAACTCTCGCTTCCATACAATAACGTTGGGACAAGCACTGCGTTGTGTATTGCGACACGTGCCTTCTAGCTGAGGTGATGACTGCCGAGAAGTTGTCCCAATGCTCCGTTCACTCCATCCCGACTGAATCCACATCCAAGATATACAAATTCATCCACTTGTTCTAGCACACCATTTCCTATTGCTACTCTAACATCTGTTCTGGCTTCTTCTCTTTCAAAAAAAAAACCATTATTTTGGTTTTGCTCACATTCACACGTAGGCCCCTTTTCTTACAATATTCTGCCATTACGTCGACTAGGGTTTGCAGGTCAGCCGCGGACTGCGCTAATAAAACCGCATCGTCTGCATATAGCAGAGACCTAACCACTGAGTCGCCCATCTGAAATCCCACATTCATTTCATTCAACCTTTGTAGACATTTATCCAGATATATGATAAACAGTCTGGCTGATAGAACGCAGCCCTGTTTAACGCCGATATTGACATCAAACCAGGGTGACATTCCATCATCCAGCCGCACACAAGCTCTGCAGTCCATGTAGTTGGTTTGCACCGCTTGTAGCAGTCTACCGTTAATACCATATTCCGACAAAATGTCCCAAAGTTCCTTTCGTACAACCGTGTCAAATGCTTTCTCCAAATCCACAAAACTGCAGAAAACCCTCTGGCCTACAGCCAGATGCTTCTCCACAATGTTGCGCAGAGAAAACACTTGATCCATGCATCCCCTTCCACACCTGAAACCTCCTTGTGCCTCATACGAACGAGTGAAAACCGGTAACTCATCTGTAGTCTTTATTTCATGTTTAATTTGATTTGTGAAAGTTAATTCACTATTTTCCGTATAAAAAATATCACTATATTTAGGACATAACTGTAATAAATTATATTTTTCTTCGGAATTTAAATGCTCAGTACGAATTAAAGACTATATTTTGATTAGAATCGAAAATGCATTCAAAATTAAATATATTAAAATTATTGTTAAGTGACTGGACCTTAAGTGGTGAAACTAAACTCACGATGATGTCATTATTAGTCGGATTAGTTATCTCTAGGTATGCGATCCGGACTGCGCTCGGCTTATCATCTATGAGACAATTGTTTGTTAGTCTCTGGAATAAAAATATCTCCATGTTGAATACTTACTGGTACTTTTACTGTTTGTGACGATTGAGATCGAATTAAAGCTTCAAAAAGATTATTAATACCACTATATAATATTTTTATGGGCATTTCTGCATTTGGTGTGATTAATTTTTTATGGTGGAGGTCCACATTTGCTTTCAAAGTTTGTAACATTTCGTAACCAAATAATCCGTCGAATATGTTATGACATTTATAAATATAAAACTTAGAGGAAGTATCTTCTTGTAATTCACGGAAGGTTGGAATGTCAATAGAGTACTTATTAGTAGTAGTACAGTTTAAATTTGTGACAGAGAAGGGTTCATAATTTAGTGGTACATTCTGGTAATGCTTGTGTATTACTTCAGGAGACAAAAATGATTGATTGGCCCCGGTGTCAATCAACAACTTAAGGGGTGGTTGCTTAATTTCAATATATGGCAATTGTCTTTGCATATGAACATTTATCTCTGTTAAGTTTCGGGTCTGACATTCGGTTCCTTGCATAAAATTTTGCTCGCATTCATCATTCATCGAATTTTCATCGTGACAATAATGAGGTTCATAATATTGATTTAAATTATTCTCATAGAAAGAATCAGGTACATACGGAGCGTCGTTATCAGTGAGCACCGCTTCGCAGCTTGACTCTGTGTGGGCGATGTTTGGGTTAGTCTCCGTTACTTCGAATTGATTGCATGCAGCTGCATTAGGATACTGTACACTATGATAATTTGACTGATGGATCTGTGGTTTAAAGGCTAATTGATATAATGATATTCCACTCATGGGTTCAGGTTTTGATTGATTAATTGGAATTCTACTAATGTGCTGGTTATTCATCGTTTCATGCAAGCTCACATAATTAATAATGGTGTTTAATATATTCATACAGCGGTTATAAAAAGCTTGAGACGACTCATTTTCTTGTCTTAAGTTTACTAGATCCCTATTAAGAGAATTTTCGTCCCGTTGATCGCCAAAATTTTTCAGTAAAACAAGTTTCATATGGTCCCAAGATGTGACACCATTTATATTAACAATTTCCTCCGCTTTTCCTTCAAGACGATTTACTTACTTACTTATCATCACGCCATTTCCCTTGCGGGGTAGGCAGAGAGAACAGAGTGCCAAGAGGCTCTATTCTTGCATACATCTCTCGCTTCCTCAACATTCATAACTCTCTTCATACACGCTCGTCTGTTTCGAAGACTCCTGACTCCCTTCTTGACCTTCCTTCAATACATGACCAATTTGGTCTAGGTAGGTAAGTCTCGGTCTCCCCCTGTACCTACATCCTTCCACTTTCGCATTGTATATCTTCTTAGCCAGTCACTCGTCCGGCATTCTTTCCATATGTCCTAACCATCGGAGCATTCCCTTTCGCATCTTTACACCAATACTCTCTTTCATACATACTCGCTCTCTTACGTCATTGTTCCGAATGCGGTCAGTCAGCCTCACTTCACAGATTCTCCGCAGAGATTGCATTTCGACCGCATTGATTTTGCTCTCATGCTCCATTTTACATACCCAACTCTCGCTTCCATATAATAACGTTGGGACAAGCACTGCTTTGTGTATTGCGACACTTGCCTTCTGGCTGAGGTGATGGCTGCCGAGAAGTTGTCCCAATGCTCCGTTCACTCTATTTCCCACATTCACTCTTCTTTCTACATCAGTGGTGTACCTTCCATCCCGAATGAATGAACGATTTAAAATACTATGTAATAATATATTATTGTTAAAACAATCAGGATCAGTTGTAACGTAAAATTGCGTTAATATATTTTCGCAAGTGGAAATAAATCGATTTAACTGATTTGGATTTCCATCTTATTTAGGAATAATTAATAGAGCTGTTTTTAAAGAAGAAAGTGTGTTGGCTTCCATTTTGCAAAATAACTACGACAAAAATATCGTAAAAAGTACGTAACAAGATTGTACTTATATACTTTATTAAATATATAAAAAAATATATAATATGAAATGTTTGGAAAGTGACTCGTTAAACTCTTACACTACACATAAACTAAAGTTCCGAAGTTTCCAACAATACTCCAACAATATTATTACCACAAAAATTAAAAGATCTGGACTTACGATTGGATGAGAGTCCAGGTCCACAGCTTCATGATCAAACCAAATTCCTCGTCTAAGTCTGCTCGTAGTAGGTTCAAATATGTCGTGAAAATACCGTTCTTTTAATTTTCGAAAAGCTCGGATTTTTCTCCAATGAAATAAGTTGAAGAACCTTTTTACTTTTATATTAAAGATAATAAAAGATGCATGAGTTGACTACAAACTAAGAGTGTAGAGCCGAGAGTGACGTCTTGTCTGTCCGCACACTCACACTTAAACACTATAACACGTGACTGACCTCGTAAAAGTGTACCTCTTTTTCCTAAAGATGCCATCGAACAATTTTTAATTATTTTAAGTTGGGTGTTTTAACAACTTTATATATATATATATATATATTGAAATGGACGCGACCTCACTCTACCACACTTAAACAACGACTGACAAACGTCACATAGGTCGTGTGTGACAAAGATAACGCTCTACGAAGCTGACATTAGCCGATTGTCTTTTTCCAAAAGTCGATGTGCAATATTTATTGCCGGTTAGTGTATTATATAGTAAATCTACATTATCATAAGCAAGTTTTTAATCTCCATCCATAAGAAGTACTGGCTGTTATAAAAATTAGCAAAACATGTCTGTGAAAAGAACAATAAATTATTTAAAAAAAAAAAAATTAAATCATTCTAGAAGTATATTGCATTCGAATTGTATTATTTTCTGCAGATTTATGGAAATCCAACAGCCTTGTGTGCTGTATCTTGAAAAATAGTGTAGAACTTAAAAGAAGAAATTGAATAGAGGTATTTTAGCCAATCCAATATTATAAATGCAAAAGTTTGGGAGGATTTTTGGTTGTTACTGTGTGGAGTTAAAACTAGAGGCCGTTGTGTGAAATGTCCGTGAATATTATTTATTATAGCTAAAATCTGTTTTGTTATTTAGAGTAACTCAATCTTGGTATGCAACGGTACAGCGAGCTCTTATAAAGGATATCCAAGTGCTATTCACTTACGAAGAGGACGCAAACCAGGGCCCAATGTTTGGACTGTTCAATATGGAGCTAACAGCCATCAAACCTAACTATGAAGCCATGATAAAGCAGGGGCAGCTTAAGGTCACTGACATGGGGATCGCTACAGGTAAGTCATTTTGACCCATTAGGTTTTATTGTTGGGTACCAAGGGGCTATCCATAAATTACGTCACACATAAAAAGGGGGCGGAGAAACTGATGAAGTGTGACATTGAGTGACAAGTTTGGTGTCACTATTCAAAATCTACTTATTATATGATAAGATAAGTATTAAAACGCGAAATTTGAACTGTTAACAGAACAATTTTATTTTGATTTTTAGCATTTGACATGTACAGTTATTTTACTCAAAACAAATTTTTGTGAAAGTAAAAAAAGATACATTTTCTACGAGCAGGTTTCGAACTTGACTTCCTCTATCCGAGAGGATGCTTTAGATAGCTGAGCTATCATAAAAGGCTACTAAAAGCAATTTCCAAATTAACATTATAGTCTTATTCGACCCGCGCCATCTACCGGATGTATTTGCATACATTTTTGTTCCATAAACCATAAAAAACTTGTACAATACAATAAAAAATGATCCAACATACAAACTGGACAAAATTAAGGTTTTAATGCTAAGCAATCGAAAATAATCTTTATTTTTATGTCTCAGACTCGTTTTATTCTGCCAACTACAAATATATTTTTATGATAGGTTATACCAACCCAAGACAACTGAAAAAATAAAGCAGAATTGGTTCAAATCAGCTGAACTTTTATTTATGTTTTTGTGGATTAGCTCATTTCTGCACAACGCGATCCAATTTATTCAGAAATCGAAAAATGCCTAGGTACAAAAATGGTCAAGGTAGAGTCATGGTCGCATCTTTATAACATATATGCTTTTAAATGCATGTAAATACATTCCGATAGATGGCGTTGGTCGTAAAGACATATATGATGAGGAAATCGGGATGACCGTAATTGGAAGGGATGCGGGTTCGTTTCCCGCTCGTACTAAAAATCTCTTTTCACAAATAAATTTGTACTTGATACGTAACGTACAACGTAGTTGAGCGTGTCAAATGCTAAAAAATATAGACCAAAAACATATATGCTATTATAATTTTGTAGGTGTTTCAGACACATTGTATACAGGCATGAGATGACGGAGCATTTCCTAGTTAAAAGGATTCATTTAAAAACTTTATATAAAGCCTGCGCTAAAAAAAGCTATTGTTGAAGTCTGTTTTAAATGTAGCCTATGTTAGGCATTATCATGGCCAGAGTAAAGAATTGATTGACGCCTTTTCATTAAAATCAGATGAATGGTTTAGGCGCTACGGAGGAACATAGCATCACGCCTGTATTCCCCGAAGGGGTAGGCAGAGGTCTATTACACACCCACGATTCGCCAGCTATGTTTAAGTCCCACGTAATAGGGGGCGAGCCTATTGACGTCTACCGGGCACATTTCCAAACTCCGGGCTGATTTCCAAAGTCCAGGCTGCTACTGAGTTTTTTTTTTTTATAAAAATTTCAATAACACTGCCCGACATTATTAACATCTATATATACTACTAGCAGATACCCGCGACTTCGTCAGCGTTAATGATTTACTTTCTAAATTCGACATTATAATTTACCCGCGATTTTATAAAACCATTGAAATGCATGTGAATCCTATGTCAAATATAAAATTAAATTTAACATTCTTAATTCAAAAAAGTCTAAATATGCGTGTTTCTATCTCTAAAGTAGAAAGATACCAAACCACCTCCTTCCCTTCCTATTATTTTAACTGACCACTTCCTCATCTCCTCTATATCATCATTCCTCTTCATGTCCTATAGCTTTTCTTGGGGTGGATTACTCGCGAAGGTTGCCTTTGGCCTATAGGCTACCACGCCAACCACTCAGGGGGTGGCAAACTTACAGTCTTCCTTACCATCAAGCCGTAGAGCCTAGTATAATTAATAAATAAATAAATATTCACGGACATTTTCACATAACGTCCTTTGGTCCCAAACTAAGCTTAACGCTTGTGAAATGGGTACCAGATTACGGATATAATACATATAATACTTTTTTTTGTAAATACATACATATAATAGATAGAAAACACCCAGACGTAGTACAAATATCTATGTTCATCACACAAATAATTGTCCTGAGTGGGAATCGAACCTATGACCTCGTGTACGGAAGTCGGTTACACTACAGACTACTCCACGAGGCCCGTCAGTTATGTGTTATAAACATTGATGTACAAACAAACACATAGCATCACGCCTGTACTTCCTGAAGGGATAGGCAGAGGTGTATTACACACCCACGATTCACCAGCTATGTTTAACTCCCACGTAATAGGGGGCGAGCCTATTGGCGTCTACCGGGCAAATTTCCAAACTCCGGGTGGCTACTGAGAATTTTTCTTTTTACGAAAAAGCTCAATAACACTGTCCGACCCGGGAATCGAACCCGAAACTGGCTTACACAACCTCTGCACCACAGAGGCAGTTGATGTATAAAACAGAGAAAATCCAGTGTCCACTATAAATTAGTGCAGATTACGCTTTCCTGCACTCATTTCGTTTAGTATTGTTTTCCGCAACGTATCAATATTAACTTGCGAATTGTACACACAAATTTAAAGTAACATAAACGGGTCTTTTTTCACGTATAAATTAGGTGAAGTTGAAAAGTTGAAAGTTGTCCCGTGACCACGGCTGCTGCAACTCAGTTGAAACGTCGGGCTAAAGGTAGTTAATAGTTACACCTAATTTATACGCGAAAAAAGACCGTTGATGTTACTTTAAATAACGTATCAATAAGCCTAATAATACCAAAATCTTTTTTGAAAAGCTCATTGACTGTCTCTTTTTTTCTCGTTCTTTCTGAATAGTGTCATTATGCTCAAACACGTAGTAAGTTGTTATTATTTTATAAAATCATACATACATATTGTCATGGCTTTTTCCCGTAGGGGTAGGCAGAGACCACTTCTCTCCACTTGCTACGATCCTGACACGCATCTTTCACTTCACCTTCTTTCATCAGCGCTTTTATTTACGCATGCTCGTTGGTTTCGAGCACTCTTAACATGGCCTTCCTTGTCAAAATACGTTGCATCCCATAGGTGGAGTAGATCGTAAAGACAATTGTGATGTGGAGATTGGGTATGGCCGTTGGTCAGTGCGATAGCTTAGTGACTTAGAGCACTTCCCCAGATTGGAAGGGATGCAGTTCGAATCCCGCTCGCACTAAAGTTCTCTTTTTCCACATTCACAAATAATTTGTAACCTAAATTGTGTCTTTAAAAAAACTATTAAACTAATTGCCAATTGAAATATTATAGAAATCGGAATATCTAAAATAAGTCTTTAAAAAAACTATTAATCTAATACCAACTCTTTAATTAACTCATAACATAACTAAAATTATTTTGTTAAAAAACAACTTTTAACATGATGTTACTTTAATAACCACATCAATGGTTACCATAGCAAACGGTTGACATGTTATTTTGTGATAGGTAAGTTGGTGTTATTATGATAATTGAATACGATAGTAGATAAAAATATATATTTTGGATAGGAGTTTCGTAAAATCTTTACTTAGTGAGCGTCTACGTCGTGAAAGGAGATCTATGCAAAATTTCAAGTCAATCGGACGTACTGTTTCGGAGATATCGTGATGAGTCAGTGAGTGGTAAATCGCTTATATATATATGTTTATAGATTATAAAGCTGTAACAGAGCTGTCTGTACATTTAAGATATTAGAGAAAAAATGACTGTATAAGGTTATATAGGCGTGTCTGATCATAACATTTATTTTAAATTTTTGTCTATTTGTCTATGTGTTTGTTCGTTCGCGCACCACGCAAAAACTACTGAACGAATTTTGATGCAACTTTTTTATTTGATAGCTCTTGATTAGACTTAAAACTGGTGCACATTTTATCCCGCTACTATATTATCGGGAACCTGAGATATAACCTATAAACTAACTTTTAGCTGCAGCGGAGCCGCGGGAAAAGGCTAGTATAGTAACCCGAGGTTTTCCGATATTGTAGCGGGATAAAATATCTACCAGTTGTTAAGTCTAATCAAGAGCTATCAAACAAAAAATGTTGCATCAAAATCAGTTCAGTAGTTTTTGCGTGATGCGCGAACAATGCCGTGTGGGGCCGGCTTTAGAATTGCCCCACCCCTCTCTACCCACGAGAGTAGTAAGAGCCGACTTAGGGAATACCGAGGGAGTGGGCAGCAGCACTTCCTCAAGTATTAACAACATCAACTGTGATCGCCAACCCGCCTGCCAAGCGTGCCTATTACGGCATTGTCCCCCCCCCCGATGGGACCGCTCGTTGTGGCGTTCTCTTGGGGAGGCCTATGTCCAGTAGTGGACGTTGAAAGGCTGATGGATCGATGGATGGTTGCGCGAACAAACAAACAGATAAACACACAAAGAGACTAAAAAAAAATCGTTTTGTGTTTAGACACGCTTAAATAGCCTAAATCAGTCATTTTTTTCTTAAATATCTTAAATATACAGACATAGGTCTGTTACAGCTTTATAATAGTACTAGCCTTTGCCCGCGGCTTCGCCGCAGCCAAAAGCTAGTTTTTGGGTTATATCTCAAGTTCCCGATACTGTGGCGGGATAAAAAGTATACCAGTTTTTAAGCCTAATCAAGAGCTATCAAATAAAAGTTGCATCAAAATCCGTCCAGTAGTTTTTGCGTGATGCGCGAACAAATAAACAGATAAACAGACAAAAATTCTAAAAAAAATTGTTTTGTGTTTAGATACGCCTATATAGCCTATTACAATCATTTTTTGTCCAATACCTTAAATGTACAGACACAGCTCTGTTACAGCTTTATAATAGTATAGTATTATATAACCACAGACACAGAATAAATCAATTTCTCTATAGTGTGGCTGGCGCCTGACTTTTAATGCTAAACCATTTACAATATTTGACGCCATTGATTCCTAATATACGAACAGCCAGTACCAACGGTGTTACGTGTTGTCCGATCCATCCATCAGCCTTTCAACGTCCACTGCTGGACATAGGCCTCCCTAAGAATACGCCACAACGAGCGGTCCCGTCATGGGGGATAATGCCGTAATCGCCACGCTTGGCAGGCGGGTTGGCGATCGCAGTGAATGTTGTTAATACTCGAGGGAGTGCTGCTGCCCACTCCCCCGCTATTCCCTCAGTCGGCTCTTACGACTCCCGTGGGTAGAGAGGGGTGGGACAATTCTAAAGCCGGCCCCACGCGGCATATTAGTTGTCCGATACAGGGTTAAAAAATAACTTCGAAAACGCAGAGTTAGGAGCTGTGGGGTTAAACTCAAAATCTTTGCGTGATTGTCTCTCCTCCTACTTCCTAAGTCATTACTGCAATTCCACCTAAACGTTATGATTTGATAGACCCTTTAAATATGTACTATCAAAAGTAACAATGAAATGCACAGGTAGGTTTTATCTGCATCCTCGTGAACGCATAGAAGTTTGTTCAAAAACTCTACATGTAAAGTTTTTTTGGTGACGCATTCTATGTCTGTATGTGATGTGTGTTACTCTAGTCTGAAATTAATTCTGTTATCAGTCTTTACCAGTCATAGTAGGACCCAAAACCACAAGGATCATTTTAAGCAGTTATTAAGCTTTTGAAACGATTTTTCTATGCACTACGTGTTGTTTTCTTGATACGGAGAAGTGAGAGAGGAAGTCTCTTCTCCTTTTAATACGCAACGCAGACGAAGTAGACAAGCCAGTTATTTATAAAGTTGTTTGTTTTAAAATATATTATAATGTTAGAAGAATACCATAAACACGACTTCGACCTTAAACTGGTATTTCTCCTGAAATAAACATGCACATAGGTCACATCCAAATGTTCCTTATATTTTGATATATGAATAATGATGTTATACGTTATATAACATAATGGGTCCATTATGAACCCATTGTTTGCATAGTTAGACTCCAACCGATGTTCGGATATGGCGACAATAATTTAGACCTGCACGATTTTCCAGAGACGATAAAATCGACTAAACAGCACCCACCACAAAAACAATAAAATTAGGTTCAATGACAAGATAATAAAATATTTCTCGGCCATCCTGCGACATCTAGTCATACAACCATTAATCACTAACGTAAAACTAAATTATACATATGTTACCAATTTGTATAGGATACAAAAGTTTATATAATAAGAAATAAGTTCACCGTTTTGACCTCAAAACATATAATTACATAGTATGGTTTATAGCACCATAATTGTCCTACTTTGTTGGAAAAGATCCAAAATACTGAAAAATACAGACGTAACGCTCTCACATCGCAGTGCATACATAGAATTGTAGATCCGACCACAAAGACATGTTATTGAATAATGACATTGTTCTTATGCATTGGTGTATGTAAACACTAAGTTTGTTACGCACACCAGTGTAATATTAAACACTATATTGTGCGTTAGTGTGTTCGTATAGTCGCCGATAAGTACACATCGGAGCGCCGCTTTAGCCGCGCGATTTCTCCTTTATTGATTTTAGATTTAAATAGTTCATTTCATAATCACCTTGAACTTAATGGCTGGTGAGTTGCGTATCGTAATTTTTTATACCTTTTTCATAATTACAGTTATATTGCCACATAATGTTATGTGCATACATAATTAGTTAACACGGTTATCTGTTATCAGAATAGTAGGTAATTTGCCTTGAACAAATGTTTACTTATAGCATGTATTGGCGTCGCGTTTTTATCTCGATTCATGAACTATGTATTATTTGGTAAACCTATGTTAGTACTCTCTAAACATACGATATAATGTGTTTATATTCTGAGACTGTACCTACTGTCTCATGTTCACGTAATACACTGATTTAAATTTAATAGGTAAGTTCGTCTCGATACGCAGTTTATCTTATCAAACTTACACCAAATATATGACAAGTGTGTCAGTTATGTCGGTGTTGAGGACATGGATAGTAAGTTGAGATACCTCTTGATTTGACTTATTTAGTACTTATAACATAAATATGGTGGTTATGTCCTTTGCGTGAATCATTGTTTCCTGTTATTGTATAACATACGTAGATATTATCTATATACAATATACATACCTCCCTATTTATATGCACACCTATTTACATATTCATACCTATTTATATGCTATGGTTAAAATAATGTGTTAGTTATTTCATTGTAAATATATTTATCAAAATGCATGTACTTATATAAAGCCGTTGCAGTTAAGGCAATGCATAGTATGCACGATATATTTTTCCGTGAATACGTATGTTTAAATGTTGTTTAAAATGAACTAATTTCCAAACGTTATTTTTAATTATCAATGCTTGTAATATATGTAAAATGAGTGACGTCACTACATGATACGTGGGCTCTCAGCAGTTGCCGAAATACAAGCATAATAGTGTACTTTACGGGTAAACATTTACGTATTAAACATAACTAGCGATACCTAATTTATAATATTGGATAGTCAGTATTGAGCTATCGAATATGCATATGCAATCTACCTAGTTAATAACCCTACTATCTTCAGCGGATATACCGGTTTTAATAAAAAAATCGCTTATCTTAAAGCATCTAAAATGCTTCCTAAGTTTTTTACTACTATAAGATATAAGATGCAATAATTTCTTACTAATATAGGTGGTACCTATATTGATAAATCGTTAAATTTCGCTACGTAACGAGACTAGACGATATCAAACTGCAAATCATCTCGTTAGTTTCAAGACTAAGACTATCAATTATTCGCCTTTTTTCACATTCTTACAGAACACAAAGTACAATAATGTGACATCGAAAATGATAGTCACGAGTAGGGTTTTAGAATCTGCGTCTGCTTACCCTTTTGGGTACCCTCATCTGAGCGACGCATCCGCACACGGAGCGTCGCACCTTCGCGGGAGGCCTTGCGGGTGGCGGACGTTCCCCGGTCCATCCACCCGCAGCCCCAGCTAGGGTGGCATTAGGCGCAAATATTCACGCCTGCGCCGCCCCAGTCGCTGGCGGCGGTTTGGGTCTGCGGAAGGATCAGCCTCCCTGGCCCTCTCCGCCACTTCCTTCCGCGAGATGACCTCTTCGCAGAAGGCAGCGACCGCGGTCCAATTCCTGTTGCTGCCAAGCATCGCTCTGACGACGCTCGGCAGCGAGAGGTCCCCTCCTATTGCCGCGACGAGTTCACGGCGCTGCTCGGCCCAAGCCGGGCACGATTCGAGCATGTGCTGCGCCGTGTCCTCGTTGTAGCCGCAATGGTGACAACCCGGAGTCGCTTCCCTCCTTGCGACAATGTGCAGATATCTACCGAAGCAACCGTGCCCCGACAGCACCTGCACCAGTCGGAAGGTAAGAACTCCATGCCGTCGCCCTGCCCACTCTTCCAGCACCGGCTGAAGCGCCCCTACGGTCCGAAGACCGGCTCGGGGCGCCTCCAGCCGCGCCCTCCAGTTGGCCATGACAGCTCGGCGGGCGTCGCCCTGCCATCTGGCCACCACGTTGGGTGGGGGACGTCCACCCCCCTCCCGCTCTTGCGACGGCCGCCGATACACCTAGGTGAGCACCTCCGCCTCCAAGTCTCACGGAGGGGTCCCGGCCTACACACAGGCCGCCTCCGTCGATATCGTGCGGTATCCACGTATGACCCTGGACGCGACGACTCTGTGGCCTCCACAGAAGAGCCCTGTTCAGTGCGTCCAGGGACCCCGTCCACCGTGATCGAGGCGACAGCAGGTGGCCGACGTCGGAGCCCATGGAAAAGCAGGGCCTCCGACTTGTCCAGGGCCACCCTAAGCCCCAGCGCCCCGATCCTCCTGACCGCCTCCGAGGTCCCTAAGGTGGCCAGGAAGGACGCTTTGGAACCTAAGCATCTGCTCGGGACTTTCAATGTCGATAATATATTCCTTCTTAATATCTTGGGAGACGCCTGTGCCATCTGTCGGATGTAATAATACATTGTTTCGACCAGGTAAATCAAGTGCTTAAAACACCAGTACAAAGATATCAATAAATTGCGATAGTGTAGTTTACAAATACGATCTGGTAACACCGTCTAAATTTTCCCCCAGCATATTTTTCATTAAAATGCTATGTTTACAGCCTAGAAATCCTGTTATTATTGCAATTCGCTTGTTTATGCTTTGTCTGAACCAGACGTGGTAATGTGGAATTCGTATTAGCGCTACGCTAATATATGACCATAATCGTTATTGTTTACGCACTGCGCATACATAATACAATAGCTTTGGTGGCGATGTATATAGCATGTGTTATATTAGCAGTGATAGAATAATCTTAACACCAAGGTTATCGAGTTTTATTCGAATTCTTCAGTCGAGAAATCGCAAGATCACACAACTGACTTTTCTAAGTGTGTGTACCTACGTTCATAAATTTTATTGCCCAGTGAAGGTAAACACCTTGAGGGAACCTGCGTATCTCAGAGGTTTTCTGGACGGCTTGTGAAGTCTGCTAACCCATACTGGGCTAACGTGTAAGCACTATGGTCCAGATTCCTCGCTATGAGAGGGAATCTGTGCTCAACAGTGGGACAGTTATCGTAACCATCTACTTAGCGTTATTCCGTGGTTCTGGTTATCCTCTGCCCACTAATATGAGCCTTGCGTCAGATTCGTGAATGGTTGCTTCTGGTGGTGACTGGTTGGTCTCGCTATGGGCGTTGGTGGTATCGCCGTGGGGATTGGTACCTATTTCCTTTTCTTTTATTTCGGCGATTAATTTTTCTGTTATTTAGAACACCATATTCTACCCATGTGCCGCCTCTACTGGTTATGTGGAAAATGAAAGTGGATGCGCCTTTTACACTTACAATGACGTGAACAAGTGCTCTATGTTCCTAATTTATTAGCAAACACGCCATTTTATTTTAATAATAATGTATGTTGGCTTAGTTGTAACACTTTTCATGCTATTTTAGTTATAATGAAGCAATGAAGCGTATACCAATTTGGCTCATGAGTTTCTTGCCCGTCTCATGAAAAGCCTTAACTACGGAATCCGGCCGCTTGTGGCGATTGCAATTCCATTAATTCTTGCACTTGCCTTTAGCGCTCGTGTTAGTTATTAGTAAACTTTTGATGTTTTTAAGTGCTCGATTTTAATAGGAATAAGAAATAGTTTATTTTTTTATTTGTGTCGGTTGTGTCCTAAGCTCTCGGAGCCCGGAGTCCGCTTTCCTAGACTTCCTCCTCCACCCAACGCAGGCGATCCTCTAGCATTTTATCTGGGATGCGGAAGTTTATAGTCCGGTCCTCCGCGTAACTCTGCATATCCCACGTAGTATATTCATATCCGTAAAACTCGTAGCTCCTGCTTATGTCGATCAAGCATTCGCCAAGCTTCACTGTCGTATAAAAAGGCAGGTAATTGTTGATTAGTAGACCTGTCCCTTCAAATCACTGCCCTCGCGCCAATGAAATCATCATCGATCAATCATTATCCATTGAAATTATCACCATCCAATGATGGGACAGTAATGGATGGCAAAAAACAATTCTTAGCCATTACTTAAAAATTAGCTCTAGAACAATATAGTCTTGGAACTAAGAAATATAGTTTTTAGGTAGGTATCTCTGGTTCCCGATATAGTCGTTACTAGTCTAAATCTCAAGAAAAAAGCTTATATAATCACTAGAACTTTGAAGTATCAACATAATCAGTAAGTAGCTATTGCGAGATGTACCTACATACAAACAAACAGACAAAAATGAATAGGATAAGTACAGTAGAAACTCAGTTACGTTACAACTAAGAAAGTTTTTATCTCGATCGTAAAGTTACGAGAGAGAGAGAGAGAGAGAGAGAGAGAGAGAGAGAGAGAGAGAGAGAGAGAGAGAGAGAGAGAGAGAGAGAGAGAGAGAGAGAGAGAGAATATAGATTTCATATAAATATTAGGTCCCTTTATGTGGCCTTATAATTATATTAACGTTGATCATTACAGCTAAATAAGCCGTAGAAAGTAAAACAAGTTGAAAAATAGTCAAGTAGCACCAGCATGTTTTGGTTTTACGCATCTTTCAATTAATGATATTTATACATATTGGGTCTCAAAATGAACATGGACAAGACGAAAGTCATGTCTAATGTCCATGTCATTTCAGCACCGGTCCTAGTCGGGAGTGCGCTTCTCGAAGTTGTCGGCCATTATGTCCCTGGGACAAACAGTCCACTTAGGTAGGCACAACTTCGAGAAAGAGGTGAATCGACGAATCCAACTCGGCTGGTCAGCATTCGGGAAGCTAAGGAAGATCTTCTCGTCCAATATTCCGCAGTGTCTGAAAACGAAGGTCTACGACCAGTGTGTGTTACCAGTGATGACATACGGAACAGAGACCGTGGTCTCTGAATGTTGGCCACATTCAAGGCAAAAATCATATCAAGGCTCAAAGTCGCTCAACGGGCCATGGAGCGTGCTATGCTTGGTATTTCCCTACGTGATCGAATCCGTAATACGGAGATCCGTAGGAGAACGAGAGTGACCGACATAGCCCGCCGGTTTGCAATGCTGAAGTGGCAATAGGCAGGCCACATCTCTCGGCGAACCGATAACCGTTGGGAACGAAAGGTTCTCGAGCGGCGACCACGTATCGGACGTCGCAGCGTAGGACGGCCCCCCACCAGATGGACTGATGATCTGGTCAAAGCTGCGGGAGCCGTTGGATGCGGTCGGCACAGGACCGCTCGTTGTGGCGTTCTCTTGGGGAGGCCTATGTCCAGCAGTGGACGTTGAAAGGCTGATGGATGGATGATGGGTACATATTAAGTAGTAAGGTCTTTATTACTGCTTTAGGTTGACGTGTTTCAATAAAATGTCGAGTACATAAACAGTCTAAGGGATTCAAAAAGAAAACGTGTATACAATTCACATGCGTTTAGTTAATGTACACATCAGTTTCGTCTCGTTTTTATATTGTTTATTTTAATAATGAGTTTCTTTAAAATCATTTATGTCCCATTGTGTGCTTGCGCTCTCTCCGCATTGTTAGGAAATTTTGCTTCTCTGTTTTGTTACGAATTTTCCTGCTCTCGCATCTATTTAAATTTACCAAATTAAACAATTTCCTTGTGGTGACGGACTAAGAATACTAGTGTCACCACCGCATTCTTTCCAAGTAAGCAATTATCATCCATTGCATTACTGGTGGTAGGGCGAGGTACCAAGTGGGAGTACTCACTTACTATCGGACCCAAGCGGGTTGGTACCATCATCTCCCGTGTGACCGGCCATGAAGCACATCGATGTTTTGGTTGTAGCAGGAGATAGCCGTCTATTATTTCATTTCATATCTGAAATGAAATGGTAACCAGTGGCTTGACAATACTCTCGATATAGTTGAGTCCAGCTCCAGCTCCAGTAGAGCGACGGTTACGATTTACCATCAGGTGGGCCGTGGCTCGTCTGCTATCACACTCAATAAAAAAAAAACAATAAAATCCAAGAAAACAATTTTAATTCTACCAAATTTTTTGCAGTACCACTAACTGGTAACGTAAAGGGCAGGCAGGGTAAACGCCGGCCCGCCGTGGGTGGGACTGCCGACACGGGCGCGCCCGTCGGTAAGAAGGGTCGCACCGCTGACATAGGCGCTTTGAAACTACCGTCACATGGCTATCCCACTGAACATCCTTTTAATAAGGACGGATATAGATATATTCTAGCAGAGCCTGATCCGCATGCACCGTTTAGGCAGGTCAGTGTGTCTAATATTATTGTCTTTTTTGGTGACAAACCCCCATTTTATTCAACAAATATAAGGAGTATTATAAAACAGATACTATTACGGGGGAATGAAAGTTAGCCTTAGTTAATTCTTTTGTCCGGTAAGGCTATTTTCTTCCAATTGTGAAGGAAGGTCGTATCAAACGACTCAGCATAGAGTTATTCTGACCGTAGCCCACGACGTCCCATATGAGATGTCACATGGTTTATATGCCGTATAGAAAATGTTTTGGTTATGTAGGTTTCGTCGCGATGTTTTCCTTTACAGTGCACTCATTTGTAACAAATTACAATAAAGTTGTGTGTATAGTGCTTGTTCTGGAGCCTTGTCTGGGATCGAATTCGATACCACTATCTTTGCACTTAAGACTAGGCTATCATGGATTTTTTTTCTTAATCACTTGGTGTACAGTCGTGACCCTTTAGCATCAGATGAGGCTGACTCGGTGGTCCTCCTTCGCAAATAAAAAATCTTTCTGTTCAGGAATTCGACGAAAGCAACGAATGGAGTGGCAAGCCAATCCCGGGCTGGTTATACCGTTCTTTGTGCCCCGGTGTAGTGTTGTTGGCCCTGCACGATAGAGCGCCGCAGCTGAAGATATCGGAGGACAGGCTGGCCGTGACCGGCGACAAGGGCTACTGCATGGTGCGGGCCACACACGGCGTGTCGCGCGGCAGCTGGTACTGGGAGCTGTGTGCGGAGGAGATGCCCGAGGGGGCGGCGGCCCGACTGGGCTGGGGCCGCAGCTACGGCAACCTGCAGGCGCCGCTCGGCTACGACAAGTTCGGCTACTCCTGGCGCAGCAGGAAGGGCACCAGGTACTCTCTCTCTTTCTCTTACTTTCTACGTCTTATTTATAAGACGTTAATACAGTGTAAAAGTTTTATTAAATACTCTTCCTCATCAGTGACATATATATTTTTAAAGACAACACCCTGCATAAGTAATCCCTGTATTGTTGAGGATTTAATAAACTTATAATTAATGGACCCAAAGTATACCCAGACTCCGAACAACGTTCTGTGGATCACAAAGAATAATTCTGGGTGGGAATCGAGCCCACAAATCTTAAGACACCCCATCATGTGTGCACATTGCTATATTAGCAATTTCGTGTTTCAGATTCCACGAGTCTCGAGGCAAGCACTATAGCACCGGTTACGGCGAGGGAGACACCCTCGGCTTCTTAATTATCTTACCTGACAGTCCTACCACAAAGTTTACACCTAATACATACAAAGACAGGGTAAATATGAAGCACTACTACAAGCCTAAAATTCTTATTCAAAATAACTCTATACAGATAGATAAAGCTGTTACCATAACGCAATAAAGTAAAATATTTTTTTCTACCGTAAGACACAACCCCGTGCCGCGTAACATTTAGAGAAAACAATTGCTTTGGTATTTTTTCATACCACATGGATGGCAAACAAGCAGTTACCTATAGACGCTAGCAACAGCGGGAGATATCATTAGCGCATCGCCATCCCCAAGGAAAGGGATAGGAGGTGGAGAGCAAGGATAATCAGGAGAGAACATAAAGAATAATAAAGAGAGGATAGTAATGATAATAAAGAGAGGATAGGAAGGATAATAAAGAGAGGATAGGAAAGATAATAAAGAGAGGATAGGAAAGACAATAAAGAGCGGATAGGAAGGATAATAAAGAGAGGATAGGAAGGATAATAAAGAGAGGATAGGAATGATAATAAAGAGAGGATAGTAAGGGTAATAAAGAGAGGATATATATATAATAATATAGATGTCAGGTAGAGGTAGATAATAGGATGTCAGGTAGGTTAAGCTCAGCGGCATATGCCGTAAAAAAAATTAGATTATTGACTGATGTTGAAACGGCTAGAATAGTTTATTTCAGTTATTTTCATAGTATTATGTCCTATGGCATACTGCTATGGGGATGTTCCGCCGATTTAAATTCCATATTTGTACTTCAGAAAAGGGCTGTTCGTGCAATCTATAATCTGGGCCCGAGAGTTTCCCATAGACAGAAATTCAAAGAAATGTATATTCTAACTGTTGTCTCAATTTATATACGAAAATCTGTTGTATGTCAAGAAAAACATCGGATGTTTTGATAAGTATAGCGATGTTCATCACATTAATACTAGGAACAAAGGCAATCTTATTGCACACAGTACTCGTCTCCACAGAATTAGTAGATCTTTTATGGGGCAATGTATATGCTTTTACAATAGGAATCTCCTGAAAATGTCCGAAACAAGCCACTAAATAAGTTTAAGAAAGCCATAAAAATTAGACTTTGTAATCAAGGTTATTACACTGTTTCGGATTATCTTGAGGACAAAACAAAATGGGCTTGAGCTGCTCCTCATTCATTATTTTTCAAAATTGTTTTGTATGATATAATGTCATTTTAGTTATAAAGATTATATTAAATTGTAATAAATTGGCAATTTAAAAAAGTGGCCCATGAGTTTCTTGCCGGTTTCTTCTCATGAAAGGCTTTACTTCGGAATCCGGCCGCTTGTGGCGATTGCAATCGCCACTTTGTTATTGCGGATGCACTCGCCTCAGGCGCTCGTGTTGATTATTATTGTGTATTCTTGACGATTTTAAGTGCTATTTAATAGGCCTATGAAATAAAGATATTTTTGAATTTGAATTTGAATTTGAATTTGGATAGGAATGATAATAAAGAGAGGATAGGAAAGATAATAAAGAGAGGATAGGAAAGATAATAAAGAGCGGATAGGAAGGATAATAAAGAGAGGATAGGAAGGATAATAAAGAGAGGATAGGAAGGATAATAAAGAGAGGATAGGAAGGATAATAAAGAGAGGATAGGAAGGATAATAAAGAGAGGATAGGAAGGATAATAAAGAGAGGATAGGAAGGATAATAAAGAGAGGATAGGAATGATAAAAAGAGGATAGGAAGGATAATAAAGAGGATAGGAAGGATAATAAAGACAGGATAGGAAGGATAATAAAGAGAGGATAGGAAGGATAATAAAGAGAGGATAGGAAGGATAATAAAGAGAGGATAGGAATGATAATAAAGAGAGGATAGGAAGGATAATAAAGAGAGGATAGGAATGACAATAAAGAGAGGATAGGAAGGATAATAAAGAGACAATAGTAATGATAATAAAGAGACGATAGGAAGGACAATAAAGAGAGGATAGGAAGGATAATAAAGAGAGGATAGGAAGGGTAATAAAGAGAGGAAAGGAAGGATAATAAAGAGAGGATAGGAATGATAATAAAAAGAGGATAGGAAGGACAATAAAGAGAGTATAGGAATGATAATAAAGAGAGGATAGGAAGGATAATAAAGAGAGGATAGGAAAGATAATAAAAAGAGGATAGGAATAACAATAAAGAGAGTATAGGAATGATAATAAAGAGAGGATAGGAAGGACAATAAAGAGAGGATAGGAAGGATAATAAAGAGAGGATAGGAAGGATAAAGAGAGGATAGGAATGGTAATAAAGAGACGATAGGAATGATAATAAAGAGACGATAGGAAGGACAATTAAGAGAGGATAGGAAGGATAATAAAGAGAGGATAGGAAGTATTTATTTATTTATTTACTATGGACATCCAACAAAAGATACACACAGATAAATTACAATTAACATTAAAAAATAACGAGGTATTGTTTATGTGCGCTCTCTTAATTATAGGATATCACAACATGCCTAATCTTTAAAGTAAACACAAATTAAACTAGTTGTACAATGATTAAATGAAAACAATCAGTGGTGATGATAAGTAATGAAACAAATTAAATTGAATATGGTTTAGTTAAAATTTTCAAACATTTCTTAAATTTAGTGAGATTATTGTCAAATAAGTCTAACTGTGAATCTAAGGAAGATAATGCGTTGTATTGCCTGCAGAGTCTAGAGACCGGGGCGTAGAGACCGAGGTTTGTTTTGGATTGGGGAATTTTGAACAGTTTATATTTGCCTTTCCTGGGTAAATGTGTAGGAACGTTAATTTTAAATTTATCCAGTAAGTATTTACAATCTACGGCATTGTTAAAAAGTTTATGTAAAAAAATTAAATCGTGTAATTTGCGGCGATGCAATAGAGATTCTAAATGATAGTTATTAAGGCGATTTGAATAGCTCGTCAGTTGGGATGTCATGTTATCATGTAATTATCATATCATATAAGTATAATAAAGAGAGGATAGGAAGGATAATAAAGAGAGGATAGGAAGGATAATAAAGAGACGATAGGAATGATAATAATTAGAAGATAGGGAGAGTTCTGGTCTCTAGACATATTGTTGAACCGTTATCACATTGTTTTTGTTAAGCATTGTTAATATTTGCAGCCTTTAGTGAAATTCAAGAGCCATCTTTACTATGAAGACAAAGACAACATACAAGAATCTCTGAATAATCTCAAGCAGTTGCCGGGTAGCAAGATTTTCTTCTTCAAGAACGGAGAGTGCCAGGGCGAAGCTTTCTCTGATATATATGAGGGGTGCTATTACCCAACGGTGTCGCTACACAAAAATGTAACAGTCAGTGTGAATTTTGGGCCTAACTTTAAACATCCTCCAGGAAATGAATACAATTACAGACCAGTGAGTATTTGAGTTTGGGTACATATTAGGAAGTTTTTTTATGAATATGTGATGTCTTGCAGTGATAGCCTAGCGGTAAAACCAAGAACTGCAAAAACGGTGGTATCGAGTTCGATCCCGAGTCGAAGTCCAACCTCGAACTTTTCCGCGACTTTCGAAATTATGTGCATTTGTTTACAATTTATCATTGCTCAGTGAAGGAAAACATCGCGAGGAAACCTGCATGCCCGAGAGATTTTCTCGATGGCTTGTGAAGTCTACCAACCCGAATTGGGCCGGCGTAGTGGACAATGGCCTAATACCTCTCACCATGAGAGGAGACCCGTGCCCAATAGTGGGACAGAAAAAGGGTTGAAACAATATTTAATGCTTGGTTTGTTCGTTCCGCATATTGGCTTTTAAAGTGGCTTATTTTGTGGTAAACAGTGAATGCAGTTCATTGGTTTAGAAAATACCTTATACATTACGAAGATTTGTCAGGTGTCAAACTAAGAATACAAGTGTCACCACCCCATTCATTCCCGTGGTTGTCATACCAGGAGGCTAAGGAAAGTAACCTTTAATTACCCATAGTACTCGTGGTAGGGTTAGGTGTTAAGTGGGAGTACTCACTTATCGGGTATGAGTAGATTGCTAGAACTGCTTCCCTTGTGACAACCATGAACCACCTTGGTATGTTTGGTTGAAGCGGGAGATAGCCATTATAGTAATTTCTTTATTTTCACATCCACTAATTGAAATGAGTAGTGGCTCGACAGGTACTCTCAGTATAGTTGAGTTCATGAGCAACAGTTACCGCTTACTATTACATGGGCCGTGACTAGTCTATCACCATAAGCAATCAAAAAGATATGTCACGACTAGTAATGCATAAGGCCTGTGGTACTTAACCTAGAACTCAATTCGATACCTTATCTTAACCCCGCTGTCACTTAAATATTACTTACGTATTGTATTATCACTCCATCTCCCTTACAGGGTAGGCAGAGAGAACAATGCCAAAAGGCTCTATTCTTGCATACATCTCTCACTTCCTCAACATTCATAATTCTCTTCATACACGCTCGCCGATTTCGGATACTCCTGACTCCACCTTCTTTCAATACATTACCGATTTGGTCTAAGTAGGTGTCGGTCTTCCCGAGTCTTTCCACTTTCCCATTGTAATAATTAAATATTAATTCAAATAAATGCCAATAATAAGCTATATACAACTGTAAATGTCTTATGATATTTTTCAGATGTCTGAAAAGGCTGAAGAGGCTATCTGTGAGCAAACCATGGCTGATTTGTTATACCTCACTGAGAATGAGGGCAAATTAAGACTAGACAACTTTAATCTCTGATACAACTAACACCGCTGAGTCGGTGTTTAAAGAATGTATGGACAGTGTGTAGTGTTATTAAGTGCATAAAAGTGAAAACTGACTGAATTTGAATAGCAGTGATTGTGCAAACTATATATCGATATATTATCAAATTTTATCTAGGTGATCTCTGAGAAGAGTTAATTAGTATTGTATAATATATTTGTTAAGGATCAGACAAATTTTGTATTTAGAAGTGAGTAGTTGAAACTTTTTATGTCAATGAAACCATTTACGCCAACTACTTTAAAACCAAATAAGGTTTTCAAACAACTAGTGGCGTTTATTAATTCGAATTAACTAGTTAAAATAGACTGTTGACAAGATGTTCCTGTAAATAGTCTGTCATTGGCCCAGAACTCATCAAACATGTTGCCACACAGGTGATTCGTACGCCAAAACCGCGCGAGAGCCGCGTCAGTGATTCACAAAATATGTCATTGGGACCGTTGGGAATTAAAAATCGTGTTTTACAGCAACTCCTACTGCGAAATTGGTCAACAACTTGTGATTACATTAATAAAATGATTAAGTAAGGTGCTTTAAGAATTAACGCAGCTATTTAATTATAATCATTTTCAAATTATGATCCTTCTTGGCAAATCTTCAAATGTCAAATGTAGCCATTTTATTGTAATTTACTGCATTGCCCCTTCTGTCTGACAGTAGGGCAGTAAGAAGGGGCAAAGTATATTTGAAGCTTGCCGAATTACAAGAAGAAAGTAATGTACACCGCTCATTGCGTATTGGTATGTCAGAGTGCTGTTTAGTGGTACACAAGCACAGAAGGCACAAGCTAGTGATGTCGATTATTAAAGTGCATGGTCTGACTATAGTTCATGGTCTGATAATCATGTGCACTTAATATAAAAAGTACTGGTAATGCAAAATATTGTATTTTTCTAATTATAGGATGCCGTAACTATCGTATCAGTAATTTTGTACTATAATTTTTCAATTATGTATATGATTTTTTTCAATCTATACTATATTATATCCATACAAGTGAATACAATTTAAGTGTTTGTTAGTTATTGTGTTGCTTTATTGAGTCATCATAAACAATATGAACAACTTTAGTTGTTTCTTATGAAGAGTAGATACAATTACCCCTATTTTTTTTGTGAGTCTGGTTCAGCTAATCTTGGAAATGGCTTGAATAATTTTGACAGATCTTTCACTGACACTGGTAATTAGTATTTAATTAGTTCTTAACATTTAGTAGCCTTAACTTTTTTTTACAAGCCTAAGCATACAGCCCACGTGACGTGCGTGTGAACTGAGGGACCACACTGGTATTTCGCAATATAAAAATAGTATGATTTAGTAGAAACCTTGAAACAATTGTAGAACAAATCTGGGAATTTGTAAAAAGATATATTTAAAACTACAGCCCATAAAGTGTGGTCCCTCAGTCCTCGCACACCGTCAGCCAGATCTCGGCAAGTATCTGAAAAATTAAGGTTTTGTGATTACAGACATTTAGTAAATAATTTGTAAAGATATTTACTGAATTATACCACAGAGAATCTAAGATAAAAAATATATAACGACTAAACTGTGGTCCCTCAATCCACACAAGAAAGATAAAAATTTTAGTGAATATTACCAAATCAAATAAATAAAATCTTTCTTTTCCTACATAAAGTTTTAGTAACTCTTAAAACATTTTGTAAAAAAGAAATGGAAATAAAATATCGACTCAATTCGAAGATATCGAGTTTTAAAACTGGTCCCTCAATCCTCACATTCACTGACAAATATGCATTGCTAGCTAGTAGACGAGAGAACTATCAGAAAGTCTAATGTACTAAACTTTAAGTAAAAATATTCTACTAAATAATAGGTATATAAAATTATGCATTTCGTACCTGTTAGCTGAGATATTATAATTTTTTTTAAACCTATGAAAATAGATAGAGTAGCGTTACCTTACTATAAAAAATGGACAGTACTATTATACTTCATTTAATATACGAAACGAAAACAAGGTTGTGCGATTCATTTTATGTTATATTACATGGCGTAAGTATGTGTATTTCATAAAAAGGTAGATTACAAAATTAACTAATCACTAATTGTAATACTATTATTTAAGTAAGTGAAATTTGAATGTAGCATAATGAATGTAAGAATATTTGTTAGCCAGTACTTTCAATAATTTTGTGATGTTGATCATCATAGCAAAAGATACGCTCAATCATAAATAATGAAGTTTCATGCCGTGGCATCGGCTGGCAAGGTTATGGCCTCAATATTTTGGGACTCAGAAGGGATATTGTTGATTGATTACCTGGAGCGTGGAACCACTATTCCAGGCCAATATTATGCTTGGGAACTAATTCCCAAGTTGAGGAATGCCATCAAAGAAAAAAGGAGAGGGAAACTTCGAAGGGGCGTGTTGTTTCTGTTGAATATTTATTGTAATTTACGCCGGTTAAAGCAATAAAATACTATCTTCTTAAACTTGTTTTATTGAGCACTTTATATTTGTACTTTACAGTAGCCATGACAGACCCAGAGAGGGAGGAAAAGGATTTAGCACAGGTTGATAGATACAATCTAAAAATGCAAGTTGGTCTGGACATTAGTCAATCACTGGGAGAGAATAAGGACACTAGATCCCTGGACCATAACAGTATGGGACGCCATGTTGCCAAATGGGGATATACTTGAGCGTCATGAGGACCTGTAGCCGACAGGGAATAATAATAAAACACAACTTTTCTGTGTAAATAGAAATAAGAATAATTAGGACCAAAATATCTCCAAAGGCCTATTAGATTTTGTAGATTGGTTGATAGGAAGAATAAAACCTATTTACTGTTTCCCCTACAGTAGTAGGGAAAGCGTCACAGATTTTCAAAAATGTATAAATACGATCAGAAGATTGTAAGAAAAGGGGCCTAAGTGTGAATGTGAGCAAAACCAAAATAATGGTTTTGGAAAGAGAAGCCAGAACAGATGTTAGAGTAGCAATAGGAAATGGGGTAATAGAACAAGTGGATGAATTTGTATATCTTGGGTGTAGATTCAGTCGGGATGGAAGGTACACCACTGATGTAGAGAGAAGAGTGAATGCGGGAAATAGAGTGAACGGAGCATTGGGACAACTTCTCGGAAGTCATCACCTCGGCCAGAGAGCACGTGTCGCAATACACAACGCAGTGCTTGTCCCACGTCATTATATGGAAGCGAGAGTTGGGTATGCAAAAAGGAGCATGAGAGTAAAATCAATTCGGCCGAAATGCGATCTCTGCGGAGAATCTGTGACTACGTAAGAGAGCAAATAGGTATGAAAGAGAGTATTGGTGTACAGATGCGAAAGGGAATGCTCCGATGGTTCGGACATGTGGAAAGAATGTCGGATGAGCGACTGGCTAAGAAGATATACAATGCGAAAGTGGAAGGATGTAGGTACCTACAGGGGGAGACCGAGACTCACCTACCTAGAACAAATCGGTCATGTATTGAAGGAAGGTGGAGTCAGGAGTCTCCGAAATCGGCAAGCGTGTATGAAGAGAGTTATGAATGTTGAAGACGCGAGACATGTATGCAAGAATTGAGCCTCTTGGCACTTTGTTCTCTCTGCCTACCCCGCAAGGGAAATGGCGTGATGATAAGTAAGTAAGTATAAATACGACGGGCCTCGTAGCTTAGTCGGTAGTGTAACCGATTTCCGTGCACGAGGTCGTGGGTTCGATTCCCACTCACGACAATTACATGTGTGATGAACACTGATATTTGTACTGCGTCTGGGCGTCTGGCGTTTTCTATCTATTATATGTATTTATTTACAAAAAAGTAGAATATGTATTATATCCGTAATCTGGTATCCATAGCACAAGCGTTAAGCTTAGTTTGGGACCAGAGGACGTTGTGTGAAAATGTCCGTGAATATTTATTTTTATTTATACATGGATATACTTGTGTGTCAGATATTGATATATAGACCCGCCCAAGCGTGTCTTGATATCGAAGAATTATTATGTGCGTGTGAACTGAGAGACCACACTGGTATTTCCCAAAATAAAAATCGTATGATTTTAGTAGACTAGAAATAATTGTAGAACAAATCTGGGTATTTGTAAAAAGTGCGGTCCCTCAGTACTCACAGGCCATCAGCCAGATATCTTGAAAGTATCTTAAAATTAAGGTATTGTGACTACAGACATTTAGTAAAGAATTTGTAAAGATATTTACTGAATAACAGACCACAAAAACTACGTAAAGTGTGGTCCCTCATTGCACACAAGAAACATAAGTATTTTAGTGAATATTACCGAATCAAAGTTATAACGTATAAGGTTATAATGGAGATCCCTCATACAACAAAAGCGCAATGTATTTATTGTAAACGAGAATTTTCTCAGCCAAAAGCCAAAATTAGTGACATAAAACTACACAGCCAATCACAAAAAAACCATCTTTGGATCCTAAACAGAAAAAGATTGAATTTGCGTTGCAACAAGCGAGTGAAAACAATAAAGCTGAAGCATATTTGACAAGTAGACCGCTTATAGGTCGTTGCGCAAAAATGTGTATCAAAGTAAAAAATAAATCTAGCGCATTCTAGCGCTTTTTTGAAGTGTGAAATTTTTTTGCTCAGACTAGTTGTGGATGTCGCGACTGGCGTCAATCTGTTTACAACGTGTAAACACCTTTTTTGTATGTATTTAAAACGTATTTTAAGATAATATTTAGGTATGTTTAAATAAAATTATGGATCGTATTTAAAAGCTTACCTATACTTACCTAATTCATTAATGTGTAAATAAATAGAGATGCATTTTCTTTACATTCTGTTTGATCGTGAAATATTTTTTTTAAATAACGGTACAGTGGCTCCATTGATGTTGTCGCCATTTTTGCGGATGCAGAAGAGGCTGAGTTAGCCAAATACTTAGGACAAGCTAGTAATAGTAAATTACACTATGGTTTATCCTCACAGTGCATATGAAAGGTAGAATATTTATGGTGTCTATTCATGTTCACGCGTTGACCTCCATAGTAGTCGAATGAGTTGCGTCTTAGGTTTTAAAGTACGTGTTAAGTAACGAAGTATCGTTTTTGTTAAAAAGTAACACATGCGCCCAGCGGTTGTGACGTAGTAGTTAATCTCGCTTCCCCAAAAAAGAAAAAAAAGTCATTATGGCGGGGGCATTCGTATTCCTGGTACGATGTTACACTGTCTGAATATAAAGCGAGTGTATTAATTGGTTATTAGACTGTTTCATTCCAAAAGACCCACAAGTGTTAACATTTTATTTCCAACTAATCCCTATCAACATCAATCAAGCAAAAGGATTATGGATCATCCCTTTATGCTCCTTCAATTATTGTATTGTTATTGTTATCAGTGGCTATTTGATAACCACTTTTTAAACATTAGAGTACTCTTTTCTCTCAATGTCTTGAAACCACTTATTTCCTTTTTGAAACTAGTACATTTTTTCTTTCTGCACTTTAAGTTCACGGTTTTTATTTGGTTTTTAACTGTACAAAACGAAAGTTTCACAGCTTGCACAGTAATTCTTTTGGTAAAAATAATAGTTTCGAAGAAACTGTGTTGAACTAACAAAACTAAACAAATATTACAAGATAAAACCTATTTTCCATAACCACCTAGACATTTAGGGGATCCATTAATTACATGTTCACATTCATCCCATTGCTTAGGAGTTTGAGCTACTATAGATAAAGCGTGCACTCCCGATTCTAGTTCCTCCTTCAGTACTTCATGCACCATGCGGTGTCTCTGGAATGAGAAAAAAAAAAATGAAATTTGAATAACCTTACATAAGAACTTTCAGGGTTGCTCTGGTTTCCAAGTTTACACTCACACATTTTGCTTGGAATTATAATAATTGTTATTTTCTTAAAAATAGAATAAAATAACAAATCTTGAAATCAAACAGTAAACCAAATATGGTATTTACCTAGTTCTTTTTTAACCAACTCAAACAATTATTTTGATCTTTTTAAAGTATAAATTATTTGTGAATAAGGAAAAAGAGATTTTTAGTGGGAGCGGGAATCGAACCCGCGTCTTTTCCAATCCGGGGAACTGCTCTAAGCCACTGAGCTATCCTACTGATCTTTCGATCATCCCAATCTCCTCATCACATTTGTCTTGCGAACGACGCGGGTTCGATTCCCGCTACTACTAAAAATCTATTTTTCCTTATTCACAAATAATTTATTATATTGGGTGATCATAGTCCGGAGCGTGCTCGTCGCGATCCCTGCCAGCCTGTAACCCACAGGCTGCAATCCCGCTCGAATGTGTACCGCAGTGCGGGTTAGGGCGTGCCCCAGAGGCGACGCGTACCGACCCGCCCCCGTCGGTACGAACAACAGCAGATGCGGCGATGGGGGCCGCCACCCATTACGCCTTGCCCAGTTTGGCGAGTCGAGGGGAGCAGTGTCGAGTAGGCACGTGGAATGTAAGAGGTGGTGTGGAAGGTAAGTTACACGAGCTGGTAACCGTCATGTCGGACAGACAGCTTGATGTGCACTGTGTAACAGAGACAAAGCGAAAGGGTAGCGACGCCTGTGATCTTCCTGGTGGCGGCATAGCTTTGTGGTCTAGTGTAGCGCAGAGCGATCGGGCCAGCATGGGAGTGGGGGTATTGTTGCTGTCCACTCGCTTGGCCTCAGGTGTGAAAGACTACGAAATGTTCGATCCCAGACTTCTATGGGTCCGAATAAAACTAGGTGTCACCAGGGTCTTCATGGTCGCAGCTTATGCTCCCGTAGGCTCTTCGGTGGCATCGGATCTAAAGAAGTTCTGGGATAATGTTAGGGAAGTTCCGGATATGGCAGAAGCTAGTGAACGCGTGATCGTATGCGAAGACTTGAATGGATGGGTTGGGACCAAGCGTCCAGACTTCGAGGACGTGCTTGGTTCATTTGGTGATAAGAGAGTGAACGATGCAGGTAGGCTCATTGCGGATGTATGTATGGAGAGAAACCTTATTGTGTCGAACACATTTTTTCAACATAAGGACATCCATATGTATACATGGAGAAGGAATGAACAGAGAAGTATGATAGATTTAATTCTGGTAGAGTCGCCTCCGAAGTAAAATTCTGGATACAAGAGCCTACAGGACCACTATCTCGTTATTTGATTTAGTGGTCTGTTTAGAAAGTGGAGACACTGGCGAGAGCGTGTCCACTTCGGAGGGCTTGAAAAAATAAAGATTGAAAAGTTGCAAGAAGAGAGTGTAAGAGCAAAGTATGCAGAGGGTGTCCGTGAACGGCTGACAATGGCAAGTCAGCCAGGATCTGACATAGAAGAATGCTGGAGAGTATTGAAAGATAGTATGGTAGATACAGCGAAAGAAGTATGTGGATGCTCAAAGAAGCATAGGAAAGTGGAAGGTGATGTATGGTGGGATACGGAAGTAGCAGCTTCCGTAGACCAAAAGAAGAAAGCGTGGCTGGACTATGTATCTTTTTTGAACCTGATTATGAAAGAACTGAAGAAAGAAATATAACGTAAGAATGACACCAAAGCCTTAGTGAAAGAGAAGCGTGATAGAGCAAATATGATTGCAGAAGAAAGGCTGATCAAAAACTTCGAGAGCAACACCAAACTTTTCTGGACCGATTTCTTCAAAAAAATCTCGGAGTGGTTGGTCAGCTTTCAGAATGAACAAAATAAGGTCTAAAGGTGGAGACATTTAACACAAAGTGAAAACATTCGTGGAGACATTCTTACGCAAACACAAGACGTGTTAAGCCGATGGAGTGAATATTTTGGAGATATGTATGCGGATGTTCAGGGTGATGCTGGTACCACATGTGGTCTAACAGATTAGCATTTAGTACCGGCATCCTCTGATGACATTAGTTTGGACGAAATTGAATGGGCTATTAGAAGTTTGAAAAATGGTAAGGCAGCATTGATATGGTGTCTGCTGTGATGATCAAGCTTGGAGGCTCATGTGTCTGGGAATCCTTCCTGATGCTTCTCAATTTATGTTGGAGCTCAGGAATGGTTCCCAAGGACTTGAGAAGCGCAGTCATCGTGCCCTTGTTTAAAAACAAGGGTTCACGTTATGACTGTGCAAACTACAGAGCCATAAGCTTGAGCAGTTTGGCAGCCAAAGTGTATGGTAAGATTATTGAAAGGAGAATGAGGGTGGTGTCCGATGAATTTTTGTGTTAGGCACAAGAGGTTTCAGGTGTGGAAGAGGATGCATGGATCAAGTGTTTTCTCTGCGCAACATTGTGGAGAAGCATCTGGCTGTAGGCCAGAGGGTTTTCTGCAGTTTTGTGGATTTGGAGAAAGCATTTGACACTGTTGTTCGAAAGGAACTTTGGGACATTTTACCGGAGTATGGTATTAACGGTAGACTGCTGCAAGCGGTGCAGTCTGACCACATGGACTGCAGAGCTTGTGTGCGGCTGGATGATGGAATGTCGCCCTGGTTTGATGTCAATATCGGCGTTAAACAGGGCTGCGTTCTATCAGCCAGGCTGTTTATCATATATCTGGATAAATATTTACAAAGGTTGAATGAAATGAATGTGGGAGTTCAGATGGGCGACTCAGTGGTTAACTCTCTGCTATATGCAGACGATGCGGTACTATTAGCGCAGACTGCGACTGACCTGCAAACCCTAGTCGACGTAATAGCAGAAGATTGTAAGAAAAGGGGCCTACGTGTGAATGTGAGCAAAACCAAAATAATGGCTTTTGAAAGAGAAGAAGCCAGAACAGATGTTAGAGTAGCAATAGGAAATGGTGTGCTAGAACAAGTGGATGAATTTGTATATCTTGGATGTGGATTCAGTCGGGATGGAAGGTACACCACTGATGTAGAGAGAAGAGTGAATGCAGGAAATAGAGTGAACGGAGCATTGGGACAACTTCTCGGCAGCCACCACCTCAGTCAGAAGTAACGTGTCACAATACACAACGTAGTGCTTGTCCCAACGTTTTTTTATGGAAGCGAGAGTTGGGTATGCAAAAAGGAGCATGAGAGTAAAATCAATGCATTCGAAATGCGATCTCTGCGGAGAATCCGTGGAGTGAGGCTGACTGACCGCATTCGTAACAGCGACGTAAAAGAGCGCGTAGGTATGAAAGAGAGTATCTCTGCGGAGAATCTGTGGAGTGAGGCTGACTGACCGCATTCGTAACAGCGACGTAAAAGAGCGCGTAGGTATGAAAGAGAGTATCTCTGCGGAGAATCTGTGGAGTGAGGCTGACTGACCGCATTCGTAACAGCGACGTAAGAGAGCGAGTAGGTATGAAAGAGTATTGGTGTAAAGATGCGAAAGGGAATGCTCCGATGGTTCGGATATGTGGAAAGAATGCCAGACGAGCGACTGGTTAAGCAGATATACAATGCGAAAGTGGAAGGATGTAGGTACAGGAGGAGACCGAGACTCACCTACCTAGACCAAATCGGTCATGTATTGAAGGAGGGTGGAGTCAGTAGTCTCCGAAACCGGCGAGTGTGTATGAAGAGAGTTGATGAATGTTGAGGAAGCGAGTGATGTATGCAAGAATAGAGCCTCTTGGCACTCTGTTCTCTCTGCCTACCCCGCAAGGGAAATGGCGTGATTGTAAGTAAGTAAGTACAAATAATTTATACTTTAAAAAGTAGCGGAGCATGTCAATTGCTAAAAAATATAGATCTAAATTGTTGTGTTCATCAATGTATTTCAAGAAAGACAACTCATAAAACTGCTGTGTGGGGCCGGCTTTAGAATTGTCCCACCCCTCTCCACCCATGGGAGTCGTATGAGCCGACTGAGGGAATACCGAGAGAATGGGCAGCAGCACTCCCTCAAGTATTAACAATATCCACTGCAATCGCCAACCCGCCTGCCAAGCGTGGCGATTACGGCGCTATCCCCCATATGAGCGAAACACATGTTGTGGCGTTCTCTTGGGGAGGCCCATGTCCAGCAGTGGACTTCGAAGGGCTGATGGATGGATGGATGGAAAACAGTGTCAATCAAACTTACACAAAATTATATTATTATGTCCTAAAACTAATCATATAATCATAGAAAATGTATTATTATGATACCTTTTTTTATTGTTTATGGTATCCGATCATAAGTAGTTAACCTGCCTCATAAACTCTACTATTACTACTAGAGTACTGTCAGTATTACTTAATGAGTGGCTGCCTCCTGCTACAATGTACAGATATGGTGGTGCTGACCCACTCGGGCCCAATAACTAGTGAGCACTTCCACTTGGTACCCAATCCTACCAGTAATGTAATGGGCGATAATTGCTTTTTTTTTATTGCATGTAGTGGTAGACGTGCCACGGTCCATCTGATAGTAAATGGTAACCGTCGCCCATGGACTCGACTACACCGAGAGTATTGTTAAGCCGCTGCTCACCAATTCATTTCACAGATATGAAATGAAATATAAACGCGTGTACCACCACGTGAGTACTCCCACTTGGTACCCAGCCCTACCACCAGTCATGCAATGGATGATAATTGCTTACTTCCCTTAGTCACCTCATACGACACCCGTGGGAAAGAATGGGGTGGTGATACTTGTATTCTTAGTCCGTTACCACACGGACAAAAATCGCTTAAGACACCTCAAATTGAAAACTAATAAAGAGGATGATTTAAAAGCTCCATCTACTATCATCTTAGGAGCCATGGGTAACAGCAAGTTTAAGGTTATATCAAAGATTCCTGATGTAATAATGGGATACATTGTATAACAGTTATTTGAGGTTCATCAAAAGAACATCATCAGAATCCATTCAGCATTTTTTGCAAGGTGTGCGATTAAACAAATCGATAAGAATTGATGTTTTATGTTTAGAGATGAAGAGAAAAATAACTAAATGCAGTAGTTTTTTCCTCAAGTACCTATCTTAAATATACAGACATAGCTCTGTTACACTTGTGTCTGTTGTGTTTGTTGATGAAGTCAATTTCAGCTAATCATAATCAACTGTCTTACTTTCTTTAACTGAATATAATTTTATACATAGAATATCATTTAACACGTATTTTGGTGGTGGTCATATTTTAGTCTTACTTTAGAATTGCAAATGTTACTTAATTGTTAACAAAAACCGAAAAAACCAAAACTAATAATTAAGTAAATGAACATTTATTAAATACTGTTACCTTAATTAGAGGCATTCCTTCAAACTTATCCGAGATAACTACCACTTGAAAGTGTGTTTCTGAACCCGCCGGTACATTGTGCTTGTAAGACTCATTAATAACCTGTACATGTGTAGCCTCCAACAATGTTTGCAGTTTGCAATTTATAGTTTTTTCTACTACACCTACTATCGTAGACATGCTTCTATAGATATTGACGAAACCTGAAATAAATTTACTGCCGTTCTAGTTAGACAATTTAAGGTACATACATAATACCTTACTAGAAAATAAAAGGTCCCATACCCTTCCGAAAATTTACGCTCATTTATGACAGACCCAATTGTACTGTATATTGATAGATGCATGTAATTCATAAGAATTCTGTCGCGCTCTTGCTTTCTTAAATTATTCACTGCTTGACTGAACTCACCAATATTAAAGTTTCAAGTCAAAACAACAATATTTTTAATTTTATAAATGAAAATAAAGAGTAGAGCTCAATTATTATTTATTATTAATTTGTTTAAGGCATTGGCAGAACCATCAGCCTAATTGAAATAACACCGACGTTATTCTCTGATCGCAGGTAAGTTTAATTTAATTTTTTATCATCATCTCATAAATTACATATAAATTTATTAGTAAAGTGAAAACTGGGCAAATTAAATTCGCAATAAGGCAACTCCAAAACAATTCAAAGTAATAGAAATTTAGCTAGATAACGTGTTTTGCGAGTGTATCTTAGTAGCAATTATTAATTTCGAGTAAAAAAGCCCATTTTATATCACTTTATAGCATTCAATCATTAAATTATTTCATTTTCGACTACATATGATTGAAATGTTATACCTGTATTTTTTCGCTCGCTGTAGCTTTTGTAGCATAGTACACTATTTTACAAACACTATTATCACGTAGTCTTTATCTCAAAACACTCATTGACACAAATTAAGATTAAATTTTAATTAAAACCCGAATTTTTATACAAAATGTTGGATTATGTCAGTTGGATCGTGACAGACAAAGCATTTTGACATCGTGACAATACCGAAAACTGGCCACGGCGACAAAGACAAAAATCTATGGCTTTGTCTGTTTTTTGCACCAGTAAATGGTATCTTGTGTTCTCGCTCATACATGTCAAAGAATTTTCTTCGCTCTGTCTGGATGTTAAAATTGTTCTGTGGTCTAGATAGTCTGAGATTTTTAGCGTTAGAAGCGAAATAGAATTTAAAAAAAGAAGTAGTTTATTTATTTTACCTACAAACCTTGATTTCTTTATAGTGAAAATAATTAAAATACGTACTTAGGTAGTTCAATAAAATAACAGTAATTCAATAAAATATCATAAATTCAACAAAAATAACAAACAAGTGTTAGTTCCAATCAAAAACCACCAAAATATGACTATGAGACTATAACGATATACAGCAAGTAGCACCGAGCACCGACAACCTTACCGTTCGAACGTCAACTGGCAACCTTGCACTAAATAAATTAAAAATATTTTAATAGCCTATAATTAATAATGTTAATGTTTGCCGTTTTTCTTCACAAAACAGCCAGTTCGAATCCGTATCATTCTCCCCCGCCCTAGTAAAATAAATCATAGTCCTGTAGGTACCCTTAGATAATTAGGTAGAGTAGTTTCGGGTATTATGGCCTATTCGGCCAATATGGCCTATACTATTTTTTCCGAAACCAACCAACACTAGCGGTGTATGTATCCGCCATATTGTCTCGCCCCTTCCCTTGACCTCCTCAGTCGATCCCAACGTTGCGGCGAGTGCGCGTGTGCCCGGTAGGTGCGACGATCGAAAATTGTCCGATTTGATGTAATTTTTTGGTAAGTTTCACTTATTGTTGTTCTTTAAATAATCATTGTTTTTATATTGCTAGTGCACAGTCCTGTAGATAAACTCTTAATAAATTGTATAGTGATTGTTTTAAGCACATTGTCAACTAGTTTTTTGGTTAGAATTTTTTTCGTCAAAGGCGTACCTACAGCCAATATGGCTCACTAAGTAGTTGGCCAATACGGCCTACCGGGCCATATTGGCCACTCATAACATTAAGGTTTCTACTTTTTATTTTATTTTTTATAGGTAATGGCCCCACGAAAATCAATCCCACAAAGAAAACGCCAAACTTGGTGCAAGGAGTTTATGAAAAAGGCAATCGAGGATGTACGCAACAAGAAAATGGGCTCACTAAAAGCTTCTAAGCTGTATAAAGTACCCAGAACAACTTTAAGACGTCTGGCAGCTAAAGTAGATTACCAGCCGATGTAGCAACTCATGCCAAATTGGGAAGAAAACCTACATTACCAGAAGAACTCGAGAAACAATTAGTGCAGTATGTGTTAGCAATGGAAGCTAAGTTGTTCGGCTTAACACGAAAAGATGTCATGAGCTTAGCCTATCAGCTGGCAATAAGAAACAAAATAACTCATAACTTTTCGGCGAAAAATGAAAGTGCGGGTAAAGATTGGTTAAAATCCTTTTTAGAAAGGTATTCGGAACTATCTTTTCGCCGCCCAACAGGAACTTCATTTGCCAGGGCTAAGGGATTTAATAAAGAAAGTGTGGACCATTTCTTCAATCTTTATGAGAAATTGATGGATGACTACAAGTTTCCTCCAGACAAAATTTTCAACGTGGACGAGACTGGCATAAGTGTTGTTCCATCCCAAATGCCCCAGGTTCTGGGTCAAAAGGGGAAACGGCAAATTGGTGCTTTAACATCTGCTGAAAGGGGCTCTTTGATAACTTGCGTGATAAGTATGAGTGCGGGAGGTTCATTTGTACCACCCATGATTATATTCCCCAGAAAAAGAAGTCACCCGCTTTTAATGAAAGGTGCGCCTCCTGGTGCCATACATGAATGTCACCCTTCAGGCTGGATTCAAACAAACTTATTTACAAAGTGGTTTGAACATTTTATTCAACACGTTAAACCCACTGAAGAATCTCCGGTATTGCTTATTCTAGATGGCCATACGAGTCATACAAGAAATCTTGAATTGATAGACCTTGCAAGACAAAATCATGTCCACTTACTATCAATTCCTCCACATTCCAGCCATAAAATACAACCACTAGATAAGTCTTTTATGGGACCACTAAAAAAATATGTTTCTGATGAAATAAGATCAGGAACAATTCACGCCCTCTATCCCAATATGATATGATGGAAGTATTTGGACACGCATATCTCCGTACTCAAAGCGGTGAGATAGCTGTCAGTGGTTTTCGTGCAACAGGGTTATATCCTGTTAATAGAAATGTTTTAGAGATCACGATTTTATTGATATGGATAATGGGAAAGAAGATAGAATAACCAATCAAGAAAACATTACACCAGAGCCAACCACTACGTCTTCTACTCCTGCTATAGAAAATGAATCTGTGATGACACCCCCCATGAATGAACTTGTTATGAGCAATGCGATGGCTACTGATGTAATGATGGCTAGTGATGACGTCTCTGCTGCAAGTGACGAGAACAAAACACCGTCTGTATGTCTTGAACAAGTTGTAGTTCCCATTACGAGGTCACCACAGCCAGCGACTTTAAGCGATCAGAACTTTATAACGCCATTTCAATTATCTCCAATACCAGAAATAGCACCTAGGAAGACTACTAACCGAGGCAGAAAGGCTGCTAAGTCGACATTGCTGACTTCATCCCCGTACAAAAATGAATTGCAAGACTCTTTAAAAAAGAAACAAGACCAAATCGAAAAGACCCTGAATAAAGGAAAAAAAGGAAAAGGCAAAGATAAAAAGACAAAATCAAAATCTAAGCAAGTAGAAATGTATAGCTCGGAGGAAGAAAGTGAACCTATGTACGACGACAGTTCTGACGAAAGTCCAGATAGGAGCAATTTTTCAGATGCTAAGTGTTTGTATTGCGATGATCTCTATTCTATGAATAACAGAGGTGAAATATGGGTTCAATGCCTATGTTGCAAATTGTGGGCTCATGAAGAATGCTCAGGAGTGGAAACAGACGTTTTTATCTGCGAATTTTGTTCTGCAAAATAATGCAAAAGTGATTTCTTTTGATTTATTACTTCATTTGTTAAGATGGCCAATATGGCTCATATAATTTGTGTCCAATATGGCCCTAGGCCATATTGGCCTACTAAGGTTGAATTTTTAAGATTACTTAAGATAAAAAAAAAATATTACTGAAGTTATGTTTTGATGTTAATTACCTTAAATTTATAATTGTTGATTAATATTAAGTTCAAAGGACTGATTTAACCAATAAAGACAGCTTGATCTCAAAAATTGCGTATTTTATTTACAAAAAGGCTTATGGTGTGCCATATTACCCGAAGCTACTCTACTTTATCTAAGCCTGTACCTAAACGAGTTGGTAACCTTGGAGTCCGATTACTCGGCCTTACAGCCTCTGTTTCGTGTGCAGTGGAAGTAAAGTCACTAACTTCGTTATCTAAAGTAATAGATTCATCAGCCGATTCATAGTTTTCATTGTTATCTTCTGATTCAGTATCATCATTATCTACTCCTACCGCGGTGCTAAGCGGCGATTAGACCCAGTTGTTTCTCTGCCATAATTTAGTCTGGCAAAAGAATAATCAGTAAGTATTAGATTCTTTAATTTCTGGTTCTCCACTATAGGACAGTATTAATTGTTATTTCTGTTACCTATATTTCTTCAACAGGATAGGGCTAGGAGAAAGAGGCCAGGTAGGTGCAGTTTTATTAGATTTTCTGTTATGCTGCGGCCAAAGAAAAGTTGCCAACTGT
The DNA here is from genome assembly GCA_948253155.1 of Leucoma salicis. Classification (NCBI taxonomy): domain Eukaryota; kingdom Metazoa; phylum Arthropoda; class Insecta; order Lepidoptera; family Erebidae; genus Leucoma; species Leucoma salicis. The sequence goes on from OX411811.1 coordinate 4,896,179, forward strand.
TGTGTTGTAAACAAATGGTGGAAACCATGATTCCATTTTTGGCGGCAAACATCATCAAAACACTCTTGTTGCCGACATTTATTCGCTCTGTCGATACGCTTACTGTTGGGAACATTAATAATAATAATAATAATAATAATAATAATAATTTATTTACAAGAATGTAGTTTACACAGTGGTGATGGTACATAAAAAATAGATCTGTCACATTCTACCATAACAATGGTGCGTAAATATATCATTTCAATAAAATAAATTAAAATAAAAAAGCAATACAATTAATTACCTACATTCAATAAAATTAAAGATCATTAATTAAGCACATCATTCATTAAATTTTTATGAGTATACGGTAAATGAAGATGGTAAAATAATATTTTTATTTTATAATGTCAAATTGATTCGATTATAATGTCAATTAATAATTTCTCATGTCAATTAATAATTATAATGTCAATTAATAAATGTAATGTCAAATAAATTAAATTAATAATTATGATATTATACATAACAAAGAAAATAAAATTCAATTAATAATTACGATATACACTAACCATTTACAATATAGATTAATTAAATATTTAAATTGTTTTCCTTGTATGTCATGAAATCTTTTAAATGGTAAAAACATCTATCCTTGAGCCAGAATGTTATTCTTTTTTTAAAAATATGAAATGGTAATTCTTTAAAGATATTAGGTAACTTATTATATACTTCTATGGCCTTCACATACGCATTTTTTTCAAATATGTCCAATCGACATCTTGGACGGTACAGTTTAAATTTATTTCTATCATTTCTTCCTATTACTTCCGAATGGATATTAAAATATTTTGGGTGCAGTTTTGCAAATATACATAATTCCCTAATATACATGCAGACCAGAGGTAAGATTTTAAATTTTTTAAATAATGGTAAGCAACTATCAGTAGACCATGCTCCACCAATAGCTCTCACGCATTTTTTTTGTACTCGAAATGCTTTTTCAATGTCAACCGAGTTCCCCCATAATAAAAGTCCATACGCAAGCACCGAAGACACGTGTCCATGGTAAGCACTAAGTGCCGCTTCTGTAGATACAGTTTGCCGTAACCTTTTAATAGCAAATACGAACCGTTCAAGTTTATTACAGACATGTTTCACATGAGCCTTCCAGTTACAGTGTTTATCTAGAATTAATCCCAGAAATTTTGCTGTTTCTACATCCTCAATATTATTATTTTCGTATTTAATGTTTAAGTTAATATGTTGTCGTCTGTAATTTTGAAATTGTACCATTTGGGTTTTATTGACATTAATTTTAAGATTATTATTTTCTAACCAATTGATTGTATTTTTAAGTGTTGTGTTTATGTCATGCTCATAAGTTTCTTTATTTTCACATTTGACAATAAGTGTCGTATCGTCTGCAAACAAAATCGTTTTATGGTGGGTAATATTAGGAAGGTCATTAATGTAGATTACAAATAGGAAAGGTCCCAACACACTGCCTTGTGGCACGCCTAATTTTTTTAATCTGAAGCTTGATTTGCGTACAATTTTTACATCATTTTGTATTTTGGATATCTCAACAGACTGATATCGGTTTGTTAAGTAACTTTTTATCCACTTGTTGGCAATTCCTCTGATTCCGTATCTATCCAATTTATAAAGAAGCAGTTGATGATCAACAAAATCAAAAGCTTTACTCATATCCAGCAACAGAGCTGTTACAGGTTTTCGATCATTTATGGCCTCCGTGATTATTTTTATTAAATTGAAACATGCTACTGATGTGGTGCTATTTTTTCGAAATCCAAATTGTTCCTCTTTGAGTAATTTTTGAGTTTCGAAAAAGTCATACAGTCTTTTCAACACAACTTTTTCGAAAATTTTTGACATGACTGGTAACAAAGTAATCGGACGGTAATTGTTCATGTCAGTCACGTCTCCTTTTTTAAATAATGGTTTTATTATTGACTGCTTGAGACCATCTGGAAAAGTTCCTTGTTGAAGTGACATATTAATTATAAAACTTAAGGGTTTACATATGAATCTAGCGCAATACTTGATTATTTTTGTATTGATTTCGTCAACTCCAACAGAGTTTGTGTTTTTAAGACTGTTAATCAATCTATATATTTCCATTGCATCTGTTGGCTTTAAAAATATTGTATTGATGTTATTTATGTCCATAGTTTTATTTATCTCGTCAATGTTAAGTTTAAAGTCATTATTAGTAGTCAAATTAATGTAATAATTATTAAATAGTTCACTAATGTAATTTGCAGTCGTATATAATTGATTGTCATATAAAATTTGTTCTATTCCTCTACTGTCATTCGCGTCCCCAATATTCTGATTTATAATGTCCCATACTGCTTTACATTTGTTGTTCTTTTTCTTTATATAATTATGATTTTCTAACTGTTTAGATTTATGTATACATTGCTTGAGTATCCTAGAGTATTTATTGTAGTGTTTCGTGTTTTCATTTTTACCTGTTCCGACCTGTTTACCTTTAAGGTAAAGAATCCTCTTCTTTATACAGCACTTTCTTAGACCTTTTGTTAGCCATGTATTTTTATTAATTTTATTTGTTTTCTTAACCCAAAATACTGGAAAGCATAGATTAAAAAACAAAGAGAATAGGTCAATAAATTCTTGATAAGCCTCATCTAAGTTTTCCTTTTCATAAATTTCCGCAAAAGTTAGTGAAGATATACAATTATAAAAAATTTTCATGTTTTGCTTACTTAAGTCCCGGATTTTTTCAGACCAACTTCGTAATTTATGTTTTTTATCAGTTTTTATTGTCAAAGATTGCGCTGTTTCGTGGTCTGAAAGACCTAAGTGGTGAATTTCAGCTCGAGTTCGCGGTATATTACTAGCGAATTGGTCGAGACATGCTTGCTGTCTAGTTGCTATCTTAATGTGCATTTCTAAATTAAAATTCTTAAAAAGGTTCACGAGCTCTAAACAACTTTTGTTAGGTTTCAATGTATCTAAATTCCAATCCCCGCAAACAACTAACTTTTTGGACCGATTTAATAGTTTATGAAGTAAATTTTCCATTTTTTCGAGGAAGGAATGAGGATTACTGTTGGGGGTCCTGTATACACATATTAAAAATAACTTTTCTGCTAGCAGCTCTATGCCACAGTACTCAAAATCAAAAGTGCTGGCGAGTTCGGGTGCACATGTTAACGGTTTACAATCAAAATGTTTTTTAACCAAAATACAAGATCCTCCTCTTTTTGAGGTGCGAGAAAATGCTGCAACAAGTTTATATCCTGGTATCTTTAATAAATGTTCAGTATTCTTTTTTATAAATGTTTCAGTCAAACACAATATATCAATGTCTTTGCCATTATGTGAAAGGTCAGACAAAGCAAATATTATGTCTTCGGTTTTATTTATTGCACCTGCTATATTCTGATGTAATATTATTAAATCCGACTTACATTTAGGAACGAAAAAGCATCCTATTACTTGCCTTTGGCTGTGGTTGATGGTCAAAAGACACAGAACATTTACCATTTGAGAAATAGTGAGGTATTGTTTTTTGTCTAACAACAGTGTTAATTAATTTCTTTTCGGTGGTTTTGTGCTTATTTTGAGTCGAACTTAGTTGAGATTTTTTTGAATAAAAGTAAAATGGAATAGTGCCTTTTTTAATTTGGCTAATGGAAGAGTCTTTGCCTACTGGTACGCATGTATTACACTTGAAAACATGACAAGAGTCATTCGTACTGCCATTAGATAGGCGTTGTGTATTATAAGATAAAAATTCAATTTCTATGTGTAATTTAAAACTTAACATCTTCATAAAATTATTTATATTTCTATTAAAAATACTTTTACAATTCATTTCAATAAATTGGCAATTTGGATAATTTTTTAGAACTAACTTTATATTTTGATTTAAAACTCGTTCATTCAGATAAGGATTGTTTTGAACCTGGACAACAAACACTTTAGTATGTTGCAATAAATATAGTGAGGTACTCAAATCCGATAAAAGCTTGTAGGGATTCTTATCATTTGAGCCAATGGACAAGACAACAATATCTCCATGTTTTATATACTTACTCAAACCTTCACAGGACCTGAATATCTCAGAACTCACTGCATTCGGTTTTATAATACTAAAAATATCATATACGTTTTTAAATTTATGTCTGTTACGGTCATAATCATAAGTCATTTTTGATGCCAACCCACGGGTCTGGCCATCACTTACAATGTATAATTTCTTTTGGGAAACAGAAACATGACTAAATGTGTCAACTGGACGAACGAATTAACCGAAACTATAATATATTTTTTTTATTTTACACTCAAAGGTTATTATGGGACTCAACGGATAGCAATTATAGAAATAAAAACGTAAAAAAAACATAGAATAGCATCACGCCTGTATTCCCGGAAGGGATAGGCAGAGGTGTATTACATACACACGGTTCGCCAGCTATGTTTAAGTCCCATGTAATAGGGGGCGAACGTATTGCCTCGTCTACTGGGCACATTTCCAAACTCCGGGCCTGCTACTGAGAATTTTTCTTTTTACGAATAAGCTCAATAGCTTCGCCCGACCCGGGGAACGCACCCAAGACGTCGTGATCAGCAGTAGGCCAAACTGCTGCTGCCGGCATACTATCATCATCGTTCGAAGACATTTTGCTAACTAAACTGGTGGAGACAGCGAGTTGTCAACTAAAGTGTTTCTCTTGTTCTTGATTTATTTCTATTTGGTGTAGACACAATGGAAACTAAAAGTTGGTGATTTTTTTAAGTTTTGAAACAGTTGGAATCACAAAAGTTGCGAACAATTTTGGTGGAAAAGCGCCTTTATGCACGAACATTCTCTCATGGGGTGTTTGGTTAGTAGAATTACAAAATAAGGATCTTATGGAGTGAAGCGCTTGATTAAGCACCTTTTCCTAATCTTTAATATCTAATCCATGAGACAGTTTTCCATATTGTTCGATTTGCACGTTCTATCTGGCCATTTCTGGGTTGTAAGGTATTGTTCGACTGGTTGATTTGCCTCTGCTGTGTAAGTTTTTATATCTCGATACATAAGACAAAAATGTGTAGGTAAGTGCTTAATTACGGTAGCAACTAAAATATCTTGACATGGTAATTGTAATGGGAATCTTGAATATTCATCTAGATATAACTGTTAAGAGATATTTATTAGACGTAGAAGACGGCGCAGGTCCTATAAAATCGACATTGAGTCCTTCAAAAGCGGCAGTGGCTTTTTTAAGAAAACTGTTATTTTAACACTTAGAGCGAAAATGCGAAATCGAAAATAACAGCCACAAGCAGGACTAGAACCTGCATCTCCTGGAATACCGTCCATGTTGCTTTGCATTCAAGAGTGACCTCGAATTTGTCAATCACAGCTTGTCTATTTTGTATTCTGCAAGCCCTGCATGCCATCAAATTTGTGTATTCAAACTCGAACAAATATTTATTGATGCGGTATCGAAGAAATGTATGTATATTAGGAGGTAAGCCGCAGGCATCGGTCTTTTCTAAGAGTGACAGGAATATAGGCCGTAGTCCACCACGTTGGCTCAGTGTTGGCAAGCACCACACTATACTATAGGTAATATATAGGTATCAGTACCTGCAATTCCAATCCATCTCTAACCAATGGCTTTACCTGCTTTCCTCCAAGCTGCTATCGATGGTTTCTTAATGGAAAAATCCATAATTTTTTTGTGGGCTCGACCCAGGATTCGAACCGGAGACCTTATGATCCACAGTTGTATATCTACGAGTACTGTTCACACCATCTATCGTTGTCATTAGGCAATCGATCGTAACGAATAATTTAAGAATAACGAAAAGAATATCTGTATAACGTGAAGAACCAGTGCGACCGAAGTCGATCGTTTTGTTTACTTGCAGTTTATCGGCAACTTACATTTTTGACGTGATAATGTCTTATAAATCGATGAACGCCGGCTGCACGCACGAAAAAGTATCACGTTCCGAAAAATGTATGGCGATGCATTGTTTGTAAAACTCTCAGAAAACATTATTATGACGTTATCACGTAAAATTATCGTCCGTAAACCGACCTTACAGACAACCATATATTTTTAAATTATAACTAATGAATAATTGAAAATAACTTCTTCAAATTGAAAAAAAACTGTCTAACGTTTTATTCAACTACGGGAGCAAACGAGCTCTTACACATTTTGGACCTTCGAGTCTCAAACGACGACAAGGGGGCCTTACCACAGCTCACGTTGAGATGTTGTATTTATACCTACCTATACGGTTAGGTACATTATGCTCATTTGAAAAAAAAGGTTTTCAATTTAATTGTGTAAATAATTTATCTTCTATATATAATTCTATGTCATAATAATAAAAAAAAAAAAATTTCTTTTAGAAATTAATTGTCCGAGCAAAACTACTGAACGGATTGTCATAAAAACTTTTATTTATATTTTATTTGAGAGCTCTTGAATAGACTTAAAAACTGGTATATATTTTATTCCTCTTCTATAGTGGGAACCGGAAATACAAGCAAAAACTAGCTTTTACCTGTGGCTGTTCTGTTCTCTCTGCCTACCCCGCAAGGGAAATGGCGTGATGATAAGTTAGTTAGTTACCAGTGGCGTGGCGGGCAAACGCTCATACGCAATAAATCGGACATTTTCCTAAACATATTAATCTGAAATTATTTTCCTTAGAAATAGGTACCTACTGGTTTATAGACAAAGATAACATCCAGGGAGAATCTGGTTGAAGAACATTAAATTAAATTCTCTCATAAAAAGTGATGACCGATTATGCTTATCTTAATAAATTCTCTTTACGTTGAACAGACATTATTTTGCGAGCGCACTAAGATAAACAACAATAATTTTAAGACATTAAAAGTTTTTGAAACCAGATTTGTGTCTTACGATAATTATAAAGTTATTATTGTCCAAAATTAGGTTGTGTATCTTCACGTGTGGTTTTACGCCATAGGTAGTTTTACTGAGCTGGGTACCAGGTGGGTGTAGGTACTTTATTGTTATTGTGTCCCAGCGGGTCAGTACCACCGTCACCCGTGTGACCAGCTATGAGGTATCTCGGTATTTTGTTTGTAACGGGAGATAGCCGTTCATTTTTAAATTTAATATCCGCGAAACGAAATTGTGAGCAGTTGCTGGACAGTTGGTTCTCTTAGTAGATACCTTTATGTGGTGACTTTATGAACAACGGTTACCTACTAGTCTACTACTGCCGTCAGCTGGACCGTGGCTTTTCGGCCACCATATAGGTACCTACACAATAAAAAAACACAATATACGTATATAGAATCTCTTAGATTTTTAACTCGATCTGAATACAAAAATCAGTAGGTAGGTAGGTACCTATATTTCGGTAGCATTGGGGCAGTGCTAAAAGGCTATTAAATCATAGTTTTCAAAGGACTGTAAAGTTAGTACCTACATTAAGAATTATATTTCGTTTCCTATTAACAAATTACATTTGTAATTGAAACAGATTTTTTCAATTTGGCATCCTAATAAGAATTGCCCGGCTAATGATGCGACCTGCAGGACTAATCTTCGCACTATGTTAAAATTCCTTTCACACAAAATCTATACAACAGTTAGTCAACCCTAGGGACCGCCCTTTTCCGGGATAAAAGAAACAAAAAACAAACCCATTTTCACTTTTATAATTATTATAAGTAAAACAATACTTAATATAATTGTAAGTAACAACTTTTCAACATCCTTACAATGTATTTATCTAAGCCTAATTATTTATTACCTTTGACATCCATCTATCTTTCCCGCTTTTGGACCATTTATCTTGTAGACGCCATGATGGTTATTATCTGTTTCCATGTTCAAACGGCATGACGTATAAAGCTTATACCGTACTGGTAATCGTAGCTACCCATTTAGGTTAGATATTTGAATATATATTGCGGTTGGATATCGAAACCATGACTTATACGGAACAGAAACTTTATCACTAAGCTACCGCAGATGTAGTTGCAGTAATCAATTTGTACAGAAAGAAAGAAGAAGAATTGTCACAAGTTGTTGAATTAAAAAAAAAAACTAGGTGTCGCGGGACTTCTACCAAATGTGAAAACATCGAAATTATTTTGTAGAAATAAAATTATCATAACTTGAAAAAGTGGAGCACTTTGTTCAAGACTTTGTGTTTTTTCAAGACGAATGAAACGAGTATAAACTCGATAGGGTTGCGTTGTTTCCTTACAGTTACTGTGACCACCTTCCAGCTCCATTGTCAGACCCTCGATACCATCTAGAGACAAATTACTCGTCAAGACAAATCATTCGGGCCCAAACTCGATGAGGTTATGTCGTTTTATAACGGCGTTCCTATGGCGACCTTCTAGCTCCATCATTGGATCCTGGATACCATCTAAAGATAAAGTACTCATCAAGACGAATCAAAGGAGTCTAAACTCGATAGGGTTGCGCCGTTTCATTGTGGAGTTCCTATGTCCACCTTCCAGCTCCATCATCAGATCAGTTCCATGTCATCATGATATTGCATTGTCACGCAATATATATATGCGTGTAAAATTTCAGCTCAATTGGAAACCGGAAAGTGTGTCAAATTTAACTTGCAAGATTTGAACAGGACAAGTCAAATAAAAGCGTTGCCACGCTAACAGCCGATTTTACCCCTCCGCATTAGATGTTTCATATCAAAAAGAACGTTTACCCCCACTCTCAATCCCAACGACTATGCCTATATGGAGATAAACATTACCTAAAAAAAAGAAAACCGCTTTCGAATGCACCCAGGAATTAAAAATAAAAAAATAATTGGTATTTAAATACGATGTCCGTGCTAGACACCTATATACTGATGTGTTTGAAGCCGGTGCCAAAAATGTTTTTATGTTATCTAAGTACCTATTTATATGAATGGTTTTTGTTAGTTTTGGACTTGGCACCGGCTTCAAACACATCAGTACCTAGGTGTCTAGCACGGAAATCGTATCTAAATACCAATTATTTATTGCTTTTTAGTTCGTGGGTGCATCAGAAGGCCGTTTTTTTTTTTGCTTTTTAAATGTTTATGGTTAGGGTAGGTCGAACATGATGGGGAGGCCTCCCTAAACGAAATAAAATCAGACTAAACGAAAAAATATCTCGATGATATTTTTTGCATATAAAAAATTTATTTAGATTTTTATTGACTTTTTAAAAACCACTGCAACCGATTTCGATAACATTTAAATGGGACCGTTTTGCAATAAACCCCTTTCAAACAAAAAATAATTTTGCAAATCAGTCAATATATGACGGAGATATACCCGAACATACATAAAAAAATATAAACATCCGAATTGAGAAGCTTCCTTCCCCTTTTATTGAAGTCGGTTAAAATAAAACAAGGGGGGTTAGGCAGAATCTCGTATCTCACATGTCGATCGTATCGTGATCACTGTGATTGGTTGAGAGATTATAGTAATGACGATGACACAAATATGCCTTATACCATAAATAATAAGCTAGAGTAATGCTAAACCCAGTATTCATCTTATCTTATCTTATTATACACTCCTAAAGTTGTTAAGACGCACGATTTTTGCTGACTCAGTTGACTAATATTGTCATAACTTTAAGTAATTAGCGCAATTTACACATAATATATAGCCTATGTCCATCGGGGATAATGTACCTTTCAAACGGTGAAAGAATTTTTCATATAAGTGCAGTGGTTCCGATGATTACCCCAGACATAATTATAAACTCACAAAATTCGGCCTCTCTTTTTATAATATTAGTATAGATAACAGTAATGTGATGATTGCTTGTGGTTATAGTATTTTCGAGGTTAGGAACTCTCTTAGCACCTATCTCCAACAGTTATGGTAGAAGGCCGGTTGGATAAGTTTATTCCGTTATGTGAAGCCAGACGCGTGTGAATATTTAAAATAAAGTAAAATTTAACTGTGGCAACACTAAGCCATGTATATTTAGGGTAGTAACACATCGCAGTCGCGCGAACGACACGCCGGATATTAGAAGCTTATCTATTGCCTTGGATGGGCAATTGTTATGTTTATTCTAACGTAGGTGTAATACAAGAGACCACTGAAGTAATTTAACATAGTGCCAGTGGCCCGCCAATACGACGAGACGGCACAAGCCGGATTTATTTAGTGGGTGACGGCCTCACACTTACTTATTCATTGGCCCGAACGACGGGGTGTGCGTTTAGGCACATTTTTGCCCGCCTAACAAAGTTTGTAGTTTGAAGCCGAGCCAGGGTGGAGCTCAGGGCACCACCGAAGGAATGTGACATAGTTCCAGTGGCCTGCCAAGAAAGGCGGAGAGACGGCACACAGCGGGTTTCTTTAGTGGGTGAAGGCCTCACACTACCCTGTTCGTTGCCCCGAACGACGGGGTGTACGACTAGGAACATTTTTTCCCGTCTTAACAAAAAAAAAAAATGGGTGGAGCTCAGGGCAATGGGCGCAATTTTGAAATCTCCCAGACGATACTCTAGTCAGAGACAATATTACAGATCCCATGATAATCGTATATTAAAAAAAAAATTGTTCATAAAGGATACAATTGTTTTATATAAAGAGTTGCCTAATTTTTTTATAGATGGTGTTGCCATGCGCTACGGAATAATCCTTGTATCGCGGGGGACGTTACAAACATACAATTTCATGGGCACAAAGTACACCCAGACTCAAAACAACTATTTGTGGATCGCACAAAGAGTTGTCTTCTGTGGGAATCGAACCCACAACACTCGGGCGGGAGGCATCTTCAGTCTTCATTTCATTCATTTCGAACTCAAAAAGTAGGTGAGTACCGTATGTATACCATTTCGCATATAAACGGAACTGAGAATTCAACCGAAATATTTCGACGTAAATCTTCGCAATGAATGTGACAATACGATGTTTGCGTTATGCCGAGTGGTAAAATCACAATGGAATGTAATTACCGTAATCTTTTCAAAAATGAGGTGAGTTTCACGAGTCCCTCGGATTATGACTCCGGAGTTCAACCCGTGTTAAGTTCGACAAATCCCGAATTTTGTTCACCCCAGTAGGTTGTTAACGAGAAATAAATGCTAATATCCGTGGCGCATTTTAGTCACGCTCTCTTGCGTTTTAAAGGTTTTATTAATATATATATATATATATATATTATACTGTTTGTTCAGAGCTTTACGTACTTGACTCAATATTTAATTAAATCTCGGAATTGATCTTGAAAAGGGTTCATAATTAATCACATTTAGTCGTCAACACACAACTGCGGGTTTAAAATAAATGTTTAAAGTGAACAGAATACACTGTTTAGAAGTACATACTAGTGGTGTCGCCTTTTAACTTAGTAGTACTTATTCTAGTAACTTTTTTGCCATGTGGGGCCGGCTTTAGAATTGTCCCACCCCTCTCCAACCATGGGAGTCGTAAGAGCCGACTGAGGCAATACCGGGGGAGTGGGCAGCAGCACTCCCTCGAGTATTAACAACATCCACTGCGATCGCCAACCCGCCGGAGGCCCATGCCCAGCAGTGGACGTCGAAAGGCTGATGGATGGCTGGATTCTAGTAACTATGTGGTAGGTAACTGCCGCTCATGGATTCTATTTTATTAAGATTACCTACTATCAAGCCGTGCTGCTCACCATACATTCGTTTCGCGGATGTGAAATGAAAAAATTAACAGCTATCTCCCACTACAACCAAAATACACCGAGGTGATTCATGGTGGTGGAGTTTATTGTCGGGTTCTTCTCATTAAAAGCTACTTAATCCGGCCGTTTGTGGCGATTGCAATCGCAACATTGCGGATGCACTTGCCTCAAGCGCTCGTGGTAGTTATTATAGTGATAGTAACGTGCTATATAATAAGCCTATGAAATAAAGATATTTTTGAATTTGAATTTGTACTGACCCGTCTTAATAAGTGAGTACGCCTTCTTGGTACCTAACGCTTCTAAAGCAAACGGATCTAGATCTAAACTGTCCTAAGCTGACCGAAAAAAGGTACTTTTTAGGCGAACGTTTAGCAGTAACGTTTATTTAGTTGCTAGAAAGTTCGGTTATGTGTCAATCCAACACCGCGTTAAACTCATGCTTTAGTATCTATTTCAATATTAGTAAATAAATAAATAAATATTCACGGACATTTCACACAACGTCTTCTGGTCCCAGACTAAGCTTAACGCTTATGCTATGGGTACCAGATTACGGATGTAATACATAATATTACTTTTTTTTTGTAAATACATACATATAATAGATAGAATATTAAGTATCAGCGTGAAATAATACTTTGTGTACACAACTTTTTTTTTTGTTAAGGCGGGAGAAAATGTTCCTAACCGCACACTCCATCGTTCGGGGCAACGAAGAGGGTAGTGTGGGGCCCTCACCCACTAAATAAACCCGCCGTGTGCCGTCTTTCCGCCTGTATTGGCGGGCCACTGGAACCATGTTACGTTCCTTCAGTGGTTTGTGTACACATCCTAACTATTATTCAGCTGTAACAGAGCTGTGTATGTACATTTAAGATAATTGAGAAAAAATGACTGTATTAGGCTATAAATTGTATTTAGTAGGTAGTAATTTGGTACAGGCGGGGAACGAACGATTAATGCATGTAAATGCATTCCGATAGAGGGCATCGGTCGTTAAGACAAATGTGATAAGGAGATTGGGTATGTCTAAAAGATAGTACTGTAGCTCAGTGGATTAGGGCACTTCCCCGGATAGGAAGGGACGCAGGTTCGTTTCCCGCTTGTACTAAAATACTCTTTTACCTTATTCACAAATTATAATTTGTACTTTAACTGTATAGTAGTCGTTTTAAAGTTTAACATAAATTGTTATAGTCATAAAATAGCATTATTCTTGCAATCTGCAAGCGTGAGCGTTAATATCAAAGACTATTATTAATTGTGTACTGGAAAGTTATTATGAGCGAAGGCTGAGTAGGTGGTCTTCCCGTGGATTTAGAATAAGTTCAGTTATATTGTAGCGTTGTATTTTAAAGCGAAATAAACATTTTTAACATTTCCGCTGGACTTAGTGCTTTTACTACGACTCTTTATGAAACGTGTCTCACTTTACGTTAATTACTGAGCAAAAAGTGTAATAATTTATGGCGGACACATAATTTGTTTTTGTGAAATTAATTTGGCTGATGGAGATATTCACTTAGAACTTAGTTGGCGTTTCCGCACGGTTTTATTTCTGGGATTATGTTTTACAAGACAAGAATAATACCATTTATTACAAAATTACAACTTTTTATTGTTTCGGAGACAAATATAAGATAGGTATATTAATTTTTTGTACAACGTATTTATACTGGTGGTCCTGAAATTTACAATAATTTCGTAGATGTGAGGAGGTTTCTAAACTACACTTAATGTAGTGTATATTTCCTTCACTGACCTACTTGGGATGGTGGTTTTTTTTTAAATAATATTATTTTATAAAGATAAAACATAATAAATGTACAGGCCGTGTGGGGCCGGCACCAAGAATAGCTCCACCCCGTCTCTTCCTATGGGAGTCGTAAAAGCCGACTAAAGGATTACCGGGGGACCGGGCAGCAGCGTTCCCCTGTGTACTAAAAACATCCACTGCGATCGCCAACCCGCCTGCCAAGCGTGGCGATTATGGCAATACCCCCCCATATGAGTGCACACACACACACATCGGCCCCCAGTCACGGCAGCTCCGCTATTCCGTGGCCTAACGGTAGCGGGCCCGGTAACGGCGGAGCAGGGGGTGCTAAGAATCTCCGGTCGCGATCCGGCTACCAGAAACGACTTCTGGCCCTGGTAACACACAACGTCAGGACACTGAGGACTGACGAGAGGATCACCGCGCTGGAAGAGGAGCTGAGCAAGATCCGATGGGACGTTGTAGGATTATCAGAAGTGCGAAGACAGGGTGAGGGCACGATAATCCTCCAGTCGGGTAACTTGCTCTTCCACCGGGAGGGCGACCAACAGTCCCAGGGTGGTGTCGGGTTTATCGTTCGCAAGTCTCTCATAGGTAACGTGGAGAAGATTGAGAGTGTGTCGAGTAGGGTAGCGTACCTTATACTCAGAATAACCAAAAGGTATTCGCTGAAGGTCATACAGGTTTACGCACCGACCTCGACACATTCCGACGACGAAGTGGAGGCCCTTTACGAGGACATCTCGAAAGCCATTCACGCGTCTAAAAGTCACTTCACGGTGGTTATGGGAGATTTCAACGCAAAACTGGGCATAAGGAGAGACGATGAGCTGAAGGTGGGGCAATATGGATTTGGGCAGAGGAACCACAGGGGCCACATGCTGTCTGATTTTCTGGAGAAGGAAGGCCTCTTTATGATGAATTCCTTCTTCAGGAAACAGCCCCAGCGAAAATGGACCTGGATTAGCCCTGATGGTTCAGTGAAAAATGAGATCGACTTCATCTTAACGGACAAACGACAGATATTCAATGATGTCTCAGTGATCAGCAGGATTAAAACTGGGAGTGATCACCGCTTAGTTAGAGGCATATTGAATCTAAATATGAAAGTCGAGAGGTCACGCTTGATGAGGTCTACGCTCCGACCAACACGTGCTCAATACCAGAACCCCGAAAACTTTCAGCTCGAACTACAAAATCGCTTTCAATGCCTAGACGAGTGCGATTCAGTGAACGATATGAACAACAGGTTCGTGGAAACTGTCCAAGCGGTCGGGTCGACCCTTTTTAAGACCAGTCGCGTCAATAGGACTCAAAAGCTTTCGGACCAAACTCTTAAGCTCATAGCGACACGGACAGAAATGACGGTGCAGTCTTCGGCTGATTGGTCCAATCAGAGGCGACTAAACAGACAGATCTCCAAGTCTATGCGACGAGACATTCGCCGATTTAATACCTTGCGTATTAAAGAGGCGATAGAGCGGAACCAAGGTTCCAAAGTGTTCGCAAGAGATCTGTCTGTTGGGAAAAGCCAGTTGACCAAGCTGAAGACCAATGATGGTACTGTTGTTTCTTCCAAAGATGAGTTATTAGGAGAGGTCCACGAGTTCTATGGACAGTTATACAGATCCCAGAACCCTGTTGTCAGCTTGGTCCATGAGCCCAGATCCAAGCTAACTCGGCACTATACCGAAGATATCCCGGACGTCAGCCTGTACGAGATCAGAATGGCTCTCAAACAACTAAAGGACGGAAAGGCACCGGGAGACGACGGAATTACTATAGAGCTTCTGAGGGCAGGCGGAAAGCCGGTCCTCAAAGCCCTTCAGAGGCTATTCAATTCCGTCGTTCTCGGGGGCAACGTTCCAGAATCGTGGACCAGGAGCTTGGTGGTGCTGTTCTTCAAGAAAGGTGACAGAACCCTCTTGAAGAATTACAGACCCATCTCGCTCTTGAGCCATGTCTATAAGTTGTTCTCGAGGGTCATTACAAATCGACTCACGCGCAGGCTTGACGACTTCCAGCCTCCCGAACAAGCCGGTTTCCGAAAAGGCTATAGTACCGTAGACCACATACATACGCTGCGCCAGATTATACAGAAGACCGAGGAGTATAATCGGCCTTTGTGTCTAGCGTTTGTGGACTACGAGAAAGCCTTCGATTCGATCGAAACTTGGGCGGTGCTGCAATCCCTTCAGCGGTGCCAAATTGACTATCGATACATCGAAGTGTTGAAGTGTTTGTATAGAAACGCCACTATGTCTGTCCGAGTTCAGGACAAGAGCACGAAACCGATCCAACTGCAGAAAGGTGTTAGACAGGGAGACGTCATGTCCCCGAAACTCTTCACCACTGCATTGGAAGATGTTTTCAAGCTCTTGGACTGGACCGGATTAGGCATCAACATAAATGGCGAATACATCACTCACCTTCGATTTGCAGATGATATCGTGGTCATGGCAGAATCGCTGGAGGACCTTGGTACAATGCTCAACGACCTCAGCCGTGTCTCCCGACTAGTGGGTCTAAAAATGAACATGGACAAGACGAAAGTCATGTCTAATATCCATGTCATTTCAGCACCGGTTCTGGTCGGGAGCTCGCTTCTCGAAGTTGTCGACCACTATGTATACCTGGGACAAACTGTCCAGTTAGGTAGGCACAACTTCGAGAAAGAGGTCGATCGACGAATCCAGCTCGGCTGGGCAGCGTTCGGGAAGCTGAGGGAGATCTTCTTGTCCAATATTCCGCAGTGTCTGAAGACGAAGGTCTACGACCAGTGTGTGTTACCAGTGATGACTTACGGCACAGAGGCGTGGTCTCTGAATGTTGGCCTTATGTCAAGACTTAAAGTCGCTCAGCGTGCTATGGAGCGGGCTATGCTTGGGACCTCTCTACGTGAAAAGATCCGTAATACGGAAATCCGTAGGAGAACGGGAGTGACCGACATAGCCCGCCGGGTCGGCATGCTGAAGTGGCAATGGGCAGGCCACATCGCTCGACGAACCGACAACTGTTGGGGAAGAAAGGTTCTCGAGTGGCGACCGCGTAACGGACGGCGCAGTGTAGGACGGCCTCCCACCAGGTGGACCGATGACCTGGTCAAAGTCGCAGGCAGCCGTTGGATGCAGGCGGCACAGGACCGTTCACTGTGGCGTTCTCTTGGGGAGGCCTATGTCCAGCAGTGGACGATAAAAGGCTGATGGATGGATGGATGAAATGTACAGGCGGAAATCGCGTTTAAGTACAACTTCGGAAGGGGTTATGGTGATAACAGACGTTTGATACACAATCTTTCATTTAAAAAAAAGTATTTATCCTTTGGATAGAATGGTAGAAGAGTAGGGGAAACTTCTATAGGCACGTTTGGCGTATTTTAGATGTATAGAATTTTACGAGTTCACGTCACCGACGTGACCACCACCATCTATCGAAATAATTCTTATTAAATACTGTCTCTCCATGATACCTACGAATTTATAAGCTACAAAAATTACATATCCAGTACGTATGAGATCTATTTAAATACTTACATAAATACTATTTATGGCTAACATTTTTTTTTTAAGTTTTCACTTCTTTCGGCAATCCACATGACTGCCTTTGTTAATTTGGTATTTATATATAGTGGAAAATAACTTAAAGCTGACAAAAAAAAGTATACGTGGCGTGACCTTTAAACACGGAGTAAGAAACAGAGATATTGTGATAAAGTTTGAAAATGGAATGTGTGTACTTTTTACAAGTGTATCTACTTGAGAGGATGGATGTGATGAGAGTGATTGAGAGAGAGGTGAATAAAGGTGGTCTCTTCTTACTCTTCAGTAAAACAGCCGTGAGTCTATTACTTGAAAGTACAATGATTGATGGTCTAGCATAATCAGAACGAGCGAAATATTTTTTTATTTTCAACAAATCAGATAATACGGGTACCCCCGTTGTTTCCTTTAAAAACTTAAAAACTGGTATACATTTTATCCCCCTATCTACTACCTGAACCTGAGATATAAGCTAAAAACTAGCTTTTGGCTGTGGCAGAGCCGCGGGAAAAGGTTATTATGTAATAAGTATTGAGCGAAAATACAAACTGCTAAGGTAGGTACTCTAGAGCAATGCTTAAGCTAGAGTAGGTGGAGGTACCTTTTTTTGTTTGTTTTTTGTTTAGGCGGGAAAAAATGTAGCTAACCGCACACCCCGTCGTTCGGAGCAACGAACAGGGTAGCGTGGGGCCCTCACCCACTAAAGAAACCCGCCGTGTGCCATCTCTCCGCCTTTATTGGCTGGCCACCGGAACTATATGACATTCCTTCAGTGGTCAGGTGGAGGTACCTACCCGTATTATTTTCGTAACGAGAATATGAAAGAATTTTCATAAACTTTTTAAGAAGATTTTAAGTTTAAACAAAATATCATAACAGACAAATTTATTATAACAGGTCGCAGACATCTAGGAGGCAAGAGCAAGGCAAGTACCTTTCTTACCTATAAAGCATTAAAAGTCTAGTAAAAAAGTATTCGCATTATGTTATAGACGCGGAGGCGGCACAGCGTGAAATTGGTAAGTTCCGTCGGTACCCGAGAGAGGGTGCCACTCACGCTACGTCTTTTTAGACGTCAAGTGCCGTCCAAATAGCCTTTATTCATTTCAGTTCGTCTCCTGAGATCTAGCGGAGCCGGTTATGATTATTTTTGTTGTTAAAATTTTGTTTTATTCTTAGAAATTCAGATGCAGCTCTGAAAATTGCAATGTAATGCATCAGTGTCATATATATATTATGATATGACCAGTACTACGAGTAGTCCAATTAGTAAGGGCATATATTTACTTAATAATATAAATGTGAAAGTGACTTTAATTATTAAGATTTCACGTAACTGCTTTACTGATCATCATGATGCGATTGCATAGGTACCTACGTATAGTCCGGCGCCCAGCAACAGACATAGGCTATTTTTTATAATACTGGAGAAATGCACCAAAAAAAAAAGCTGAAAAACGGTTCACCCTAAAGGCCATCCCTACAACTTCCCGCTAAGAAAAACGGGGTGAAACCAATAACTTCCCAACTTTTGGAAATTTTCAATTTTCTTAGCGGGAAGTTAAAAATTAATAATTAAAAATAGCAACTTGAAGCGGCGTCTTGCTCAGGATGTTCAGATAACAAGACTAGGAAAATATTCAGTCAAGAAAGTGATCGATAGGTATACATCTGACGTCAAGAATGCAATATCTGAGTTTCTGGAAATTAACCCAAGGTAGTCGAGCTTGAAAACAGCATTTTTTGAATATTTAAATTGAAATAACTTTTTAATGAATGAACCGTTTTTCTCGTAATTTACGGCATTCAATGCAGCTTTTTGAGCTCTTTGAAGAATCTTAAAGCTCGAACTAGTCAGACTGAAAATTTTATAGAAATTCTAAAAAAAAAACATTTTTTCAATTTTCGACAACGATATCTCACGAACGAATCAACAGATTTTAAGCAGACTGGCAGCGATAGACGTGATTTTTTGATGTTAAGAGCTGATTGGTTTTTAGAATCGGTCCTAATTATATTAAAAATCTTGGTCAAGTCCTTTCGAATGACACCAACCGCGATGAAATCGGTCAAGCCGTTCAAAAGTTATGAGAGGTGTACATACGGTCACACACACACACACACACACACACACACACACACACACACACACACACACACACACACACACACACACACAACATACAGACATACAAATATCATCGCGGCAACATTCGGGAAAGCTTCCTAGGATCTCAAAACGTCAACATCCGTTGAACACTCGATTTTCGAAAAACGGGATAAAACCAATGTCCCAACTTTTGAAAATTTTCAATTTTATTAGCGAGAAGTTAACAAATTCTTAGTAGCACCCCTTTGGGGAATACAGACGTGATGCTATGTTTTTAGACGGGCCTCGGAGCGTAGTCGGTAGTGTAACCGACTTCCGTGCACGAGGTCGTGGGTTCGATTCCCACTCAGGACAATTATTTGTGTGATGAACACAGATATTTGTACTGCGTCTGGGCGTTTTCTATCTATTATATGTAAGTATTTGCAAAAAAAAAGTAATATAATGTATTATATGCATAATCTGGTACCCATAGCACAAGCTTTAAGCTTAGTTTGGGACCAGAGGACGCTGTGTGAAAATGTCCTTGAATATTTATTTATTTTTGTTTTAAGTTTCTATGTTAGAAATGGAGTGTAGCTGTGAGCTAGCTGATTTTGCATATACATGATTAATGTGCCTTGAATGACATATTTGTAACTGAATACCAAATATATTTAAAATGAAGACACGAAAAATGCTTCCTCCGTCGTACGTAGCATTATACATTTATTTTCTCAACGACAAGATATTGTTACTATAGGTACATTCAGCATTATTGTAAAAAGCTGAAGAGACTTTATTTTTCTTTATTTGAATGCATTGATAACTACGGAGCGGACTTAAAAGGAAAAACGCTTCATCCATCATCCATCAGCCTTTTGACGTCCACTGCTGGACATAGGCCTCCCCAAGAGAACCCCACAACGAGCGGTCCTGTGCCGACCGCATCCAACGGCTCCCCGCGACTTTGACCAGATCATCGGTCCATCTGGTGGGAGGCCATCCTACGTTGCGCCGTCCGATACGTGGTCGCCACTCGAGAACCCTTCTTCCCCAACGGTTGTCGGTTCGTCGAGCGATGTGGCCTGCCCATTGCCACTTCAGCATGGCAACCCGGCAACCCGGCGTTTTTTTTTTCGTAGTCATGGCAGAATCGCTGGAGGATGTTGGCACCATGCTCAATGATCTCAGCAGGGTTTCCCGACTAGTGAGTCTCAAAATGAACATGGACAAGACGAAAGTCATGTCTAATGTCCATGTCACTTCAGGACCGGTCCTAGTCGGGAGTGCGCTTCTCGAAGTTCTCTACCTGGGACAAACAGTCCAGTTAGGTTAGTGGCCTCATATCAAGGCTCAAAGTCGCTCAGCGGGCCATGGAGATGGCTATGCTTGGTATTTCCCTACGTGATCGAATCCGTAATACGGAGATCCGTAGGAGAACGAGAGTGACCGACATACCGGGTTGCCATGCTGAAGTGGCAATGGGCAGGGCTCGACGAACCGATAACCGTTGGGGACGAAAGGTTCTCGAGTGGCGACCACGTATCGGACGGTGCCGCGTAGGACGGCCCCCCTCCAGATGGACCGACGATCTGGTCAAAGCTGCGGAGAGCCGTTGGATGCGGTCGGCACAGGACCGCTCGTTGTGGCGTTCTCTTGGGGAGGCCTATGTCCAGCAGTGGACGTTGAAAGGCTGATGGATGGATGATATGACCCTTAGTATTAGACGAATTAGCGAATAAGTGGACGGGCTAAGGGCCAAACTATTATTAACTTGATTTATGTGTGGCGTTGAAACCGCAGCTTATATCTGGTAGTTTAATAAATTAATCTATCATTTATCAAAAACTTTCTAGAAAAAAATAATTTACAATCAAAATAACTTTATGTACCTACTCTTAAACAGCAAACTCGGTTACTTCAGGCTTTTACTTTAAAAACACTTACCATGTCTGACATATATACATACATAGACATAAGTACGCTTCGTCTGGAAAGCTTTCTAAGAGTCTGACCATATTACGGGAGCCATTTTGTTTTCCGTTCACTTGTTTTTCTAGGGTAATCCGTCTTCGTTATTTGATTTTATCAGTTCTTAGATGGATTGTATTGCTTTCAAATGAATAGGTTCGTATTATATTATAATATAGGCACGTATATTTCATGATGAGCTGTAGTTACTTTTTTTTGCCTATGGTGGGAGACGAGCCACGCCACGGCCCCTCTGATGGTAAATGATAACCGTCGCTCATGGACTCAACTATACCGAGAGTATTGTTAAGCCGCTGCTCACCATTTCATTTCACAGATATGAAATGCAAGAATCAACGGCTATCGCCTTCTACAACCAAAACACACCGATGTTGGGCTTCATGGCCATACACAGGTGGTACCAACCAGCTCGGGCCCGATAGCAAGTGAGTACTCCCACTTGGTACCCAGCCCTATCACCAGTAAACTTGTAGTACTTAGAAATATTTACTCGACTTTATGAAATAAAACTACCTTTACGGAATCCATCGCGTTTATTTAATTTTCTTCTATCCATACGCTTCCAATAATTTATAGCATTTATGCCCACGACTGTTTCATAATATGTAATATACGCGACAATATGAGAAAGTATATTCAGTCGACATTTAAATTTAAAAGTAGTTAAAGCGTCGTGATCTTCATGCAAAACTCATAACTAAGTAACTACCTCTGCATTATTCGTTTTAAACAGCCGCGCAAAGCGTCTCTAACTGTTTCGGTAGTAGGAGCGGATAGAAGTTCCTTTACCTCTGAAAGTTGAATTTTATCGAACCTTGTAAATAAAAGAAGTCTATTAACAAACAATAAATAAGTTATCGCGCTATTGGTATGTATACTGACATCTACATACTAGTACCATAGCTCCCAGACCCCATAGATGAGGGTGATAGGCATCCAGAATTGAGCACAACTTGCTGAAGGCGTTTAAATCATATAAACTCAGTTTTTTAAAGAACTGATTTTAAATAAAACAAATTACAAACTAGTGGTATCAATTCATAATTACAGTTATATTACAGCATAATGTATTAATGAACGGCACTCCCATTACTTATCAATAAACAATGACTATGCGCTTATTCATTTGCGTAAACTCCTATAAAATAATTATTATATGTATGTGCAGGTATAGGTATATTTTAAAACGTTAAATGCAACATTTTCTAACACCCTTTGGGAAGGTACAGCTTTTAATATAAAACGCAGTAAATCATAAAGCATGACGTGAATCATAAAGTCACGGGCTTCGTGGCGTAGTCGGTAGTGTAACTGGCTTCCGATCACGAGGTCGTGCGTTCGATTCCCACTCAGTACAATTATTTGTGTGATGAACACAGATGTTTGTACTGCGTCTGGGTGTTTTTTTTATCTATTATATGTATGTATTTACAACAAAAAAAGTAATATATGTATTATATCCGTAATCTGGTACCCATAGCACAAGCGTTAAGCTTAGTTTTTGACCAGAGGGACGTTGGGTGCAGAGGACGTTGTGTGAAAAATGTCCGTGAATATTTATTATTTTATTTGATAAGACTTAAAAACTGGTATACCTACATTTTATCGCGCTACTATATCGGCGACCTGGGATATAACCTAAAATCTACTATTCTATTGACGAGGATGGAGAGAATGGGAATACGAGGTTATGCACTTCGAATATTTAAGGACTACTTATCTGAGAGAACACAATGTGTGAAGATTGGTCCTTAATTAGCGACACTGCTTCATTGAGTTTTGGCATCCCTCAGGGTTCAGTTTTGGGGCCGTCACTCTTTCTTCTCTATATTAACTCATTATGTAAGCTCTATCTACCTTGCTGCTCTATATATTCATATGCCGATGACACCGCCTTGTTGGTTCACGGCAAAAGCTGGGCTGATGTTTTCATGCTAGCTAACCAAGCGTTAAAACGTGTTATGCAGTGGCTTTCAGAAAGTCGGCTAACTATTAATTTAATGAAAACGACTTATTTGACGTTCGCGCTATCGAAACTGACGCAATCGACATCAGGCGCATATACTCTTTAAGCTCATACATGTTTTGAAAATATGGCAACGTGTGACTGTTTGGCACTAAGTAGATCTACTCAAACAAAATATCTTGGAGTATACATAGACTGTTTATTGAGTTGGAAGGATCATTTAGTCTGTCTTACCTCCAGAACGAGAAAAATGATATCAGTTTTCAAAAAATTGCGGCACTCTGCTAGCACTGATATATTAAAAATTGTATTATATTATTCTTTGTGCCATCTATATTGAGATATTGCATTGTTGTTTGGGGTGGAGCACATAAGACACATTTACTACCTCTGGAACGTGCACAGAGGGCTGTGCTTAAAGTTATGTGTTTCAGGCCTTTCAAATATCCAACTACACAATTATATTTGGACTGTAAGGTACATAGTGTAAGGCAGCTGTTCGTGCTGGAAATTATTACTAGAAAACACATTTCTCTGCAGTATGAACATAATAATTTAAATAAACGCCGTAGTCACAATGTATGTGAGATAAAATACTTCAAGAGTTCTTTAGCTGCAAGGCATTATAGTGTACTCAGTTGCTACCTTTATAATATTATCAATAGATATTGTAATATATACCCGCTAGTTCGAAGCAAATGCAAAAAGAAAGTATTAAGTTGGCTCATCGACAAAACTTATCTGGAAACTGAAAACTTATTAAAATTAAACGTTCTGTAAAATACATACATGTCCATTTGCACATTACCACATCAATACACGCACTATTACACCCACACCCACTCACACACACACACGCACCCACATACAACACACACACACACACAAACACACACATCCATCTATTTTACAAATAAGCTAGATTTGACCTGCGGGAGACCTGGTACCCATGCCATTAAATCTTACTATGGGTACCAGTGTTCAACGAAATACTGTTATTATGTATTAATTTAGCATTTAAGATGGCGCATGGATGCATTATTTGGTTAATAAATTATTATTATTATTATTATTCTATATGTCTATATTAGTATCAATTTATACCTATATAATTAACTAAGCACAAAGTTATCCATGCAAAATGAAAATTATCGTTTGTTGCAGCACGAAATCTAACTACTAACTAAAATAGCTGTACTAATTCTACAAGAACAAAACTAAACAAGGAGGACGAAGTCCCATTACCAAAACATATTTGAGCTCTGAGATCAAATTAGAGATAAGCAAGATTAGTGCCATTTGAAATTATGTAGTGATTCTCTTTTAGACGTGATTCTTTTATTTCATGATAGATTCTACCTAAAAAAGCTGCATCAAAATCCGTTCAGTAATTTTTGCGTGATGCGCGAACGAACAAACACAAACAGACAAAAATTCTAAAAAAAATAGTTTTGTGTTTGGGCACGCCAATATAGCCTATTACAGTATTTTTTTCCAAATATCTTAAATGTACCTACATACACAGCTCTATTACAGTTTTAGAATAGTCTAGAAGAGAGATTACCATAATGGTTAGCGGTTCGTGTTTTCATTCAAATGACCTCTACGAATCATTGTCGATAGTTTATCATGGAACAAGCCTTATTTTAAGTTTACGAACGAAAGCTTCACATGAAAATATCAGAACTTATTTCATTGTCAACTACTTGCATGACATTTAGAAAATAAATAATAATAATAAATTTATTTAATCGTTTCTTACAGTATAATATGTACAAGTAGGATTTTTTTTTTATCGCTAGTTAAGAAAAACACTGGTGTCTGAACCAGGTAATCCTGTGTTTCAGGCTGAAATGTCCGATAAATTGAGGAAACAGATAAAATTATCAGGCATACTTAGCATAAGTGTTGTAATATCTATTTATATAATTTTAATTATGATAAATGTAAATAAAAATGGCAATGTATCCTAATATATCACTAAAGTGTAATCGTATGTGGACTATTTAATACAGGAGATTAAATTATTATCTATTCATACAATCATTTTAACACACATAGTAACCTCTCTGTGTCTTCGTAAGGCATATCTAGAAGTATACCACAGACTTTATTTTTACATTTTTGGTAGTTCATGGGATAAATTGTAGAAAGTGCGTTTATTCTATTGTAGAGGAAAGGACCCAAGAACACGAAGAATTTTGATGTGAATGCATGATTTACACCTGTATGTTGCTGGCAAACTATATCTATACGCCTTAGTAGTTAGTATAGTCGGTGCTGTAGTAGGAGGGCAGCGTGCTGTCTGATGACTGTGCTCATTATAAACATCTGCCGAACTGTTAGTACTCTACAATCCTTATATAGGAGATTAGTAGGAAAAAAAGGGCGGATAGTTGATACTTTAAGGATCGCTCTCTGAGCCCTTTCGAGTGTTAGTAATAATGTTTTACCCACACCACCCCAGGAGCTAATGCAGTAAGCAAGAAGAGATTGGCAGAGAGCAAAATAAACTTGCCGAATTACTTTTAAGTCTGTAAAATGACGCAGCTTTTTAAAACATAAATCAGTTTCCTTATTCTGTTATTCAAGGCTTGGATGTGATATTTAAAGGATAAAGTTTCATCCAATATCACTCCCAGGTATTTAACTTTATTCGTGATTTGAATGCTGGCACACTTACATGTGTAATTTTATTATATTAGCATCTTTACATTGGTGTACAAATAGTGATGTGTTATTCTGACTTATGCTCTGCTTGCGCATTGCAAATTTTATGTAGTTTGTTTTTTGTACATTTAATGTTAGTAAATTGTGCTGTAACCATTTATAAAATCAAAGTCGCGTTGCGCAAACTTTAAAACTGCTTGTTCTGATTCAGCAGAAAAAGGAGGACTGTGTCGTCGGCGTATGATATAATTCTGCCATGATCTAGATTGAGATTGCATAGATCATTTATGTAGACTAATAACAAATAACTCGCAAGGACACTGCCTTGTGGGACACCATAAGATGTGTTTACCTGTTCGTGGCTGAGGGCACTGCCAATTTTCACGTACTGGGTTCGTTCCTCTAGGAAGCTCGCGATGAGTTTAAGTTGAGTTCCCCTTACACCTATTATGTTTTCAAGTTTGCGCAACATGATAGGAATGGATACACTGTCAAAAGCCTTGGCAAGGTCCAGGAATATTCCAATTGTGTGCTGACCACGGTCGAGTTCTTTAACTAAATAGTCAGTCAGATAGTGTACGGCATCCGCAGTTGATAAACCCAAATTGTTTCTTTGAAATTTAGGATTTAGTATCAAAATAAAAGCGTGTAGGTACATTCGAGTATAAAGGACTAAAAGCGACCCTGTTCAACATTTTTCTCTGTATTAATTAAATCCTTACGTATGTCGTTTGGAAATAGATTCATTAGTATGTATGTATGGATAGAAAAATATGATTACTAAATAAAATTCAACAATTTAAAATTTAAACTAACATATTTTCGTGTTTAGAAGATTTATTGCACAGTTAGCTCAATGGTTTAGATACCGACCTCCCGTGCCTAGTGTTATGAGTTCCATTACCACACAGGACAATTCTTTGTGTGATCCACTAGTAGTTGTTCTTAGTCTGGGTGTACTTTGTTTGTAAAGTCCTCTGTGATACAAGGACTCTTCCTCATTGAAGCGTGTTCGTTTTTATTTTATACTAGTGGGTGGCAAACAAGCATACGGCCCACCTGATCGTAAGCGGTTACCGTAGCTTATAAACTTCGTCATCTCCAGGAAGAGTATAGTAGGTGGATAGGAAAGATATTAAAGAGAGAATAGGTAGGATATTAAGGAGAGGATAGGGAGGAAGCTATGGCCTCTGGCACTCTTAATTACCATAGGACATACAACGATAAGTTTAGTCTTAAAAAAAACAGAACAATAAATATAACAAATATGAAATATAAATATGGTAAAAATGCATACACACACACACAACTGCATATATCAGATTGATAAGAAACGACTTGGCTTTGGTTTGTTAAGTTCCTATTAACTATTTATTCTCTGTAAATATATTCTAAAAGAACAGTACTGATAAAAGATAATGTTTGTGGGTATTGTCGCTGTAACAAGTGTGTCAGATATATTTTATTTTTTTAACATTATGTGCAATTTCAATTGTTTTGCGGACGGTACTACCTGACGGTCAAACACTCGCAATCAGTGAGTGCTCGTGTTTGCCGCGCGCGGATAAATTGGAAGTGCCCCAGTCGTCATCAGGTGCGTTGCTACGGCATCGGCAGCGCGAGTGAATGACATTGAATTTGACGTATACTTGTATATTAGTTTGATTTTTTGCGTAACTAGATTCTGCTCGGCAGTAAGTTTGCGTGTACTTCAGAACTAGGTCAATATCATGTACAGACGTCGTTCTACACACATTTTTTTCACATAGAAACTGTCCCTTCATAAAGAGTAGCTTAAGTCTTTTTTCTGGGTTCTGGCGTATACGTATGCGAAATTTCAAGATGATAATTTCTGTGATAACGGGGTAAAAATGTAACTTCAAAATTATATTACGCATAAATGTGTTTTTTAATTTTTTTTTGGTTGTTTTCAACGTTTTGTGAAGGCCAGCTCTCAGTAGACCATGCGACTATAGGGTCTGAAGCCATTTCGTTTAGAGAGAGGGCTCGTATTTAATACTCGTAGAACATTATACAGCATACAACAGACCTACTTGTAGACATATCTTTTCAGCCTTTTTAAGGTCCCACTTTTGGGTACGGGTCTCCTCTCATAGTGAGAAGGACTTACGCCGTAGTCTACTACGCGCCGTGCAGGTTGACAGACTTTACAAGCCGTCGAGGAAATAAATAAATAAAATAAATATTCACGGACATTTAACACAACGTCCTCTGGGGCCAAGCTAAGCTTAACTCGTGTGCTATGGGTACCAGATTACGGATATTAGTATATATTACTTTTTTATTGTAAATACATACATAATAATAGATAGAAAACAACTAGACGCAGTATAAATATATGTGTTCATCACACAAATAATTTATCCTGAGTGGGAATCGAACCCACAACCTCGTGAACGGAAGTCGGTTACACTACCGATTACGCCACGAGGTCCGATGTCTTTCAGGCATGCAGATTTCCTCACAATGTTTTCCTTCACCGTGGAATAATAACTTGTAAACAAAATATGCACATCATTTCGAAAAACCTCGTATAGTCTGAGGTGTGTTCTGTGCGGCATCTGGACAAGGAACCGTAATAGTACATTGTTACCCTAGGGGTGAAAGCATTGATGTATAAAAAAGAGAAGATACACAATCAGGCACGAAAAGTGTCTACTACCTATAAATGAGTGCAGATATACGCTTTCCTGCCATTGATATTAAACCCTAGATGCACAGTTTCGAAGAAAAGAAACGTCAAAAACTGTCGCCAGTTGTACATAAGTAGTTATAGTTATGATATAAAAGCATTCTTTCCAAAATTCAACCTTACACGTATGGTTTAAAGTTGTATTTACAAAGTATTATGCAAAAAGCAATAAAATCTTACGACCAAAATTTGCGGGCAGGACAAGGACGGTGTGGAGACAAATATTTTTTTATAATTTTCATGTTGCAAATGTTCATAACATTTACTTAGATTATTAAATTTGTTTAATTTATTGTTTATTTCAAGGAAATTGATTTACTTACTACTGTATTGTCAATGTTTATTATGACGCCATTCATCTAGACTAGAATAGATCTGGGTACTATTAATAATATTAGAATTACTATATTGGGAATAAAAACTAAAATTTATATTTACGAGTTTTATTTTATTTATATATAAATACTAAAAGCATATTAATACGATCAGATAAAAGTATAAATATGAGTTTGGAACACATTTATAAATTAAACAAATTTAATAAACTAAGTAAATGTTCATACATACAAATTATAAAAAAATATTCGTCTCCGCTCCGTCCTTGTCCTGCCCGCAAATTTTGGTCGTAAAATTTTATTGCTTTTTGCATAATGCTTTTTAAATACAAACTTACCATACGTGTAAGCTTGAATTTTGGAAAGAATGCATTTATATCATAACTATAACTACTTAAGTACAACTGGCGGCAGATTTGGACGTTTATTTTGTTCGAAACTGTGCATCTAGGGTTTTTAATATCAACGGGTGAAACCCTCCCTCCTCGAACCTCGAACTATAGGCGCCCTCGCTGCGCTCGGGCGCCAAATCCGGTCTCTGGACTAAATAAGTCTTTAACCCGAGGTAAACACTGGTCTTTTCATTACGAATACAACAAAAATATTTTTTAGTTTCCTAAAAATAAAAACATGCAAAAATGAGTGAATTTTAATTTACATCAAACCTATCTACTTTTTTGCCGCTTTCTCGTCAATTTTTTTTGTGGCCGGCCAGCATAACGGCCATTATTTTTCATTTTCAACATTGAAAAAATAGTAAAGTATTTTACCCAAATCTATATTATTTTAAACAAATATTTGAAAGTAAGTAAATTATAATAGGTGGTCGTTAAAAAAGAATCTTTATTTAATACTTAACTTTGTTATTTCAATTAAACATTGCGCTGTGATGGAGTGGCTGTAGTAAGTTAGAATAAGGTTCAATAGAAATGTGAAATTAGAACTAGTTTTTTTTTTCAAATAATTTAACAGCTGTCAGTTGAAAACTATTCTCTCTAGGGCTGAAAAGTATTACTTTCAACCTTATTAGAGCTCAATGCTTTCAACCCGCTTCAGGCAACTTCAAACCTACTAACTCAAAAGTAGTTATTTTCATAACTTTTTGGTCTATTGAAGATTTATTCGTGATGTCAAACTCTTATACCACGTACCTGAACTAACTTCACAAATAGGCAGACTAGTTTTGTACGGACTTTCACAAACAAACAGAAGCGAATAACACAGGTCTGGTTTTGTAGTAGTTTTATATTTTGCAGCAAACTTATATTTCATATAAACTACGCTGCCGGGAAGAGCTGAGCTTACTACAGATTACTGCTATTTTTTCTTCTTTAAATTCGTCGATGATGTGAAATGGCCAACGGATATTGATACAAGAAAGATACGTAATAAATGTTCGAAATAATCTGGCAGCGCCCAGTTTTCGTGTTTGCATTGTAAAAAAGGCAGTTAAGAGCTCAGAAACGATTTTAAGGCAAAAGAGGATTACTCAAACTGGATGGCGAAATCCCCGGCATTTTGGCACTCTTGAAAATGCAGCCGATGCTGGAAACACTAAAGAGAATAAACTACATTTATTATTGTATGCAACGATATTTCGTAGGTTAAATGATTTAATTCCATTTTATTGTTGGTATACGATTGTTACGCAGTGATTGCCCCGCGGGTACAGTGGTATCGAGTTCGATCCTGAGTTCAGGTACCTCGTACGGCACACAACTCTGACTTTTCAAATTTTCTTTGTGCAATTTATCGTTGCTGGGTGAAGGAAAACATCGTAAGGAAACCTGAATGCCTGATAGACTTTCTCGACGGCTTGTGACATCTGCCAACCCCTATTGGACAAACGTGGTGGACTATGGCCCAATCACTCTCACCATGAGAGGAGACCTGTCCCAATAGTGGGACAGAAAAAGGGTAGAAAAATAATACTTTTGTTTCTTAGACTTTTTATATTATACGTTTTATTCCTATCTATAAATAATAAATAAATAAACAAATATTCACGAACATTTTCACACAACGTCCTCTGGTCCCAAACTAAGCTTAACGCTTGTGCTATGGGTACCAGATGACGGATATAATACATATATTACTTTTTTTTTGTAAATACATACATATATTATAATAGATAGAAAACACCCAGACGCAGTACAAATATCTGTGTTCATCACACAAATAATTGTCTTGAGCGGGAATCGAACACACGACCTCGTGCACGGAAGTCGGTTACACTACCGACTACGCCACGAGGCCCGTCAAGGTATATTAGTGGTCGTCCAGTGGTCAACATTCGACCATACACTGACCGTACATACAATCAACCCTCTAAAATGTTTTTTTATTGATTTCATTTATTTCTAATGCGTGTTATACAAAAATATTATTTCTTTTGCATTAATATAATTATAAAAATATTAGGTTTCTGCACTGCTTCTCCATATAAACTTTAATTGTGCCAAATCTTACACTTCCCGTTGCACGCAATGTGCTAAAAAAGGGGTACAAAGGTTTTCTTCACGTATTAATATATAGATTAACGTTACCAATCGCGAACAACCAAATATAGGTTCATCTATACAATAAACGAGTAATTCCCTTAAGAGGTAAGTTATGGGGAGTTGGTGGGAATTATTCAATAAAGAATTGAAATGTATTTTCCGTTAGAATTGTTTGTTTCGTGCGGGGAATAATGCGTATGTGATTACCGCCAAATGAGCGATTGTTTTCTTATTATTGGCGAGATATTACCTGCGGTGTACCTACGTTATTGGGGGATGAATAATAGAATGCGCTCGGGCATTAGTTCGATTGTGGCTCAGAAAATTCAGTGGAGATTGATTAAGGGGAAAATGTTGGGTTCTCAGGAGGACTACTGCTAATACAATTGAAGCAATGAAAGTTTAATATTTCATTGTACGTTACAATATACAGGTGTCTATATAAGTATGTGTACTTTTATTTTATTATTATGTTTCCAAGCTAGAAGGGTTATTGTGGTTAGCATTGGACATGAACTAACATAAATAACTAGTTATTGGCCGATATTCGTCAATTTACTTAAGTACTTCTAGTTTCTTACTTTTTTAGCTCCCGACGTATCTATAAGTCAGTTTCTGTGGCCTTTAAAGCTCCTGAACCGCGGAACCGATTTTGATTAAGTTTTTTTTGAAGTAAAACTTCTTTAGGCGCGACTAGGGTGTAACTTAGATTTTTTTTTCTGACGGAAGTAACGCTTACTATAGTCAGTGTAGTTTCCGCTATTTAAAAATAATAATTTGGATTGGTCGTAAGTATATGTCATATACTCCAGGCTTCTTGACTTATACGCCAGATAGTGGCAAATATCATAATCAATTAGGATTATTTATTTCCAAATTTTCAAACGGATCAATTGTGAATAGCAAAGTGAATAAAAATTCAACAGTTTTAAAAAAAATATTTTAAATTGCAGTTTTTTTTTTCCGTCAACGCCAAATAAGTTTTACTTCAATCGCGCGTAAAGTACGCCTCTTTAGGTTTAATGTAAGTAGAATATTTTAATTAAAGCGTCGTTGCGTAGGGGGACTGCTAATTACGTAAAATAAAATTAGAATACCTACCTACTATTTAAACCTTTGAAATCTAAAAAAAAACTTTACCCAGGTAACGTATGGAAATAACAAAATAAAATCGTTAAATCTTAATTAATTCCCATATATTTGTAAAATATACACAAAACTCTGTCAAGCCCCGCCTCGCGCGTCCACTAGATTTCGAGACTCAAGTTCGCGTTTGAAGCGCTTGAAACTTTATTAACGTTATCATCAATCACTGTAACACATAAGCTCACATATAAATATGTACTTAGGCTTCCCCCAACGCAACGATACTTGAATTGAATTATTGCGCATAATATTAAAAGTAAAGAATAACATAGCATCACGCCTGTATTCCCCGAAAGTACGCTTCGCCAGCTACGTTTATGTCCGACGTAATAGGGGGCGAGCCTATTGCCGACTACCAGGCACATTCCCAAACTCCGGGCTGCTAATGAAAATTGAAAAAGCTCAATAACACTGCCCGACCAGGGGATCGAAGCCTAGACCTCATGATCAGCAGTGGCTCTCACTACCGCTGCACCAAAGAGGCAGAGCAATATTTATATATTATTTTTTCCTATTTAGAGTTTTTTTTGTTATATTTTTCTATAGTTTGTTACTTTCGCACCTATATTTCTTCTTATTCCTGTGCATTCCCCTTTAATTGAATGTATTTCCCTCACATTCATTAAGTTTATTTCCTTCTTATTCTGTTATAGGCGCCACTATCAAACTTCTTATATTATATTCTATTGCAGATCGATCTACAAAACTTTAGCTCGTTCTAAGATTACGAACTTGATAATAATTTACTACTCAACATTTCCGAATTCCTACATCAGTCAAGGACAAAAGCCAGAATTAAATATTTCACACTATATCTTTGAGATCTAGATTATACATGTACAAGTAATTTTATTATATGCAGCTATATTAAACTAAATATATCATGAGGCTGTACAATCTAATAAAGTGGTTACATTGTTCACAAAACCGCAGATTATGTAGGACAGAATGCTTTAATCCATCTAGGCGTTGTGGTCGCCTCAAGATGTCCTGATTGATGCCCTCCATCCTCAAGTAAATGCTACACGGTCACACTGGACTTAATGTGTAGATATTACTCATTGGACCCACCCTGTTGTAGGTTTAAAGACATTTGAAGAGTGAGAGTTTGAAGAACATAATTGTATTTAAGCTAGTAACATAGACATTGATATCTTTTTTATTATACAATTTCGGATTATCTGGAAGATACAACAAAATGGCGTTGAACTATTCCTCATTTTAAAATATTGTTTTAAATAAGCACATACCCCTTTTTATTTTATTGTTTTTTCCCTAATATCTTTAAACGAGCAATTCTTGTAGCTTCAACGATTTTCATGAGATTTTCATGAAATTTAGTGTGCAGGGGTTTGAGGGACGATAAATCGATCTAGCTAGGTTTAATTTTTAGAAAACGTCAATTTATCTGGGTTTTCAGGCAATGGAAAACTGCTACAATATTATTAAAATACGAAAGTAAATTTCGCCACTATCTATAAAGCTATAATAGCTTAGGTGGGAAATCGGGCTGTGCCGAAACCAAATAACCCCGGTGCGATTATTTTTTTCCCCATTTCTTTATATTCTTTCTTTGGTGAGAAAAACTTACTATTTACAAAAAAAAAATACCGAGCAAAGCTCGGTCATCCAGGTACTGTTGTTTTAAATAAGCACATACCCCTTTTTATTTTATTGTTTTTTCCCCACAATATTGTGTGATCTGGTGAGCACCTACTTTAGTTAATTATAAATTTAAACATTGTAAGAAATTTGACAGTTAGGGTTTCTTGTCAGGTTCTTCTCATGCCTTACTACGGAATCCACGAGTACCCTTTACTGAAAATTAATTCTAACCTAAAAGATCCGAGTCTTATTTCTGAGCCACTCCGAGTGATAAAACGCAGCAGCGACTTACATATTCATAAACTAGAAGCTATATATATATATACATATTCAAGAATTAATTCTGTGGAAATTAAAGAAATCGCTATGTCAAGTGCTTACAAATTAAAATGTTGTAGTAAATTACATTATAAGACTTTATAATTTGGTAAGAATTGGCAAAAGGCAATAAAAGGAATGTGATGTAAGAATTGATTACTACGAGTATTTAATGGTATAGCAGCAAAAACCAATAAAACGGTATTCCGTTAATTAGAGGTTTGATTCCCGCTCGCAGAGATAATTTTCTGTTTTCACAATGTATTTTATTCTAATGAAGCTTATATGCCAGAGGAAAATCATAGATTATTTATACTAAAATGGTAAGGAAAAAAGACAGACCCTAATGATAATATTGTTATTCTACAAAATTACTAGGGATGGACCGAAATTCGTTTTACATTCGGTTTAACCGAATTTCAGTGGCTTGAACCGAACTTCGGCATTCGGCCGAAATGCCGAACATTCGGTAAAAGAAAAGGTATGGTTTCCATTAAAATTTAGAGAAATCAAATCTGTCATAGCTGTAAAATAAGTCACATATATACCATTACCTACTCTACTAGAGTAATTTAATCATGGTCAGTTGTAGTACGTTATAGTATAATAAAATTGTTATAGATAAATTAAAAGGTATAAATGAATTAGTTTTTATCGCAATCCAAGAGTCTATGAATAAATACTTACTTACTTATCATCACGCCATTTCCCTTGCGGGATAGGCCGAGAGAACAGAAAAAAAAACCAATAATTTGAAATACTTTGACACCTTTACAGTGACTGTTTTTTAATTGTTTTGCAACGTGGTCTATCATAAAAAAATACACACAAAACACGACATGTTACTCCCGAGGAAGCACACACCGAAGTTCAGCCGAACTTCATATGAATAAAGTAAGAAGAAGTTCGTATTCGGTTAAAATCACATTCGGCCCATCTCTAAAAATTACACAAAAATGAGTTTAGTTTGCATCTTAATATTTGAAGGTTACAGCTCGATTGTTATGTGTATTCAATTCAAGGAAACACCAAAGGCAATATAGAAGATATCTGGGGCCGTTTATTAATTACGTCACGATTATCTAGCTTTTTTTTGGGAAAATGGAAGGGTCCTTGTTTTTTACATGTCAATATTATGACGCATATTTCGCAACCGCCTTGTAAATATTACGTCAAGAAATCTAGAGCCATTTTCCCTTTCTTAAATTGTATATGGTTCATTTCTATAAAGAAATGAAGCAAACCGCGAACGACACGTTTCCTTAGAAACCCCCATCTCTCCTTGTCACATTTTGTCACACCTAATGATACTCCCTTTGTTTGCGCACGTATTTTTTCGTCGCAAGAGCCCTATTGTGTATCTAACTGTACTTAAAATGCCAAATATAAATAAAAAAATCAGACTGCGTAGACTTTATATCAATTATCTTTTTACAATAATAGCTATCTCATTGGAAAGTTCCGTTCTCCGGGGGTAAAATGTGCCTATGTCCTTTTTGGGCTCCAAACTATATGAAAAATTTTATGAAGGGTTAAGTAGTTACAGCCTGAAAGTGTAACAAACAAACTCACTTATTAGCCCAAGTAATCCATTGTATCCACTTCATATGTGCTTAAAGTAGATTTACGCCAAGAACATTTAAGTAGGGATACTTGTTCCGGGATCCACGTTGTTAATTCCTTGGACTACCCGCACATTTTCATACCTTAAGCACAGTTTAAGAATATGGTTCGGCCGTGTGGGGCCGGCTTTAGAATTGTCCCACCCCTCTCTACCCACGGGAGTCGTAAGAACCGACTGAGGGAATACCGCGGGAGTGGGCAGCAGCACTCCCTCGAGTACTAATAACATCCACTGCGATCGCCAACCCGCCTGCCAAGCGTGGCGATTACGGCATTATCCCCCATGACGGGACCGCTCGTTGTGGTGTTCTCTTGGGGAGGCCTATGTCCAGCAGTGGACGTCGAAAGGCTGATGGATGGATGGATGGAAGAATATGGTTCTTCGACTGTGCCTCAAGTATGATTTTCTAGACCTTCCGAGGCGATACTCCGGTCGACGTGTCGATTAGATGCCTTGTAAATTTCTTAATATGAGCGGAGGCGCTAGCGCGCGAGATTTTAGATCCGGGCGCCAGAATTATATAATACTAGCCTTTGCCCTTTTTATATTATAATATTACATTTTTGTACAAGATGTTTTGACGGATAAGGAATATTTAATAAAGTAATACTAAACTTATTGCTCGCGAAATTTTAAGAAAACAAAATGCTAGTAGCTCCTGGGCCGGAATTTGTCAATATAAGCAGTTACTTACTAAAAAAACTGGCAAGAAATCGACGTAAAAGGATTATGCTCTCTCAATTGGATGTTTCCAGTCAGGTAGTATATTAATATGCATTTTATTTTAACACCACTGTTATGAATAATAGCTATCATCAAACTAAACAGTTATTATTAATGAATGACCCATGAGAAAGGGTTGCGTGTAAACTAAACGTAAATACAAGACTAAAGTGTCCAGTTAGAGTTACTGCCCCGATGTGACCTGGGTCGACACTCTTTATGATGGGAAGCACTGACATTCATTGGCGAATGATAGAACGAGTAATGAGTTTAATGCACTGTTTATGCACTTAGGTTATACTGTTATTGTTACCACTGAAGTAATGTCACATAGTTCCAATATTGTCTGCCAATACAGGCGGAGAGACGGGACACGGTGGGTTTAATTAGTGGGTTTGGGCCCCACACCACTGCCCTGTTCGTTGCCCCGAACTACGGGGTGTGCGGTTAAGTACATTTTTTCGCGACTTAACTAAAAACATAAGTAATATTATATTATCACCATATATTGACTTATTATGATAATGACAATGTAGTAGTTTAGACATGTGTTGTAGCTAGATATTTGAGACGTTTCATTATCATAGAATTTTAATGATGTGGCCGACCATTTGATGAAAACTTATTTAACCTAACCATTTCATTAAATAGTCGGCCACAACATGAAGTTGTAGTGCTCCTTGTGGGGATGATAATGAAACGTCGGTGAGCACTGGTTATATTCGTATATTACTTTACACTGCGTTCCGTCCGACTGACCTCCTTAAATACTAGCCTGCTTATATACATATGTGATTGCGACATTATAATATGTCGCAATCATAATATGCAATTCGCACAATCACCATGTGGTGTATGTACCCCCTTGTTAAAATGTTTACTATCATTAACCATCACAAAATACAACAAGACCAAAAAATAACAATAAAATGCCATGACCATATTACTACTAACACAATTTATACACAATATTATTATTTGCTAACTTTGCATTTACCTACTTATTAACTTATTGCAAATCAATAAGCCTCACGGGCCTTTTAACAATTCTGCCACTTTGAGTTTTTTTTATTAAGGGCGTGTTTACATTAACATTCTTATGCTGATTCATAACGCTATTACCCGTGCTGTTGGAATCCTCCAGAATGTATGCTGGCTTAACCCAGTCGATAGAGACCTTATACTCCTTACCATTTACCAAAATGGTGAACACCTTTTTCTCTTTCTACAACCTTGTAAGGACCACTATATGGCGGCGTCAAGGATTTCTTACAGCGTCTATTCTCAGGAACACATGTGAATAGGAATTTAAATCAGCATGTACAAACATATTATTATTACTACGACTGGCGTCCCTACTTTTAGGTCTAATTCTATCTAACGTATCCTTAAGCTTAAGTATGTACGCTTGTGGATTATCTATCGTAGTGCTATTCTCGCTGCAAAACTCACCAGGTAACCTCAAACAATGCCCCAACGTAAATTCCGCGGCGCTTATAAAATCGCTATCCGCTTGACACGCAGCTCTCAATCCTAACATTACTGTAGGCAATTCCCTGAACCAATCTACATTATTTCTTAACCTACATGTAAGTGCTCGAAACGGTCGCCTATCTCAAAATGGCTAAGCCTAGACCCCGTGTGTATTTTACACTATTATTAGCGGCGTATAACTTAAAATCACACCTCTCCATACTGTGTCTCCTAAGGCAACTTTTAGGAATGACAGAGATGTTCGCGCCAGTATCTATTAAAAAAGTATACCTAGTTAAACTATCCTTAACTAATAAACGATGGTTTTCCGCTACCTGTCCTTGGGTACACCCGTCCACCGCAGCCGAATGTACCGCGCCTAGTTTACCGTAGCCTTGTTAGACCAGGCGCATGGTTGCTCGCACCGCCTCGCGTTCTTCTTAATTCGAAAGTAAGGAACCTGCACAGCCAGTCTGCGTTGCCAGGTGACCTCTTCCTCGACGCCGAATGATTCCTGTACTCCTGCCGACTCCTTCTACGCGCGCGTCCCCGATCTCTTACTTCGTTGCGCAGCGATGCTACTTCCACAGCCAGCTTGCTCATCTGCTCGAGCAGCTCGGTAACCGGTCCTCGCGTGACCTGCGCTGACCCGTTGGCTATAGCCGCTACGTTGCTGGAACATGTGCTCTCCACGACCTTGCCTGCTATCGCCGCTATGCTGTCCAGCGGCTGGTCCTGGCACACAGTGATGACCGCTCGTACACATGAGGGCATCCTCGACAGCCACAGGCTCTTTAGCGTCTGGTCCGATACCTGTGCCTTACGCCCTAACTCTCTCATTCACCGCAGTAGATGCGTAGGCTTTTGGGCGCCCAGTGCCAGCTCTGACACTAGCTTCTGGAACTGGTGCTCGGTGCTCTCCTCGTACACCTGCAGCAGCCTGTTCTCCTCTGGTGGTGACGTCAACAGGTCGCTCACCTGTTGGATGGACTGTGTCCCTAATTTCGAGATGACAATATGTTCTACCTGGCCCCATCTCCCTGCTTCTGCGGCACCATCACGGCCTCAAACTGGGCTAACCACAGCCGTGGCATATCTACCCAGAACTCGGGCAACCTCGCCGACACGCTGATGCCAGCGAGAGTCGCGTTCGCGGACTCTGCTGCGGCCTGGGATGCTGGTGGTACACCGTACATTGTGTGAGTCGCTTGTTCTTGCAAAAATTACGCGAAACCACAATCGGCTCTCCGACACCGGACAATAAAACATTTTGAATCGCCAGCACCAGAGTGACATTCACGATCACGTCGGGTTGACCAGTGTGGTGCTCCTTGTGAGGATGATAATGAAACGTCGGTGAGCACTGGTTATATTCGTATATTACTTTACATTGCGTTCCGTCTGACTGACCTCCTTAAATACTAGCCTGCTTATATACATATGTGATTGCGACATTATAATATGCAATTCGCACAATCACCACAAAGTGATCAATTCAAGGATATGGACATGATGCTGGATGTAGTAGCTTCGATTCTCATTCATGACAAATATTTGTGAGAACCACATATACCTAAATAATCCTTATATAAAATAAATTATTGGTAAACTATTCTCTAGTATTCCTGATGTACGATCAAACAAGGAGACAGAGAAAAATTCTAAAAAAATATGTTTTCAGTTACAACTAAAAATTTGTAAAATCATATACTTCGGGTAGATGAAACCGTTGAAACAACATATCAGCTTTGGACGCCTACAATCTAAGTCCACTCGTGATCATGAATGCTGTAAAGTATTCGAAACGTCGGGATAGCATAAAAATCAAGTATACGCGATAGATTCCGTAAACGTAGTTTTATTAAAAAAGACACACACATAGCCTTATAAAGTATTTTTTTCTCAACTAATTTCAATGTAAAGACACAGTTCTGTTACAGCTAATACAGTTGTGTATTATATAGATTATATCCGTAGTTCTAAATATCATACTCTGGGTTAGTTACGTAAGTTCCAGATTTTAGGTAGTTGCTGGAGAGAAATTGCTATCATACTTTTTAACAACCCATAATCCGAAATCGAGTTTTCGTGTCAGAAAGTCACTAAACCAGTCCAGTCACTAAATATGTGTACATAGTAAAATACCAAAAAGATACATATGTTGTCAGTATTTTGCAAAGGAAAATTATCAGAACGAGACAATACCCATTAGTAGACTATTTTAAACGTGAATGACATAATATTTTTCTTTCCTTCCATACAAAGTGTTTACAGCAAATCAACTCGCAGTACACCGATATCTTTTACGTGTTAAATCTACTGAATGATTACAATAAATTATGGTACACCAATAAAACATATTTTATTACACAATTTTACTTATAGCGACCTAATATTATTTACAGACATTGAAAACAATATTAATGGTATGTAGGAATATTGTGTCAATTCATTTAAATTATAATTATGGTATCTTTTAGATTCATTTAAATCTAATATCTTAAAACGAGATTATATATATATATATAATCTGAATCTCGGAAACGGCTCCAACGATATTCATGAAATTTTGTACGCAGGGGGTTTCGGGGGCGATAAATCGATCTAGCTAGGTTTCATTTTTTGAAAACGTATTTTTATTCGGGTTTTCAGGCAATGAAAAACTGCTACAATATTATTGGAATACGAAGGTATATTTCGCCATTTCATCTACAAGGTTATCCTTGTACTCATAATTATGGTATCTTTTAGATATGAATATTTCAATTTAAAATGCGGCTGAGCGCCAGAGGCTCATAACCTCTCCCTATGTTCTGCGTATTATCCCTCCTATCCTCTCCTTGGCATCCTATCTATCCTCTCCTTAATATCCTTCCTATCCACCTGCTATTGTTTTCCTTGGAGATGGCAATGTGCGAGTGATGCCTCTGGTATTGTTAGCTTCTATAGGCTACGGTAAACACTTTTAATCAGCCAGGCGATATGCTTGTTTGCCATCCACGTTATAAAAAGATATATGTATGGCGGAGTGCTGTTACTTATGTTCAAACTCAAAAAAGAATATTTAGATATTTTTTATATATATTTTTTAGCATTTGACATGCTTAGCCATATACATTAAACACAAAGTGGAAAATGTGAAATCGAAAATAACAGCCACGAGCAGGATTTGAACCTGTATCTCCTCGTGGTTTCGTGGTACCATTTAGCAGTGATGTCAAGAGTCTTGGGCTATTTCTTGATGGTACGCTCCAGTGGAGAACCCAAGTCACGAACATCCGCCAGAGAGTAACGGGTACCCTTCGTTCGCTTTATCGTTTGAAAAACTTTCTGCCAGTTAAGACGAAGGCTACGTTGATGCAAACCTTGGTTTTCCCTGTTATCGATTATGCTGATGTGTGCTATCTCGACCTGAATGCAGATCTCCTCAATAAACTTAACCAGCTTCTCAACAATTGCATTCGATTCGTTTCCAACCTTCGGAAATTTGACCACATTTCAAAATTTCGGGCTAAACTAAACTGGTTGCCCATTCGGCAAAGGCGCAGCTTACGAGCTCTCTCCCTATTATACTCTATTTTGAATTCCCCTAATGCGCCTATTTATCTAAAATCTCATATATCCAAGCTATCCTGTTGTGGAATGCGTTGCCTCTGGAGATCAGGAAGGCTACAAGTCGCGAATCCTTTAAAGCCAGAGTACGTCAATTATATTTTTTACGCCTTTTAGCAGAGTCTTAATTAGTTTTTATTCAAGTCAATTTGTTTTAATATACTTATTTTATTATATATATAATATATGTATGTATGTGTATATATAATATATACATATATATATAATTTATTTAGGTATACTGTACAAAATATTATTGTTTATTACATATTTTTGGTAGCACCTACCATAATATATCTCTGCTCGACCCTGGGTCGACTGGGAGAGAATGCCTTAGGCATTAAGTCAGCCTATACACTTTTATTGTGCAAAATATATAAATAAATAAATAAATACCGTCCAGATGCTTTGCCAATTCAGCCATCGTGACAGTTGCTCCTGACTGCTAATTTCGTCTTGGGTGACGCCTGCGCCATCTGTCGGGAGTATATATTTTCATACGTTATACCGACCAGGTGAGAGTCGTAAGAGTTGGCTGAGGAAATACCGGGGGAGTGGGCAGCAGCACTCCCTCGAGTATTAACAACATCCAGTGCGATCGCCAACCCGCCTGCCAAGTGTGGCGATTACGGCACTATCCCCCCATATGAGCGCACAGGACCGCTCGTTGTGGCGTTCTCTTGGGGATGCCTATGTCCAGCAGTGGACGCCGAAGGGCTGATGGATGGGTGGACGATACCGACCAGGTAAACTTAATTTTACAATTAAGATCTTTACCTAATAATGACGCAGCCCTATAAATATTTAGATATTTTTTATATATTTTTTTGCATTTGACATGCTTAGCCATATACATTGTTATTGTATTGTTATGTTATTTTCGATTTCACATTTTCCACTTTGTGTTTAACGCAAAAAAGAAGTTTAATTCAATATTCCGTGTTGCTACTGGGTGATATCATAAAATTGTTTGAACTACGAGAGTGGCATTGTTTGCCACCCTCGTAGGTCATAGTGATAAGAGATTTAGGCCATAGTCCACCACGCTGGCCCAGACCGTGTTGGCAGCCACAAGCCGTCGTCAGGAAAATCTCTCAAACATGCAGGCTCCCTCACAATGTTTTCCTTTACCGAGCAGTGATAATTTGTAAACAAATAATAGCAGTGATAAGTTGTAAACAAATAATAGCAGTGATAATTTATAAAAAAATAATAGCAGTAATAATTTGTAAACAAATAATAGCAGTGATAATTTGTAAACAAATAATAGCAGTGATAATTTGTAAACAAATATACACATATAATTTTAAAAAATTTGGAAAGCTTTGTGTGTTCAGTGAGAGTTCAGGAGCTTTTACTAGGGATCGAAGTCGATACCATTTCCTTCGCAGGCCTTGTTTTGCCTGCTATACTACTTTTACGGTTTTGTTTATTGGTAACTATGTAAACAGAACAAGGTTTTTGTTTATATGTCGTTTAGTTTTTGATGAGAGGAAA
The DNA here is from genome assembly GCA_948253155.1 of Leucoma salicis. Lineage (NCBI taxonomy): Eukaryota > Metazoa > Arthropoda > Insecta > Lepidoptera > Erebidae > Leucoma > Leucoma salicis. The sequence continues at coordinate 4,939,425 of OX411811.1, forward strand.
GGAAGAAATATGACACGACTGGGCGATTGAGGTTAAAAGTTTCGTATTCCAGTTGAATGTTTCCTCTAGGGAGTAGACGGGATATTTGTTTTGCGTTATTCTGGACGAATAGTCGTGAAAACAATACGATTATTTGTTAAGCTGGTATTTGTTTAAATATTTGCTTGAGGGTTTTCGTAGAGGAAGTTTTAATGTATGCAAACCTACTATCCTGAGCTGAGTAATCTATACTATTATAAACCTGTAACAGAGCTGTGTCTGTACATTTAAGGAAAAAATTACTGTAATAGGCAATGTAGGCTTGTCTAAACACAAAACGTTTTTTTTTTTAGATTTTTTGTTTATTTGTCTGTTTATCTGTTTGTCTGTTTATCGGTTTGTCTGTTTGTCTTTTTGTTTATGCGCGCATCATGCAAAAACTACTGAACAGATTTTGATGCAAGTTTTTTTATTTGGTAGCTCTGGATAAGACTTAAAAACTGGTAAACATTTTATCCCGCTACTATATCGTTAACCTGAGATATAGCCTAAAAACTAGTTTTTGGCTGCGGCGAGGCCGCGGGCAAAGGCTAGTATAATATTTATGCGAAAGTGAGTTTGTTTGATTGTTACGCTATACTCAAACAATCGTCATGAAATTTTGCAGGCGAGTCTGTAGGTAGATACTTCACAGAAAAGAAGGAGGGAGGCTGCTTTTTATCCCGGCAAAATATATACAGTTCATGTGGGGGATAACTATCTTTGCGTAGAGGCTATTAATGTGTCGTAGAGTGTGTTTATTATACTACTGTACTGTAGTACTGGCTGAACCCCGCGGCTTAACCCACCGTTTATTGAAAAAAAATCTTGTTGAAACGATCGCGTACCTTTTTTTCTGCAAGTTCAGTGCGAAATAGCCCCTCTCGCTTCTGCCGCATTCTGCCAACTGGCCGGCGTGTAGACGACCGAATTTACGAAATAAAGACCGTATTACATATGACTGCAAATATGGCGGAGTGGTTTAGATACCGGCCTCCCGACCGAGTGTTATGGGTTCGATTCCCTCACAGGACAACTGTTCTGTCTGGGTGTACTTTGTGTCCGTGAAATTTTACTTTTACAAAGATTATTCTTTGTGCGGGGTCTTTAAAAAAATACTTTGTTATACTTATTTCAATTTCATTTTCATTGTGCTGGACAAGCATTGACACTATTTCTCATTTTATAGCATACCATTTTCTGGATTAAAACAATGCGTTCATTTATAAGGCTAAACATGTCAAATCTTTAAATATATAAAAAAAAACATACAGTCAAATAGAGACCCTGCTCTTTTTGAAAGTCGGTTAAAAATATTAAAATACTAAAATAGGTATCTGTATAGGAGGAATGAGACTTAAGTCAAGTTATACAACCACAATGTTAGCCTTCTTCTCGGAACGGCAGCTTATAGCTACACACTCGCCTACGTTTGAACGCTACTTATTACTTACTACTTATTACTTAACTGACTGTTTCTCAACTCGTTACTATATTTATTTACTGGGTGAGGGCTCCACACTACCCCGTTCGTTGGGCCGAACGACGGGTGCGCGGCTAGGTACATTTCTTCCCGCTTTAACTATAAAAAAGGATAAGTATAATATTGTTTTTTTTTTTTACGGATAATTCACACAACGTCCTCTGGTCCCAAACTAAGCTTAACGCATGTGCTATGGGTACCAGATTACGGATACCTCCACCCGCCCTTGCTACGGCGGATCACGGGTACCGCGTCGTTACGACCGCGATCCGCAGGCGGCAGCCCCTACGGGCACCCTCTCTTGAGCGACGCCTCGCGCACTTGGGCGTCGCACCTTCGCGGTAGGCTTCCGCGGACGGCAGGGTACTCCCCGACCCCACCGTCCGCAGCCTCGGCTAGGGCGGCATCAGGCGCAAGTAAGCGCGCGCACGCCGCCCCTCGCGCCGCCGGCGAATCGGGTCCGCGAAGGAGGATTCCTCATGGGTCCTCTCCGCCACCTCCTTCCGCGAGATGACAGCCTCGCAGAAGGTGGCGACCGCGGTCCAGGCCCTGTCACTGCCAACCATCGCTCGCGCAACGGCCGGCAGCGACAGGTCCACTATGACTGCAACGAGTTCCCGGCGCTGCACATCCCAGGCCGGGCACGACTCGAGCGTGTGCTGCGCCGAGTCCTCGTCGCAATCGCAGTGGTGACAGCCTGGGGTCGTCTCCCTCCTTGCGATCGTGTGCAGGTATTTGCCGAAGCAACCATGCCCCGACAAAACCTGCACCAACCGGAAGGTGAGGACCCCATGCTGCCGCCCTGCCCATTCTTCCAAGATCGGCCGGAGCGCCCCCACGGTCCAGAGACCGGCCCGGGGCGTCTCCAGCCGAGACTTCCACTTTAGGACGGTGGCGCGGTGGGCATCTTCCCGCCACGATGACATTGCGCTCGGCGAGGGGCAGCTGCCCCCCGCCCGCGCCGTCGACGCCCGCCGATAGACGTCGGCGAGCACCTCCGCCTCGAGATCCCACGGGGGGGTTCCGGCCAACGCGCAGGCTGCATCGGTCGAGACCGTGCGGTACCCGCGTGTTGCCCTCACACACCACCACCGACCCACGACAACCTACGACCTCGTGCACGGAAGTCGGTTACACTACCGACTACGCCACGAGGCCGGTTAGGATGTCAGTATATAAACAAAAAAGATCTTAAGCAATAAAACAGGTTTGAGTTTAAGGCATAAAACATTCCCGTTTACAATAAAATAGACAAAAGGGGTTATATCGAGTTGACACGAGAAAATACAATGTAATAATCAACTGCCTTTTTCTCTTAAGTGCCAATTCGAAAAGGTGAAAATGATATCCTTATCTCGAGGGATAATGGAGTATTGAAGGATTAACGGTGCCTCTGGCGATGTGTCTACTTCAATTTTATTTTCTTTTTCTCCAATTATTGATTTTGTTATCGAGTGCATAATGAAAAATTGTACAGCTTGTTGTTTCATGGTTTGAGATAAAACAAAGGACTTCTATCTGTTAAAATTTTGTCTGTTGTTTTTATCTGATAAAACAGGAATGATAGTGACTATAGTAAACAGTTAATGACAAAGTAATTGTGATGGGTGCAATTGGCTAATGAAAATATTCTTAGGATTTTTCGAAAAAATACAAACTCGTCTCGTCTCTTGAGGTTTAGTTTATTCGTGACTCGAAAAATACTTACTTAATTTGATCATTCACTTGAGAAAAATAATAGCTTTTTATTTAAGAAAAATAATTATGCCATCCATAATGATCTCTAATGTGAAACATGGAAAACGTCTTCTTCTCTGACCTCGACCGCATAGCAGCCTATTGAGAATTTATTGACCGCAAAATCGACTATTTTCTGACCTGGGGGGTTAGGCAGAATGTCATATTTCACGTGTCGAGCGTATCGAGATCACTGTGATTGGTTGAGAAACCGACGCGTGATGTCACAATAATCCGTTGGCCAATCACGGTGATCTCTATCTCTATCGTGATCACTGTGATTGGTTGAGACATCACCGTGATTGGCCAAAGGATTATTGCGACATCACGCGTCCGTTTCTCAACCAATCACAGTGATCACGATACGATAGACATGTGAGATATTTTATGAGATTCTGCCTAACCCCCCTTACCCGGGATTGTACTCCAACATCTCGTGATGCGCAGGCGTTATCACTGCCACTATATCCCTGAGGATCTATGCTAATGTTATAAAAAGGCATTGTTAGTAAGTTACTCTGGGGAAATGTTCTCTCGTAACTTCTTAACGCTTGAACCGATATTGTGGGTTGGGTACTAAACGTTACTACTGGTCGGTTTGTTCTGGTAGCGGGAGATATCCATCCATTTATTCATTTTCTATCCGTAAAATTTAATGGTTAGCAGTGGTTTGGCAGTATTCTTAGTATTGTTGAGTCCAAAAGCGGTGGTTACCACTTAACATCAAGCTGTGAGTCGTAGCTCGTGCCATCATAAGCTAAATATAAAAAAAAGTTAGAAATTATTTAAAGAGTTGAACAAGTTAAACCTTTAAAAAATCGCGCCATCAAATAGTATGATTTTAATTGCAAAATTAAACTTTAAACTTTTTTCCGTGTGGTGATGGACTAAGAATACAAGTGTCACCACCCTATTCTTTCCCACGGGAGTCGTATGAGGCGACTAAGGGAAGTAAGCAATTGTCATCCATTGCATGACTGGTGGTAGGGCTGGGTACCAAGTGGGAGTTACTCACTTGGTATCGGGCCCGAGCGGGTTGGTACCACCATCTCCCGTGTGACCGGCCATGAAGCACATAGTTGCGTTTTGGCTTTAGTAGCAGGAGATAGTCGTTTATATTCATTTCATATCAGTGAAATGAATCGGTGAGCAACGCCTTGATAATACTCTCGGTATAGTCGAGTCCGTGTGCGACGGTTACCATTTACCACCAGATGGACCGTGGCTCGTCGGCCACCACATGCAATAAAAAAATAACTTACTTTATTGGATTAATGCATGTAAATGCATCCAATAGGTGGCATAACACCCCTCTCTACCCACGGGAGTCGTAAGAGCCGACTGAGGGAATACCGGGGGAGTGGGCAGCAGCACTCCCTCGAGTATTAACAACATCCACTGCGATCGCCAACCCGCCTGCCAAGCGTGGCGATTTCGGCATTATCCCCCATTTCTTGGGGAGGCCTATGTCCTGCAGTAGACGTTGAAAGGCTGGTGGATGGAAGGTGGCATGGGTCGTAAAGACAAATGTGATATGTAGATTGGGCATGGCCGTTGGTCTGTGCGATAGCTTAGCGGTTTACAGCACTACCCCGGATTGGAAGGGACGCAGGTTCGAATCCTACTCGTACTAAAAGTTCTCTTTTTCTACATTCACAAATTTAAAGTAGCTGAGCACGTTAACTAATTATTAGGCCTGAGATCGCAATCATTTTTGAAGATCATTTCTGGAAAAAATTTACTAAAAACATTGTGGAAATAATCCGCAATTTTCACATTTAACTTTATATTCCCTGTCTGCTTGTAGACAATAGAAATTTAATTGTTATGTATCTTATATGATTCATAGGATAGGGAACCTGTTAATCTAACCGTCAGAAAGGTCCTCTGTAATTTTTTTTTTTTGGTTAAAGTCCTTTCTTACCGAGTTCACTACAACTTTGGCAATACATATTTCAAAATTATATTTATTATTGTATGTCTCGCAATTCGGCGTGCCTCCTGACATAAGCCTCCTCCAGCTCTTTCCACTGAGCTTTTATCCTCTGCTATTTACTCGTAATTCTGGTCCAGTATAGGCGGCCCCAGGTTAGGCGTTCTAACTTATTTTCGCTAAAATACAGATCAGAATGTTTAAAAAATCGTGCCATTAAATAGTATGAATTTTAATTGCAAAATTAAACTTACAAAATTGTATTAATGCATCCGATAGATGGCGTTGGGTCGTAAAGACAAATGTGATGTGGCGATTGGGTATGGCCATTGGTCAGTGCGATAGCTTAGCGGCTTAGGACACTTCCCCGGATCGGAAGGGACGCAGGTTCAATTCCCGGTCGTACTAAAAGTTCTCTTTCCACATTCACAAATAATTTGTACTTTCGGAATTACACTTAATAGAAAGTTTCAAGTGCTTAAAAAATAAAGAATAACCTTGAATGTAGAATGTACATAAATATTTACATATTATTTGTGTAATTGTATTTTTACATTAATGAAGGCGTTAAAGCTTAACGTTTGTGCTATGGGTACCAGATTACGGATATAATACATATATTACTTTTTTTTTTGTAAATACATACATATAATAGATAGAAAACACCCAGACGCAGTACAAATATCTGTGTTCATCACACAAATAATTCTCCTGAGTGGGAATCGAACCCACGACCTCGTGCACGGAAGTCGGGTATGCCTCGTGGCGTAGTCGGTAGTGCGTAATTATCATCCCTTTCTCTTGGTAAGTTAATAATTATCTACAGAAGATACTGCTTTCTAAGTAGATAATGATAAAATAGAATTGCTATTCAATTGTAAATTTGATATCAGTACAATGTACTACAGAATAGGTACAAGAATAAAAATGAAATAAATTTGCAACTGTTTATGTTCGTAGAATGGCTTCAGGCGTCGGTTCGGACCGGATATTACAAGCCTCCTGCCGCCTCCATTTTGTTTCCAATATTGTGTTTCAATTTTGTAATCTCTCGTTAAGCTATTTTAATTTCGAAGTGTTTAGAAATCAGTAATGTATTTGAAACAAAACGACAGAATTTTGCAATTAAAATGTTGTTATTTACTGGCTAGAAGTATTTTAGTATCAGTATTCATACACATCATTATTTATTTATAAATATTTTTTCTTGTCTTAAATAAATAATTGTTTGATTTCCTATTATCTCGACGTTACGAATACTTTAGACTTAGACCATTCATGGTCACGGGTGGACAAGCCATCGTCGACAGAAAAAAGGTTGAAAAATAAATTTTTATGTGCTGTGCTTTTTCACATCTGCGAGGCGTTGCTTGGTAATTAAATTTTATATTATTATGTTTTTTTAAACTAACTCTATTACTATGCAAATAACCGTTTCCATCTAACGTGTAATCCATCCATACAATATTCCCACCGATTCCCTAGAGAGGTACATCCGGAATACATAACTTTCCACCCCGGCCGCCTACTCGTCTCACATTTCCCTCCATCAAAAAAGAATGACATATAAACAAAAACCTTTTACCGTCGGCGTGGCTAATATACAAAACATGGAATCGTTTTCTTTTCGCGAAATCTCAAAGGGGCTGAGAGTCGCAAAAAGTGTGCGGCTGCTTCCAAACGTAGGCCATTTATCTAAGGCGCGAGATGACTGTCACATGATGACACACGATGTCCAGTTCCCAGAAAGTTGTTTTTCTCACACGTCATAAGACAAAGCCGGTCGTTGAAGATAATCCCCTCTGTGATTTGTGGTGTTTCGGCGACGGGTCACGGGGTCATTCATGTCGCATCTAGACACAGTTATATAATTCAATGCTGCCATTATTATTAATCGTGAGTACCTACTTTATCTTTTAGGGGAATTATAATATACCACTGAAGTAATGCAACATAGTACCAATGGCCGGCCAACACAGGCGGAGAGACGGCACAGGGCGGATTTCTTTAGTTGCTGAGCGCCCCACACTACCCTATTCGTTGCCTCGAATGACGGGGTATGCGGTTAGATACATTTTTCCCTGTCTAAATAAAAACATTTTTCACAACCCCTTACTCACGGGACCGTCTCATATTGAGACGGGTTAGGCCATAGTCCACCATGCCGGCCCAGTGCAGATTGGCAGATTTCACAAGTCGTCTTGATCTTAGTATTGCAGGGTTCCTCAGGATGTTTTCCTTCACCCAGCAGCAATAAATTGACAATAAATATACACATAATTTAGAAAATTTCAAATAATCAGAGGTCTCAAGATCAGTCTGGGGATCGACCTCAATACCACTATCGTTGCAGTCCTTGGCTTAATCACTAGGCTATCAGTGCATCCACTGAAGGAATGTAACATAGTTCCAGTGGCCCTCCAATAAAGGAGGAGAGACGGCACACGGAGGGTTAATTATGTGGGTAAGGGCCCAACACTACCACACACTTGTTCGTTGCCCCTAATGACGGGGTGTGCGGCTAGGAACATTTTTACTGTCCTTAACAAAAAAAAGAAAAAAATATATAATATATTATTATATATACAATTCTCGTGTCGCGGTGTTTGTAGTTAAACTCCTCCGAAACGGCTTAACCGATTCTCATAAAATTTTGTGTGCATATTGGGTAGGTCTGAGGATCGGATAACATCTATTTTTCATCCCTCTAAACGTTAAGGGTAGTCCACCGCTAATTTTTTTTTTAATTTTTAGATACATTTTTTTTATGAGACAGCATTAAAAAATGCATACAATCCTACATTTTCAACCCTCTACGATCAACCCCTATTTTTTATTTGTTAATTATAAACTAATTTGGCAAGATTTTGATTTTAATTTTGTAAAAAACATAAAAAAACATAGCATCACGCCTGTATTTCCCGAAGGGGTAGGCAGAGGTGTATTACACACCCACGACTCGCCAGCTATGTAACGTCCCACGTAATAGGGGGCGAGCCTATTGACGTCTACCTGGCACATTTCCAAACTCGGGGCTGTTACTGAGAATTTTTCTTTTTAGGAAAAAGCTCAATAACATTGCCCGACCCGGGGATCGAACCCGAGACCTCATGATTAGCAGTCGCATACACTACCGCTACACCACCGAGGCATTTTTATTTTTATTTTGTCATGACTTAGAATAAAAAATATATAAAATTTTATATTACTCTAAATTTTTTACCCCTCTACGATCAACCCCTATTTTTTATTTGTTAATTATAAACTTTAATATTTTTGGCAAGATTTTTTATTTTGTCATGACTTAGAATATTTTTTTTATATTACTCTCGATTTTCCACCCCTCTACGATCAACCCCTATTTTTCCATCGCGTTTTTTTTTTTTAATAATTTCCTTTAATTATGATTTTTTCTCAATTCAATTTGATCTTCCGCCTTCACCGGTCGATAACTGATCAACTTTCAATCGATCAATTATCCCCGCTAGATGTCTACCGTTGTCACCTCTCATCCAGCAAACATCACGGAGTAAGGATGAGAACGAAGCCGGTCTCCTGTCTTGCTCACTATACAGTTTTTTGGTTTTAGTTGTGTATAGATCGTAGCAGTGACTGTTATACGTATTATTTTAATTTTTCTGTGCATTCTCATGTTAATTTTACTCTCATCGTAAATTTATTATTAATTTCCAGTGCAATAATTATTTATTCGCAATTTATTAATAACTGATAAAGACAGTTTTAACTATTAGTTAATTAAGTGATCTCATGTAAATAAACACGTGTTGTGAGCTCCCGCCAACAACGGCCATTACCGTACCTGTCTATATTGTACTTAACATTTTTTGGAAATAGTTTAAATCAAAACGAAAACCTGTACGTGTTTTAATAAATATACCTGTTTTATTATTGTGAAAAGTAAGTCAAATAATAAGCAAACGAATACAATATTAATTCTCTGTTTTTCTTCAATACACTGATAGAAGGATTTATTAATTAAACACAAAGTGAAAAATGTGAAATCGAAAATAGCCGTCACGAGCAGGAAAATATCTTAATGATTTATTAATTATTAATAATTTAATTTATTTGAAGACAATTTTAATAAATATTTTTTTACATTTAATAAAAATTTATTTGGGAATAAAGTACATCCTAAATAAAGCATACTTTCATTGTCTACAACGCTTTCGATTATAAGTAAATCCCCGCACACTTATATGAGAACGAAGACTAGAACGATTTTTTTAGTTTTTATGAAACTGAACTAAAAAATGTTTCCTAGAAATAATATACATGGCAAAACAACGTTTGCCGGGTCAGCTAGTACTCATATTATATAAAAATAATAAAATATATAGTGCGTTGTTGAAGTTTTAATTTATTGCTGGTTGTGTGCCTGGTAAAGTATTCTAGACTTAGCCAGTATCTACCTTTATTTTTAATATTTGAGAAAACTGAATGGGAACAAAGTAAAGATCCTAATTTATTATTATTATACTCGTTTCCCAAATTATTATATTGGAAACAAAGTAATAACAAATATTATCTGCATTTTAATCTATATTTTAGCACTTGACATGCTCAGCTACTCTTAAAGTACAAATTATAATTTGTGATTAAGGAAAAAGAGTATTTTAGTACAGGCGGGAATCGAACCTGCGTCCCTTCCTATCCGAGGAAGTGCTCTAATCAACGGAGCTACAGTACTATCTTTTAGAAATATTATCTGTTAAACACAAAGTGAGAAAATGTGAAATCGAGAATAACAGTCAGGAGCAGGATTTGAATCTGCAACTCCTGGACACCGTCCAGATGCTTCGCCAATTCAGCCATCGTGACAATTGCTCCTGACTTAATTTCAATAACACATTCATACTTAACGTCTTGGGTGACGACGGTTTCTCACTTTGTGTTTAATGTATAGTGTTGAGCATGTCAAATGCTAAAGATATATCATCCATCCATCCATCAGCCCTTCAAACATATATATAAAAATATTATCTGGTAAAAATTATTACTATCGGGATACAAAGTAAAGATCGTAAAATATTATTATTATAGGTATTTGTCGTCCCAAATTATTATATTTGGAGAATACTTCGGCTTCGGCTTCATACTGTTTTGCCGTATTATAAAGGCGTGCTTACACAATGTTTAACATTGTGTCGGATAACGCTGAAGCTTGGGTTGATTGAAGGTCAGATAAACGAGGTTTTACCGCAACAGTTGTTTTCGAATTCATATATTATGGTGCCTATTACGAGTATATCTAATCTTCTCCTGTTTTTGTTAAGGCGGAAAAAAAAAATATTTTACCGCACACCCCGTCGTTCGGGGCAACGAACAGGTTAGTGTGTGGCCCTCACTAGGGTTGCTTCCCTTTTTTTGGAAATAAAGTACCACACGTTATTAAAAGTAGGAAAAAAAGTACATAGTGCCAAAATAAAGTACGATTTATTTTACTCTATCTTTTTGCTGAATTGCTTTACTTTTAGCAATTTTTAACAGTTTTGATATACCTATTTATATATTTTAAAGCACATGCATGACATACTTAACCATATAAACTTACATAAAGTGCGAAAATATGAAATCGAATCACGTTTGCTCGTAACTGTTATTTTCGATTTTACATTTTCGCACTTTGTGTTAATTTATATGGCTAAGCATGTCAAATGCTTAAAAACATCAGAATATCATCAATCTTATTAAATATATGAAAAATATCCCAGTCCATAAAGATAGTCCATATTATTAAGTTTTAGCAGATTAAAATTTTCGATTATGTAACAAAATTATCAAATTACCATTACTTTAAATATTTATATTTCGAATTGCAATAACTAGCTTGTGTCATTAAAATTAATATTGCTAGTCAGTTCAGGTGAAGACAACCGTTGAATTTAATTGCCTGTTTGGTAGCCAAAGAAGGGATCTGGTTTTCTTTGTGGTAATCCATTAATTAAGATTATCCATAATCTCATAAACATCTAAAATTGCTATCCAATTACCTTCTAAACATTTTACAGCTTTAATAAATTAACGTTAACATGTAAGAAAATTTTAATAAAACTTAATCCTCCTTGCACAACAAAGAGTATCACAAAACAAACAAGAAGTTATGACAGTAACATTGACAAAATGACAACGTTTAATAAAGGTTTCTTTTGCCGTGTGGGGCCGGCTTCAGAATTGTCTCACCCCTCTCCACCCATGGGAGTCGTAAGAGCCGACTGAGGGAATATCGGGGGAGCGGGCAGCAGCAGCAAAATACCTCAGATTAATCTTGTAGATGGTCTTTTGAGGAACATGTTTCTCTATATTTGTTTTTTTCTCTTAGAAATTACTATAAGAAACAATTATTTGTTTAGTTCTATAGTAAGGAAAACAGGAATTAATAGGTAGGTAAAGTTGTACGGATTTAACAAATTTTTTTAAGAATGTATTAACAATAAAAAAAAGATCATAAAACTAAGTTAAACATTTCGTTTTGACCGTATTCTCATGAGCATTGACGAACCTGGTCAATTTTGGAGCGCTGTAACAGCGTTTTAAATAAAAATTTAAAAAAATATATAGAGAAAATATTCTCGCTTTTTTGCTTATAACTTCTTTAATTTTAAATTTATTTTAAAAAGTAATATGAACATATTTGTAGGCAAAGTGATTTGCTACAAATTATGTCTTTACGATTTTTTTGTAGGACACATAATTTCCGAGTAATCGCGAAAAAGGTGATTTCCAAGATGGCGGCTGGGGGACAAAGGCGACAAACTTGGGGTTAAGCTTCTAATGACCCCCATACATGTCCCAAAAATAAAATTGCGTCCTCTAAGAAATGTAAAGCTCATGTAACATTTCAATGGACTAGTTAGGTTGCGTTTAAAAATGAGCGTTAACGAGGCGACCGCTACTCCAGACCATAAAGTATACAGTACAATTACCATAAATAAGGTATTAAAGTACGGCTACTTTATAATAAAGTACGGGTGGCAACCCTAGCCCTCACCTACTAAATAAACCCGCTGTGTGCCGTCTCTCCGCCTGTATTCCTGGATCACTGGAACTATGTTACATTACTTCAGTGGTATATCTGAAGTTATCCTTAAATATAAATTCTTCAACTTACCTAAACTTTAGTAAACTCAGCTCGTTTTCCGCCAATCAAATGTCAAACTAAATTAGTACGCATGTGTAATTTTCGTTCGAAATCACGGGGCAGATTTAACGAGCAAGTTCCTGTGGCAAACGTTTTTGTTCTCATCACTGTTTAATTAATTAGCATAAGTATAACATTTGACTCTTAACCACATTATATCTTTTGTAATTCAGACAAACTAGGAAGCAAAAATGTATGCGTCGTCGTAAGATCAATGTATGTAATTGAGCTCGCAATTAATAGGAACAAACTTTAACTGCCTCTATGGTGCAACGGTAGTGTAAGCGACCGCAGATCATGAGGTTTCAGGTTCGATCCCCAGGTTAGTCAGTGTTATTGAGCTTTTTAGTAATAAGAAAAATGTTCAGTAGCAGCCCGGAGATTGGAAATGTGTCCGTAGACGCCAATAGGCTCGCCCCCTATTACGTGGGACTTAAACATAGCTGGCGAACCGTGAGTGTTTACTACACCTCTACCTACCCATTCGGAGAAACAGGCGTGATGCTACGTTTGATTGTTCAAAGTCGTGGAGCTTGTCATAGATAGAGATGTAATCGGTATTTTACTACGCAATAAAATCCGCAATACGGAATGCGGCACTATAATGATTTAGACCGCCCTGGTGGCGGCAACACACTAAATTAACAATGGGCAGGCCACATCGCTCGACGATCAATATCCAGCTCCAAGCTATCTACGCGTGAAACCCGCATTAAGCGCTACTCAGTAATTTCAGAGATGTACATTAATAAACAAAACAGACGGATGGATAAATTAAAAACTATGTTTTACATTTCTATTTCTTATTGTTCTCTCCATTTTTAATGTCAACTCTCTATTTTTACCTACTTTTTACTCTATTTTGTACAACAACTTTATTTTTTATAATTATCTACAAAGTACAGACACACCGCATTTTACTCTTTTATTAGATATAGGTGTGTATAGAATAGAAGATAAAATTTTCGTTCTAAAACATGATATATAGTACCCGTTATTATTAAACGCGCCATTATGCTTATGGTTAATCCACAAAATTAAGTTGCGCCGTACGCAAGCTGCGCCAAACCACCGCGGGGGACTTCTTATAAAGTCGCATAATAGACATTTTAACCCAAAAACGATAAAGAGCTCTCATTTGCATACGAAGTTCGTTAACTTTAATTACTGAACCCCACGGACATACTTATAATGTCTTTGTTACTTTGACTCTGCACTAAGGGATCAACATAAGGGTAGTTTATATCTCTTTCAAAATTGTTGGATAAGACTGTGATAAAATAATAATTATTTCTATGAAGCTACAAGATTAATTTCTTGCCACATCTTAAAGTGATTTTTGATAGCATTATTATTTTTGTCCGTGTGGTGACGGACTAAGAATACAAGTGTCACCACCACCATTCTTTCCCACGGGTGTCGTACGAGGCGACTAAGGAAGTAAGCAATTATCACCCATTGCATTACTGGTGGTAGGGCTGGGTACCATGTAGGAATACGGACTTGCTAACGGGCCCGAGCGGGTTGGTACCACCATCTCCCGTGTGACCGGCTATGAAGCACATCAGTGTGTTTTGGTCGTAGCAGGAGATCGCCGTTAATTCTTTCATTTCATATCTGTGAAATGAAATAGTGAGCAGCGGCTTGACAATACTGTCGGTATAGTTGAGTTCATTAGCGACGGTTACCCCAACAGGTGGGCTGTGGCTCGTCTGCCACCAAAAGCAATAAAAAAATATAAAAACGAACAAGCTGAATTCGGCAGAGATTTATTTGCCCGATCATTGGGATGATAATCATTTGCCTGCTAATAGCGGACCCCAAAAAAAAATAGCGTTTTTGATATTTGAATTTTTGAAGATGGCGGTAGTGTAGGTTTAAAATAAAATTTTATAGTTCTATATTCAATAAATGAAAAGAATATCATTGATAATGACAATCCTGGTATACGCCATCTACCGAGTCCAACTGTGAAATTAATCCATCCAGGGACCACCGCAAACAGACCGCCACCACCAACGTACGGTAATTGTATATTATATTATGTACAAATTACCAGAGAGTTATTGGAACTTTTTGGAACTTTATCTTTCTAACCTTATCAGACTTTATAGACACAACCTCTGCTAATCTCCTTTCCGTCCATATCCATGTACCATGCATCCATCTCTTATTAATCTTTCTTTTCACACTCATAATCTTCTAGACTCGTACTTAACACTCCTAGAACTTCACTTCATCCTACAGGTCAACGTTCATTGCCAGCAGTTTTGGACCGCCCTCAAATTGTAACGTAGCTACACACACTACGTTGCGGATGTACGAGTAGCTCGACTATGTTTCGGCTGCAGCGCTACAGTGCGCACATTTTTTTAATACTTGACTAAAAAGTTACTATAACGGTAAATTTTATTTAAATGTGCTTTCTAAGATTCCAAATTCAAAATAATTATTATTTTATTCGAATATGGTTCATGAATCTACTAGCGCAATCACCGCACTTGTATGCTTTTACTCTTAAGATTCCTAAATAGGGTATTTCTATTACAATAAATATTCTAGTTGTATTTAACAATAAAGTAAATTTAAAATGCTCTGTTTTAAAATAGCTGCAGATATAAAAGTTTGCCGTAGATATGACGAAAATACCGCAAATGTTTTATTTCCTTAAAGAAGCTCGCATGCTAATGTAGGAACATATTCAATTGATGACTCCTATTAAAGACATTGCATCGGCAAGCGACTTTGTTCAAAGTCGAGGCACGTTGGTGGCTCGTGTCGAACCAAGTGCTGAATATTAACAAACCAGCCAGTTGTAGCGGCAGTTTGCCCAAAACTGCCTTTTAGCAGACACTGAAAAATAAAACATTGTTGCCGGTTGCGTAATCGAAATGAAATAAGAGTTTCCGTACTTTTGCAACGTGACTGTGACGATTTAAATTTGCGTCAAAAAGTATGTTCTATTTTCATATTTGTATGTATGCTTGGCCATTTACCAGAACACAAAGTGCGAAAATGTGAAATTGAAAATAATAGTCTCGAGCAGGATTTTAAATTTATAAAAAACTAGAACGCCCGGTGAACATCACCTTTTTTTTTGTTAAGGCGGAAAAAAATGTTCCTAACCGCACACCCCGTCGTTCGGGGCAACGAACAGGGTAGTGTAGGGCCTTCACGCACTAAAGGAACCCGCCGCGTTCCTTCTCTCCGCCTTTATTGGCGGGTCACTGGAACGAACTTCGTATCACCTACAATTTATTATCAATCCTAATTAATCTGCATCGTCTAAGATTTGGATTTAGCTAGGTTATTAAATGAAACTTGCGTGTAATGCAAATTAATTAGAAAAAATGACAATAGTTGTTATTTTGTCGTCAACTAGCCAAATATCCATACAAAATTACCGATACTAAATTGTTAAATTTTTCAACATTTTTTACAGCGTTTCCCTTTAAACACAAAGTGAAAAATGTGAAATCGAAAATAACAGTCACGAGCAGGATTTGAACCTGCATCTCCTGGATACCGTCCAGATGCTTTGCCAATTCAGCGTTTCCCTTTTTTTAAACCACCTCTGTATTAGAGCAAACAAAACAAAATAACAATTATTCAAAACTCAAGCCAGTTTTGAGTTTTAGGGAGACTAACGAACAGCAATTGATTTTTACATATAGGATTTTTATATATATATCAAAATGGTTTTATTTTTTATTTTCGAGTCTATATAATAAACGTGTATCATTCAAGAAATAAGTACGGTAAACCCTAAGTTATACATTTATTCAAATTCACAACCCGGTATTATTAATTAATTATAAAATGTATGCCCACGTTTATTTGTGGCTCCGTTGGGGTGAAACAATTGGTCCACTACGTCTGAGAATTAACTAGGTATGTATGTCTTCAGAAACCCGTTTGGACTGACCATAGATATAATATACGTCAGTATCTATGGGACTGACGTATTTGTTGGAACACGAATGAGAACCAACGCATACATGGTTTTAAATGTATTAGTGTAGTATTATGAAGAGCGTAATTGCGTAATTTCCGAGCGTAAATAGACGAAAATATTAAGTGTCATATCGAAACGCCACTTTTATTTTTGTAAGCGTTGTTTAGGTATCTACTTTGAATAACGATTAGATCTATTTTTATGAATTTATAAGTGTCATGATTTTAGTAATTAATTTAAAAATAATATTGCAACATTGTTACTTCCTGTTTTCTACCGGAAATATCATAATTTTAGTAATGAATTTAAAAATAAAATAACTGTTAAGACTGACTGTTTCTGAAAGTGATTATTCGGCCGGGCCGCTCGTTGGAGTTCAGACGTGTGTTAATCTAGCTGTTATAATGTATTAAGGAGACAGTAGTTAGTACATAAGTATAAAGTATAATTATATCTGGTTACCTGGTAAGTTGAAGGAATGATGAAAATATACTAGCGTTACTGTAGGAGTGGTTTTATTTCTTCACATAAGTGGGTACTAAAACTATCAGCCAGTTGTTTTAACGCTCCAGTGGCCGCCAATATAGGAAAGACAGATAAGTACGCGGCTGGTTTATTTAGTTGGTGAGGCCCTAACCTGTACGTTGCCCTGAAGGACGGGTGTGCGGTTATTTGAAATTAGGCATCCTGTTTGGGCGTGGGGACTTAAACAGACAACTCCAGTAAAAGAAAGAAAATACAAAATAAAAACATACTGCTGAGTCATGTTGGGTGGGTGACAATCTTTGTAGATCTAATTCACTAAAGACCCAGATAATTGTAGCGTTTATTAGGTAAGTACCTACCAGTTCTAAAAAACTGGCCACTTGGGCCTCAAATATATTTGGTATTTAGTAAAGAATTCCAAATTCAAATTTATTACAAATTTAAGTTCGTACATATATTTTTTAATTTATTATTCATTTATTTTTGCGGTCGCGGCAGATTTGTATTGATGAATAAGGACAAGTAAAACATATGTGAAGTGGGATTGAGTGTCACCGTTGGGTCACACCGATAGCTTAGCGGTCTAGAGTACTTTCCTGGTTTGGATAGGACGCAGGTTCGAATCCTGCTCGCGGTAAAGCTCTCTTTTTCCACTTTCACAAATAATTTATATTTTAAATACACAATTTCATAGTTTAAAAAATAAATGTTTGTATAAATAACGACAATTTATATCTAAGGATCTTTTTCATCACCGAATTACATTTGTACAAATAATTACAATTGTATTCATGAAGTGAAGTGTCTGTCAATGTATAAATAAAAACTTTACTAAACGCATACATCAATCATATAACTTTTTTAACTTCCCGCTAAGAAAATTGAAAATTTTCAAAAGTTGGGAAGTTATTGGTTGGTTTTTCGAAAATGGATGTTGACGTTTTGGGGTTCTAGGAAGCTTACCCGAATGTTTCCGCGATGATGTCTGTATGTTTGTATGTGTGTGTATGTGTGTGTGGGTGTGTGTGTGTGTGGCCGTATGTAAACCTCTCATAACTTTTGAACAGCTTGACCAATTTCGTCGGGGTTGACGTCATACGAAAGGACTTGACCAAATTTAGATTTTCAATACAATTAGAACCGATTCGAATCGGTAGATCTTGAGAAATCTCAAAAAAACTACAAAAACAAAATTTCAAATGTGTTTTTTTTGGAATAAATTTTAAACGGTTTTACTGATCGATTCCAAAAGCTATTCAGCCCGCTTAGAATGAAAAACGAAACGTTAGACAAACTTTCGTTTCGTTCCATTGTGATTGGTCGCCTGAATCACGCGTCGAAATCTCGACTAATCAGGAATCATGTGTGTCCGACACATGTTGATCAATCACAAAGGCTCGAAACGAAAGTCTAACGAACCAAACGTCTAACGTTTCGTTTTTCATTCTAAGGGGGTTGCTCTTAACATCAAAAAACCACGCCGATCGCCGCCAGTCCGGTCAAAATCGGTTGATTCGTTCGTGAGATATCGAAAAAAATTAAAAAAAATGTATTTTCAGAAAATCTATGAAATTTTCTATCTGACCAATTCGAGCTTTAAGATTCTTCAAGAAGCTCAAAAAGCTGCGCTGAATGCCGTAAACTACGAGAAAATTGGTTAATTTATTCAAAAGTTATTGCGATTTGAAAATTCAACAAATAGTGTTTTATTAAATCTCTATCAGACTTTTGAGTTCGAAGAGCTCAAAAGCATAGAACAGATCTCTTTGAGCTCGGAGAGCTCAAAATGACACAAAAATTATACTTTTGTGCTCTTCGAGCTCAAAAGTCGTTTAGGGATGTTGTTGATGCTGGAAGGAGGGGAAGCTCGTGCTCCTGCCGAAGCCGGGACGGCCTCCGAACACAGTCTCGGCCTTCAGGCCCATCGTGTTGCTGGACGAGGTGGGCAAACTCCTCGAGCGGGTAGTCGCAGCCCGCACCGTCCGGCACCTAGGAGCGGTCGGCCCCGACCTGTCCGACGCCCAGTTTGGAATTCGGGCGGGTCGGTCTACGGTCGACGCCATTCTGCGCCTGAAGGCCGCGGCTGCGGAGGCCGTCACCTCGAGGGATATGCTGTTGGCGGTGTCACTCGACATCGCCAACGCCTTCAATAGTCTGCCATTCGGCTGCATCAAGGAGGCACTCCGGTACCATGGAGTGCCCCTCTACCTAAGGCGGCTGGTGGCAGACTACCTCGACGGCCGCAGCGTCCTCTTCGTGGACAGGGAAGGGGACGTTGTAAGGAGGGCTATGTCGTGCGGCGTCCCGCAGGGTTCGGTTCTTGGGCCGCTCCTGTGGGACATCGGCTACGACTGGGTCCTCCGTAGCCGGCTCCCTCCCGGGCTGGGCGTAATTTGCTACGCAGACGATACGCTCGTCACAGCCCGGGGCTGGACCCTCGAGGAGGCGGCAACGCTGGCCACCTCAGGTACCGCGGAGGTGGTCAGGCGGATCGAGGCGTTGGGGCTTAGGGTGGCCCTTGAAAAGTCGGAGGCCCTACTCTTTCATGGGCGCCGACGGGGCCCGCCCTCCAGCGCCTCGATAACGGTTAATGGGGTGGGCTTGCCAATCCAGGCCCACATAAAATATCTGGGCCTGGTATTGGATGGACGGTGGCACTTTGACGAGCACTTCCGCCGTCTTGCGCCAAGGCTCGTCAACACGGCGTCCGCCCTCGGGCGACTTATGCCGAATTTGGGCGGACCGAGTCTTGCGTGTCGACGACTCTACGCGGGGGTAGTACGGTCGATGGCGCTGTACGGCGCGCCCGTGTGGGCGGAGTCCCTGGCCGCTCGCAATAGGGCCCTTCTGTGGCGTCCACAGAGGGTCGTAGCGGTCAGGGCAATACGCGGGTACCGCACGGTCTCGACAGATGCAGCCTGCGCGTTGGCCGGAACCCCCCCGTGGGATCTGGAGGCGGAGGTGCTCGCTGACGTCTATCGGCGGGCGTCGACAGCGCGGGCGGGGGGCAGCCGCCCCTCGCCGAGCGCAATTTCATCGTGCGCTCCGGCCGATCTTGGAAGAATGGGCAGGGCGGCAGCACGGGGTCCTCACCTTCTGGTTGGTGCAGGTTTTGTCGGGGCATGGTTGCTTCGGCAAATACCTACACACGATCGCAAGGAGGGAGACGACCCCAGGCTGTCACCACTGCGACTGCGACGAGGACTCGGCGCAGCACACGCTCGAGTCGTGCCCGGCCTGGGATGTGCAGCGCCGGGAACTCGTTGCAGTCATAGGCGTGGACCTGTCGCTGCCGGCCGTTGCGCGAGCGATGGTTGGCAATGACAGGGCCTGGACCGCGGTCGCCGCCTTCTGCGAGGCTGTCATCTCGCGGAAGGAGGTGGCGGAGAGGGCCCGTGAGGAATCCTCCTTCGCGGACCCGATTCGCCGCCGGCGCGAGGGGCGGCGTGCGCGCGCTTACTTGCGCCTGATGCCGCCCTAGCCGAGGCTGCGGACGGTGGGGTCGGGGAGTACCCTGCCGTCCGCGGAAGCCTACCGCGAAGGTACGACGCCCAAGTGCGCGAGGCGTCGCTCAAGAGAAGGTGCCTGTAGGGGCTGCCGCCTGTGGATCGCGGTCGTAACGACGCGGTACCCGTGATCCGCCGTAGCAAGGGCGGGTGGAGGCGCACGGTGGGTTTTTAGTGGGTGAGAGCCCCATTCACCCCGTTGTCTCCCCGGGCAGCGGGGTGTGCGGTAGGACATTTTTGCCCACCTAAAATAAAAAAAAAAAAAAAAGGGATGTTGTTGATGAACCGTTTTCCAGATTTTTTTTATTTGTTAAGGCGGGAAAAAATGTTCCTAACCACACACCCCGTCGTTCGGGGCAACGAACAGGGCGTGGGGCCTACACCCACTAAAGAAACTCGCCGTGTGCCGTCTCTCCTCCTTTATTGGCGGGCCACTGGAACTATGTTACATTCCTTTGGTGGTATACATAAATTATATACCTACGAAAAAACTAAATTTACGAAAACATACGTAAGTACATCTATACTATTATAAAGCTGTAACAGAGCTGTGTCTGCACATTTAAGGTATTTGAGAAAAAACAGCCTTTCATCGTCCAGTGCTGGACATAGGCAAGTAATAAGTATGCAATATTACTTATAATTATATATAATTAAAGTATAAGTTTTCATTCATTCGTAACTACGACGTAAGAAAGTGAGTAGATATGAAAGAGAGTATTGGTTGACATGGAAAAGGGAATTCTGCGATGGTTCCGACATGTAGAAAGAATGCCGGACGAGCGACTGGTTAGGAATATATACAATACGAAAGTGGAAGGATGTAGGTACAGGGGAGACCAAGCCGTCACCTACCTAGACCAAATCGGTCATGTATTGAAGGAAGGTGGAGTCAGGAGTCTCCGAAATTGGTGAACATGTATAAAGAGAATTATGAATGTTGAGGAAGCGAGAGATGTATACAAGAATAGAGCCTCTTGGCACTCTGTTCTCTGTGCCTACCCCGCAAGGGAAATGGCGTCACAATAAGTAAGTAAGTAGCAGTTTTCACATATCTAATGGCTAATCTCCGGAATGGATGGACCGATTTCGACGGGACTTTCACTGACAGATAGCTTATATTATAAGGAGTAACTTAAGTTATAAGGAGTAACTTATTTTGTAAAAAAATGTGGACAAAGTCGCGGATAGTATTTAGTTCCACATAAAAATATATGTAGGCACATCATGGTTGTAGATTAGAGATGAATATTATTCTAGAATACCTACATATTAAAAATAATTTCATTATTTTGTATTAAAGCTGACTCGAATTAAAACAATAAAAAATGTTTTCTAACCTAAGTATAAACTCACCTAAGATTGTTTTGTTCAAACCCGGAAGTATTTTCGGTGGTATTTAATGTTTAATTACAGTAGGTAACAGAAAATTACTTTGAAGATGGAATTAAAATTGCAAAATTTAATTTTAAACTTCCTTCAAAAAGACCAAAAGAAAACGTTTCAACCAATAAAAAGTTGGAAACACAAGGGTAATACAAAGTAGGAATAAAACACTAATTGAAGTGCGGAAAGACGGGCAACCCCGAAGAGCTGAATCATTAAATTTAATCTCTTCACCTCGCGTCTAACTACTAAATTGTATATTACCTTGGGTATGTTTAGTATGAATAACTTATTATAGAAATAACTTTCGCTCTATCTCACATCTTAGGTTAGTAAAGATAGACTACTTAGAGACAAAGTACTTCTGTTATATTTGTTAAAATGAGGCTATTGGCAGTCTTCGAACAAATAGTCTTATTGCCATTTTTATAAATGTTTCTTAGATTTCATTTTTTAACTGCCTCGGTGGTGTAGCGGTAGTGGATGCGACTGCTAATCATGAGGTCTCGGGTTCGATCCCCGGGTCGGGCAATGTAATTGAGCTTTTTCCTAAAAGGAAAAAATCTCAGTAGCAGCCCGGAGTTTGGAAATGTGCCCGGTAGACGTCAATAGGCTCGCCCCCTATTACGTTGGACTTAAACATAGCTGGTGAGTCGTGGGTGTGTAATATCCCTCTGCCTACCCCTTCGGGGAATACAGGCGTGATGCTATGTTATGTTTATGGATACAGCTGGCACAAGACCGCTCGTTGTGGTTCTCACACAGTGTTTTTTTTTATATTGCTAATGATGGCAGACGAGCCACGGCCCATCTGATGGTAAGTGGTAACCATCGCTCATGGACTCAACTATACCGAGAGTATTGTAAAACCGCTGCGCACCACTTCTTCTGCACACACTTGTGAAATGAAAGGATAAAGGGCTATCTTCTGCCACAGCCAAAACACGACGTTTGTTTTAGCTGTAGCAGAAGATGTCCGAGCAATTGTCACAGTGGCTGAATTGGCAAAAAATCTTGGACTGTATTCCATTCTTGGAGATGCAGGTTCAAATCCTGCTCGTGACTTGTATTTTCGATTTCATTGTGTTATTATATTTTACCATCTTTATAAAAGGGACCAAGAAAATTATTTTTCTATTAACAGGTCCAACAACTTTTTGCTAAGTATAAAGTTAGCATGAATCAATAATGGTTCCCTAAAATATAAAGCTAGGATTTAACTTGAACGCGTTCCAATGTTGTCGATTATAGAGTACAAAAGAACAATAGCCTGGTTGCCTATAGTTTGTTTAGTTTAAAGTAGATAAAAGGATCCTTTATCTCCTATACATCGAAATAAACCTAGTAAATTGATGACTAATTAAAATGGGGATATTAATTACGCATCAGTACTACAATCGCTCCTAATTGGCTTGTTGAACTTTAGTACGAGCTGGAACCGAACCTGCGTCCCGCGTTCTCTTTTTCCTCATTCATAAATAATAATTTGTACTTTAAAAGTAGCTGAGCATGTCAAGTGCTAAAAATATAGATCAAAATGTTTAAAAAATAACGCCATCAAATAGTATGAATTTTAATTGCTAAATTAAACTTACTATATTGGATTAATGCATGTAAATGCGTTCCGATAGATGGCGTTGGTCGTTAAGACAAATGTGATGAGGAAATTGGGTATGACCGTAAGGGAGTAAGATAGCTCAGTGGATAAGAGCACTTCCCCGGAAAGGAAGGGACGCAAGTTCGATTCCCGCTCGTACTAAAGTTCTCTTTTTCCTCATTCACAAATAATAATTTCTACTTTAAAAGTAGCTGAGCATGTCAAGTGCTAAAAATATAGATCAAAATGCTAAAAACTAGCTTTTAGCTGCGGCGGAGCCACTGGCAAAGGATAGTCTTCTATAATTTTAACAGGGCTGTTCATACCTTACGTTATATTCACAACGTATCTGATGTCGGTTGGAATTGTGCAGTTCTCAATTTATCCGGCTACGGCAATCACCAGTTTTCACTGATTGCGAATGTTTGGCCTTAAAGTAGTACCGTCAACACATCAAGATAGTAATAAAATAAAACAGTACAACAAAAACAATTCAAACGAGCAATTGGTCTGTTTTTGGCTGCGAATTTATTATGTATACGTAAAAAGGTTAATTGATAAAATATATGTGTAATTATATTATATTAAATTTTATTTAATAGACATATTGGGGTCTGCGTCCTTTTGGTCTTTACTGCGTTTATTGTGACTTTATTTTTAAAGTGAGTCCATTCGGCCTTCATGTGCAAAAAACTCCGAATAACCGAAAGAAAAGTTCTTATTTCATTTCTGAATACATTTGTATCATTATACTTTTTTCTATAATGTAAAATAATTTCAACAACTATAGTTCAATAGTCACTATTTTGTTACTCAATATTCCTAGCCGGCTGCTATCAAACGGTTTGAGGGCAACAGATAAACACTAGTGCCCTATTTTCCACACGTAATTTAAATACTCCTATCACTTTTTTTTAAATATACTACATACATTCATGTTCGATGTTTTTGACTTGAAATTTACCAGCAAGCTAAATGGTTAAGGCCCGTCCATTCAGTTTATTTTGGTCAAATATTCTACCGACAGTTGTTTGTGTCTTCTAAAATTTATAGGTGGATGGTGAAATACTTATATGTCGAATTGCAGGTCAAGAGCCTTCTCCACAGTGAATTACTTCTTCTCTCGTAGAAATACTACTTAATTTAATATTCTTTTACGGTGGTGACGCTATATAATCTGCTACCACACACTTAGTTTATTAGTATAGTAATAATATTTCATTTTGTTTCACATAGTTTTTTTTTCTAGCCATACAAAGGTACTAACGAACCGATTTCCAGACGACATATACGAGTATGAGCATTCATTAATATACAGCAAAAACGAAACAAAAGTCCTTTATTTTTATTTTAAATATTCATGGTTTTATTTCTTAACTAGTGGTTGGTCATGACTTCACTTGCGTGAAAGTAGATTTATTATTTGTTGTATTTTAGTCTAACATTCGATCATGATCGAAGAGTCTAGCTGTAAGATTGAGGAGGGTCAAAAAGTATATTGATTGATTCTATGTAAGTGAGTATTTGTTTACGAATAATACTTGAGCTTCGTTCTTTGAGATAAGAATTCACTTGTAGTGCTGCGTAGTTATACGCCTGTCGCACATTCTGTTTTAATAAATTTATACATACATTGCAATCCTTGCAAGGCCTTTTTTATGTTAAGGCGGTAAAAAATGTACCTAACCGCATACCTCGTCGTTCGAGGCAACGACCAGGGTAGTGGGGGGCCCTCACCTACTAAATAAGCCCGCCGTGTGCCGTCTCTCCGCCTGTGTTGGCGGGCCACTGGGACCATGTTACATTAGGTACTTCAGTGGTCAAGGCGGATATGCCTAGGTGCCTACCAAGGGTAATGCAGAGATCTTCCGTTATCTCTGCATTACCCTGATGCATTTTCAGAAGAGAACAGATAGTACATCAGTGAAAAATATTCCTAACATATAAAATTACGTAATTATTAAATACAGAATACAGTAAAGGTACGAATTAATAGTACTTACTAATATACGATTAACATAATGAAGTAATATACACATAATACTACATACTATAATAAATTACAATGACGATGTACATATATAAATACAGACAAATAAATATTATGTAATAATCATAGACAAACAGAAGATTCCTCTAATATTAAAGTACAAATTTATTTGTGAATGAGGAAACAGAGGTTTTTAGTACGAGCGGGAAACGAACCCTTCCAATCCGGGGAAGTGCTCTAAGCCACTGAGCTACTGTACTGACGGTCATCCCAATTTCCTTATCACACTTGTCTTTACGACCAAAGTAAAAAAAAATCTCTTTTTCCTCATTCACAAATAAATTGGTACTTTAAAAGTAGCTAACCATGTCAAATGCTAAAAAATATAGATCATAAATGTTCCTCTTATATTCTCAAAATATGGTAACGGATTTTCAATTAAAATCCGACGATTCGTAGATATTCTGATATCGAGATGGAGCGCATTCCATAGAAGAACAGATTGGATAGGAAAGAAGGAGTTAACAATATCAGTAAAATGGGATGGACGACGAAGAAGTAGATTATTGGAGCAATGTAAATCTTTATCATGACTGGATACCAAGTACTGAAATAGACAATAATTTGAGACGAGAACGATAAGCAGAGACATGGTAATACGTGCGAAGATTTAATATGAATCCAATGCAGTTATTGAGAAGGCGTTCAAGTTTGTTAAGAAGATCTGAATGTCAAAAATACTCATATATACAATTTTTAGGTTAGTGATCATAGTACGGAGCGTGATCGTCGCGATCCCTGCCAGCCTGTAATCCACAGGCTGCAATCCAGCTCGAATGCGTACCGCAGTGCGGGTTAGGGCGTGCCCTAGAGGCGACGCATACTGACCCGCCCCCGTCGGTATGAACAACGGCAGATGCGGCGATGGGGGCCGCCACCCATTACGCCTTGCCCAGTTTGGCGAGTCGAGGGGAGCAGAGTGTCGAGTAGGCACGTGGAATGTAAGAGGTGGCGTGGAAGATAAATTACACGTGCTGGTAACCGTCATGTCAGACAGACAGCTTGATGTGCTCTGTGTAACAGAGACCAAGCGAAAGGGTAGCGACGCCTGTGATCTTCCTGGTGGCGGGTTAGCTCTGTGGTCTGGTGTACCGCAGAGCGATCGGGCCAGCATGGGAGTGGGGGTGTTGCTGTCCGCTCGCTTGGCCTCAGGTGTGAAAGACTATGGAATGTTTGATCCCAGACTTCCATGGGTCCGAATAAAACTAGGTGTTACCAGTGTCTTCATGTTCGCAGCTTATGTTCCCGTAGGCTCTTCGGTGGCATCGGATCTAGAGAAGTTCTGAGATAATGTTAGGGAAGTTCTGGATTTGGCAGAAGCTAGTGAACGCGTAATCGTATGCGGAGACTTGAATAGATGGGTTGGGACCAAGCGTCCAGACTTCGAGGCCGTGCTTGGTTCATTTGGTGATAAGAGAGTGAATGATGCAGGTAGGCTCATTGCAGATGTATGTTTGGAGAGAAACCTTATTGTGTCAAACACATTTTTTCAACATACTCGTAAGAACATCCATATGTATAAATGGAGAAGGAATGAACAGAGAAGTATGATAGATTTAATTCTGGTAGACAGTCGCCTCCGAAGTAAAATTCTGGATACAAGAGCCTACAGGGGTCCCACTGTCAACACGGACCACTATCTCGTTATTGCGAGATTTAGTGGTCTGTTCAGAAAGTGGAGACACTGACGAGAGCGTGTCTACTTCGGAGGGCTTGAAAGAATAAAGATTGAAAAGTTGCAAGAAGAGAGTGTAAGAGCAAAGTATGTAGAGGGTGTCCGTGAACGGCTGACAATGGCAAGTCAGCCGGGATCTGACATAGAAGAATGCTGGAGAGTATTGAAAGATAGTATGGTAGATACAGCGAAAGAAGTATGTGGATGCTCAAAGAAGCATAGGAAAGTGAAAGGTGATGCATGGTGGGATACGGAAGTAGCAGCTTCCGTAGACCAAAAGAAGAAAGCGTGGCTGGACTATGTATCTTCTTTGAACCTGAGTGCAAGTATGAAAGAACAGAAGAAAGAAATATACCGGCAACGTAAGAATGACACCAAAGCTTTAGTGAAAGAGAAGCGTGATAGAGCAAATATGATTGCAGAAGAAAGGCTGACCAAAACCTTCGAGAGCAACACCAAACTTTTCTGGAGGGAGGTGAAGAAATCTCGGAGTGGTTGGTCAGCTTTCAGAATGAATAAAATAAGGTCTAAAGGTGGAGACATTCTTACGCAAACACAAGATGTGTTAAGCCGATGGAGTGAATATTTTGGAGTTATGTATGCAGATGTTCAGGGTGATGCTGGTACCACATGTGATCTAACAGATCTGCATTCGGTACCGGCATCCTCTGATGACATTAGTATGGATGAAGTTGAATGGGCGATTAGAAGTTTGAAAAATGGTTAGGCAGCGGGTATTGATATGGTGTCTGCTGAGATGATCAAGCTTGGAGGCTCATGTGTCTGGGAATCCTTCCTGATGCTTCTCAATTTATGTTGGAGCTCAGGAATGGTTCCCAAGGACTGGAGAAGCGCAGTCATCGTGCCTTTGTTTAAAAACAAGGGTTCACGTTATGACTGTGCAAACTACAGAGCCATAAGCTTGACCAGTTTGGCAGCCAAAATGTATGGTAAAATTATTGAAAGGAGAATGAGGATGGTGTCTGATGAATTTTTTTGTAAGGCACAAGGAGGTTTCAAGTGTGGACGAGGATGCATGGATCAAGTGTTTTCTCTGCGCAATATTGTGAAGAAGCATCTGGCTGTAGGCCAGAGGGTTTTCTGCAGTTTTGTGGATTTGGAGAAAGCATTTGGCACTGTTGTACGAAAGGAACTTTGGGACATTTTGCCGGAGTATGGTATTAGCGGTAGACTACAAGCGGTGCAGTCCAACTACATGGACTGCAGAGCTTGTGTGCGGCTGGATGATGGAATGTCACCTTGGTTTGACATCAATATCGGCGTTAAACAGGGCTGCGTTCTATCAGCCAAACTTTTTATCATATATCTGGATAAATGCATATAAAGGTTGAATAAAATGAATGTGGGAGTTCAGATGGGCGACTCAGTGGTTAACTCGCTGCTATATGCAGACGATGCGGTCCTATTAGCGCAGTCTGTGACTGACCTGCAAACCCTAGTTGACGTAATGGCAGAAGATTGTTAAAAAAGAGGCCTACGTGTGAATGTCAGCAAAATCAAAGTAATGGTTTTTGAAAGAGAAGAAGCCAGAACAGATGTTAGAGTAGCAATAGGAAATGGTGTGCTAGAACAAATGGATGAATTTGTATATCTTGGATGTGGATTCAGTCGGGATGGAATGTACACCATTGATGAAGAAAGAAGAGTGAATGCGGGAAATAGAGTGAACGGAGCATTGGGACAACTTCTCGGCAGCCATCACCTTAGCCGGAAGGCACGTGTCGCAATACACAACGCAGTGCTTGTCCCAACGTTATTATATGGAGGCGAGAGTTGGGTATGTAAAAAGGATCATGAGAGCAAAATTAATGCGGTCGAAATGCGATCTCTGCGGAGAATCTGTGGAGTGAGGCTGACTGACCCCATTCGTAACAATGACGTAAGAGAGCGAGTAGGTATGAAAGAGAGTATTGGTGTAAAGATGCGAAAGGGAATGCACCGATGGTTCGGACATGTGGAAAGAATGCCGGACGAGCGACTGGCTAAGAAGATATACAATGCGAAAGTGGAAGGATGTAGGTACAGGGGGAGACCGAGACTTACCTACCTAGACCAAATTGGTCATGTGTTGAAGGAAGGTGGAGTCAGGAGTCTCCGAAACCGGCGAGCGTGTATGAAGAGAGTTATGAATGTTGAGGAAGCGAGAGATGTATGCAAGAATAGAGGCTCTTGGCACTCTGTTCTCTCTGCCTACCCCGCAAGGGAAATGGCGTGATGATAAGTAAGTAAGTATTTTTATTTCTTGTACAACTATGTCTAAACGGACAAACTATGATAAGGTTTATAGTTATTTGGAACGAAAAATAAGGAAATTAGGTGTTACGGAGAAATACCTAACAAATAAATGAAAGATAAGGATTTTAAAATTTACAATTCAATATTATCAAAAATAAAAAATCATCTTTTAACAAAAAATAATTAATTAAAATAATAATAGAATTAAACAATAATAATAATAGAATTAATTAAAATAATAATAGAATTAAATAAATTAACAAAAAATGAAAAAAAATAGAGATGAGAAATCTTTCTCAACTCAGGGGGTTCCCCGGACCACCTAGGGAGCACTCAACTTTGGGTCGGTCTTCCGTCACTAGGACCCGGAGTGGCGGACGGTCCCTGAGGCGCTGTTGCAGGCCGGCGTATTCCGGCCGAAGTGTAGATCCCCGTTGCTCAGATGTGCGCAGGAAAACCCGGAAGTCATTCAGCGTATATTTTTATTTGTGCGAACGCGATATTACAGAATATGCCACTCGATTCTGTTGTTCTCTGGGGTTTCTTGTAAGTATCGTATTATATAGAATACCGAATACAGTATTACTCGAAATAATTAACATATGCCGCGTTTGCGGAGAAAAAATATTTAAGTTTTTTTTTTACAGATACATACTGACTACTGTTAGTTCTGCGCGACGCACATTAAAAATTACTTGTGAAAAAGAATCAAGATACCCCTACTTTCCTATTATATTCTAATATCTACCTCCTAGCTATTACAAATATAAGGCTATCTCTCTTGCGCTTTCGCATCCAAACGTTACTATTGGTGGTTAGATATTGTGTTCTGGAACTTTCCCAATCTAAACGCTTACTATTGGGATATCAATAGTAGTTTCTGGAACTTTGGTGATATTCTGCGCGCATTCGGTATCAAAAGCTGGCCATATATGGTAATGAAATGGTCTTTCTTTTGTTTTAAGGGGGCGTAATCAAACGAGCAAGTAGCAATTATTCCAAAAAAATAGGGGTTTCGAGGCAACGCGCGCTTTTTAAAATTACGGATATCGTATCCGGCATAATCGAATATGTATCTTAACTATTTATTTTATTATTGTTGGTTAGATCGTAACAGAGGACAATTAGAAAAAACAAAGCGACGCGGTCGTCGGTCAGGTTCTCACAACTGTTACCTGCGTTGGCACTCGCAATCGAGCTGCATTGCAGCGAGGTTAGTCCTGTGTATAAAAGTAACAAACAAAGAATAAAACAAAATTCCTACATAAGTGTATTAATTAAATTAAAAGTGATGCTTAGGGTAACATGGTCAACAGTGGATCACTTTTTTTTAAAGCTTTATAATATAAAAACTAATAGTCAGAATTGCACGAAAAATCGTCAGAGGATCAAATGATTATTAAACTTATAAAGATGCACATAATTATATGTTCATTATAGTGGGTTTAATCCACTGTGTACTCCTCCTGGTACTCAGTGGATTGCCTACTGGTTAACAATGGATCAAAGAAAATTTAAATAGGTAAATAATAAAAATCAATTCATATAATCAACTGCATGTTTATTTTTTAGCAATTTAATGAGCAACTACTACAAAACATTTTCTCAGAAATTTAATGGAAATTTCTACTTTTTCAGTCTTCACTCAATGATAGAATAACATTAACTATGTACTAAGTTATGTGGATTTGGAGAATACATTTGACACAGTTGTACGAAAGGAACTTTGGGGCATTTGCCAGAGTATGGTATTAACGGTAGACTGCTGCAAGCGGTGCAGTCCAACTACATGGACTGCAGAGCTTGTGTTCGACTGGATGATAGAATGTCACCCTGGTTTGATGTCAATATCGGCGTTAAGGCTGCGTTCTATCAGCCAGACTGTTTATCTGAATATCTGAAGAAATGTCTCCAAAGGATGAATGAAATGAATGTGGCAGTTCAGATGGCGGCTTAGTGGTTAACTCACTGCTATATGCAGATGATGTAGTCCTATTAGTGCAGTCTGCGACTGACCTGCAAGCCCTTATCGACGTAATGGCAGATTTTACGAAAAGGGTTTTATTTTAAGAAAACGTGTTTTTGTGAGCAAAACCAAAGTTATGGTTTTTGAAAGAGGAGAAGCCAGAACAAATGTCAGAGTATCAATAGGCAATGGTGTGCTAGAACATGTGGATGAATTTGTATATCTTGGATGTGGATTCAGTCGGGATGGAAGATACTCCACTTATATAGAGAGAAGAGTGAATGCGGGAAATAGAGTGAACGGAGCATTGGGACAACTTCTCAGCAGCCTTCACCTTAGCCAGAAGGCACGTATTGCAATACATAACGCTGTGCTTGTCCCAATATTATTATATGGAAGCTAGATTTGGGCATGCAGAAAGGAGCATGAAAGTTAAAGAGCATGCAGTCGAAATGCGATCTCTGCGGAAAATCTGTGGAGGTGACTGACCGCATTCGTAACGAAGTCGTAAGAGAGCGAGTAAGTCAGAGAGTACCTATTGGTGTAAATATGCGAAAGGGAACGCTCCAATGGTTCAGATATGTCGAAAGGATGTCGGATGAGCGATTGGTTAAGAAGATATACAATGCGAAAGTGAAAGGATGTAATTGCAGGGGGAGACCAAGACTAACCTACCTAGACCAGATTGGTCATGTATTCAAGGAAGGTGGAGTCAAGTCTCCGAGGACGAGCGTGTATGGGGTTTTCACACCTTTGTAGTTTGATACCTTTGAAGTGTTATAAAAGGAATATTAAGGTGAGCAGCAGCTCGTTTAATACTTTTTCCTTCTATTATGGCATGTAATGCTTCACTCATTTGCTCATGTATATGAGCACCTACTTTTCTTTCTTCTACTCTTTTCCTTGATAGTTCTGTACCTATATATAAACTTCCATTTAGTTCCCAAGTTTAAAGTTGTCTAAGTGAGGGTACACTCTGAATCACATATTCATAGTGTACACAGTGAATCAATCCACTGTTAACCATATCTCCACAACATAGTTAGAAATTAAATTTCTCAACAACCACAAATAATTGCGTAAATTTCTTAGCACTCAATCATACTACATACATATATACAAACAATTAGAACAAAACGTATAGGAACACAGTTGTAGTATAAGATATATAAACAAAATTCTAATTACTTTGTCGGTGGTTTTTACTCCCGAAAACAAAAATGTCGTGCTCTGGCTTCTATCGGTGAGCGCGTCCGCGCAGCGACAGCGGGAGTGAGAGGGGGTACGCAAACGAGACACGATTGCATATTTATTTTACTCTCACATTAATAAACGGAGCAGGTATCTGTGTGATCATCTGTGTACCACTGATTCACTGTTGCCATGTGACCCTACAGCAAGAAAAAAACACCTCTAAATATTGTGATAATTTTTTCACATAATTTTAACGTCATGAGATGAACGCAACAATACGAACTCATTTATTTGGCAACAATACAATTGAACGCCGAGGGCGCTGTAAGAAGTCACTAAGCACTTCTTACGATGCACCCACTGGAAAAACAGAACGAGTAATGAAGACAGATTACCCTACAAAAACAAGTGAAGGGGAAACAAAATAGCAACCGCACTGTTGTCGGACCACAGAAATCTTTCAACTAGAAACTCATATTAACTTTCTCGCTATTACCTATAGAGCCTTGCTTGTCGCATGAATAGGCCGGCTCGACTTGGGAGTACTTAGTAGTAGCCTCAGTAAAATACTCTTATTCCTTATTCACAAATTGTAATTTGTACTTTAAGAGTAGCTGAGCATGTCAAGTGCTAAAATATAGATCAAAATGTTTAAAAAATCACGCCGTCAGATAGTATGAATTTTAATTGCAAAATGAAACTTACTATATTGGATTAATGCATGTGAATGCATTCCGATAGAGGGCGTTGGTCGTTAAGACAAATGTGATAAGGAGATTGGGTATGTCTGAAAGATAGTACTGTAGCTCAGTGGATTAGAGCACTTCCTCGGATAGGAAGGGACGCAGGTTCGATTCCCGCCTGTACTAAAATACTCTTTTTCCTTATTCACAAATTATAATTTGTACCTACTAACTATAATGTTTAGCTTAGTGGTCAAAGCTAGTAAGCTTTGGCCAATAACGGCTTTGACGATCACAATATTTGGCAGTAATAGTTTTTGAATAAATACTATTTAATTGGTAGGTAGGTACTACCAGCCACTGAAGTAATATGTTTGATCTATAACTTAGCACTTGCCATGCTTAGCTACTTTAAAGAACAAATTATTTGTCTCTCTTTTTCCACTTTCCCAAACAATTTGTTCTTCTCTGAAGAAAGGTTTCCAATTCCAGTGGTCCACCAGTAAAGGCGGAGAGACAGCACACGGATTAATTTAGTAGGTGAGGGCCCCACACTACTCTGTTCGTTGCCCCGAACGGCGGGGTGTGCGGTTAAATACACTTTTTGCCACCTTAAAAAAATATATACTACTGGGGAAATGGGAACATGATATTCCTGTCTCCACAGTCTCACTAGACAATCACTGCTATGATCACCCAACCATATCTAATCACTACATTATGATTACTGGGCATTGGATTGTTGAAAAGCTTTCGAGAAGAAGCGCGACGTCCGACTTACAAATGTTTTTCTAAGTAAATGCTAGCTAGATGTACCCGAATTTGTATCTTCACTTTGCTTTTTTAGGATAGACTATGTGTTTTTTGGGGTCGTAGAAATACACTTGCTTAGGAAATTTCTGCTGTTTGGTCTGAACTGTGTTCGATCTATTCAACTTATGTGCGATGTGTTAGTTTAACAGATGTTGTCAAATATTTGCAGAACTTAATTCTCAATATTCTTTAATCTATAAAATGAAAATGATTCATCAACCAATAAAGACTATCTAAAAACAAAAAATAATGTTCACCTAAGTGGTAGACTATCATCACGCAAACTCAGTGCTGCAGATTTGGACAGCTGGTGGAGTGGCTGAGATACCGACGTCCCATGTATCTAAGTAATGTGGGTTCGATTACCAAAGAGGATAATAAGCGTCGTGGGAGAGAGTGGGGGGCGGTCGCCCACTGCCCAACGTGGAGCCAGGTGGCAGGGCGACGCCCGCCGCACGCCGCACACGGTGGGATTATTTAGTAGTTGAGAGTCCCATACTATCCTCTTCGTTGCCCCGAACAACGGGGTGTGCGATTAGATACATTTTTTCCAGCCTAAATATAAAAAAGGGTGTTTTCTTTTATGAAAAAAAAAAACAACCCAACGAGAAAATCTTTCAGACAAATAATATTTTTGTCCATAGTTTCTCTTATTTAAAAATAATAATAAAACTAATAAATATCTTATTTAAAAATAAGAGAAACCATGGATAAAAATATTATTTGTCTGAAAGATTTTCTCGTCGGTTGTTTTTTTTTCATAAAAGAAAACACCCTTTTTTATAAAGCGTGTAACGTGTATTTTTAATAAAAATATTGTAAAAAGAGCTTGTTTAAAGAAACAGAACATTCATAATTAAAAAATAAGCGACATTATTCTTATCTTATAGAGCAAAACCTCGAAATACTTTTATCAAGAATTACGCGGGGAAACGCCAGCTAAATTCTAAGCGTCGCTCTCCATCAGACGAATTAATTTCACAAACACAATTAAGTGTCCACCGTAAATTATTTCGCTTCTTGTTCAGCGATAATATAACGTGAGCTGCGTTTTATAAACAATTTTTTACAGGTACAATAACTCTTACATAGATGATATTTTTGTAAAGGCGTCCCGAGACTTAATAGATTTGAATTTTGAAGTCAATACGGAAAAGTGGCGGGTAGAAGCTGGTTATGAGTTATTTACTGAAGCAAAAGGTTAACGGAAGTCAGGTTCCAATCCATCAATATAATACTTCCTGATATTTACACGGACGACGGATTTGGACGTCTAACATCTAAGTCCACCCGTGATCATGAATGCTGAAAGTAATCAAAACGGCGGGATAGTAGAAAATCAAGTAAATGTATTTAGATATTTTTATATATATTTTTAGCATTTGACATGCTTAGCACTATACATTAAACACAAAGTGAAAAATGTGAAATCGAAAATAACAGTCAGGAGCAGGATTCGAACCTGCATCTTCTGGATACCGTCCAGATGCTTTACCAATTCAGCCATCCTGACAATTGCTCCTGACTGCTAATTTCGATAACACATCATACTTAACGTCTTTGGGTGACACCTGCGCCATCTGTCAGAAGTATTTTCATACATTATACCGACCAGGTAAACTTAATTTTACAATTAAGATTTTACCTAATAATGACGCAAACCCTTTAAATATTTAGATATTTTTATATATATTTTTAGCATTTGACATGCTTAGCACTATACATTAAACACAAAGTGAAAAAAGCATCTGGACGGTATCCAGAAGATGCAGGTTCGAATCCTGCTCCTGACTGTTATTTT
Organism: Leucoma salicis; assembly: GCA_948253155.1. Classification (NCBI taxonomy): domain Eukaryota; kingdom Metazoa; phylum Arthropoda; class Insecta; order Lepidoptera; family Erebidae; genus Leucoma; species Leucoma salicis. Next base: position 4,975,126 of record OX411811.1, read on the forward strand.
CGATTTCACATTTTTGACTTTGTGTTTAATCAAGTAAATGTAGTTTTATTTCATAATCGCATATAAGCGCATAGAACTACTTTTATAAAAGTACCCATTGAAATATTTATTTGGCTTTCAGAATGCCACGCGACAATGCAACTGGGTAGCGATGCAAATACGTGAATTATTCTAAATTCGTGAACATACCATCTACTCAGTCGTACGTACGCTCACAATAACGCTCACTGCGATGCAAATTGCGAGAATAATACTTAAATTGAAATATTTTACGACAGCAAACAATTTATAATAAACTTTAATACGGATGTATAAGGATTAAAATGATACATGGTTCAGCAAATGTAAATATTATCATCATATTACTTGACGAGTGCGGTACGAGTATACTGAATAAATTTGCAAATGGTTTGCACGACATAGGAAGGTATGCTTTTAATGGCGCTTCCTTGTTTAAATTAGTAGCTTGGACACAAATCTGTAATGGACAGTCGCTAAGCAAAATTATACTTTGAGAGATTGAGATGGGTTTTTGTTTATTTTAAGGCCAGTAATTAACTTTAGTGCGAAATGTGCTAATGGCACTCTTGAAAATTTGTGCAGTAATTACAGCATTCTTGAGATTATGCTGGCATTATTTTATACTAGATTCTGCACCCGAACTAGCCAACGTGGACTTCAGGGGCTCTGTGAAAAAAAATCTGTTAAATTCATAATTACAATGATGCGATTTAAAGAACACATTATTATTATATGTACCTATTCCTTTACAGCGAATGTGTGGGATAATTAATAATTCTATTATTGCGCTTTTTTTTGTCTCGAGTCTTATTTTCATCCCCAGAATGCAGTCTAGTGATAACTGAATTGCCAAGGCATCTGCAAGGGGATTAGGAGGATGATGTAGATTCAAATCCTGCTCATGACTATTAATATCGATTTCATATTTTCACACTTTGTGTTTTAAAACAAGATACTGACACGTCTATTAAACCAATATCCTAGCATCAAATCTCTTCAATAAACAAGTAATACCGGGAAATATTGAATGTTTCGTTTATTTTCCAACGTTGCTTGCTGTCGATAACTTTATACATAGTTGTTGAGGCAAAGCTGAATGTTTACTTTTAGGATCAGTGTGCTCAAAGTCTGGAATATGAATACTGGATTTGAATGGGCAAGTTTACACTGTGTAAATCATGGCATTGGTCGGCATTAAAGGCATCTATCTATAAATCTGTTAAGTGCTTTTTTGTATGTATTACAGGAGTTGTGTTTTGTTGTTATTATTTTACTAGTTGCTGCCAGCGACTTCGTCTGTGAGGGCTTTATAATTGTGTCATAATTATAAAAGAAGATCACTGTAAAGTATGTTGATCATCTCTATACAAAAACGAGCTATCCTACAAGATAAGTTAATTTCCCCAAAATGAACAGTAGAGGCTATCCTTAGTCTATGGCTCCAGAATATAAAATTATTCTAGAAAAAAATATTTGGCCGTGTGTGGCCGGCTTTAGAATTGTCCCACCCCTTTCCATCCATGGGAGTCGTAAGAGCCGACTGAGGGAATACCGAGAGGAGTAGGCAGCAGCACTCCCTCGAGTATTAACAACATCCACTGCGATCGCCAGCCTGCCTGCCAAGCGTGGCGATTACGGCACTATACCCCAATTTGGGGAGGCCTATATCTAGCAGTGGACGTCGAAAGGCTGATGGATGGATGGATGGATGGAAATTATTTATGAAAGTAGAAAAATAAAGCTTTACTAAGAGCAAGATTCGAACCTACACACATCAAAATAAGTTTGAGATCACTTTGAAAATACGAAATATTTTTGTTGGCAGTATAGTGAAACATTTTTATTTTATATCTAAGATTATTTACTTAAAACTGTGATATTTGATAAAAAAAATATCAAAAACATATGATATTTGATAAAAAAATCAATTGTTTTTCCCTATAAAAAGAAATCCAATCTTTGATTACGCTTATTCAGAAACAAGATTCAAGCATATTTTTTCAATATTTTTGTGTAAAAAGTTGATTTGGAAAGATGCCGAAAGCATTGCCTGAAGCTTTACGAGCAAGAATTGTTACTTTGGGGGAAGAAGGATATTCTATGAGAGAAATAGCTCGCGAGTTGCTGTATCCCAATCCTGTGTCGTGCACACGTTGCGGAGGTATCGCGGCATAGATAACTTTGCTGATCAACCTCGCAGTGGTCGCCCAATTGTTCTTACTGCTGGCCAGAAACGTCAGACTCAGACTGCTGACTGCCCGCGAGCCAACAATCAATGCCACTAAAATAAGAGCTGAGTTGCGGGCTGCCACTGCACTAGAAGAAAGCACTCAGATCATCAGGAATTGCTTACACCAGGCTGGATTGAGCCAGGAGATTCTGGCAAGCACCTCTGAACTTACGGCAATGACAGCAACGCAGATTGCAGTGGGCTAATCTCCGCCAAAATGAAGATGATGATGAGAAAAATAATTGGCAAAATTGCTTCTTCGTTGACGAAACAAGAATAAGCACTCATCCAGACAACCGACGTGTCCGTATCTGGAGAAGACGTTGGGATGCAGAAAGACAAAGAACTGCCACTGGTACTGTTCAACAAGGCGGGAAATCGGTGTCCTTTTGGAGCGGAATAATGATTGGAGCTAGAGCGCCGTTAATCCTGTATCGGGTGCAGCTTTGTACCAAAATGTTGTTATCGAAGGAATCGTCAGACCATTTAGAATAAATCATGGCCACCAATTCGTATTGGTTGATGATAATGCACCCGCACATCGAGCTCAACGAGTCAATGCTGCTCTCCGTGATCATAACATTGCCAGGTTAGACTGGCCTGGCGGTTCACCTGACTTGAACTCGATCGAGCACGCTTGGGATGCTCTAAAGCGAGCTGTTTGGAACCGCCAGCCACCTCCCCAGACAGTGTCAGAGATCAGAGAAGCTGCTATTGAAGAATGGGACAGGTTACCGCAAGAAATCCTGAATAGCTTGATTTTCAGCATGCCCAGGAAGATTGCTGCTTGTGTTAGAGCTAGGGAAGGAGTTATCTTGTACAAAATAAAAACAATTCCGTAATCAATTCTTAATAATGCTTCTTATTTCGTCGTCTTCTTTAATTTATTTCTTAGTCACAATTGCATTAAAATTTTCAAATCAAAATTTAAAATAATTTAAAATAGTTAATGGTTATATGTTTCAATAAAGTTATTTTCTCTTTTAAAAAATATCACGTAAGCACTTTTCTTTTATATGGTATTTAAAAAATACAGCAGTTTTTGCTAGTGATCTCAAACTTTTTTTGATGTGTATACGTCCCATACAATCCCAGGAAGTGATCTGGACCGCTAAGCTATCGCAGTCACCTAATGGTGACACCCAATCACCAACTCACATTTGGTTTAGATGTCTTTAAGAAATAATCGCGGCGTTTTTTAAAGTAGCTGAGCATGTAACGCGTTAAAATACAGATATTTTTTTTCTAGGATAACCAGTATCATATGTGTTAATCTAGGTAATAAACTATCTATGCGATTTTTATACAAACTAATTCGGACATTTTTGCGTGATTCAGTAATAGACATGTAACCATTTAAACTTTCACATTTATGATAGGTACTAGTAGGATTAATAGGATTTTCATGTATCTAAGTGTCCTTATATCCTGAAGTATTCGCTCATTGCTGTCCATTTTATCTTGGGATCCCTTCTTTTCGCATTTTCGTAATACACTTTGGCATTATTTTTGGTATAATAATAGTTTGCCATAATTGTATTTTGATATACAATTTATTGATGTTGATATAATTATGTTTTAGGCTAATTTGTTTTGGCATAATTTTTAATTTTATAATGTTACTAGACAAAATGACCTGGCCTAATAGTATTTAAGCATACAAATCTAAAGGAATAACGCAGTGAATATATTTTATATAGATATAACAAATATACCAAATTAAACACAAAGTGAAAAATGTGTAATCGAAAATAAGTCACGAGCAGGATCTGTTATTTTCGATTTCACATTTTTCACTTTGTGTTTAATGTATAGTGCTAAGCATGTCAAATGCTAAAAATATATATAAAAATACTTTGGAAAATCCAAAACTGCACGCCTCATGATCGTCATTTTTCACAATAAAATTGATTATTTGGTAAGTAACTAATAATGTATTTGTTTTACTAAGTAGTTTTCAATAAATCACATAGATATTGCTAATTTCAAAAAGTACTAATGTGGGTTTCATGTCTTATACGCCATCTAGCGCTAATTTTAAGAAGTACTTCTATATTGGTCTACCTCTGTCATTTTGCAAGGCGCCATCTGGCAATTAGTAAGAACAACAATCCATGAGTTTACCTGCATAAGTGCATATAATATATATAAACAAGTAAAATTGAATAATTTATTAAACCGTAAACAAACAATTTAAGAAAACAAAAAGACATCACTAGTTTCCTTACAAAAAAGCAATGTTGTGGTTCTATATATATAACAGCAACTGAATACATCTAAAATTGCCACTTGCGACATCTAGGGCTGCATTTGTCAAGATATCTTTTACTTTAAAACAGCGACATCTATCAATAGAAAATTGCAACTTTGGACAATATTATACGACTTATTTAAAAATCAATGAGTTCAACAAGAAATCTCTAAACCATTTATCTTCCTAACTTGGTTGCCTTATAATTTTATACTTTGTTTTAAGTGAAAACACCGTGACACCAAGGCCATGCAAAAAAAATTGTGGAAAGTAAAAATATGTTTTTTTCGTGTTTTATAACGTTGGTGTGTTATTATTTACGTGTGTTTAGTGTTTTTAATTATTGTTATGGATAAAATAGTTATTATACTTGACAAATATCATCAGTTCGTCAAGCAAAGGTAAAAACTTTCTTTTAACAAAAAACAATGTAACGGCCGGGCGAACGGCGTTCTGTTCTGTTTACGATAGCAAATAGTATGTAATACCTACGATAGTAAAACCACCGGTGGCTATGCGTACGTAAAAAGGTAGTTGTTCTCATGAAAGGCGCTGGTTTTAGTGTCGCGTCGAGCGTAAATGCCGTAAATATTCAGTATTTTTTTGTTTATTTAATAACAATTAAACCACATCGAATCAGAACGTGAAAAGTAGTAGGGCTCTATTCCTAGTCATAATAATTCGTAAACGAAAAAAAATACTCGATTAGTAAAGTATTTTGGTCGTTATCGTGTTAACAAACATTACCTACAACTCACGGACGTCCAAGCCAGATTTTTTTCAAACAGTTTTTTAACTAGTTTAAATAACAAAAATGGCATCAAAAATATCATGAGTGTTAAAAATAGTGTATGTTCTTTATATGTGTGTGTAGATATTATTTTACAAGTGCAATATATGATAAATAGACACATTTTAAGTTTGAAAAATCAGCTGTGCCGTGTCAACCGGGAGTAGAACACACCTCAACGCTTCGCTTATGAGGCGTGCAATATCTTAATAAATATACCAAACTTACCTTTTTTTATTAGATCAGTCTATCTATACTATTATAAAGCTGTAACAGAGCTATGTCTATACATTTAAGATATTTGAGAAAAAATGACTGTATTAGGCTACATAGGCGTGTCTAAACACTAAAAGGTTTTTTTAGATTTTTGTCTGATTGTTCGTTCGCGCATCACGCAAAAACTACTGAATGGATTTAGATGCAACTTTTTTTATTTGATAGCTCTTGATTTGACATATAAACTGGTATACATTTTATCCTGCTACTATATCGGGAACTTGAGGCATAACCTAATACTTATAGGCGTGTCTGAATAGAATACGATTTCTTTTTAGATTTTTTGTCTGTTTATCTGTTTGTTTGTTTGCGTACCACGCAAAAATTAGCGAATGGATTTTGATGCATATTTTTTTGATAGCTTTTGAATAGACTTAGAAACTGGTATGCATTTTATCCCGCTACTATATCGGGAACCTGAGATATAACCTAAAAACTAGCTTTTAGCTGCGGTGAAGCCGCGGGCAAAAGCTAGTATTGTATAAAAATGTGTATTAGTATCTAAAATTTAATTTTATTATTATTAGTATTTGTTATGCCTATAAAAATATATTTTAATATTATTATGCGCAAATAAATTTATACTTTAGAATGCTATGCTTAAATATTATTACCTATGATTAGAGAAATTATGCTTATAAAGTTATGCGTAAGCTGTTATGCGTAGGTAAATATAATTAGAATAAACACAACTATGGCATGTTATATTATGTCTTCAAAGTTTTATGAAAATGGATAGGAAACCTTTTATCTTATATCGTCTATATTTAAATGAATATCCCGCAAACCGTTCTCCGCGATAGATTCTATCAATAAGCGCTAACCTGAATATAGTTGTCAAAGTGAATAGCGAGTAAAGAGTGTGTTATGCTTTCAATATCCTATCGGTCTTTCATGTATCACTAGAAATATGGTGTAGTGTTGCCAGCGTCATCATTTAAAATACAAATAGTAAGTTTTATCTACTGTTGTTTTAAAGAAATAAAATAAGTAATTTAAAATTCGTTCCAAAATTAAAAATAATATCGCTTGTTCATTTTTTTTTATTGATTATGATGGCATACGAGCTACGGCTCACCTGATGGTAAGTGGTAACCGTCGCTCATGGACTCAACTATACCGAGCGTATTCAAGCAACTATACCGAGAGATGTCAAGTCGCTGCGCACCATTCATGTCTCAGATGTGAAATGGAAGTATAAAAGGCTATCTTCTGCTACAGCCAAAACACACTGACGTGTTTCATGACCAGTCACATAGGAGATGATGGTACTTACCCGTTTGGGCCCAATAGCAAGCAAGTAAGTACTCTAACTTAGTACCCAGCCCTACCACCAGTAATGCGATGATCGTCACCCTATCCTTTCCCGCGGGTGTCGTACAAGGCGACTAAGGGAAGTAAGCAATTATCACACATTGCATTACTGGTGGTAGGTATGGGTACCAAGTGAGGTTACTCACTGGCTATCGGGCTCCAACGGGTCGGTATCACCATCTTCTGTGTTACCGGTCCTGAAGCACGACAGTGTGTTTTGACTGTAGCAGCAGATAGATGTTTATTCTTTCATTTCCTATCTGAGAAATAAAATAGTGCGCCGTGGCTAGTCTGCCATCATTAGCAATAAAAAAAAAACTTTTTACACTTTCACAAATACCTAATTTGTAAAAAGTTTTTTTTTTATAAAATTAGCTTACAGTTAGATAATAGTAGTAGTTCTGCAGCTGGTTGAGCACAAATGGTGTTCAAATCAAGAGAAGAAAAAATCTTTCGTACCTTATACCAACGTATATAAGTAACCAATCAAGGACACTTAGCTTGTTTGTTGTTTCTGAAAATGTAATAAAATTCCATACCACAATTAATTGTTCAACTGGCAACACACAGCAAGCGTATGAGAGTATCGGCACTATACGCGAGACACGACACCACGACTTTAACGTGTCACTGGACGCTGCTACGATCGGCTCTGACAGGGTACTACTTGATACGGGGATAATAATCAATCTATTGTGTACACGAAGCCTATTTCAAACGAGCCTCGCTCTAAGTTTAGACTAAAAACTAATCGTTGCAGAGATATGTCCCAGTGTGACATATCCTTATTATGTGTAGTGAATCTTTTAATGAAGTTCGTTATAAGTCTGAATACTACTGAAAAAATCCTTTAAAAAAAAAAGGGTTTTAAAAGCAATTCCATATTCAAAGCAGCATTCTTTTTTTAACTTCTAACCCACATAGGCTTTGGTACCAAGTATTGGTGATTTCAATAGGAATGCACAGGATAGACAATATTAAATTTTCTTTTATTATTTTCCAACCATCTGATGGTAACTGGTAACCACGGCTCAAGAGCTTCAAGAAAATAATAGGAGGTGGATAGGAAGGATATCGATGAAAGGATAGGGTTTAGGCCTCCGGCGCTCTCACTCCCCATTCGAGCCACAACGGTAGGAGACTTACCGTTGTTTCACGGTGATGTTTTGTGAGAGGGTGGTACTTTCCGATCGAGCCGGCCCATTCATGCTGGGATACACAAGGCTCTACCACTAAAAAGTGCTCTTATTAAATCTTGTTTAAAGAAAAATATTTAAATATTTTGAGTGAGTGATTACGTGTCAATTTAATTTTGAAATTAACAAATAATTGTACTGTATTTTTGATCTATATTTTTTAGCATTTGACATGCTCTGCTACTTTTTAAAGTACAAATTATTTGTGAATAAGGAAAAAGAAGATTTTAATTGCAAAATTAAACTTACTATATTGGATTAATGCATGTAAATGCGTTCCGATAGATGACGTTGGTCGTAAAGACAAATGTGACGAGGAAATTGGAATGACCGAACAGGTCAGTACGATAACTCAGTCTTAGAGCACTTCCCCGGAATGGAAAATACACGGGTTCGATTCCCGCTCGTACTAAAACCCTTTTTCCTTATTCACAAATAATTTGTACTTTAAAATTGCAGTGTAGTTATACAATAGCAATTATAACAATAATTGGCTTGTTATTTGTAGAGCAAGATGTTTTTGTGCATTCATATTCGATGCGAGCGCAACATTATGCTATGTTATTGGAGCATATCGAGTGGCTCAGATGATTGTTGATGTTACCGCTGACAATGTAAAACAAATATGACGTAAAATATAAACAACATTTCTACCCCCGTCTTATCCTTTCTAACCTGTCCTTATTACCTTTCTTCTTCACCTCCTATCTCTTTGCCATGAAACATAGTGTCACGCCTGTATCCCTGAAGGGGTAAGCAGAGGTGTATTACACACCCACGCACGGTTCGCCAACTATGTTTAAATCCCACGTAATAGGGTGAGCCTATTGCAGTATCCATCTATCAGCATTTCAACGTCCACTGCTGGACATAGGCCTCCCCAAGAGAATGCCACAACGAGCGGTCCTGTGCCGACCGCATTTTTTTTTGTGTGCTTATTATGGGGGATAATGCCGTAATCGCCACGCTTGGCAGGCGGGTTGGCGATCGCAGTGGATGTTGTTAATACTCGAAGGAGTGCTGCTGCCCGCTCCCCCGGTATTCCCTCAGTCGGGTCGGCTCTCTACGACTCCCGTGGGTAGAGAGGGGTGAGACAATTCTAAAGCTATTGCAGTCTACCGGGCATATTTCCAAATTCCGGGCTGTTACTGAGGATTTTTCTATTTACGAAAAAGCTCAATAACACTGCCCTGCACTGCTGGGTTCGAACCCGAGAACCCATGATCAGCACACTACTGCTGCACCACTGACGCATTTGTTGTGCTAATCTAAACTAATGAATTCCACATTATGATCTGTATTTTATCACTTGACATGCTCAACTACTTTTAAAGAACAAATTATTTGTGAATGTGGAAAAACAGAACTTTAGTGCGAGTGGGATTTGATCCTGGGTCCCTACCAATACGGGAAAGTGCTTTAGACCTCTAAGCCATCGCACCGGTAGTGCGAGCGCAATTCGAACCTGCGTCCCTTCCAATACGAGAAGTGCTCTAGACTGCTAAGCCATCGCACTGTATTATTAAAGTGTATTTGACCTAAACGTGAGTAACTATAATATACTAAAAGGGGCTGGATAGTAATAACCTTTTTACTCTTTAAACGTCCACATTTGACTGGGAAGCCCTTTTTATCTTTTTATTTTTGTTAAGGCGGGAAAAAATGTTCCCAACCGCACACCCCGTCGTTCGCGGCAACGCACAGGGTAGTATGGGGCCTTCACCCACTAAAGAAACCCGCCGTGTGCCGTCTCTCCGCCTTTATTGGCGGGCCACTGGAACTATGTTTCATTCCTTCGGTGGTTGACTGGGAAGCTCTGCTGCTCGTCGGGTTGTTCGATGATAAAAGGAATTGCAAATAGTTAAGTTTTTTTTTTATTGCATGTAGTGGCAGACGAGCCACTGCTCATCTGATGGTAAATGGTAACCGTCGCTCATGGACTCAACTATACCGAGAGCATTGTCAAGCCGCTGTACACCATTTCATTTCACAGATATGAAATGAACGAATAAACGGCTATCTCCGACTACAACCAAAACGCATTGATGTGCTTCATGGTCGGTCACACAGGAGACGGTGGTACCAACCCGCTCAGGCCCGATAGGACTGGGTACCCAGTGAGTACTCTCACTGGGTACCCAGCCCTACCACCAGTCATGCAATGCTTACTTCCCTTAGTCGGCTCGTACGACACCCGTGGGAAAGAATGGGCTGGTGACACTTGTATTCTTAGTCCGTCACCACACGGACAAAGAAAGAAATAGTTCTACTCAGACGAAGAATCATACTTACTAATATTATAAATGTGAATGTAAGTTTGTTTGTTACGCTTTCACGCGAAAACTACTTAACAAATCATCATGAAACTTTGTACACATATTCTTGAAGGTATTAGAAGTAACATAGGACTTTTAATAAAAAAAAAATGTTTGTCAAAAAATCTCAACCTACGCTAGAAATTGCCTAAAAATTCTCTAGAAATAATTTATATGGCAAAACAACGTTTACCGGGTCAGCTAGTAGTTTATATATTAGTGTAACAATTCTATATTAACTGCCTCGGTGGTGCAGTGGTAGTGTGTACGACTGCTGATCATGAGGTTTTAGGCCCCCGGGCCGACCCGGGGGTCGAACCGAATATTATTAACTTTTTTCGTAAAAAGAAATTCTTCCGGACTTTGGAAATGTGCCCGGTAGACGGCAATAGGCTCGCTCTCTATTACTTGGGACTTAAACATAGCTGATGAACCGTGGGTGTGTTATAAACCTCTGCCTACTCATTTGGGGATACAGGCGTGATGCTGTTTTTTTTCTATATTAAATTCTACGCCGACATTATAAAATAATTTTGCCCTCATGACTAAATAATAGTCAATCAACTTAAATTTTTTTATTGAAACGATTTCAATCCAATAAGGAATGTCTATGAGCTATCAAGAAGAATCTATTCATTAATTTCCCATCTGCAAATTGAAATGGTGGTATAGTCCATGAGCACCGGTTACCACTTAACTATGTAAAAGGTGGGCCGTGGCTCGTCAACCACAATATACAATGAACATGTATATGATTCGGCTGTTTAGTTTCTAAACTATGTAATAGCCGCATTCGAGCTGGTATTATATTATTAAAATGATTACTACTCTCCTGTAGGTTTTATAGCCAAACTTTTTTGTTGTTTCTTTCTCATTAGCTTGTGAAATCTGTCAACCCGCTCTGGGTCGTGTTTGGCTCAAACCTTCCTCACTCTAAGAGAAAACCTGAGCTCAAAAGACGGGACTGGGTTTCCAAAAAGGGCTTTATGCAAAACGAAAATGATTATTTGATAACGATGAGCAGGATTTTAGTCTCCTAGGTACCTATACAGACGCTGTACTAACTGAGCTATAGTGACATTTTTTTATTTTGTTTAATTGATGTAGTGGCAGACGAGCCACGGTCCATTTGATGGTAAATGGTAACCGTCACTCATGGAATCAACTATACCGAGATTATTGTCAATCCACTGCTCACCATTTCATTTTGCCGATATGAAATGAAAGAATAAACAGCTATCTCCTGCTACAACCAAAACGCAACGATGTGCTTCATGGCCGGTCACACGGGAGATGGTGGTAATAACCCGCTCGGGCCCGATACCAAGTGCGTACTCCCACTTGATACCCAGCCCTACCACCAGTCATGCAATGGATGATAATTGCTTACTTCCCTTAGCCGCCTCATACGACACCCGTGGGAAAGAATGGGGAGGTGACTCTTGCATTCTTAGTCCGTCACCACACGGCCATAGCTCTGTTACAGTTTTATAATAGTATAGATAGATGTAGTAATAACTTTTAACTGCGTGTGTACCCCACTACTATAATAATATCGGGAACCTGAGATACAGCCTAAAAACTAGCTTTTGGTTGCGGCAGAGCCGCAAGCAAAGGCTGGTACTATTATAAAGTTGTAACAGAGCTGTGTCTGTATTAGGCTATATTACACGTGTCTGAACACAATACAAATTTTTTAGATTTTTCGTCAGTTTGTTTATCTGTTTGTTTGTTCGCGCATCACGCAAAAACTACTAAACGGATTTTGATGCAACTTTTTGTGTTTGATAGCCTTGATTAGACTTAACAACTGGTACACATTACATTTTATCCCGTTACTATATCGGGAACCTGAGATATTACCTAAAACTAGCTTTTTTGGGCAAAGGCTAGTATTTTATAAAATTACTAGCTGACTCGGCAAACGTTGTTTTGCCATATAAATTATTTCTAGAGAATTTTTAAGGAATTTCTAGCGTAGAAAAAAATAACTAACTTATTGTAAGTGTGTGAGGATGTGGTTTATGAGTGAAAGGGGCATGGCGCGCTGTGAACGATGACGGGTTATAAAAATAACAATACTAATATCGCTATTAAAAAAATAAAGGTTGCTAGTAGAAGGCTGAAAATTTAGGGTTGTATGTATTTTTTATTGCCGAATCATAAAAATACTAAAATAAAAATGTTATACAAAAAATAAAACATTTTTTTTTGCGGTGGACCACCCTTATCACTTAGGGGTGTGAAAAATAGTTTACAGTCTATTCTCAGACCTACTGACACACAAAATTTCATAAGAATCGGTCAAGCTGTTTCGGTGGAGAATGGCTACAAGCACTGACACGAGAATTTTATATGTTAGATTGCGAAATGAATTCTATACATTTAAGTAAGATTATATAAATACATTGGCCATGTGGGGCCGGCACCAAGAATAGCTGCACCCCGTCTCTTCCTATGGGAGTCGTAAAAGCCGACTAAGGGATTACCGGGGGACCGGGCAGCAGCGTTCCCCTGTGTACTAAAAACATCCACTGCGATCGCCAACCCGCCTGCCAAGCGTGGCGATTATGGTAAAACCCCCATTTTGGGGAGGCTATATCCAGCAGTGGACGATGAAAGGCTGATGGATGGATGGATATAAATCCAACTTAATTTATATATACAAACTTAATGTATAGTTGACTTGTGGCCTATTTCGTGAGCAATAACTAGTGTTATAATCGTTGTGAGAAACGAACGTTTACAAGACTTTTATTACCATAAAACGCTTTGGCTTACCCTATCTTTATGCTTTGGCTAAATAACGTTGATTCAATAAAGAAGGAAATTAAAATGCCTTATCATTTGTACAGTTTTTAACTTTATATGCACTTAAAATTTGCCATTGTCAATGGTAACGAAGCCAGAGAATAATATAACTCACGGAGTTTAAGAACAGGTTTAGCATAGGTGTTGTGACAAACCGAATAACGACCCTTTATTATTGTTTTGGAGAAAAGGCCCACAGCAGTTTGTTTAGTAGTGGTTGAGGACCCCATATTATGCCATTATCTCTCTGGACAGCAGAAAAGGGATAGTAGGTACAGAGCATATATGGAACGGTTTGGGACTCTGGCACTCTCAGTCACCAAGCAAACAGTATTGTTTTGTTTCCATCCATCCATCCATCCATCCATTGTTTTGTTTAGTGAGTCGGAATGTCACTCTTTAAATTACGTCGATATTTTCTCGTCTTATTATTATTGTATTATTAATCCATCTTCTTTAAATCCACTCTTATTATACTTAATCTGTCACTGAAAAGGCAAAAATTGTAGATACGAGTATATCTTACTAATACTATAAATGTGAAAGCTTGTATGTTTGAATGTTTGTAATTCAATAACGCGAAAACGGTTGAATGTTTGGATGATAGTTGGCACACAGACCTAATACCTGGATTAACACATAGGATATTTATTATCCCGCAATATGTTAGCTTCACGTGGGATATAAAGTGCCGTATTGTGACGTACGTATATTATACTGCCCCAAATTTGAGGTCTTTAGAATTCATAAAAACCTATTGATTTGCCTTAAATCATATATACATATCAGCGCTATAAGTCACGTTAGTATTTCATAACACAATATTCCCTAACGCCATTAAACAAATCAATATCTCTCTATGGTCGCAACGAAACAATAAACAACGATTGTAAATCAACATTCCATACTTTAAAGACAAACATAGCATACATAACAAACCAACTGATCCCGCGAAATGGGGTATAAAGTGAAAAAGAATAGCGGATATTATTTGATCGTTCGATATATCATACGATTGGGAGTGCTGCAGGGAGCCGAAAACAAACTCACAGCCAATATCCAATGAAAAATCAATCCATCAAATGTAATAAAAAATCTCAGGCAAGTTATTATTAAGTTATAGATCGCTGGCGGGAGACGATTTGTGGCTTGCCGTAGTTCCAGGGACACCGCCCATAAACTTTTTGAACTATTATTTATTGCTTTACTTGTGGTTCAGTTGTGGAATATAATTATTTATTATTTTGGATAAAAAATGGACAAAATACACTGTAGTTTTATTTAGAACTTGGGGCCCGCCCCGATTTTGGGATAAACGTAGAGTAAATGTACCTTTATGCAAGACATCTATTTATAGTAATGAACATAGCCTATGTCATTTGTATATATACACAAATACAAATCTTTCCTCTTTATAATGGCTGTGTTCCGAAATACACTGAGAGCACTGTCCAGTGCTCTTACTGGAGAAAGATCGTTCCGTTATAGACTGACAGTATAATGCCGCAGATGCTAGGGAAATATATGACGTCATAAATTATCGCCATTTTTGTACTGTGAGCACTGGCGTTTAAGAGTTAAGGTTCTCTCAGTGGCTTGATCACGTGATCAACAGCGTCCAGAAATATAACAACTTGCACTATTGAAAATTATTATTATTATGGAATATTGTTATTCAAAGATACCGAAAAATGGAAAATGTAAAGAAATTGTGTTTATTGCAGTGTGAAATCAATACTTTGTATGAAATGAAAGTAATGACAGATCAGTATACTGGACTGCGTTCCGTTATAAACCGTAACCAGTATAGCTAACTATAAAGGAACGACTTCGCAATATACTAAATTAACGTCACACATCACAGTGCTCCAGTGTATATCGGAACATGCATATTTTAACTTGAAAAAGTAGTTATTGTGAGATAACTATTATCGTTAGACGTATGGTATAGCAGACTTTTTTGTAGATATTGAAACTTCTATAAAACTGTAGTACATCACTGTGCTTTATTGTCAATAACTTCCGTAGCGAACACGATATAAGGACTTTTTTTGGTATTTTCACACGTTGGTTTACATTATCGAAGTTTTCATACGGATCCATAACTTTTTGCTACAACCGAAACACACTTGAGATGGTGGTACCAACCCGTTTGGACCGACAGCAAATGAGTACTCCCACTTGGTACCCAACCTTACCACCAGTGGGTGTACTTTGTGTCGTGAAATTGTATCTTCGTAAAGTCACCCGAAATACAGGAATTATTCCTTAGTGCAGGGTGTTGTTATTTAAAAACATATTTGTATTAATTCGTTTTAATTTGCAACAACAACTTTTTAAGGAACCTAAAACATATATGTCCCCATATTCTTTTTTTAAAACATTCTAAATCTCTTCACGCGTTCGAAGAACGTAACAATACGAAGCTTCGTTTGGCAACAATTCAATTAGACGTCAATTGGGCTCAAGAGGAGTCACTCGCTGAACACATCTAACGATCCCGGAACAATAGAACAGAATTGGGTAATGAAGACGGATTATTTATACTGAAAATTCTCACTAGGGATTTTCTACATATATAACAATACTTTGTTTGTTTTAATCACTTGGCATGTTACTAGAACAATTTTTATGAAAACATAAAAAGTGTAACTGTGATTCAATCCCACGAGTAGGTACAGAATACCGTCCCGTATGCTTTTAAGCTAAGTTGAGCTATTTCAGTAGCAGCTGCAGTAATCAAATTATACATCATATTGTACTGTTAATTCTATATAGGGCTCGTGCCTTCGCTTGACGTACTGATCAGTCTAATTGGTTCATACTTAATAGGTAATGACGCGACACTCTATTATAACTTGTTAGGCATTTCAAGTGCTTATCACTGAAGTAATGTAACATAAAAATTATTATTTGTGAATGAGGAAAAAGAGAACTTTAGTACAAGCGGGAAACGAACCTGCGTCCCTTCCTTTCCGGGGAAGTACTCTAATCCACTGAGCTATTGTACTCCCTTGCGTTCGTACCCAATTTCCTCATCACATTTGTTTTAGCGACCAACGCCATCTATCGGAAACGCATTTACATGCAGTTATCCAATATAGTAAGTTTAATTTTGCAATTAAAATTCATACTATATGATGGCGTGATTGAGAAAGTTCTCTTTTTCTTCATTCACAAATAATAATTTGTACTTTAAAAATAGTTGAGCATGTCAAGTGCTAAAAATATAGATCAAAATGTTTAATGTAACATAGTTTCAGTGACCCGTCAATACAGGCGGAGAGACGGCACACGGCGGGTTTATTTAGTGGGTGAGAGTCCCACATGAACGACGAGGTGTGCGGTTAGGTACATTTTTTCCCGCCTTAACAATCTAAAAATGCATTTCAAGTGTTCAGCTTTATTAGAAAACTATTCGACCTGAACTCAATAGAATATTTTCTATATAAATAATTTAGTTCATGCGTAACATTTCGACTAGCTTATGGTCTAAAAAACAAAAGCGTGTTAAGGTGCTAAACTTTGCACTTTCAAATCGTTACTAATATTGTAAATGGGAACATGACTGGTTTTGTTTTTATTACACTTTCAGGGCGTAATTACTGAATCAATCATCCTGATTTTTTTTAGATATAGATTGGATCCAGAAAAGAACATAGATTACTTACATCTAATAACTGCCTCGGTGGTGTAGCGGTAGTGTATGCGACTGCTAATCATGAGGTCTCGGGTTCAATCCCCGGGTCGGGAAATGTTATTGAGCTTTCTCCTAAAAAGAAAAATTCTCAGCAACAGTGGAAATGTGCCCGGTAGACGTCAATAGGCTCGCCCCCTATTACGTGGGACTAAAACATAGCTGGCGGGTCGTGGGTGTGTAATACACCTCTGCCTACCCCTTCGGGGAATACAGGCGTGATGCTATGTAATCCCGGAAAAATTCGTGGTTTATGTGGGATAGCTATTTTTGTATAGAGATTATTATTGTGAAATAAAGTGAATAAAGTCGCGGGCAGACTAGTATTGCACGCCTCAAGCGAAGCGTTGAGGTGGGTTCTACTGACGGAACAACTAATTTTTCAAACTTAAAATGTCTCTATTTATCATATATTGCATTTGTAAAATAATATCTACACACATATAAAGAACAAACACTATTTTTAACACTCATGATATTTTTGATGCCATTTTTGTTATTTAAACTAGTTATAAAACTGTTTGAAAAAAATCTGGCTTGGACGTCCGTGAGTTGTAGGTAATGTATGTTAACACGATAACGACCAAGATACTTTACTAATCAAGTCCTTTTTTTTTTTCGTTTACGAATTATTATGATTAGGAATCTATTCCTCTAGCCCTATTACTTTTCACGGTCTGATTCGATGTGATTTAATTGTTATTAAATAAACAAAAAAAATACTGAATATTTACGCTCGACGCGACCCTAAAACCAGCGCGTTTCATGTGAACTACCTTTTTACGTACGCATAGCCACCGGTGGTTTTACTATCATCAACAGAACGCCGTTCGCCCGGGCGGTACATTGTTTTTTGTTAAAAGAAAGTTCTTTCTTACCTTTGCTTGACGAACTGATTATATTTGTCAAGTATAATAACTATTTTATCCATAACCATAATTAAAAACACTAAACACACGTAAATAATAACACACCAACGGAATATTTTTAGCGGCACAGGGGCCCTTTTTTTGCGTGGCCTTGGCGTGCGCGCGGCCTGGAACTGAGAGGTAGACCAATATAGAAGTACTTCTTAAAATTAGCGCTAGAAGGCGTATAAGACATGAAACCCACATTAGTACTTTTTGAAATTAACGCTATCTATGTGATTTATTGAAAACTACTTAGTAAAACCAATACATTATTAGTTATTTATCAAATAATCAATTTTATTGTGAAAAATGAAGATTATGAGGCGTGCAGTTTTGGATTTTCCAAAGTATTATTTCATTTGCTAGTAAGTGACGGGAACGGTAATAGTAACTAGTAACAGATATTTGTATATATGGGTCAAAGTCATAAAGTAATAACGGGGGCAGTTACAAAGTGTTTCAAGTGATTACTGAATCATTACGTCACATCCAGTGACACTCTTATAAAGTTCACGAGGCGTCGAGTGTTTTCAAAGTAAACTTCAGAC
Source organism: Leucoma salicis (assembly GCA_948253155.1). Lineage (NCBI taxonomy): Eukaryota > Metazoa > Arthropoda > Insecta > Lepidoptera > Erebidae > Leucoma > Leucoma salicis. The sequence continues at coordinate 4,993,486 of OX411811.1, forward strand.
GCATTACGGAATTTGTTTTCTTTTCATTGGTGTTTTAGGCTGCCAAGTTTTTTGTTCAAGTTTTGAAAAATATTCAGGTTTCAGGAAGTTATAAGCATGTTATGTTTCAGCTGCGTCTCAAAATATAACTTCTGGTGAAAAACCTTTTTGTTTTATAAAACATATTGTTCTTTTTGAATGCTTCAAAATTAGTAAAAAATGAGGCTAAGGTATTCACTGCATCCTTCTTTGTAACAGAGTGTCTGTTCTTTACATTTAAGATATTTGAGAATAAATGACTGTATTAGGCTATATAGACGTGTCTGAACACAAAACAATTTTTTTTTAGATATTTTGTCTGTTTATCTGTTTGTCTATTTGTGTGTTTATTTGTTCGCGCATCACGTAAAAACTAATGAACGGATATTGATGCAACTTTTTCTATTTGATAGATCTCGATCAGACTTAACTACTGGTATACCTACATTTTATTCTGCTACTATATCTGGAACCTCGGATACAACTTAAAAACTAGCTTTTGGTTGCGGCGGAGCCACAAGCAGTCTAGTATTATAATAAACTAGATTTTGCTCGCGACTGATATCTGCGTGCACTACAGAATTGGGTCAATCTTTCCTTCCATATCCTTACTATCAATGAAACATTACTTGTTATAAATGCGAAGTGAGTTTGTTTGTTATTTTCGCGCTGAAACTACTAAACGAAATTTTGCATACATATATTCTGGAGTTTAGAAAAGTACATAGACTACTTTTTTTTTTCTGATAACTTGATGGTTCCTGTGAGATAACTATTTTTGTATGGAGATAAATAACTTACTATTCATTACTCAATTATTACACAAATATTTTTCTTGTAGCAGGAGACAGCCGTTTATATTTTATTTCATATCTGTGAAATGAATTAGTGAGCAGCGGCTTGACATACTCTTGGTGTAGTCGAGTCCATGGGCGACGGTTACCATTTACCATCAGATGGACCGTGGCTCGTCTGCCACTACATGCAATAAAAAAAATACTTTCTTTCAAGTATTTTAATTGGTTCTATCACAATCAAAGTACATTGATTTGACCGCTTTAAGCTCGGTTCGTCTTTTATCTTACCGATTAATGATCGGTGTGCTTCTAGCTAGAGATTACAATTACTGCACATAAGTAGTTAATCACACATGTAGATAGCACGACTCCTAATTATAGGCAATGTCTTGTATAATCAACACACTATTATTCTAATCGATTTGATGTTGCTCAGTGTCTGACTTCAATTCTCCAAGGCATTTACGTTTATAATATCGTAGTTAGGCCAAAATAACGTATAAATTAAATTAGTCCGGTAAAAGGCTCTATTGGTAAGTTAGATTTGTCACACAGAGTTATCGAGTTTGATTCCAAGTCTGAGGTTTAAAAAATTTCATCTCGTTCTTCTATTTTCATTATCAATTATTATAATTATCCCTATGAGATTTTCTTGACAGAAAAGCTGATAATATTTTGCTGGCTTCACCTGGGATTCGAACCCAAGACCACATGATCTACAGCCGCTTACACTGCCACTTGGCCACCAAGGCCGTGAGACTTTATATCTGTGTTGCGAAAAATGACCGGAAACCTTCTTCCGAGAGGGATCCATGCTATACAGTAGTACAGTAATAGATTATTTACTTGCTCACTTATGATCACACCATCTCCCATGCGGGGTAGGCAGGGAGAAGAGAGTACCGATAGGCATTATTATTATTTCTGAATACATCTCTCGCTTTCGCAACATTCATAATTATCTTCATTATTATAGGGCACTGGGGACTACTTTTCACTCCTACCTTTTCATTATATAAGTTCTTAGGCCGTACATTTTCGCACACCTGAGAACATCTCGGTTATTAACATGATCATACAACTTGATGGTCTAGATGACGTGAAGATATCTGAGATGGAATCTATTCAGGGTTTGAATGTAGCACCGGTATAGTTACCATGTTTCTAGCGACTATAAATCTGAGGCAGTAAAATCGCCATAAACGCATGAGACCTTAATTCACAGTCGTTTATTTCTTACATATACTTACAAAATTCCAAAAAACTTAAATGTGTCGATACAATACAAAAGGGTTGTTTTGTATATGTATCTTTCCGTACACAAAGCCACAGAGTGGGGAACAAAATGAACATTTACTGACTTTTCTGGGCGCGTAAGTTGAAATAACGTTGACACACCCGTGACTCTGTTTCTAAGTGCTATTTAGTTAGAGTGCAATAGCGCAGATGAGTAGCGGGGCTTGATATTAGTTGTTTTTGAGAGTGTGTTGGGTAGAATAAGTAGTACCTGTATATTTGTCAGTAATATTGTTCTATGACAGGCATTATAATTCCATGTAGCTATAGTTTGACGACACTGTTACCACGAGCTAAACACTTATAACTATTTCTTTATTACAAGTAGTAAATAAGCTTAGAGTTCGCTGATGGTAAGCGGCTACCTTAGCTTATAGACGCTAAAAAATTAGCAATATACTCGTAATTATGTGCATTTTCTATTTCAGAAAAAGGGATAAAATTTATATAGAAAAGATTATAGAGAAGGAATCATAAGGTTCTTCTCTCTATAGAGAGGAAGAAGGAAGCGTTTGGATAGCTAGCTAGATACGCAAGAGTAGGATTCTACCATTGCAATATACATAATAGATATTCTGTGAGAGATAGGTATTTGCTGACTGACTGCATTCATAACGACGACGTAAGAGAGCGAGTAGGTATGAAAGAGAGTATTGGTGTAAAGATGCGAAAGGGAATGCTCCGATGGTTCGGACATGTGGAAATAATGCCGGACGAGCGACTGGTTAAGAAGATATACAATGCGAAAGTGGAAGGATGTAGGTACAGGGGGAGACCGAGACTCACCTACCCAGACCAAATCGGTCATGTATTGAAAGAAGGTGGAGTCAGGAGTCTCCAAAACCGGCGAGCGTGTATGAAGAGAGTTATGAATGTTGAGGAAGCGAGAAATGTATGCAAGAATAGAACCTCTTGGCACTCCGTTCTCTCTGCCTACCCCGCAAGGGAAATAGCGTGATGATAAGTAAGTAAGTAAGTATAATAGATATTCTGTGAGAAGGTAGGTATTTCTATGACTTAAGCTAAGTAATATTTAATAAAGTAGACACAATTACGCTTATCCTTATACAGGCATGTGTCAGTAAATCTTTTCCATCAATAATGCCATCATATAGGTACAAACATAATAAGAATCCTGAGTAACTAGATTTTATAAATACGCTTCCGTGTCCATTAATCTAAGGTCATCCTTAATGCAAACGATGACCCCTATAGGTCCGGTGTCCTTTCCATGTATAAGAGATATTATATAAATGTTCGCGTGTCGTGATGACAACGGTCGAATTGTGAGGGAAATTCAATTTGTAAGCAATGTTTTACATGAAGACGTGAGGGAATGTATCGACTGAAGTTGTTTTTTTTAGTTAAAACATTTCTTTATGAAATTACTACCTTTTGGTTGCTTTTTTCATACTACGTGGATGGCCAACAAGTATACAGCCCACCTGGTGCTAAGCGGTTACCGTAGCCTATAGACGCTAGCAACACCAGAGGCATGACTCGCAAGTCGCTCACTCCAAGGAAAGCTATAGGAGGCAGAGAGAAAGGATCAGAAGGAGAGGATAAGGAAAGAGGTAGTTTGGACCTCCGGCGCTCTCACTCACCATACAAAACACAACTGTAGGATAACTACTGTTATTTTACGCTGATCTTCTGTGAGAGAGTAGTACTTCCTCGGGCTAACCGGCCCATTCATGCTATGACAAGCAGTGCTTTACCACTAAAATACCAGTTTTTAGATTAAATTACAATAAAAAAAAACACATTTTGTGTCCAGAGACGCTTAAAAATAGCATAATAATGTTATTTTTCTCAAATATGTTCAACTTGCCTGTGTAATAGTTCTGTATGGACTTCGGAATTGAGTCGACACATTAATATAAAGACAGTACACAAAAAGGTGGGTTCGGATCATTGTTCCAGGAACAAAAGTCTATGTCCTTTTTTGTACTTCGGACTATATATACCTAAGTAAAGATACAATCGATTAAGTCCTTAAAAATATACTTTCACATTTATAGATAACTAGCTATTACCCGCGACTTCGACCGCGAGGAATTTCATAAAAAAAATATAAAGCAACTCTTGAAATGATAAACAATTTTTTTTATAGTTCGTAAATTTTATAAAAGGTATCCTATGTTACTTTGGTATTACCAAACAAAGAATAAGTATGTGTACAAAGTTTTATGATGATCGGTTAAGTAGTTTTCGCGTGAAAGCATAACAAACAAACTTACATCCACATTTATAATATTATATTAAGTATGATTATATTTATAGGGCTACGGTAATCGCTTACGTGGACCGTATGCTTGTGTAGCAAGCTCATAGTAAAAAAAAAACTAAATTAGATTGAGGCGAGGAACGCAGCGCTTAATTCGTTATTCGCCTTGCAGAATTTGTCTTATCTCTAGGTAGATATCACCTAGTAATAAACTTATAAATGCACTCAAAATCTATAGCATCACTCTCCTCTGTCTACGATAGCAACACATAATGTTCCATCAGTAAGTTAATCTGTTTCTCATAAAACTACAGACTAACTATCTGTAGCACACTTCGCGACATGTAAGGCCGGATATTACAGAACCGACACCTACATAGAAGCTGATTGCTTCGGTATAAACTAGTTCAGTTTGGCTTGAACAAACTCAAACGGGCAGGATAAGATGAAATGGGAACGTGGTTTAATATTACGAAAATAGTTGTACCACTTTATTGTACAATTTTTATTACAAAATATATTTTAAGTAATTTAATACAGTTTACCTAATTTCATAAGTATCAAATCATATTATTATTATATATAAAATCAGTCACTAGGCAGAGAGCATACATATCTACCTGTGAAATAAATTATGTTTAGTATTGATTTTATTAGAATATTTGCATCAGAATTAAAAATGGATTCAGCAATTTTTTAGATCACTAATGAGGGAAGGCTCCTTTACCATAAAAGACCCTACGCATATTTACCTATTGAATAGTATTTGAACACAAAGCCTTCTGGATTTTTATCCATACTAAGAAAAGTCTCTAATCAGATGTTGTACACACTAACAACTTTTAGAAAGCTGGACGAATGAATAGAATTTATCTCTACAACTTGTCTTTATACTAGTACTCCCATTGATGGACTAATGTCTAAACGCCTCTAAACTGGAAGGAAGACTCAGGTTCCGCAGCGGTAAAGTAATAGATTGTGAGAAATCTGTTTAAGTAAAATCATAAAAGGTTACTTTTTAATTCGCAGTTTAAAATACTATGAAATATCTATATCATATTATATCAATGTTCAAGTCCTAACTCATATCTGGCATTAGATTGTCCAATCAAGCATGACTGATATATAACTGATAATGTGCGGACGCCTGTACGTACTGCGAAAACTGAACATGTAATGTAAACGCTCTGGTGTGAAGGAAGATGTCTTTAGAGTATAGCGGTAGCAGCTTTATGTTACGTTAAGTGATAAAGAGGTATTATTTTATTACTTAATAGGTAATCTGCTCCAGCTTAATGCAGGTAAAGTTTACTAAATCCGCTATTATAAAAACGGAACTCTAATGAAAAATGTACTTGGGTTTTCATTTTTGTTGGACTTCTCTCGCACTTTATTAAAAAAGACTTAATCTAGGTTTAAATTTTTTTTCTTATCTATATTATTATAAAGCTGTAACAGAGCTTCTCATATTATGTCTGTACATTTAAGATGTTTGAGAAAAAAGTCATGTGTTCTATTTAAGGGCCCTGAACACAATAACATGTTTTTTTAGAAATTTTGTTTGTTTGGGCAAAAGTTTTCAACGGATTTTGATCAATTTATTTTTGTCACACAGTTCCAGTGGTATACAACTCATGTGGAGTGACACAACACAGCGAGTTTATTATTTAGTGGACCTCAAACTACCCAGTTCATTGCCCCGAACAATGCGGTGTGCGGTTCGGTACATTTTTCCAATTTAACAAATAAGGTTTAACAATGCGTGATTAATTTCCTTAAAATTTAGATTTTTTTATACATATTTATAGCATTTGACATGCTTAGCACTATACATTAAACACAAAGTGAAAAATGTGAAATCGAAAATAACAGTCACGAGCAGGATTTTTCACTTTGTGTTTAATGTATAGAGCTAAGCATGTCAAATGCTAACAATATATGTGGTGAGAGGAACAGGGTGTAACGTTCCTCATCCACCATTGAAAAGGGAGGATCCTCTAACCAGACGGGTGTCGTATGTGGCGAGATAGATGTCGCTACATCACTCCCCTCCGAGACTGGAGGTCGATAGCAGGTTGAGTCGTCCGTACATCTTGTGATACTTGCCGGGCCAGTGGAATGTTCCAGTGAGTCGGAACCAGATGCCGCATAGTTCACGGTGAGTCGGAACTGTCTGCGGTGATGATGCCCCAGTGAGTCGGGGTGACGCTGCGAATGCTCCAGTGAGTCGGAGTGGTGCAGTGCTGCGTAGTGGCTGGCTGCTGCGTTGACCAGGAGAGAAGTGCGTCTCTGCTTGCTGACTGGGTGATAACCAGTAATGCGCGTCCGCTTGCATTGATGGTGATGACCAGTAATGCGCGTCCGCTGCATGCTGGTGGTCAGGATGCCCGTAGTAGCCGTGGATGCTGGCTGGCTGTATGATTAGCTGCTCGAAAGCTTGAGTAAGTGATGATGACGTTACGATGACGTAGCTTTGCGAAGGCTGCGCTGACGTTGATGCTCGGGGTCACCAGTTTGGGGTGAGAGGAACAGGGTGTAACGTTGCTCATCTACTATTGAAAAGGGAGGATCCTCTAACCAGACGGGTGTTGTGTCTGGTGGGCAACTGCCCGACTGTTGTGGTCGGGTTCTTATATATATGTACAGCGCTCGGATAATTAGATTTTCATATCGCGATGTAGGGTACGTCAGTTATTAGTTCGTATGTGGCGAGATGATTATATTATGTGTGATAAATAATTTTATTAATATATACTTAATATAAATATTTATAGGGTTTGCGTCATTATTAGGTAAAAATCTTAATTGCAAAATTAAGTTTACCTGGTTGGTACAATGTATGAAAATACTGCCGACAGATGGCACTGGCGTCATCCAAAGACGTTAACTATGAATGTGTTATCGAAATTAGCAGTCTCCTGGCAATTGTCACGATGGCTGAATTGGCAATGCATCTGGACGGTATCCAGGAGATGCAGGTCCATATCCTGCTCGTGACTGTTATTTTCGATTTCACATTTTTCACTTTGTGTTCCTTAATATTTTTAGCGATGATTCGTAGTATGATTGATAGTAGTACCAACAATACATAACATCTAAAAACATTACTAAATTAATAGAAAACTGCACAAAGAGTCCTAATCGCGATGCTAGTGAGTGCACAAAATAGCAACTATGTTGTTGTAACGTAAGCTAAGTGTGTACTTAAGCTAAGTGTAGCGAGCATACGCAATGAGCTTGGGCATGGATGGCTTGACTCTAAATTGTCTGTCACTTTGACGGGTCGAATGAAATTTGTTGTAAATTATGTCAATAGATAAGTTAATTTGGCTTGTATGTGGTCTTACCTAAGTGTTATTATAAAACGTTTTTTACGGGTGCCTTGAGGAATAGTAGGTATTTACTCGGATATTTATTGTTTCTGAATAAACATTCTGTGTTTTCAGGATGCTTTAGTACCCATATCACGCAATATCGGTGTATCTAGGAGATGTAATGTGATATGGATGTTAAAAAAATCGCGCCATCAAATAGTATGAATTTTAATTGCAAAATTAAACTTACTATATCGGTTTAATGCATGTAAATGCTTCCGATAGATGGCGTTGGTCGTAAAGACAAATGTGATAAGGAGATTGGGATGGTCGAAAGACCTGTACTATAGCTCAATGGCATAGAGCACTTCCCCGGATTGGAAAAGACGCGGGTTCGATTCCCGCTAGTACAAAAAATCTCTTTTTCCTTATTCGTAAATCATTTGTACTTTAAAACGTCATATATATTAAACATAAAGTGAAAAATGTGAAACCTAAAATAACAGTCACGAGCAGGATTCGAACCTGCATCTCCTGGATACCGCCCAGATGCTTTGCCAATTCAGCAATCGTGACAATTGCTCCTGACTGCTAATCTCGATAATACATTCATACTTAACGTCTTTGGGCGAGGCCTGCGCCATCTGTTGGAAGTATTTTCATACATTATACCGACCAGGTACACTTAATATTACAATTAAGATTTTAACCTAAGAATACGCAAACCCTATAAATATTTAGATATTTTTATTTATATTTTTAGCATTTGACATGCTTAGCACTATACATTATCCCTACAATGCATGATTTTTTATTTTCGTCTCAAAAAAATATATGTGATTCTATATAGGGCCTAGACACCTACAAAAATAATAAAAAATAATTAAATCCTTTAAATTAGTAGATATTTATTCTTTAAATTATGTTCCATATGTGGTACATTATGCAATATCTTCATTCAATTGCTTTAAGTTTCATCTTATTTTTGCTATGTCATCATCACTTTCCGCGTCCGAAAAATCTTGGCCGTCTTCACTCTGATGGAATATATAAATACTACTGGATCTCCGTATCAGACGAGTTCCTCTTCGCCATAATCTATAATTTTGTTTTTTTTTTTTCGTACTTTTGTTCAAACCTTCCTTACTTGATGACGTTGACACCTGCCAAAGTGTAAACAGCGAAAAATGTTTTCTCTTTATTGAAAATGTATTATTATTATAATATTGTCTAATTATTAATATAAAAAAGAAATATTCCGAGTGCAAATAAGTGTTACTAAACTAACAGTGGGTGCAGTAGGTAGCATCAACCGAGCACGAGCTGTGCGTAGCACTCTTATCGCTCACGCACAAAACTAAAGGTACGAAATGAATTGTTTTATTTGCAACAAGAAAATTGATTTAGGAGAACTGCTAAAATGTATTGGATGCAAGACAGTATTTCATTATCGATGCTTAAATATTACTTCGTTTGCCTACAGCTCTGGACAGGCACAAATGAAACGTAATTTTAAGTGTGAATCTTGTTTAAACATAACGCAGCGAGTTCGAGTAACGGATGACACCCCAGTACGGGGGGCTACCACCAAATTGATAAATCGGTCTTTTGAAGACATATATAAGGAGAGTACTGTATTACTGACTTCGGAAGAGTCTGCCTTTATGTCAGGTATAATGGAAAAAATAAACAGTACAATAATGGAGAAATTTAATGCGCTGGAAACAAAAATTATAGAAGAAATTAAGACCGCTGTTATCCCCTTAGCTCTAGAGAACAGTCAACTAAGGCAGGAGTTAATGGACAGTAATAAGAAATGCATATCATATGAACAAGAAATCATAAACTTGAAAAATGAGGCACAGAAAATAAAACAGCAACAAACTAGTAGTAATGTCAACACTAGCGGCCGCAGTCAACCTCAAAGAGATACTGCTATGCCTAGTAGGTCATCTGGTACACAGCCATCCTCTTTAACTGGTGGAGCTAGCAGAGAACAGAGTAATCTTATGCCTAAATCAGCAACAGAGGCCTCAAGTATTAGTTACGCGGCGGTGGCTACGAAAAATACAAAAAACAGCAGCACTGAAGTCGCAGAAGGTAATAGAAATCCATGGGTAGAGGTGAAATATAAGAAGAATCCTAAGAAAATGGGCAGGAATACCTCAAATCTGGCCATTAAAGCAGTTGAACGTAAAAAGTATTTACATGTATGGAGATTTGACAAATGTACCACAGAAGAAAATTTAAAGGAGTATATAACATCTATATTAGGAAATGATTCAGAAATCTATATAGAAATATTAAAACCTAAGACCGAGCAGAATTATGCCTCATTTAAGATAGGTGTTTCAGAAAATAACTATGACAAACTAAATAACCCAGATGTATGGCCTGTAAACATCGAATTTAGTGAATGGATTTTTTTTCACCGCCCAGCCAAACCAATTCAACAGCAAACCGAATAAACATTTTATATCAAAACGTACGAGGTCTACGCACTAAGACAACTAAATTCATATCTTTACTGGAATCATCGCAATCGGATATATTTGTTATCACAGAAAGTGGTTTAAATGAAGCCATCCAAAACGCAGAATTTGTATTACCCGACTATCAAGTGCTGCGGTATGATCGGATGGATGGACGCAAGCAAGGCGGCGTATTTTTAGTAGCCACACCGCGATTCAAAATACGAGAAGTGTCGATACCAGGTGTTAACATAGATAAACATAATTTCGAATTAGTCTCTACGGCAACTTATATACAAAACCGATTTTTATTTACATGTTGTATAGTTTATATTCCGCCAAAGATAGAGGAAAATGAGTATATGATTATGTTCCATTTATTAGAACAAATCTGTGTAAAATATGGGAACAGTTTGGTTATACTAGGAGATTTTAATTTGTTTTCATGTAGTATTAATGTATGTAATTATTATGAATATTTTGTAGCCTTTTGTGAGCTCGTTCAGTATAACACGGTACCAAACTGTACGGGTAGACAGTTGGATCTCGTATTGAGCGCGGGCGGAGTATATGTGCGCGAAGCTGATGAGGCGCTGGAGCCCGTGGACGCATATCATCCGCCACTCGCGGTATGTATCAGACTGGCCTCGCATGCGGCGGCGGCGACGTTGCCCCCTACATTTGTATCGGATCTCTCCCCTATGATAACAAGTAAGCAATACAATTTTAATAAAGCCGACTTCTATCACTTATATTATTTATTATCTAAAATAGAATGGAGTGAATTATACAGTATAAATGATCCTGACGTAGCTTAAATTTAAATTTATTTTATGATAAAATATATGAGGTCTTTGACACTTGTGTTCCATTAAAACAAACACACTATAAATACTAGATATAACTATCCATATGGTATACGTCTGATATTATTAGGGACATAAAGCATAAATATGAGCTACACAAAAGGTATAAATCCAGTAAATCTCATTACGATTATAAAGCATTTGCTCGGTGCAGGGCAAAAATAAAAACCGAGACGGCGCGGGCACACAACTTATATCGTGATCAGGTGCAAGATCACTTAGCAACTGATCCCCGAGCGTTTTGGGCTTACATGAGAGTAAGAAAGGGGAATTCGAGCAAACAAAGATTAACAAAAAACGGTATAAACCTAACGCAATATGAATGCGCCAACGAATTTGCTCATTTCTTTCATTCTGTGTACAATAGCAAGCCGGCGACGCTGAGCGTGGAGGCTGCGGTAGTAGCGGCGGGGCCAACGGGCGCGTGGGCGCACCTAGCGCACTTGAACCGTCGGGACGTCCAAAATGCGCTGGCGCGCTTACCAGCTAAGCGCTCGGTGGGTCCCGATGGCATACCGCCATTCGTTTTCAGGGATAGTCGTATGGTTTTAGTAGAGCCTTTACTACATTTATTTAATGTCTGCATTACTACTGCGACGTTTCCAGAACGATAGAAGCTTACACGTGTGGTACCCGTGCCGAAAGGGAGGGGGGTGATTATCGTCCGGTAGCGGTACTATGCACTCCAGCCAAGGTTTTCGAGGCGGCCATTCACTGCTGCTTATATCCACAAATAAGCGCCCAGCTGTCCGATGCACAACATGGCTTTCGTCCTAGACGGGGAACAACGGGCAACTTAATGCATCTGATGTCGGTATTAGTGCCCTCGGTAGATGCTGGACGACAGGTGGACGTTGCCTATTTCGATTTCAGAAAGGCTTTTGTTACAGTTGACAATGACGTCCTCCTATCAAAATTGGCTAGCTTCGGATGCACGCCACATACACTAATATTTTTCGCCAACTACCTGCGAGATAGACGTCAATATGTCGACTGTGGTGGATATCTTTCTAAACCTTACTACACGAGATCTGGTGTAAATCAAGGCAGTAACCTAGGGCCCCTTCTTTTCATTTTAACTATAAATGATTTGCCTAGTATCGTCAATAGATCCACATGCCTGCTTTTTGCTGATGATTTGAAGTTGGTTCTTGAGGTGGAGCGGGACTCTGATTGTGGTGTGCTTCAGAACGACATAGACAGAGTTGTAAAGTGGAGTCTAGAGAATAAACTTTTCTTTAATATAAACACTCTCATGCTCGATGCTATCATACAGTCGCGCGCGTGCCCCACTACACCACCAGAACTACTTGGACAAATTGCCATTGCAGCGGGTCACTGAAGTCAGAGATTTGGGAATAGTTTTTTCTGGAGATTTGAATTTTAGGAAACACGTTATTGAGATCTGTCAGAAAGCTTTCCGTTCCGGTTTCGTTCTGCGTCAAGCTGGCCAATTTACGAATATTAGCGCATTAAAAGCACTATTTGAGGCTCTCATAAAGAGTCACTTAGAAGGCAATGCTGTGATTTGGTCCCCTCATGAAGTTAAATATAAATTCATGATAGAACGGATACAAAATAAATTTTGCAGATTTTTATACCATAAATTGTAAGGGGTTTACCCAGGATATTCATTACTCTATCCCACTTTATTTGTTGTTGGCATGGTAGGCTATTATACATTAGAAGTAAGAAGAGAGGCAGCCTTAGCCATATATTTATTTAAAATTTTAAGAGGCGTAGTAAGTTATCCTACTATACTACAGGAGCTTCGTTTGTGTGCCCCGGATGGATATGGGGAGCGACGGCGGCGTCCACCATTACTGGAACTACCGCGTGCGCGTACTAGTCTGCTGCAGCATGCGCCGTTGACTCGAGCGCTGCGAGTGCTCAATACAGTATCAAATAGTACCGATTTATTTTCTTGCTCGCTGAACGAGTTTACAAAGGCAATATACTTTATATTATGCATACATTAGATAAGTATTTTAATATTAGATACTAGAGTTACACTATCGAATTGGGTTCAAACCTGTAACGGTAGCCTGTATGTATAGATATAAATAAATAAATAAATAATAAAATTCAGTCGAAATAAAAGGTTAGATGTAAACTAACGCATGGTGTACCATATGCGGAACATTTAAACTAATTGATATTTCAGTACATAAAACAGTCATATTTAAAAAAAATAACTGACCTTCGTATAATATACACTATTTCCGATATAAATATATTTTTTTTTACTTCCAAATATTCAAAAAACAATTTTTTTAGTAATTTTGAATTTAAATAAACAATGAGTTCGCGCCGATCGTCCAAATTGCATACTATTCAATATATCAATCGATAGCGAAAACCCTCTGATGACACTTAAGATTCATCCGATAGTCAACAGATGATGCCAGGAGTCTTTAAACGAATGCTAGACGGCATTATTTTGGTTGTACCAGATATGACACTATATGCAATGTAGGGCACACAAAGTGAAAAATGTGAAAAATATGATTCCTCGATTTGTGTAATTTCGTGTAGTGTAATGATTGTAAAAAAGCGTGAGGTGCATAATCAAATGTAATGTTACAAATAGTTCACCTATAAAGTAAAAACGATTTCACATTTTTCACTTTGTGTTTAATGTATAGTGCTAAGCATGTCAAAGGCTAAAAATATATATAAAAATATCTAAACTACATATATGTTTTCTGAAAGTTTCACAAACAATGCATCAATCACCGTATTGTTTTTCAGAACGTGAGACTTTTTCATGCGTGCAGCCGGCATTCATGGATTATAAGACATTATCATGTCAATAAAAATACAATGTTTTGGATATAGAACGAAGCCCTAAAAATTCAATTTCTTTTTAATTAAACATAATTAACGGGCATGGGTTTATGTTAATGTGGATTACGAACGAAAAATACTGCATGTTACTGAACTTTTAACATCATAATCGTAACAGGCTTACTACTTTAGGCATGTGCAAAAGGCTACAAATACCGTAATACTGAGGCAGACAATATGCATCCTTCCCACAGTAAACATGCATTTCCTGAGGCAAATAAACCATTAAGGGTAATTTTGTTACAAGCGCTTTTTACCCGCCGTTGAACGTACATAAATCACTAGTGTGGTTCCCGCCTATTATAACAACATTATTTCGTGTTAGTGCCAAATCTTTGTGTTTATCGCTTATCTAGTGTGCAGTATTATTTTTTATTTACTGTGAACTTTATACCGTGATAAGAAGGTAAATATTTTAAATACAAAAGATAGTCTGTGTCACGATTTATATAATTGTTCGACTTGTGTAATATTGTGCAGTAGTGGCTACAAATGTTACGGACAACATTGAAAAAACCGCTTTAAAAACAGATGGAAAACGTTCAGATGATTTGATATTAGTGCACAAATTGGGAGAAGCGTGTATGAACACAGTGAACTTCAAGAAGCCGATTGATTGGTTTTTATAAGTGGTGTATGATACCATGTGCCGTATGGGGCCGGCTTTAGAATTGTCCTACCCCTCTCCACCCATGGGCGTCGTAAGAGCCGACTGAGGGAATACCGAGGGAGTGGGCAGCAGAACTCCCTCGAGTATTAACAACATCCACTGCGATCGCCAACCCGCCTGCCAAGCGTGGCGATTACGGCACATGGGGGATCCCATATGAGCGAAACACATATTGTGGCATTGTCTTGGGGAGGCCTATGTCCAGCAATGAACGTCGAAAGGCTGATGGATGGATGTATGATACCAATTTTACATTGATCATAGATACATTTTTAGTCCAGTGTTTCGGTTAATATACATAGTTCCCGAGAAGGTGGACATCGGGAAAGCAGCCAAATCAAGTGTAGTAAAAGACTTTGTGGTAAACTCTGCTTCTTTTTTAGACATAGATGACAAATCACCTGTGCATAAAAAAGAGGTTATGTATTGTTAATTTCACACACCTCTAATCTTTAGTCAAAACGAAATGAAAGGACGGGTCTATGGGACGCATTTTTCAAGACTCATATATTCTGTGCCGACTCACAATTGACTTTAGCCTTCGGGTAGAGTTTATGTTCCTTGCTTTAGTCGTTCTTTAGTGGTACGATGTGTGACACGGGTTTATTAGTGTACACAAAGACCAAATGTCTGGCAAAAACATGACATCAAGTCTTTCCAAAATTAAAAAAATACTTCGAAAACCAAATTTAAACTTCAGGCATCAAATTTCATATCACTGAAGGAATGTAATATGGTTCCGGTGGCCCGCCAATAAAGGCGGAGAGACGACACACGGCGGATTTATTTAGTGGGTGAGAGCCCCGTACTACCCTATTCGTTGCCCCAAACGACGGGGTGTGCGGTTAGGTACATTTTTTCCCACCTAAACAAAAAAAAGGCATCCAATTTCTTTCGTTAAAACATTTTCGTCGTTTTACGTCTTTCTAAAATGTAAAATTATTTCTACAGATGCTCTTAGTGGTAACCATTTTGTTTTCATTCCAAACTGCTCTTAAACGGTTCGATAGCAACATCAGATAAACACAGGCGTTCTCTTTTCTCACGGAGTTATAATATTCATCTCTTTTTTTAATAAATAAACTATACATTAATGTCAGATGGTTTTGCTTCGATTTTACTAAAGCAAGTTAGGCTAAGGCCCGTCCATTTAATTTGTTTTGGTCAAAGCCTCATCTAATAGCCTACAGAAGAATAAGTGAGTATAAATATATTTTTCTTATTGCATTTAATGACAGACGAGCCATGGCCCATCCGATGGTAAATGGTAACCGTCACTCATGGACTCAACTATACCGAGAGTATTGTCAAACAGCTGCTCACCATTTCACATCACAGACATGAAATTAAAGAATAAACGGCTATCTCCTGCTACAGCCAAAACGCAACAATGTGCTTCATGGTCGGTCACACGGGAGATGGTGGTACCAACCCACTCGGGCCCGATACCAAGTGAATACTCCCACTTGGTACCCAGCCCTACCACCAGTCAAACAATGGATGATAATTGCTTACTTCCCATAGTCGCCTCATACGACACCTGTGGGAAAGAATGGGGAAAAATTTACATTATTTAATTGAAATCTTTTATGGAAGTAAGAAAGAAGGTTAAAATCACGAACTTCATTCAATTAAATGGTTTGACAACCTTAAAAGGTCTTATTATCTAGCTAAAGCCATTCTAAAAGGCACTCCGGCTTGTATAATGAATGAGAAATTATATAAAACGTCTTATTGTTCGTTAAGTAAATTTTAAAGGGGATCGGAATCCCCGTGAGAATTGGCCAGGCCTGATTTAACGGGGTTCGATTTATGTTTTGAGGGCACGCGTGAGGCGTCTCCTGTGCAATATACAAGGTATAAGAGAATAACGATTATATAATGCGTATGTCGGAAACTTCTCTAGCGATATAAATCAAATCTATCTCTACTATTATAAAGCTGTAACAGAGCTAAGTATGTATATTTAAGATATTTGAGAAAAAATTAAGATATTAGGTTATTTAGGCGATTCTGAAAACACAAAACATATTTTTTTAAATTTTTGTCTATTTGTCGGTTTGTTTATATGAGTATCACGCAAAAAACTATTACAATGGATTTTGATGATTTTTTTTTGTTTTAGAGCTCTTGATTAGACTTAAAAACTGGTATCTATTTTCTATTTTAATAAACTGTAACTAATTGTATACCTACGTTTTATCCTGTTACTATATCGGGAACCTGAGATATAAGCTAAAAACTATGTTTTCGCTGCGGTGGCGCCGTGGATATAGGCTAGTCTTGTATACAGATGAAAAGCTAATTTTTTTTTTTTACATTGCTGTACATCATTAAAACGGCACGGAAGTGCATACCTGCACATCATGGTAAACATCTAGTGCTTAAAACCCAATCTGATGAAAGGATCACGTTTAGGATGGATTTGCTGATTATAAATACGTGATATAAATATGTATAATAATATGTCAAACTTATGATTATTTAATACAAAAGCGCGACATATTTGTAACTCAGACCAATCTTGGAGACTTAATTGAATTTAGCGATATACGCTCGGTTCCGGATTTGCAAAACGCTTGAAAACAAAAGGATGTGAATTTTAATATAATTTATATACCTTATTGAATTCTACGGCCCTTTAGTGAGCAGCTTAGGGATTACAAGAAAGGGATCTCGTTTGAGCCGTTTATTGCTATGTTCTCGTATTTTGGTGATTTTGCAGTTATTTGATTACTGCTGACTTAGCGTTGGTAAGATTGCTTTTAAAGTACAAACAATTTTTACAACTTCTCTTTACATTAGGTAATGCTTTCATACACTCATTGTTTTTAAATAACGTGCAAGTGCAATTCGAGTATTCCACATCCTGTACTGTAACTTGTTTTTCATGGAAAACATCTAATACGGAGGGAGGGTAAAACCAGCTGTTAGGGGCCACACCAAATTATTTAATTGTTTTAACGCTATCTGTTGACAAAAGCATCTAACTAGGAAGTATAATGTCAATCAATAAATCAATAACAGTTTTAATTTGTCTATTGATAACGAGAGGGCACTTATCAAGAATTATATAAGAATCGATTAATATTTGAAGAATGAAAGAAAATTGATTTTTTCACATCTGCAAGACATCCCGTGATAGTTTCTGTTAAGGCGGGAAAAAATAAAACAATTGCCGCACATTCCGTCGTTCCGTTAGTGTGGGGCCCTCACCCACTAAATAAACCCGCCGTGTGAAGTCTTTCCGCCTGTGTAGACAGGCCACTGGAACTATGTGACATTACTTCAGTGGTACATCTGTACTGTACTTACCCATTATTGTATAATAAGCCCGTGTGGGGCCGGCTATAGAATTGTCCCACCCCTCTCCACCCATGGGAGTCGTAAGAGCCGACTGAGGGAATAACGGGGGAGTGGGCAGCAGCGCTCCTTCGAGTATTAATACAACATCCACTGCGATCGCCAACCCGCCTGCCAAGCGTGGCGATTACGGCACTATCCCCCATTCTTGGGGAGGCCTCTGTCCAGCAGTGGACGTTAAAAGGCTGATGGATGGATGGATGGGTATAATAATTGACTTGAATTGATTGTTTGTTATTTTGAAAAGAACATGCCTTTGATTATAATTTTGAAGTGCTTGAAAATCACGTTCGAAGATGTTTTAGCGTGTTTTTTTATATTATATAAATTAACAAATCTTATTATGCAAATTGAAAAATGGAATAATTTTATCAAATTAGTGTTTTGTCATCGGTCCTCGATAAATCTACAAAGTTTGAACGAAATCTGGCCGTTTAAAGTGGGTCAAAATCGCGCCCAAAGGAGTCGGTTACAAACATACAAACATACAGGTGAAGCTAATAAAAAGCGTGTAAAAATGAAGTAGAGAGAGGACGTGCAGAGTGTTGGAGTTTGCATCACTTACCGATTGAAATGCGGAAGTAATCTATCTATCTATATCTTGTGAGATACCAACCTATTATATCTGAGGTTGAGGGAGACCCTTTCATGCTGGACGCAAGAAGAATATCACTTAGAACCTTTTCTAATTATATTGTTCACCACGTGTAGGTATTATCATGTCCCTAGTCCATCCATCCATCCATCAGCCTTTTAAAGTCCACTGCTGGAGTACATTATCTAAAACTTCATCCTTTAAAACATTGTAGGTGTGTAGGTTGGCTGTTAAACTGCAGGCGAGCACTGTTAACTGTACTCAAGACGGTAGCTGTGGGTTACTGTCGTTAAGAATTTATGAGTTCTGTTCAATCTCACGGGAGTGTTATTGTATTTGATGGAGACATTTATTGTTTACTAGTTGCTACCCGGGACTTCCTCCACAAAGAATTTAGTTATTAGTTTTTTTATTGCTGCTAGCAGATGAATCACGGCCCCACCTGTTGGTAAATGGTATCCGTCGCTCATGGACCCAAATATACCGGGTGTATTATCAAGCCGCTGCTCAAAATTTCATTTCACAGACATGAAATGAAAAAATAAACGACTATCTCCTGCTATAACTAAAACACACCGATGCGCTTCATGGCCGCTCAGTCGGTGCCTAGTCCAAAAATAATAATAACAATATTTATCTATAAGCTGTAACAGAGCTATGTCTCTGTACATTTAAGATATTTGAGAAATAATTACTGTATTAGGCTATAATATAGTCGTGTCTAAACACAAAACTATTTTTTTTAGATTTTTTGTCTGTTTGTTTGTCGTTTGTTCGCGCAACACACAAAAACTACTGAACGGATTTTGATGCAACTTTTTTGTTTGATAGCTCTTGTTTAGGTTTAATAACTGGTATACATTTTATCTCGCTACTATATCGGAAACCAGAGATATTACCTAAAAACTAGCTTTTGGCTGCAGCGGAGCCGCGGGCAAAGGCTGGTACTGATATAATAACAAAAACAAAGGTTAAGAACAAATTATTTGTGAATGTGGAAAAAGAGAACTTTAGTGCAGGCGGGATCTAGACCGTTAAGCCATCGCACTGACCAACGGTCATTCCCAATCTCCACATAGCATGTATCTTTACGATCCATGCCACCTATCGGATGCATTTACATGTGATGGCTTAGTATATTATTATACCTTTGTTTTTGATCTGTATAGCACTTGACATGCTCAGCTACTTTAAAGAACAAATTATTTGTGAATGTGGAAAAAGAGAACTTTAGTGCGAGCGGGATTCGAACCTGCTATATGCTTAAATATAATATCATTACATTAACATTATTTAGGGCACCTACTTCAAACACATCAGTAGGTGTCTAGCACGGAAATCGTACGTAAATACCAATTATTTTTTTACTTTTTACGTCCCGGGTGTCTTTTAAAGGCGTTATTTTTTTTAATTAAAAATTATTTTAGAACACCGTTTCCTTTATTATTAGGCGGTTTATGAATCTAAGAACGAAGTAGCATCTTGGCGTTCTTACGAGGGTGCGATAGTATTTCACACTGGGACTGCAATTAACCTGTCTGTCCGGTCGTGTAAGGAGTACTGCTATCACATTTGGGCCGGTGCCAAATGCCATTATTCTCTATAATGTTCAGTAAAAAGGTATGGTAATGTATTAATTGCTGATATACTTAGTCTATATACATATAATTGCTTGCACCGACTGACTGACGACCAACGCAAAGCCTAAGCCGCTGGGGTTGCAAACCTGAAATTTTGATAGACGATGCCTTTTTTGTTGTAGAGATCCACTAAGAAAGGATTTTTGAAACTTTTATCCCTAAGAGGGTAAAATAAGGTATAAACGGTTGTATGGAACTTTGTCATTTTTAAACTAAGAAGCACGAAATTTCAAATACCTGTTTCTGGTCAGAAATAAATGTACAAGGATAGTGTGATATTAAAAAAAAATACGCCATAGACGCGGAACCCTACATAATCCCCGATCGCCCCAATTGGGCGTGTAGCGGGGATGGCTCCGTGGCGGTCGCCGGGTCGGCGGCGCCGCATTCCCCGCCCTTGTCAGTCAAAGACACGGGCACGGGATATGTGGCGGCTGATTGGGGAGGGGTCACGCTGTATGGCGTGTACTTCTCCCCCAGTCGTAGTCTGGCGGCTTTCGAGGTCTTCCTGCACAGCCTGGAGACCTCGATACGGCGTATAGCACCGAGCCCTGTGCTCGTGCTGGGGGACTTTAACGCCAAATCAACGGCGTGGGGGTCCCCCAGGACGGACGCCCGACGTGCGGCAGTCCAAGAGTGGGCGGCATCGGCGGACCTCGTGTTGCTCAACCGAGGGTCCGCCCTAACGTGCGTGCGGCGCTGGGGCGGGTCGATAGTGGACCTTTCGTTCGCTAGCCCCAGTGTCGCTGCACGCGTAAGGGCTGGCGAGTCCTGGAGGAGGTCGAGACCCTATCTGACCACAGATACATTCAGATAGAGGTCTCCCGGACCCTTCAGGATGCCAGTAGGGGTCACGCGGTGGACAGAACTCACGCTTTTCCGCGATAGGCTGTGGGTAGGCTCGACCGGGACCTGCTGGTGGAGGCGGCCATTTTTCAATCTTGGCTGCCTCCCCCCCTGACGGAAGACGTGGGCGTCGAGGCTGGCAGCATTCGCGGGATGCTAACACAGATCTGCGATGCAGCCATGCCCAACGTGCGGTGCCCGCCTTGCCGGAAGGGGGTCTACTGGTGGTCCCCGGAGCTGGCGGACCTCCGTGCGGTCTGTATTCGTGCCCGGAGGTCCTACACCCGCAGCCGACGTCGCCGAAACCGCGACGAAGAGCGGGAGGGCCGGCTGTATGCGGCGTCCAGCAGTGCGCGCCCCACGTTTAAGCTGGCTATTTGTCACGCCAAAGACGCAAAAAGGCAGGAGATGCTGGAGGGTCTCGAGCGTAACCCCTGGGGACGCCCGTACCGCGCAGCGCTTAACAAGCTCCGCGCGGTACGGAGACCCTCCAGCCCTCGAGGGACTTTTCCCTTCACGGGCGGTGCACACGCCCCCGGTCATGGCTCCACCAGATGACGACCGGGAGGCCAACGACGGGAGGTACCGCCCGTGACGACGACGGAAATGGGGGCGGCAGCAGCGCGTATGCGGAGAAGCGCCGCCCCCAGGCCCAAGGTGTTCGACGCTTGCCTGGTGTCCGGACGGTTCCCTGACTGCTGGAAGGAGGGGAAGCTCGTGCTCCTGCTGAAGCCGGGATGGTCTCCGAATACAGTAGCGGCCTTCAGGCCCATCGTGCTGCTGGACGAGGCGGGCAAACTTCTTGAGTGGGTAATCGCTGCCCGCATCGTCCGGCACCTAGGAGCGGTCGGCCCCGGACCTATCCGACGCCCAGTTTGGATTTTGGGCGGGTCGGTCTACGGTCGACGCCATTCTGCGCTTGAAGGCCGCAGCCGCGGAGGCCGTCACCTCGAGGCGCTCGACATCGCCAACGCCTTCAATAGTCTGCCATTCGGCTGCATCAAGGAAGCACTCCGGTACCATGGAGTGCCCCTCTACCTAAGG
Source organism: Leucoma salicis (assembly GCA_948253155.1). NCBI lineage: Eukaryota > Metazoa > Arthropoda > Insecta > Lepidoptera > Erebidae > Leucoma > Leucoma salicis. The sequence continues at coordinate 5,015,480 of OX411811.1, forward strand.
CGGCTGGTGGCAGACTACCTCGACGGCCACAGCGTTCTCTTCATTGACCGTGAAGGGGACGTTGTCAGAAGGGCTATATCGTGCGGCGTCCCGCAGGGTTTGATTCTTGGGCCGCTCTTGTGGGACATCGGCTACGACTGGGTCCTACGTGGCCGGCTCCCCCCCGGATTGGGGTTAATTTGCTACGCGGACGATACGCTCGTCACAGCCCGCTGTGGGACCCTCGAGGAGGCGGCAACGCTGGCCACCTCAGGTACTGCGGAGGTGGTCAAGCGGATCGAGGCACTAGGGCTTAGGGTGGCCCTTGAAAAGTCGGAGGCCCTATTCTTCCATGGGCCCCGACGTGGCCCACCCGCCAGCGCCACATTAAATATCTGCGCCTGATATTGGATGGACGGTGGCACTTTGACGAGCACTTCCGCTGTCTTGCGCCAAAGCTTGTCAGCACGGCATCCACCCTCAGGCGTCTGATGCCGAATTTGGGCGGACCGAGTCTCGCGTGTCGACGACTCTACGCGGGGGTAGTACGGTCAATGGCACTGTACGGCACGGCCATTTGGGCGGAGTCCCTGGCCGCTCGCATAGGACCCTTCTGTGGCGTTCACAGAGGGTCGTAACGGTCAGGGCAATAGGCGGGTACCGCACGGTCTCGTGCGATGCAGCCTGCGCGTTGGCCGGAAACCCCCGTGGGATCTGAAGGTGGAAGTGCTCGCCAATGTTTATCGGCGGGCATCACCGGCGCGGGCGGGGGGCAGCCGCCCCTCGCCGAGTGCAATCTCATCGTGGCGGGAAGATGCCCGCCGCGCCACCGTCCTAAAGTGGAGGTCTCGGCTGAAGACGCCCCGGGCTGGTCTCTAGACCGTGGGGGTGCTCCAGCCAATCTTGGAAGAATGGGCAGAACAGCACGGGGTCCTCACCTTCCGGTAGGTGCAGGTTTTGTCGGGGCATGGTTGCTTCGGCAAATACCTGCACATAATCGCTAGGAGGGAGACGACCCCAGGCTATCACCACTGCGGCTGCGGCGAGGACTCGGCGCAGCACACGCTGGATTCATGCCCGGCCTGGGATGTGCAGCGCCTGGAACTCGCTGCAGTCATAGGCGTGGACCTGTCGCTGCCGGCCGTTGCGCTAGCGATGGTTGGCAGTGACAGGGCCTGGACCGCGGTCGCCGCCTTCTGCGAGGCTGTCATCTCGCGAAAGGAGGTGGAGGAGAGGGCCCGGGAGGAATCCTCCTTCGCGGACCCGATTCACCGCCGGCGCACGGGGTGACGTGCGCGCGCTTACCTGCGCCTGATGCCACCCTAGCCGTGGCTGCGGACGGTGGGGTCGGGGAGTACCCTGCCGTCTGCGGAAGCCTACCGCGAAGGTGTGACGCCCAAGTGCGCGGGGCGTCGCACAAGAGAGGGTGCCCGAAGGGGCTGCCGTCTGCGGATCGCGGTCGAAACGACGCGGTGCCCGTGATCCGGCGCACGGTGGGTTATTAGTGGGTAAGAGCCCCACACTACGCCGTTGTCTCCCAGGGCAGTGGGGTGTGCAGTAGGACATTTTTGCCCACCTAAAATAAAAAAAGGTTATAAACGGTTGTATGGAACTCTGCCATATTCAAAGTAAGAAGCACGAAATTGCAAATACCTGTTTCTGGTTAGAAATAAATGAACATGTAGGGTGGGATATTAAAAAAAAATGCAACTAAGATGGTAAATGAGGGGTTGAAAGTTTATATGGAAGGTTCGTCCTTATTGAAGTAAGAACCACGAAATTTCATATACCCGTTTCTGGTTAAAAATAAATTAATACGTATATCAGCGATTTTATAATCTTTACCCCTAAGAGGGTGAATTAGAGGCCGAAAGTTTGCATAAAATTATTGTTATTTTTAAAATAAGGAGCACGAAATTCAATATTGAGGCATCTTATATAAAGTTTAAGTAACAAAAATTATAAACTAGGTGCAACCCGCGACTTCGTTCGCGTGGAATTTAGTTTGTATTTTTTGCGGTAGCTAAATTATTTTTCTGATATAATAGTATCATAAGTTACTCCTTGTAACATCTGCTATAGGGCAGTGAAAGTCCCGTCCAAATTGGTCCAGTTGTTATGGATATTAGCCGAAACAAACAGTCAGCCAAAAACTTTAATTTTTATTTTATTTCTCTCATATGCTTTTAGTAAAAAACTTATTTAAACATTACAAACAGACATTTCAAATTTATTTATATGTATATATAAGTTTTGTATTGCTTAAATTCATAATTTGCATTAAGTATACGCACGATGCTTTATGCACTTTTTCTGAATCGGGCTATTGTTTCGTCACTTATTATTATTATATGACGAGATAACATTAAACCCACCGTATATTGTACGTAAGCGACCCCTGAAGGAACGTCATACAGTTCCAGTGGTCTGCCAATACAGGCGGAGAGACGGTGCACGGCGGGTTTATGAGGCCCCACACTACCCTGTTCGTTGCACCGAACGACAGGGTAAGTGGTTAGATACCCGCCTTAACAAAAAAAAAAAAATGGGTTTTACGTAAGCGTCCTCCTTCGGCCTCCGTTTGAAATGCTAAATATACTTAAATCTTTTCCTTCATTGGTGACGGAGCTTGCTTGTAAAGGGCAGTACAATCTCGTGTTATATGAGCTCAAGTCTTGGCTAGACAGGTATGGGAAAAGATAGTTGCTCATGTAGCCACTCACTAAGAACATTTTTCTATTATGTCTCATGATGCTAATGGTAATAACTATAATAGTTCTGATGAATACTTTGTTGATATATCAGTATTTCATATATATGGAGGTTTATATGAGTTAGTAGCAGCCGGACAAGTACATCCGATATTGTAAGTCTATCAAAATTTATAATGAGAAATTTTGCATAGAAGGGAACCCGGTAAAAAGGCTTGTGTAGTTCAATACAATAACAATCCCAATGACATTTTGATGTATATTTTCCTTAGGATGTATTTGTTAAATCCGATCTCCAATCAGACATCTCTGATATAGTGCACATTATTAAGGAGAATCCTACCAAACTTCGCGCAAGATTTGCAAATGCTACTGGAAAGAAGCAGCTCAATAAAGCTAACACTAAATATCCACTAATGATCCAGAAAGACGATCGAAAAGACGATTGCTTGCGTTGAAGGATACAACATTTTCTGTTATGAAATATGATTCTAGAATACTGTAAGAAACGTACAAACATCAAAAATAATCCTGAGGTGGAGATTGCGAGTCGTCGTCAGTGACTGCGATGACTTAGCGGTCTAGAGCACTTCCCCGGATTGGTAGGGATACAGGTTCCCACTCGCAGTAAACCTCTCTTTTTCTAAATACACAAATATTTTCTTTAAAGTAGCTGAGCATGTCAAGTGCTAAAATACAGATCAAAATATTTTACGAAAATGTTAAATCCGTTTTGTAGAGCACAACGGGTTACGATCATACGTACATTGAAACGCCCTTAAATTTATAGAAGTGCCTGGTATATAGGTAGTGATTCTCACTGGAAACTCACTCTTAAAATTGGATCGCCAGTAATGTTATTAAGAAATCTTAATCACCTAAATTGTGCAATGGGTATGGGTAGGTTACAAATCAAAGCTCTTTATAAAAACGTCGTAGGAGCTACAGTAATTACCGAACGTAGTCAAGGAAATTTTATTTCATTCCACGAAAACCGTAAATTCCATCAGAGTATCCTGAAGAAATTAAAACAATATTAAAGAATACAGATCCCTCCTAATGTGTGCTTTGCCATAACAGTTAACAAGTCCCAAGGCCAGTCACTGAAAATGATTGGCATCAATTTAATTAGAAGGGCAGTCCTTTTTTCACATAGAGAGATTTATGTTGCATACTCCAGAGTGAGTATAGGACGCAAAAGGAAACACTGCATACGCTGTTTACAAAGAGGTTCTATAGTAATTAAACCTAAAACTTTGTTTATAACTATATAGAGTATTTTTTAACGACATCGTACCTATTTTAATATTCATTTATTTGCGCAAGGGAAGCCGCGGGGAACAGCTAATTTCCAATAATCTTCAGAGCCACAGTAAAGATAGCTAGCTTATCGATATTCTGTAAGTACGCGTTAAGCAGGGAGCGAAGGACTTGCATGATTTAATCCCTGAGAGACCTTTCCATCATCATTAAAGGAACGACTTTCACAGTTTACGGCTTCCATTCACATACTGTCAAAGTCCAACTTATCTGAACAACACATACCTACATAGCGTAAGAATAGAATAACTTACTATGCGTTGGTGTTGCGATTGCAATACGATGTAGTAGTAGTACGGTGTAGATTAATACGACTCGTAGTTAATGCAAAAATGAATAGGATTTCACGAAGCATTGACTAAGATAACATTGGCACTTTTTTATTTTTTTTATGGCATATGGTGGAAGACAAGCCACGACCCACCTGATGGTAAATGGTAACGCTCATGAACTCAACTATAGCGGAAGTATTGTCAAGCCACTGCTCACCGTTTCATTTCACAGATATGAAATGAAAGAATAAACGGCTCCTGCTACAAAAACACACTGATGTACTTCATGGCCGGACATACGGGAGATGGTGGTTCCAACCCAATCGTACCCGATAACAAATGAGTACTTCCACTTGGTACCCAGCCCTACCAGCCGTAACGCAATGGGTGATAATTGTATCTCTCTCCCTTCGTCACCTCGTACGACATCCATGGGAAAGAATGGGGTGGTGATACTTGTATTATTAGTCCGTCACCAACAACAATGTATCAGATTAAAAAAACTACCATTTATATATTCTTAAGAACAAAGAGAGTAAACGAAGCAATTCTATTTCTAAGGGTAGGTTTAACGACGACACGTGTTCGTTAATGTGAACGTAAACAGATCATTGCGGGATCGTTACGACATCCTCCGTCGGTCGCACGTATCAACATCGTGATTGTAAAAGTAACTCGTACTTACAGAGCACGACGAAAGTTTTGAAGTCTCTTCAGAGATGCTAATAAAATCGGAATTACCTTTTTAACTGCTGAACCTACACCAGATTTTCTATTTCAATGTAGGTTAATTACGATAATATTAGCGCTAGTAGTTACATACTGGTGTTAAACTAACAGTAACTAGAAAACTTATACTGCTCATGGATTTAACAAATAAATAATAATAAATATTCACTGACATTTTTCACACAACGTCCTCTGGTTCCAAACTACGCTTGTATTATGGGTACCAGATTACGAATATAATACATACTCGTATTTTTTTTTTGTAAATGCATAATAACATAAGAAACCACCCAGACACAGTACAAACATTTGTGTTCATCACATAAATAATTGTCCTGAGTAGGAATCGAACCCACCACCTCCAGCTTTGAAGTCGGTTACACTACCGACTACGCCACGAGGCCCGTCATTTCTAAATAATAAGAAACAAGTCACTGCTTACTGTGACGATACGACGCGAGGAGGACTGTTAAAATTAGGAATATAGGGGTGTACTATGCAATTGTTATAATATAACACGACATTATTATTATGTCGTTGACATATTATGCCGTATCTTGCTGTGCGATTATAGTTCAATGGTTTTTGAGCAGGGCTCCTTTTTATACTATGCGAGTGGCAAACAGGCATATGACCCACCTTTTTTTTTGTTAAGGCGGGAAAAAATGTTCCTAACCGCACACCCTATCGTTCGGGGCAACGACCAGGGTAGTATGGGGCCTGCACCCTCTAAAGAAACCCGCCGTGTGCCGTCTCTCTGCCTTTATTGACGCCGCCCACTACCACCGCCGCTCCACGGGCGTTCGTCAAAGGGGCCCCCCCACGCCGTGGATTTGGCACTGAAGTCCCCCACGACCAGGACGTGGCTAGGTGCCAGTCGCGGTATCGAGGTCTCTAGGCTGTTAAGCCAGACCCCGAAATCAGCCAGCCTCCTGTTGGAGGAGAAGTATACGCCATACAGCGTAACTTCCCCCCAGTCGGCCGCAACATATCCCGTGCCCCTGTCTCCGATCTACAAGCGGTAGCAAGTGAGTACTCCCGCTTGGTACCCAGCCCTACCACCAGTCATGCAATGGATGATTATTGCTTACTTCCCTTAGTCGCCTCAAACGACACCCGTGGCAAAGAATGGGGTGGTGACACTTGTATTCTTAGTCCGTCACCACACGGGCAAACTTAATTTATTTCCTTCTTAGGCCTTTAAACTGTATAATCACGTTTGATACAAGTACGTGACAAAAGTGAACCTTAACAAGACAACCAACAGTACAAGAATGTCGACTTATAGTCAAGAGGCTGGACAAGTTCGTCTGCAGTGTAGAAGGAATGTCGCGTTGTTTTGAGAGACTTGTGTGAGACTATGTTTATGTTACAATTGTGATATACGAACAGATAGGCACACATACTAGAAAGCTGGAGGAAAGAAAAATAGCTGTTATGGATATAATCTACACTGGAAATACATAATTTTCTTCAAAGATCAGTAATAGAAGATGATGAAATAGCATAGGTGACATAATTGTATCATTTGGCTGAGTTGCCGTACTGAGTATTGAAGGTTTCATAAAGCCACAAATACTTGTTAATTTGGACAATTTTATAGTTACCATATGTCACATACACATTTCTGCGATATTTCCCGAGGTCCAGGGACTATTATGAGGGTTTGAATTGGAACAAGAATTATTGATATACTTAAATCTAAATATTGCAGTGCATTTAAAAAGAAATATTCATAAATAAAAGATTCGAATAGAATATTATTATAATATGAAGACCGATGTGCGAGTGATGGCTCTGGTTTTGCTAGCATCTTTAAGCTACGGTAACAGCCTACCATTAGACGGGCCGTATGCTAAAAAAAAATCATAAACAAAATTTTATTATCGTTTACTTTTATATCTCCAAATTATATCTTAATATTATCTCTAAATCGACAATATTATCACTAAAAAGCTATGCTCCTAAGCCTTAGTCGACTTTTGCTTTCTTGTTTACTAATTCCTTAGACATCGTAACACTACTGGACTATCAATGTACGCAACAGATACATGTATATGATGCTAAAGCTCTTTTGTTAAGCTATTACCGTCCCATTGTTGGTCCGTAATCTTGCACGCTGATTCGCTCAATGCGGGTTGGCAGGCTTCACAAGCCGTCGAGAAAATTTCTCAGGCTTGCGTCTCAGGGCTTGCAAAGCATTATATAGCTACTAGCAGTTATATCTTTTTCATCATACAGTTCAATTAAATCTCAAAATCAAAAAAGAAGCAGCTTGTAAGAGCGATTTAAGAATTGCATTCTTCGTAAAGATTAAAATTCTTAAGCCGTGCCATCAGTATGAGCAATATATGCTACGAACTCCACTTAAGTGTAACGACATTGGGAATAAGAATGTATTCTGCATGAGCGCTGACATAATAGCTCTTGTCTAGACAATCTATTTTGCATATTGTATCACCGTAACTTCTTTATCATAATCAGATATAGATATATATCATAAGAGATATTCTCTGGTATGTTTTCGTTTGTCTACTATGGTTTACATCTATCTTATAGTATATAGTATTATAAAGCTGTAAAGCTGCTACGTCTGTAAATTTAATGTAATTATTTGAAATAAATTACTGTATTAGCTTGCCGTGTGGGGCCGGCACCAAGAATAGCTCCACCCCGTCTCTTCCTGTAGGAGTCGTAAAAGCCGACTAAGGGATTACCGGGGACCGGGCAGCAGCGTTCCCCTGTGTACTAAAAACATCTACTGCGATCGCCAACCCGCCTGCCAAGCGTGGCGATTATGGTAAAGCCTCAATTTTGGGGAGGCCTATGTCCAGCAGTGGACGATGAAAGGCTGATGGATGGATGGATGGACTGTATTAGGCATTTTGCGCATCTCAGAACACATACAAATTTTTATTGAATCACATCGCAAAACCTTCTGAAACTTTATTGTTTGATAGTTCTTAATTGGACTTAAAATTGGCACTTGAGATAGTAGATAATAATGCGTGAGCAGTAACTTTCAACAAAATCTAAAAGAAAATTGGTTTTGTTAATTAAATAAATAAATAATAAATCATTTTGAAATTATCATTCCTATCGGTTTGTGTGTATCATGACTTCGCGCTGTGACTAATGACTCACTTGTAAGTGCTACTGCGTTTGTATTTAATTTAGTAAGTACGCTGGAATTGAGAGTTGTTGTGACATTGTGTTGTCTAAGATGTTTTAATACTAAGGTGTAAAAAACAGTTTGCTAGTGGGGGTAAGTCCGTTAGAGGGGTGAGATCATAAACTAAAAAAAATAGAGTAATTCAACGCATGTACTTCTTTAACTTGAAAATTGAGACGCGTACGTTTTAGTTTAAAAGGTAATTTAACACGATAAAAAATTAATGGAAAAATAATTTGCTAATAATAAATCTCAATGATTGCTTGCTGGAACATGAAGTGTGGAAATCATTTTCTATTACATATTTTTGCACTATGTGGTCTGGTAAATGGTCAAGCATGGCAAGTGCTTACAATTTACAATACATATACAATAATAACATATTTATAGGACTCCATCATTATTTGGTATGATCCTTAAAGTATTAATTAAGCTTAACTGATTGAAGCAATGTATGCAAATACATCCGACAGATGGCGTGGCAATCACCTAAATAATTAAGAATCCTTACTAGTCCTTACTAATATAATAAATACAAAAATGAGTTTGATTGTTACGTTTTCACGCTATAACTATTAAAACAATCATCCTAAAATTTAGCGCAGACATAGTCTGAAACCCAAAAAGAAAATAGGCTTCTCTTCATCTCGGAAAAATGAATGGTCGCAGATAGGATATATCCATCAGCCCTCCAACGTCCACTGCTGGGCATAGGCCTCCTCAAGAATGGGGGATAGTGCTGTAGTCGCCACGCTTGGCAGGCGGGTTAGCGATTGCAGTGGATGTTGTTAATATTCGAAGGAGTGCTGCTGCCCACTGCCTCGGTATTCCCTCAGTCGGCTCTTACGACCCCCATGGGTGGAGAGGGGGTGGGACAATTCTAAAGCCGGCCCCACACGGGTAGAATATAGTGTGAAATAAATCTGAACGGTATTCATAAGGCACGGGCTCAAAACCAGCTCGTGGCTCTCGTTTTTATTGCACATTTTCCCACTTCATATTCTGGGAAACTGCTGAACACCGACTGCACAGATGGTGTAGTGGTTTAGATATCGGCCTACTGCCCGAATGTTCTGGGTTCCATTCTCACACAGGACAACTCTTTGTGTGATCCACAAATGGTTGTTCCGAGTCCGGGTGTATTTTGTGTCCGTGAAATTGTATGTTTGTAAAGTCCCCCGTAATACAAGGATTAACCCTTAGTGTATGGTAATGCCGTGTGGGGCCGGCTATGCCGTGTGGGGCTGGCTTTAGAATTGTCCCACCCCTCTGCACCCATGGGAGTCATAAGAGCCGACTGAGGGAATACCGAGGGAGTGGGCAGCATCACTCCCTCGAGTATTAACAACATCCACTGCGATCGCCAACCGCCTGCCAAGCGTGGCGATTACGGCACTATCCCCCATATGAGCGAAACACGTGTTGTGGCGTTGTCTTGGGGGGCCTATGTCCAGCAGTAGACGTCGAATGGCTGATGGATGGATGGATGGATGTATGGTAATGTCCTCAAAAAAATTGCTTAAAGTTAAGTATAAGTAGTATTTTTTTTATTGCATGTAGTGGCAGACGAGCCACGGTCCATCTGATGGTAAATGGTAACCGTCACCCATGGACTCGACTATACCGAGAGTATTGTCAAGCCGCTGCTCACCAATTCATTTCACAGATGAAATGAAATATAAACTGCTATCTCCTGCTACAGCCAAAACGCAACAATGTGCTTCATGGCCGGTCACACGGGAGAGGGTGGTACCAACCCGCTCGGGCCAGATACCAAGTGAGTAGGTACTTCCACTTGGTACCCAGCCCTACCACCAGTCGTGCAATGGATGATAATTGCTTACTTCCCTTAGTCGCCTCATACTACACCCGTGGGAAAGAATGGGGTGGTGACACTTGTATTCTGAATCCGTCACCACACGGATAAGACAGTATCCGATAGCTTAAATGTTCTTTGCTTCAAGCACACGTTTTGGAACGAGAATTTGCTGTATAGTGTTATGCATGGTATAGAATTGCTGCATATTGATGAAAATTTATTATACACCTAGCGATAAGATATCCATCCATCAAGTCTCTGTCTCCATGATTAAGTTTCCACTTTCTGACACCATTTGTCCAAACTTTTCTATTAAACTTGGACCAGTTGCCAGGTTTTGTACAAGTTAAATTTGCTTCTCACCACCGTGTACCCGAGGGAAATACGCCAACTTAACGCAATTCAAACGTTTGTTTATGGATTTGCCTATTTACTGTAGTTATACGAGAACAAGTAAACGTGTTTATTTTATTTGATTAATTTATGTTACAACGCAATAAAATATGGCGTTGTTTTATGTGTACACTAAATGATACAACGTTGTGTTAAATATAGGGAATTTATATAGGTATATTTTAATGTGAAAACATCTAATATGGGGGCAGGGTAAAACTGACTTAACGTAGCGACGTCGCCCCGCCAATTTATTTCATTATTTTTAACGTCATCTGTTGACAAAAGCTTTTAAATGGGAACATAATGTCAATCATAAACCAATAACAGGCTTAAGTTCTCTATGGATAACAAGTGGGCGCTTACCAAGAACTATTAATGAATCGAATTAATTATTATATTATAGTAATATGATATATTTGCGTTATTTTACGTATGCCATAATTTTATACAAGCACACATTGAAAAAATTATGATCATTTTATTTCTACTCATTATATCTACAAAATCATTTTGATGTTTTTACATCTGACAGACGTCCCAAGACACCTATTTTTTATACATAGTCTAGTAGCGATTAACCTTGTATGGAGTCAATAGATGGACAGAGGCCTCGGTTTCAAACCTATGCCGAGGGTGAACTCTTGACTTTTATATGTGTTAAATCGTTAATTGCCATTGCTTTTAATTTGCTTCTAGTTAGAATATTCTACCTGCTATAGTTACAGTTATATTCTACCTGCAACTCTGTCCGCGTTTACTTCCAAATATAAATATATCACTCTACGGCACATTAATTATCTCTATGCAAAAATAGCATCACGCAGGAACTATGGGTTTTTCGGGATAAAATAATATAGTCTATGCCTTTTATGGGCTCCAGACTATTTATATACAAAATATCATGAATATTTATTTAGTAGTTACGGCGTGAGAGCGCAACAAACAGACAAAGTCACTTTTGCGTTATTATAGTAAGGATAGTAGGGATTACATACAATTTATGTGATTTTTAAGCGCTGCAGGTTTACAGTTTACAGTTTAGGACCCAAACTGAACTGAATCGCAAATTCGTACCATGACGTGTCAAAGACGCAATCTTTTGTTTTTTGTTTTAGCACATAATCTGAATCGCAAACATAACATCTTTGTATTGAAATTCATACCATGAACTTACTTGACAATCTAAACAAGTTCGCTCAAATTAGACATCATGGTACGAAATACAACAACACACCCATTTTGATTTGTGTCGGAAATGAATCGCTAGCTAAGAGCTCATGGTAAGCCTGCAGTATACATAATTATAAATGTTCGTTTAATTACTAGAATAATTTAATAGTAAACATACAATGAGATTGCTCCAGGATTCGGGTCCACGACTTCTGGAGATACTAAACATCTAAATAGTTTAACCCATAAGTTATTACTATATTCCTATCCCTCTAGTAGTAAACTGGCAAACAAGCACACGGCCCATCTGATGGTAAGCGGTTACTGTAGCCTATAGACGCTAGCAACACCAGAGGCATCAAATGCTCTTCGCCAACTCCAAGGCAAGAGATGTAGTGGGAGGTGGAGTCGAAATACACTAAGGAGGGCATGAAGAGGGGGCTTAGGGCTCTGGCACTTTCACTCACCATACGAAACAGCAGTAGGCGTACCTACCATTATTTCACGCTGATCTTCGGTAAGAAGGTGGTACTTCCCCGGTTAATCTGCCCTACCCATTCTTGTTGAGCGAGGCAAGGCTCTACAACTACGAAACTCATGTTTTCAGATTATTTTCTTTTAGTAATCGTCTTTTTTTTTTAATCCTGTGTTGTACCTCAGAAAACAGGCTTCTCTGTTCCTTCAGACTATAATAGCAACAGTTGCTTAATCTTATTGAGCACAGTTTTCGAAAAAGGTATGGATTTCTACGCCATTAAGCAATAAAAATATTTATATAGAAAAAGAAAACGAGATCTGTTTCGACCCCTGTCTGTTTCTGCTAAATTTATTTTACGGGGAATTATGGTTATCGCAATCACTTACATATACATTAATATAGAAGGTATGTAATTATACTTTTTCATGAGAAGAAATTATTTTGCAACTTCATTAAAAATAATATTTTTTGTAATCAAGTCACAAAATAATCGATTTTTATAGCTTACACTGGCTAATCCGTAAAAGATATACCTATAGAAAGAAAGAAAGAAAATACTACGACACACAATTAGCATTTCAGTTATTACCTACATTTGTTTATAACTAGACTACTAGCGACTTGGCAGTTGCATGTCGTGACTGTATCAACGAGGTCCCCACTCAGCTTAATGCTGTGTTGCAATGTTACAATAAAGCTGATTTTCAGTAGGAAATGTATACCTACATCAAAATAATGTACTAGAGTTGTAGTTCATTATGAAATTAAGTTTGTGTACTTGTTTACTGCTCAGATCCACGCTCCCAAATACCTTCAGCTATTACGTAATAACCTTTCGTTTGCATGCTGAATAATTTATTAGCAAAGATCAAAAGGATTAATGAAATTTTACTCAAATATATTATTACTCGATAAAATATAAAGGAATTTTAGATTTTGTTTGTTTTGCCTTTGTTGTTCTTGTATTAAATACTTAATAAAAATTCTTAGCGAGCTCAACAATTCTGATTATATGACATGAAAGAAATACTAAGTGCAAGAGATCATTTTTTATTGCTCATGGTGGCAAATGAACCCACCTGATGGTAAGCGGTAACCACCTCCTATGGACTTAACAATACTCGAGTATTGCCAAGCCGTTGCTCGCCATTTTCCCTTCGCATATGATAGACATAACAAAGTTTAAATGGTTGGCTTATCTTAAGCCGCTGTCCCACTGCGGCGCACGATGTGCACGGGCGCATTTTAGCTGCGTGGGTTCGTTTGTTTGACAACGTGGGTCTACGTTTCCACTGCAGCACACACTACGAGTATATTAACCCACAACAATGTACAACTGTAGCGCAGCACAGTTTTGAACCATACACCTTTTCGTGTAACGCGTGTGATAGAAACCATTAGGATAAAAGGATATATATATGTCCTACATATCGTAAAACCCACTAGGTGAATTAATCAAAACACATTTCAATAAAAGAGTATTGTAGGTAGTCACACATTTACTTGTACTGTAAAAATTACAAGAAAATACCAAGATCTTTTATAGTATTCTAGCAATTAAGAAATAGAGGTTAAAACACGTTATGAATACTCTAAATAATAAATAAATAATTCAATTATCAATTTAACCATATTCAAATACTCTACTGGGATTACTTGCACATAGAATATAATGGAGGTACTTGTAAAAAAATGACAGTAGGTACATCTTTTAATACATTTTATTTAGTGTAATATTAAAGTATATACTTCCTTACAGAAAGCAGTTACTAAGGTAGTTTATTAATACCCATAATATAACCACATATAGCAGCTTTGATCATAAAGGTACTTCGTACCATAAACATAATATCATTATGCAAAACTACATTTACTTGCTAAAAATATTATAAAATTAAGAATATGATTAAACACTTATCTTAGGTACTGCCACTCGCAGGACACTGTTTGACTACCAAACTTGCTGTTGCCGGAAAGTTTCTTACTCTCAGGGTCCTCAAATTGGCGATGTTACGCCTTATATAGTGAAATGATTATCCCCTTCCTTTCAATAATCATAGGAGTCAACTCAGTGTCTTTAAAATATTAGCTGTCAGTTCACAGACTACGCTAATTTGACTTACTTATTATTACTTCATAAAATTGTGATTAAAAGAACACAATTCTAACACGTGCATAGCGTTACAGCGATGAGCTGCATTTATTATAATGTTTATTCACAGTCTTACGCCTTTATTTCAGAATAAGTAGAATTGTAAGTCATCTACACGTTTTTTGTTTATGGGGTACCTACACCTTCTTATGTAGATATTTTTTATTTACATGGCGGCAGGCAAAGCTTTATAGCTAGTCGCGACGTCGTCTACGTGGAATTTAGTTTTATTTTCTGTATCCTAATTATTATTCCAAAATACCCTATATGTAGTCTAATTTATTTGGACAGTTACGGAGATGAGAACAAAGAGACAAAATGGCAGCAACTTAAAAATTGGTATTTTGTTATAGGTAACATTATACTTTTATATGCATTTAGTAAAAAGCTGTTATTTAGATATTATAAAAATACATTTTATTTATTTGTATAGATATAGGTATATAGATAGACTAGCCCTTGCCCGCATCCCCGCCGCAGTCAAAAGCTAGTTTTTGGATATATCACAGGTTCCCGATATAGTAGCGGGATAAGATGTATAACAGTTTTTAAGTCTAATTAAAAGCTACCAAATAAAAATAAATGATATACCTATTTAATATTAAGTAAGTAATAGGTAATATAAACGTCACGTCAATGATTATCTTGCTAATACAACGAAGACATATATTTCTTTGTACAATATAACCTCGTTTATTTTTATACTGAGGTAATGTCGGGAAGAACAAGGAAGTTATTACTCGATATAAAAACTAGACGTCGTGGGGCGTCTACCAGATGTGAAATATCGAAATTATTTTGTATAAATAAAATTATCATAACTTGACAAAGTACTCCTCAAGACGAATCAAACGAGTATAACTTCACCACCTTCCAGCTCCATCATCAGACCCTGGATATCATCTAGGACTGGAGTACTAGTCAAGACATTTCACACGAGCCCTAACTCGATGGAGTTGCGCCATTTAATTACAGAGTTTCGCATAGCCACCTTTCAGATCCATCATCAGACCCTGGATACCATCTAAAGACAAAGTTCTTATCAAGATGAATCAAACGAGACCAAACTCGATGGGGTTGCGCCGTTTCATTATAGAGTTGCTATGTCCACCTTCCAGCTCCTTCATCAGATCAGCTCCATGTCATCATAATATTGCATTGTCACGCGATATACATATATGTGTACAATGTCAGCTCAATCGGAAAACGGAAAGTGTGTCAAATTTAACTTACAAGATTTGAACTGGACAAATAAAATAAAAGCGTCGCCACGCTAACTGCCAATTTTATCCTCCCTTCGCATTAGATGTTTCACATCAAAAAATTTGGATCCAAATTCGTTACAGCTCTGTTACAGCTTTATAATAATATAGTTGGCGAAAGTGTATTTTAAAATGTATTAAATATTTAACATTTTACAAAGTAAAATGCTAAACGAATTACCTGAGTGAGTCTAGACTAGAAATAACAAAGACTCAACATCTCTAGCTGTTTGTCATTATAGTACGTGACTGTGCAGTTTTCAATATAGTTATAAAATGCAATGGCTCTTCTTTAATATATCATCAATGTTACGGAGTTAGAAAGATGTAATAGTATTTTAATTATTTGACATTTAGGATATTATACTTTTAGGGTTTTGTTACTCATGCTGGGAGACGAGCCATTCACCATTTAAAAATAAATATGGAAGATGAATCTCTAATAAAAAGTAATCGAAGTGTTTCACAGTTGATCACACGGAATATGGCGAAATAGACCAAGTAATAAGTGAATACACTCTTCTCCTTGCTCTCCCCCACTATAAAACTACCGCGCACTCTCGCACGCCCTCACTACGGCGGACAACGGATACCGCGTAACCGGCAAAAGAAGCTTTTTGCTGCGGTGGAGCCGCGGGCAAAGGCTAGTAATAGATAAATTCTTGAATTTAAAACACTATTCAAGCTCTTTAGCTTAGCAAGTCTATTTTGGTTAGTCTGCACGGTTAAATAAATCGATTAACAAAACCCATGAAAAACTGATCTGGAACTTTTTGTTTTAGTAGCTAACTACATACAGGAATGTGTTTGTTGAATATATTACGCTAACAGTTTATAATATCATCGAGGGAACACCTATTATTTACGAGATCACGATAAATATTAAGGCTTACGTAGGACGCTTTATCGCGTACGAGGTAGCAACCGTGAAAACGGATAAATGTAAAATCCTCGCAAATCCCGCTGCCTGAAAAGTTTCAGACGATACTTGTATGTACTGGGCTTATGTTGTGTGTGATGCTCTGATCTCTATAGCTGGAAAATCTGCAATGCTAATAGTAGCAAGTAAAAATATATGTTGGACGGTGATCGCATGAGTTGAAAGAACCTAAAGTGGATACCACGAATCAGCTAACGCAGAGCCTACTTCACGATATTCCGCCCGCTTGATTTTTTTTATTGCCTATGGTGGTAGACCAGTCAGCGACCCATCTGATATTGAGTGGTAACCGCCGCTCATGGATCAAGCAATACCGAAGGCACAGTTAGACCACTGTCTACCGGGAAGATAGTGTTCTCCTTAAACCTCTTTTACAAAATGACATGTCATAGCGCTTGCTGAAAACCGCAGCAGGAAGTTTATTTCAGATCTTGCAGGTACGTGAAAGAAATGAAAGCTGAAAACGTACTGTACTGCACGGTAATGCTTCACGGTGGTGTGGATGAACTTTTTTACGACAGTGGACGGTACGATGGACGATGGTAGAACGGCGAAGATGGTATCCAATTAAACAACTTCTGGGAGCATTCCCCGTGTTTAGTACAACTGCTAGAAAATGCAATGGGAACCGAAGTCCCATCGCAGTTCTAATGGCTCCAATATATCCGTGAGATTAGGATCGTTGACAATCAAGGGTCAAACTAGTATTTAGATGCGCTTGCCTAGAGATGAGAACAGGGTTCCATGTATGGCCGGGCTGGCGGCCTGGGCTTTATATAACTTTAGCCGTAGATCCGGTGTGAAGTACTGCTTGGCTCTGTTTAGAACGCCCAGTTTTTTGCTTGCTAGTTTAACCTTTTCCTCTTGGTGACTCTTAAACTTGTACCTTGTAAGAGATTTCGACGCCGAGAGTCCCAGTACTCTCGGTGTCGAAAACTGAAAGACTGCCTCCCTGAAATTGAAGCGTTATGACAAAAGAGTCCTTCTACGCAGTGAAGGCGCGCAGATTTGTGTCTTTGTGGGTTTATATTGAATTAGGTTAGGGTTTGTCCTAGGGAGCTCTCAATTACGGATATAAGTTTAATCTGTTTTTCTTGTAACGGACTCCAAAGAGACCTTTAGGTACTCAGTATACCGCCCATCACCCATGCTATCATCTGCGTAGCAATTAATGTTATCATTTGATAGCATATTTTTTGTGCATGATGAATAGTATTGGGGAGAAGTACAAGCCCTTTGGTGGGGCAGCATTAATGGACATAGTTTCTGAGTGAGAGTCAATGACGGTTCATATTCTTCATTTACCATCCAAAAAGCTAGCGATCCACTTCCAAAGTCTCTTAAAGATTCCATATAATGCCAACTTCGAAAGAAGATCCCTGTGACAGACGCGTTAAACGCCCTTGCAACGTCTAGAGTATAAGCAAGAGCCTCACCTTTGCCATCTAAAGCCTTCACCCATCGATGCGTACGGCACACAAGAAGATCACCAGCCGATCGACTATGACGAAAGCCATATTGGCGATCGTTAACTAGCTGGTGACCCTCAAGGTACCGTAGCTAGTTGTTTATTATTTTTTCCATGACTTTGTAGAGTAAGGATGGTCTGATGATCTTCGAAAGGCGATGAGAATAGACTGGATCGTATATTGGCAGACGCCTACTTCCAGCAGTAGCATACAATAGGCTGATTGATCGCTTAAAAAAATAACATAATATTGATTATTTTCAGACCAATTTTCGGTTATGGTGGCTAGCGTCGACAGATACCAATCAACTACGCAGGAGATATTATAGTGTACGAGATTTTCGCAAACACAAGTGCACTCTCTGTTCCCTCACTTTTTTAGTACGATGTAACGGCATTCCGATTGCAAAATACCGGTACATTAGATGTATTCTTAAAAATACAATATAAGATACAACATTAGCTCTTCTTTTGAGGGTAGGGGTGAATCTTGATTCTTGAGGAAGGCCCGGGAGGAAATCGACGTCTCCGACATCGGAGTCATCGTCGGAGAGCGGGTCACCGTGCTGGAGCCTCGGCCCGCGAGGTGCTTTAAGTGCATGGCGGTCGGACACACCCGGCCAACGTGCACTAACTGCTTTGATTGCAGCGGATTTTGTTTCCGCTGTGGTCAGGCAGGGCACCGGGTGGCATCCTGCACCGCCGCCCCTCACTGCCCCACGTGCGCTGCAGGCAACAGGCCTGCCAAGCACTGCATGGGGCGGGAGGGACGCAGACTCCCGACGACAGGCCCAAAAAAGGGAGGGACCAGCCAATCGGCCCAGGCTGGCGCCCCTAGCGTGGCTTCGCCACCGACGCGGGTGGAGGAGGATATGGTTACGGCTTAAAATTCAACTATCCTCCTTCAGGCGAATCTCAACAACGCCGCCGGAGCGCAGGATTTACTCCTGCAAGCCATGGTGGAGCGGTTGATTGGTGTTGCCGTAGCCGCGGAGCCTTACTGAGTTCCTGACCGCCCTCATTGGGTGGGCAGCTGCGATGGCTCAGGGGCAATCGTCAGCTCTACGGCGCTTCGTTCCCCGCCCTTGTTGATCAGAGACAGGGGCACGGAATACGTCGCTGCCGACTGGGGGGGAGTTACGCTATATGGCGTATACTTCTCCCCAAACCGGAGGCTGGCTGATTTCGGGATCTGGCTTAACAGCCTAGAGACCTCGATACGGCGACTGGCACGTAGCCACGTTCTGGTTGTGGGGGACTTCAACGCCAAATCCACGGCGTGGGGGTCCCATGCGTCCTCTGTCTGCTTAACAGAGGCTCCGTCAACAAGTGCGTGCAGCGACGGGGTGGGTCGATAGCGGACCTTTTGTTCGCTAGCCCCGACGTCGCAGCATGAGTGAGGAACTGGTGTGTCCTGGAGGAGGTTGAGACCTTGTCCGATCATCGGTACATCCGGATTGAGGTCTCCCGGTCCCTTCAGGGCCCCAGTGGGCTGTGGGCAGGCTAGATAGGGACCTACTGGCGGAGGCAGCCATCGTTCAATCGTGGCTGTCCTCACCGGCCCTGACCGAGGGGGTGGACGTTGAGGCTGGCCGATTTTGCGCTGCAATTACGCAGGCGTGCGACTCGGCCATGCCCCGTGTGCGACGTCCTCCTCCAAAGAAGGGGCTCTACTGGTGGTCCCAGGAGCTGGCGGACCTCCGTGCGGCGTGCATTCGTGCCCGGAGGTCCTACACCCGCAGTCGGCGGCGCAATCGCAATGGGGAGCGGGAGGGCCAGCTGTACGAAGCGTACCGCACTTCGCGGGCCGCGTTCAAGTTGGCCATCTGCCGCGCCAATACGGGGAAAAGGCAGGAGATGCTGGACGGTCTCAACCGTGACCCCTGGGGTCGCCCATATCGTGCGGCGCTGAACAAGCTCCATACTCAGGGCGGGGGGCTCACAGAGACTCTGCAGCCCAGTCTCCTCACCGAGGTGGTCGAGGGCCTATTCCCGCGACGGACGGAGCACACGCCCCCGGTCATGGCACAGCCAGGTAGTGACCGGGAGGCTGACCTCAGTGTACCGCCCGTCACCGCGTCGGAAATGCGGGCGGCTGTTTCGCGGATTCGTTCCAAGAACACCGCCCCCGGCCCGGACGGGATATCCGCCCGGGTGCTGGCCCTGGCTCTGGATCACCTGGAGCCCCACCTCAGGGGACTGTTCAATGCGTGCCTGGCGTCCGGACGGTTTCCTGACTGCTGGAAGGAGGGGAGGCTGGTACTCCTGCCGAAGCCGGGGCGAACGCCGGATTCGGTCGGGGCCTTCAGGCCCATCGTGCTGCTGGACGAGGCGGGTAAGCTCCTGGAGAGAATCCTCGCTGCCCGCATCGTCCAGCACATGCGCGACGTCGGACCCGACTTGTCGGACGCCCAGTTTGGTTTTCGAGCTGGTCTTTCGACGGTCGGAGCGATTATGCGCCTGAGGGCCACGGCCGCGGCGGTCGTCGCTGGCGGTGGAGTGCTGTTGACAGTGTCGCTATCTTGAGAGCCGCAGCGTTCTCTATGAGAGCCGCATAGGGGACGTTGTGAGGAGACCCATGTCGTGCGGTATCCCACAGGGTTCGGTTCTAGGGCTGCTCCTGTGGGACATCGGTTACGACTGGGTGCTACGCTGTCGGTTTCCCCCCGGGCTTGCGGTCATCTGCTATGCGGATGCTTCGTACGTGTGTAGGTACTACTAATTAGTAAAGTCTCTACGAACTAAAAGATCGCCATCAAACTTTTTCACCGTCTATCTATAGCTATACTCATTTATTGAAAGCGATCTAATGAGCCTAAGCAGGATACCACTACTTCAAGCTGGTAAAAAAGCTAATAGTCTTCCAACAACTTTTTTCACTCACAACTAAGAACACTCAATCAAGTTACCTTTAAAAAAATCAATTATATAAAATCCGAGATTTCATAGGATTTTGATGTAGTTACGATGCCATAGATGTACGAACGAACGATTACTGTGGACACACAAAATTACACCCAAATAAAACAGAGAGGCAGTTAAGGGTTAAACATCCAAAGTCAAGTCCAAAAAATCCAGTAAAAACTGCCATCAAAGTAGTGAATTTCAAATTGGTTGTGTTCATTATAACCCTTTAAATGGCTTTTTATGTGTGAAGCTACCTTTCTAAAGTACGACACAGTGCCCCGGTCGTTATTAGTATTAATGGCAGTGACTGTGCTATCTGCAGAACATTCATTGTTCTCTAACAAATCGCTCTCAACACCTCGGGCTCCATTGTCGACCGTTAAGCTATCACTTGAAGAATATCTTTAGAGTTATTTTTGTGTGTAAGAAGTAGAGCCTGGTTATACGTGGAATATTTTTTTATCCATACTACAATTATATTAAAGTCGTAGGTAGCTAATATTAGGCACTATTAGTCTTTTGTCAGCATGGACTTTCGAGTACGAATTAGAGAGTAATAATAAAAAATGTGTGATTGATCGTTTAGGTATCCCATTGGAACGGTTTGTTCATTTTAATCATTAAAAATTAAATGGTTAATTATAAAAGTATAACTTTCCAAAAGACGTTACCTACGTAAAATGACCCGTATATTACGGGGTTAAATGTATTTCCTTGTCAATTAATAATTAGGTAAGGGAGGCATTTTCGTTTCAAAATTAATTACAAACCCTTGCTCCTTGAATGAGAATACATTATCTTTATATTGTACATTGTTTATTTAATAAACATGCTTTGTTTTAGTATTCGTGGGGTATAAAGAGTTAATTTCGTTCGCTGTTTGTTCGTCTCATTAATAAGTTATGCGACTTCATACAAACAATTTAGAAAAAGCGATTAAGGGCACGACAATAAGAGAATTTCATAATATTGTAAAGACAATTGGGACTCATATAATCCCTCTCGCAGTAATCTTTTCGTACCGTAATTGATAAAAATATTAATATTAAACGGAAAAAAATTTAGAAAATGCAAGTAGTAATTCATTCATAACACCTATTTTGATATCTATAGTATATTTGCTCCGCCATCTACCAGAACACAAAATGCGAAAATGTGAAATTGAAAATAATAAACATGAGCATTTGAACCTGCATCTCCTGGAAAACCGTTCCAGATGATTTGCCAATTCAGTCATCGTGAGTGTTTACTTTGAAGGAACACTGTCAGGTTTTAGTCGGTATACGGCTTGTCACTACATTTCCATTTGCCAATGACCGCGCCCATAAAAGGTTTCCTGAAAAAAAAAATGCTAAACATTAGATAAGTAATGTTTTAAAATTAAGTCTGTGTTAATTCAATTAAATATTTAAATAGTTAGTTTTTGTAACTACCCAAATTTACCATAAAGACCAATATTGCGGATATTTGGCTATTATGATTTATCTGTCTGCTAATATAATGGCGTTTAAACTGCGTAATTTTAATTTTGTTTAGGGTAATGTATGCATACGTTCAAAATACACAACAAGACTATACTATATTTACACTATATTCTATAGACGTTGTTACTCAAAGTGGCTGTTTGTATATTACCTTCTTTTTCACTAATTAGATATCTACACAATAAATAAATATTCACGGACATTTTCACACAACGTCCTCTGGTCTCAAACTAAGCTTAACGCTTCTGCTATGGATACTAGATTACGGATATAATACATATTACTTTTTTTGTAAATACATACATATAATAGGTAGAAAACACCCAGACGCAGTACAAATACGTTCATCACACAAATAATTGTCCTGAGTGGGAATGGAACCCACGACCTCGTGCACGGAAGTCGGTCACACTACCGACTATACCACGAGGCCGTCTGTATTCAAATTAAAAACCGGAGGGTTAGACTGAACGATGGAATTGTGTTTTAGCTTTTAATGTCAGGAACATTCAGATACGAGTTTTTATAATACTTTCTGATATTTACGCGAATGTTACACATTTTGAAATAAAACGACGTTTACGGAATCTATCGCGTTTACTTAATTTTTCTACTATCCCGATGTTTCGAATACTTTACAGCATTCATGAACACGGGTGGACTTAAATTATAGACGTCCAAGGCTGATATGTTATTTCAACAGTTTCATCTACCCACAGAATATGATTTTACATTTTTGCTTTATTTATTTAACCCACCTAATATTCGGTTAGAAACACAACGAAAATATCTACTTCAAATTTTTTATGCTTACAATGTTAGTATAATAAAATGAGTATAATACTCCTCTTTAAATTGTAAAATTATTTTTATTTAATGCTCAAATATCCTACCACAAACTACCAATTACTACCAGTAAGAGGACAATCTTGGTTATTAGTTTATATTATTAAATATATTGTTTTTTTTTTATTGCATGTAGTTGCAGACGAGCCACGGTCCTTCTGATGGTTAATGGTAACCGTCGCCCATGGACTCGACTATACCGAGAGTATTGTCAAGCCGCTGCTCACCAATTCATTTCACAGATATGAAATTAAATATAAACGGCTATCTCCTGCTACAGCCAAAACGCAACGATGTGCTTCATGGCCGGTCACAAGGGAGATGGTGGTACCAACCCGCTCGGGCCAGATACCAAGTGAGTACTCCCACTTGGTACCCAGCCCTACCACCAGTCATGCAATAGATGATAATTGCCCACTTCCCATAGTCGCCTCGTACGACACCCGCGGGAAAGAATGGGGTGGTGACACTTGTATTCTTAGTCCGTCACCCAATTTGCCAAAAGCTAAGACTAAAAAGCTACCGCCGGATCGGAACGCGGCCTGACTGAGAAAGATCCGGCCAGAAAACTCAATAGGCAACAACTGTTATGGATTATTAAATTTTGTACGGAATTACTGAAAGCTAATTAAGTTTAAAATTTTTTAAAAAGGCAAAAGCTAATCACTCCTGTGGGTTTTATCCACACAATAAGCGCTAACTGTGTCTTGCAATCTTGTGGTGTGCCTTCTTGTATTATGTTTGGTGACTATCACTATCACAGGATTCCAGCTTGATGGAAAGACCCGGCCGTCTTCTCTGTTGAAATTGGGATGTTTCTTAATTTCAATAGCCTCACGTATCATTCTAGGACGATATCGATGTTCTTTTGCGAGGATTTGAGGTTTGTCAAACCTGATGTAATGGCCGGTGTGGTCCTGTGTGTGCTCACAAATTGCAGACTTTGTATAGCGACGGTGCTTCATACCAGCTATGTGTTCTTTGATCCGAGTTGTTATGGATCCCTTTGTTTGCCCAATGTAGGAGAGACCACAATCGCAATCCAGCTTGTATACTCCTGCATCCTATAAAGGTATATGGCACTTGACTGGTGGTAAAAATTGACTAATTCTTTTGAGTGGCTTATAGTAAGTTTTAATTGAAGCTTTTTTGAGAATGTAGCCAATCTTGTCAGTGACTCCTTTAACATAGGGCAGGATTGCAGGGAGGCGCTCAACTGTGGGTGGCTTCACTCGGTTTCTGTGACGGTGGCGTGGAATCTGCAGCTTATTTGCATGTAAAACTTTATTTACATGTTGCAATTCCCCAGCCAGGTGTTCTTCATCACAGATTCCTTGTGCTCTCTGAAACAAAGATTTAGACACGGTAGCCAACTGTGAAGGATGGTGGTGAGAGACGCGTTTATTTAAAAATTCAGATACGAGATTCAAAACGAAGAATGTTAATTTAATTTATCTTAGAATCATGTGTTTCAATGATATACAAAATCGTAACGCAAGGGTGTAAAATAGCGTCGGCCCGGACGGGATACCAACCC
This sequence comes from Leucoma salicis, assembly GCA_948253155.1. Lineage (NCBI taxonomy): Eukaryota > Metazoa > Arthropoda > Insecta > Lepidoptera > Erebidae > Leucoma > Leucoma salicis. Next base: position 5,040,122 of record OX411811.1, read on the forward strand.
GGGCTCTGGCCCTGGCTTTGGACCACCTGGAGCCCCGCCTCAGGGGACTGTTCGACGTGTGCCTGGCGTCCGGACGGTTCCCTGACTGCTGGAAGAAGGGGAGGCTGGTACTCCTGCCAAAGCCGGGACGAACGCCGAATTCGGTCGGGGCTTTCAGGCCCATCGTGCTGCTGGATGAGGTGGCTTAGATGCTGGGGAGAATCCTCGCTGCATTGTCCAGCACCTGCGCGACGTCGCTTTTCCATGGGCCCCGACGTTGGCCACCTGCTGGCGCCTCGATCACATTGGACGGGGACGAGATTGGGGTGCAGGCCCAGATTAAGTATCTGGGCCTGGTGCTGGACGGGCGGTGGCGCTTTCGTGAGCACTTCCGTCAACTGTCCCCGAGGCTAGTCGGCGCAGCGTCTGCCCTTGCACGGCTCATGCCAAACATGGGCGGACCCAGCAATTTGTACCGACGGCTTTACGCGGGGGTGGTCCGGTCGATGGCGCTGTACGGCGCACCCGTGTGGGCGGGGTCCCTGGACGCACTGAACAGGGCTCTTCTGTGGAGACCACAGAGAGTCGCTGCGTCCAGGGTCATACGCGGATACCGCACGGTATCGACGGAGGCGGCCTGCGCGTTGGCCGGAATCCCCCCGTGGGACTTGGACGCGGAGGTGCTCGCTGAGGTGTAGCGGCGGGCGTCACAAGAGCGGGAGGGGGGCGGATGCCCCTTACCCAGGGAGGTGGCTAGGTGGCAGGGCGACGCCCGCCGAGCTGCCATGGCCAGGTGGAGGGCGCGGTTGGAGGCGCCCTGGGCCGGTCTTTGGACCGTAGGGGCGCTCCAGCTGGTGCTGGAGGAGTGGGCGGGGCAACGGCACGGAGTCCTTACCTTCCGACTGGTGCAGGTGCTATCGGGGCACGGTTGCTTCGGGAGATATCTGCACATAGATGCAAGGAGGGAAGCGACTCCGGGCTGTCACGACTGCAGCTGTGCCGAGGACACGGCGCGGCATACGCTTGAGTGCCCTGCTTGGGCCAACCAGCGCCGTGAACTCGTCGCGGAAATAGAGGGGGACCTCTCGCTGCGGAGCGTCGTCAGAGCGATGCTTGGTAGCGATAGGAATTGGGCCGCGGTCACTGCCTTCTGCGAGGAGGTTATCCGCGGAGAGATATATCGGCGGAGAGGGCCAGGGAGGAGGATTCTTCTGCTGACCCAAACCGCCACCAGCAACCGGGGCGGCGCAGGCGCAGGTACTTGCGCCTCATGCCGCCCTAGCTGAGGTTGCGGTTGGATGGACCGGGGAACGTCTGCCACCCGCAAGGCCTCCCGCGAAGGTGCGACGCTCCGTATGCGGATGCGATCTCAGTAGAGGGTACCCGAAAGAGTAAGCCGCCGGCGGAGCACCGAAGGAATGTAACATAGTTCCAGTGGCTCGCCAATAAAGGCGAAGAGACGGCACACGGCGGGTTTCTTTAGTGGGTGCAGGCCCCACACTACCCTGTTCGTTGCCCCGAAAGACGGGGTGTGCGGTTTTTTTCCCACCTTAACAAAAAAATAAAAGGTAAAATAGTGGATTGAATTTAAAACGCAAACATATCGTTAGTGAAGTAGCGGGTAACTGCTATTCTATTACTAAACCTAGAATATAATTATTTTCCTCCCTTTACACAATCACCCAACGTAAAATCTCCTTCCCAAATGCATAATTCCTTTTCACCACCGGTGTGGCCAGGGTAAATAAATCTACATTATATAATAATAACAATATCCCAATAACTTTAATGTGCAATTTCGTTGTCAGTATGATTGGCGACGTGCATATACTCTCATCTAAGCATCTGGTGAAACCTTTCCTTTGCATGTAGGTTAACGTTACCGTTTTTTTTTTGTTTAGGCGGGAAAAAATGTTCCTAACCGCACACCCCGTCGCTCGGGGCAGCGAACAGGGTAGTGTGGGGCCTTCACCCACTAAAGAAACCCGCCGTGTACCGTCTCTCCGCCTTTATTGGCGGGCCACTGGAACTATGTTACATTCCTTCGGTGGTCCGCCGGCGGCTTACCCTTTCGGGTACCCTCATCTGAGCAACGCATCAGTACACGGAGCGTCGCACCTTCGCGGGTGGCCTTGCGGGTGGCGGACGTTCCCCGGTCCATCCACCCGCAGCCCCAGCTAGGGCGGTATTAGGCGCAAATTTTCACGCCTGCGCCGCCCCAGTCGCTGGCGGCGGTTTGGGTCTGCGGAAGGATCAGTCTTCCTGGTCCTCTCCGCCGCTTCCTTCCGCGAGATGACCTCCTCGCAGAAGGCAGCGACCGCGGCCCAATTCCTGTCGCTGCCAAGCATCGCTCTGACGACGCTCGGCAGCGAGAGGTCCCCCCCTATTGCTGCGACAAGTTCACGACGCTGCTCGGCCCAAGCCGGGCACGACTCGAGCGTGTGCTGCGCCGTGTCCTCGTCGCAGCCGCAATGGTGACAGCCCGGAGTCGCTTCCCTCCTTGCGACAATGTGCAGATATCTGCCGAAGCAACCGTGCCCCGACAGAACCTGCACCAGTCGGAAGGTAAGGACTCCGTGCCGTCGCCCTGCCCACTCTTCCAGCACTGGCTGGAGCGCCCCTACGGTCCAAAGACCGGCCCGGGGCGTCTCCAGCCACGCCCTCCAGTTGGCCATGGCAGCTCGGCGGGCGTCACCCTGCCATCTGGCCACCTCGCTGGGTGGGGGACGTCCACCCCCCTCCCGCTCTTGCGATGCCCGCCGGTACACCTCGGCGAGCACCTCCGCCTCCAAGTCCCACGGAGGGGTTCCGGCCAACACGCAGGCCGCCTCCGTCGACACCGTTCGGTATCCACGTATGATCCTGGACGCGACGACTCTCTGTGGCCTCCACAGAAGAGCCCTATTTAGTGCGTCCAGGGACTCCGCCCACACGGGTGCGCCGTACAGCGCCATCGACCGGACCACCCTCGCGTAAAGCCGTTGACACGCATTGTTGGGTCCGCCCATATTCGGCATGAGCCGTGCAAGGGCGGACGCCGCACCGACGAGCCTCGGAGACAGTTGACGGAAGTGCTCGCGAAAGCGCCACCGCCCGTCCAGCACCAGGCCCAGATACTTAATCCGGGCCTGCACTCCAATTCGGACCCCGTCCACCGTGATCGAGGTGCCAGCAGGTGGCCGACGTCGGGGCCCATGGAAAAGCAGGGCCTCCGACTTGTCCAGGGCCCTAAGCCCCAGCGCCCCGATCCTTCTGACCACCTCCGAGGTCCCTAAGGTGGCCAGGAACGCCGCTTCCTCAAAATTTACGCCCCGGGCCACGACCAGCGTGTCATCCGCATAGCAGATGACCGCCGGCCCGGGGGGGAGCCGACAGCGTAGCACCCAGTCGTAACCGATGTCCCACAGGAGCGGCCCTAGAACCGAACCCTGCCTGTGGGACACCGCACGACATAGGTCTCTTCACAACGTCCCCAATGCGGCTCTCATAGAGGACGCTGCGGCCCTCAAGATAGTCTGCCACTAGCCGCCTCAGGTATGCAGGCACCCCGTGATACCGGAGCGCCTCCCTGATACAGCTGAATGGCAGACTATTGAATGCGTTGGCGATATCAAGCGACACCGCCAATAGCACTCCACCGCCGACGACGACTGCCGTGGCCGCGGCCCTCAGGCGCATGATTGAGCAGTCAGGGAACCGTCCGGATGCCAGGCACGCGTCGAACAGTCCCCTGAGGCGGGGCTCCATGTGGTCCAGAGTCAGGGCCAGTACCCGGGCGGGTATCCCGTTTGGGCCGGGGGCGGTGTTCTTGGAACGAAACCGCGAAATTGCCGCCCCCATTTCCGACGCGGTGACGGGCGGTACACTGAGATCGGCCTCCCGGTCGCTACCCGGCGGTGTCATGACCGGGGGCGTGTGCTCCGCCCGTCGTGGGAATAGACCCTCGACCACCTCGGTGAGGAGGCTGGGCTGAAGGGTCTCTGTTAGGGGGGGGCCCTGAGTGCGGAGCTTGTTAAGTGCCGCACGGTATGGGCGAGGTTAACGTTACCCTACCACTGAAGGGATGTAATATGGTTCCAGTGGCCCGCCAACAAAGGTGGAGAGACGGCACACGGCGGGTTTATTTAGTGTGTGAGGGCCCCACACTACCCTGTTCGTTGCCCCGAATGACGGGGTGTGCGGTTAGGAATATTATTTCCCGCCTTAAGAAAAAAAAAATTTACGGTAACCTAACGTTTCTTAATTTACAAAATAAACTGATTACGCGAGAATTCCAAGAGTTCCATAATGGACCTAAGGTCCAATATTAGTATCTGTAGTTTCATCGTGAATATTTTATAGAATTCGGATAACCTAATAATTCTTCTGAGGAATAATCGTTGTATCGCGGGGGGCTTTACAAACATACAATTTCACGGACACAAAGTACACCCAGACTCAGAACAACCATTTGCGGATCACACAAAGAGTTGTCCTGTGTGGGAATCGAACCCACAACACACGATCGGTCACCGGTATCTAAACCCCTCCGTCATCTGTGTAGTTTTAACACATCATTAGTATAAAAGACAGCCAATAGCGTTTAAATATCAAAATGCCAATTAAGTGCCGTATCATGGATGTTACACATACATATCTAGCGAGCGTGGCGGCGCCATGAGGCTCGAAGTTGGCTCGTCCTTGCCTTATCTCAACGAGCCATTATACGCTGTGTTGTTTATGATAATGAAGATCTTGTTTGTCACTCTTCCGATATTCAAATCTAATTCTGTTTAGTTCCCGGCGCTGGGGAATTCTAAAGGTTTCGTTTGGATATTATAATGTGATTTAGGTAGAAGGGTAGATGCTTGTGGCTTTGTGAATGTTTTACGTCAGTAAAATATAGTGTTCATTAGTATGTACCACCGGAATATCTATACAATAAACTTATATTATTGCCACATGTTTTGTTTCAAGAATAGTTTTTAATTTAGGGATACCATTGGCTCCGTTGTTAGCAATAGCCTAAGGTTATACCACTAAACCACTGAAGTAATATAACATAGTTCCAGTGATCTGCCAATACAGGTGGAGAAACGGCACACGGCTAGTTTATTTAGTAGGTGACGGCCGTGTGGTGACGGACTAAGAATACAAGTGTCACCACCCCATTCTTTCCCACGGGTGTCGTATGAGGCGACTAAGGGAAGTAAGCAATCATCATCCATTGCATGACTGGTGGTAGGGCTGGGTACCAAGTGGGAGTACTCACTTGGTATCGGACCCATTATGTGATCGTTGCGTTTTGGCTGTAGCAGTAGATAGCCGTTTATTCTTTCATTTCATATCGGTGAAATGAAATGGTGAGCAGCGGCTTGACAATACTCTCGGTATAGTTGAGTCCATGAGCGACGGTTACCAATTACCACCAGATGGGCCGGGGCTCGTCTGCCATTACAACAAATAAAAAAAAAACTACCCTGTTCGTTGCCACAAACGACAGAGTGCACGGTTAGGTATATTTTCCCGCTTTAACAAAAAAAAGGTCTTACCACTAAGGTAAGACCAATAACTTCAAACGGGCTAGCTCCATCGGGTAAGTATCACTCTCTCACAGAAGGTAAAATAACAGTAGGTAGTCCTACTATTGTATTTTGGTGTATGGTGCGTGAGACTCCCATCCTTTTCCTCTACTTACCATCCTTTCGCTCAATGATTGTTTGCCACCAAAGTGGTATAACGAAAAAATCCGCAAGGTTCACAAATATCATTGCTTTTAAACGGGCCCAAACAACCCCTGCCCCATATCCTCTCCTTATATACTACCTCTCCATCTCCTATCCCTTTCCTTGGAGATGGCGACGCGCGACTGATGACGCTGGTGTTTCAAGCGTCTAAAGGCTACGGTAACGCGTGCCATAAGGTGGACCGTATGCTTGTTGGGCACCCGTGTAGTACGTTCAGTCAAGAAAGTATTGGGAATGGATGATTTGTTTATGGTTCCAAATTCAAATTTTTGTTTTCTTTGTTGTTGTTAGATTGGCACAACTGTTATCCATTTTGGCGCGGAGTTTGAGTTGCATCTGTTATTTATATTAAATACAGTGCTGTTTTTAATTATGTCATATCTAGTGTGTATTGCGAATTTCATAATGGACAAAAACGTCGAACAAAGTGTTTGTCTTATATTTTGTATCGCCAATGGAATTTCGTGTTCGGAGTCACTGAAAATGTTACAAAAGGCTTACGGTGAATTGACTTTATCAAAAACACGTGCTTATGAGTGGTACAAAGTGTTTAAAAGCGGTCGAGATGTGATGGAAGATTTGCCTCGCTCTAGTAGGCCATTAACGTCTGCAACTGAAGTTAACATTGCAAAAGTGAAGGAAATAGTGACTGAAAATCCTCATTCAACTTTGAGAGAGATAGCCGCCGAACTTTCTGTGTCTCACGAGTCGATCCGTACCATTTTAAATAATCACTTGGGTATGAAACATGTTTCCACTCGGCTGGTCCCAAAAGACCTGAATTTTCTCCAAAAACTCAATCGCATAAGAGCCGCTGAAGACATGCTGGAACGAGTCAATTCCGACCCAACATTCATGAAACGTATTGTTACTAGTGACGAGACGTGGGTTTACGAGTTTGACATGCAAACTAGTATAGCAAATTTGACGAAAAAGGCCAGATTTGTGGAAAGAAAATTCTTGGATTTTACACCACGATAATGCGCCTTCGCACAAGGCCATCATTTTGAATGAATTTTTGTCCAAACACTCAATAAATACCATCGAGCAACCACCATATTCACCAGATATGGCTCCAGTCGACTTCTTTCTTTTTCCTAAACTCAAATTACACTTCGTGGCACCTGTTTTCAATCAGTAGAAGACATAAAGGAGAATTCACGGCGAGAACTGAACTCAATTCCGGAAACAGCGTTTAAAAAATGTTTTGATGATTGGATTATTCGTTGGCGTAAGTCTATCGTTTTTGAAGGAGCATACTTTGAAGGCGATAAAATAAATTTGGATGAATAACAAACATTTTGTGTATTATTAATCTTTTCCCGGTACTTTCTTGACGGAGTAGTATTTAAATAATATTTTTGGGGACATCTGTATGCCCGAGAGATTTTTTCGAGCTCTCTAAAAGTCTCTTGTGTAGTCTAGCACAGTGGACTAAAGTTGGAATTCCCCTCATTCTGAAAAAGGACCCGTGCTACAGTGCAATTCAATTTATAGTGTTAAGATGAAAATATTTGTCGAACACTTTTATAATATTTACTTTTGAATCAGTTTGTATAATCAAGGTGTTTCACCCAGGTTAGTATCACTGGTACAGTGCCATATTGATTTGGACATGGCATAGCATCACACCTGTATTCTTCGGAGGGGTAGGCAGAGGTGTATTACACACCCACGGTTTGCCAGTTATGTGTAAGTTGTTATGATTTAGTTGTATTACAAACAATAATCTCTTTATAATATTAGGTTTAGATTAAAAGTATAAAAAAGTGCTTAATATTAAGCAGTAAGCGGGTTGTTGTTGTAAATACTGTTGAGCTTCCCAAATGTACACAAAATACAATTTTTTATTGTTCACATAATGCTGTTTGTCTTTATTTTTTCAATATTGGCACTTTGTCACATGCGTGTTCATAATGTAAATATTAAAATTAACATGTGAATTAACAGGTGACAAGAGCATTTCTGTTTGAAAAAGTTCAACGCCCGACTAACACCCAATAATAAATAATTATATACATTATATTTAGTGGTTTCGTCCAGATAATTTTCCGGTATTAATGTATTAATCTTTTAATTAGGTATATTTTAAATGATAGAAATGAAAAAAAAACTTTTCATTACTGTTCATAATAAGCCTTTTCTTGACTTCAACTTGCACAATTTTCATTAATTTGTTTGCTGCGAACGAAATATTATTTGGATTTACTGTCAATTGATAATAAAATTTTACCTATGTCCAGCTAAATAGGGCAATTTAATGTGTAGATTTATAATAAAATGCTCGTTTGCGTCGGCTTTCTCTTTGATTAATATATCTGTAACACATTGAATTATTCATTTTGCCATGTTCATCAGAATATAAATTGTTTTGTCCAGAACAATGTTACCATAACAGGCTGGTAGTCCACTGGAAGATAAAAGAAAATGTAACCACGAGGTATTCTCAGGCTGATTTTGAAATCAAATTTAAATACTAAATCAAGTTCACGCGTTAAATATAAATGTTTATTCAGTGGAGTGACACATACACATGCGCACATTCCATCCATCCATCCATCCACCTACTGCTGGACATAGGATTCCCTAAGAGAACGCCACAGCGATAGTTTCTGGACCACCTGCATCCAACGGCTGCCTGCGACTTTTTGGTGGCAGGCCGTCCTAGACTGCGCCGTCCATTATGTGGCCGTCACTCGAGAATTTTTCATCCTCAACGCTTGTCGGTTCGTCGGGAAATGTGACCAGCAGTTTGCCACTTCGGCTTACTGACCCAGCGGACTATGTCGGTCACTCCTGTTCTGCAACGGATTTCCATATTACGGATTTTGTCACATAGAGAGATCCCAAGCATAGCCCAATCCATGGGATGCTGAGTGACTTTAAGCATTGATATAAGGCCAACATTCAGCAACCATGCCTCTGTTCCGCAACTCATCACCGGATACACATTGGTCGTAGACAATCGTCTTCAAAAATATTGAACAAGAAGAACTTTCTCAGCTTCCCGAACGCTGCCCAGCAGAGCTGAATTCGTCAATTGACCTCTTTCTCGAAATTGTGCCTACCTAACCGGGCAGGTTGTTCTAGGTATACATAGTGGTGGGGTGTGGTGCCGGTTTACCTCCTAGTGGTGCACCCCGGGCAACGTCGGCATTTGCCGGCGGCTAAATTTCCGGACAGGACGGGCCTCCACGTGTCCATCTGACTCAGCAGATGGCACAGCGGACGGACCAGGGTGTTGAAGCCAGCGGAGTCATAGTGGCTCCCCCGGCTCTGGAGTGGGGACAGTGGGGCAATAGTGGTCGCGCAGTCCCTGGTAACGGAGCTGTTTCAGCCCGAGGGGCGACGGGCCCACCACTCGCATCCCGTGAATGGTGGGCACGGTCTGGTACAGACCACCGCTCGGCCCGACCCGTAATCCTGAACTGACAGGACCGGGGATCATTGGATCGCGAGGAAGAAAACCTCTATAAAAAATTACCCCAATCCCGTGCTCTGCCGCCCGGCCAGGGGATGAATGGCTGAGGGGAACTCAGTCGCGAGGGTTGGCAAGTCGGCGGACTTAAAACGTAACAATATGGCGGACGGACAAAACATGATTATTCCCCAGGAGGGTACCCGGTGCGAGGCACCGGGAGAATCCCTTGCAGGGTCCTCTGACCCTGTCAGCCCCACGTATCTGGGGGGGGCAACGAACGCCACAGCCAATGTGGGGCAGGCTGTAAAACTGCAGCCCACTAAACCCAGCACAACATCTGCTGGTAAGAAGAAGACGCAGCGAAAGACCGGGAGACGAAAGGGCTCTCTTAGCCAAACGTCCCGGTCCGAAACAACGACGGCGGGTGAGGACTCGGTTGCCGAGGCCACGCCCATGGAGGATGCTCAAGCAGACGTTCAGACTGACGATGAGGCTTCTAAGGGGTGCACCTTGCAAACTGCGGTGATACGTACCAGAAAGCCTTCGGTGGTCCTTGAGCGACTCTCCCCCAGGTTCTGGCGTAAGCGCACTGTAGACAGGGATGGCGCTGCGTCAGATACTGAAGAAAGTGCTGCGGAAAAGCCCCCGCAGAAAAAGCCCACGCCGGGAGCTACCGCCCGCAGGGGGCGAGGAATGTCACGGCCCTCAACGCCAGGGCCCATCGTAACCGAGGCTGCCGTACGTAGAGCGAAGCGCGCCGAAGGGGAGCTGCAGGCCGAGGAAGAGGTCGAGCAGCTCTCTCTGAAGATCCGTGAGTCCAGGGAGGACGTCAACTCCCTGTGTGTCGCGGATCTGAAAAGGAGAGCCCAGGACCACGCGGCCATTCTTAACAGGGTGGCTACAAAGTCCAAGAACCTCAAGGGCACCTTTGTGCGCGCCGCAAAGGAGGCAGTCACCGATAATTTGAAGGTGGTGGATGCCCTGGCCAGGCGATCTACAAATGAGGAGACTGTGCGGCTGCAGGAGGCTAACATCCGCCTCACGGCGGAAGTAGCCGAACTACGGGCTGATAATAGCCGCCTCAATGCCCAGCTCTCGGATCTTCAAGCCAAGCTTGCTCGACTTGAAACGGCTATGCTGCAAGCGGGGGTTGCGGCGCCTGAACCGGATACAGCCGCGCGGCCAACTGCGGCTGTTCCAACCGTTGATGAGGCCTCTGCTGGCTTACCTGAGGACACCGCGCGCGCGATCTCTCGGTTTACGACGATGGTCTGCGCGCGCCTCGAAGCGATGGAGGCACGCCTGCCTCCTGAGCGACCCCTCCGGCCACCGCTTGCCGCCGACAGGCGGAGTGAAGCGGCTGCAGCTGTCACCTCAAAGAGGGCTGAAAAGTCCTCCTCTGCCCTGGCTGGCCCATCAAAGGCTATTCCTGCCCCAGTATCTGGCGAAGGTTGGACCGAGGTGGTGCGGAGGGGAAAGAAAAAACCCCGTTCCGTACCCGCAGCTGCACCTGCTGCCGCACCCTCTGCCGTAGCAACTGCCGCACCCTCTGCAGTAGCAACTGCCGCGCCTAAGAAAAGGGTGCGGCAGAGGAAGAAGAAATCGGCGCTCGTCGCTCCTCGCTCGTCGGCAGTGATTGTGACGCTGAAGCCGGCAGCCGAAAAAGAGGGGGTGACATACGCCGATGCCCTGTTGCGTGCAGAGCGAGCGATTGACCTGCCAGCCCTAGGCATAACAGATGGACTGAAGATGCGTCGATCGGTAACAGGTGCCCGGGTGCTACAACTGCCCAAGGCCCAGTCACAGGAAGTGGCAGATAAGCTGGCCGGACAGCTACGTACTGCCCTAGTAGGAGTGGCGGATGTCGTCCGTCCCGTTAAGTGCGCGGATCTGCGTGTGACTGGTCTGGACGACTCCGTCACCAGCGAAAAGGTTGCCGCTGCTGTCGCTCGCACGTGTGGCTGCGCCACTGAAGAGGTCCGGGTTGGTGAAATCCAGTCTGGGCCTCGCGGCATGGGTATGACAAAGGTCCGCTGCCCCATCACTGCGGCTAAGACGCTCGCCGACGCAGGGAGGCTCCTCGTTGGCTGGAGCGCGGCTGGAGTCCGGGCCCTGGAGCCACTGCCGCTGCGGTGCTTCAGGTGCCTGGCGCTAGGGCACACGAGCCAGTTGTGCCCAGCCGGTGTCGACCGGTCCGCACTATGTTACCGGTGTGGCGGCATCGGCCATCGGTCTGCATCGTGCATGGCTGCACCTCGCTGTGCGGTCTGCACGGCGGTAGGACGCTCTTCGGAGCACATCATGGGTGGGAGGTCGTGCCGGCCTCCCATAGTAAAGGGCAGAGTGGTGGCGGCTCTAGGACCTCGAGCCGCTCATGCCAGTGAAGTAACCCGCCAGGGCCAGGGGGAGGCCGGCATGTCATCACAATAGGTGACAGAGTCGGTTTCCTCCAGGCGAACCTGAACCACTCCGCCGGGGCTCAGGACCTGCTACTGCAGTCCATGGCGGAGTGGAGTATAGATCTGGCGGTGGCCTGCGAGCCATATTTTGTTCCCGATCAACCGAACTGGGTGGGGGACCTGAATGAGGATGTCGCTGTCCTGTCGAGAGGTATCGTAGGCCCTCCCCTCTCTACTCTCGAGAGGGGATCTGGCTATGTCGTGGCGGGGTGGCGGGGCTTCGCCATAATAGGCATCTACTTTTCCCCCAACCGTGGCCTGGCGGAGTTCGAGTTATTCTTGGACTCCGTCGGTGCCGCGGTCCGCAGACAGTCGCCGAGGCCTACTATTGTCCTCGGCGACTTCAATGCAAAGTCCCGGTTGTGGGGGAACCCCGCCACGAATGCCAAAGGTAGGGCCGTCGAAGAGTGGTCCCTACTCTCCGGTTTGTCCCTCCTTAACCGAGGGACTGTCCACACGTGCGTGCGGCAGCGGGGGGGGTCCGTGGTGGACCTATCGTTTGCCACCTCCGATGTCGCGCGGGATGTGAGAGGCTGGAGAGTGGAAGAGGAGGTGGAGACGCTATCGGATCACCGATATATCCGGTTCGGGCTCTCCGCCCCTCTGGGGCCACCGGAGCCTCGGCGCGGGACTGGCCGACTTCCCAAATGGGCCTTGGGTCAGTTTGACCCTGAATTGGCCCGGGAGGCTGCCATAGTTCAGCGCTGGGGCTCTGCAGGCCGGCAGGGCAGCGACAACGTAGAAGAACTCGCAGGCCAACTAAAGACTATGCTTACGGCGGTGTGCGACGCGGCGATGCCGAGGGCCCGGCGTAGGCCGCCGCGCCAACAGGTCTACTGGTGGTCGCCCGATATAGCTAATCTTCGGGCGGCTAGTAACCGCGCGCGGCGTGCTTACTGCCGTTACCGGGGAAGGAGTGCCAGGGACGCCGTCCTTGAGGGCCAGCTGCAGGTTGAATATCGCAGAAGAAAAAAGGAACTGCAGCTGGCCATCAGCCGGGCAAAGGAGAGGGCCCGAGAGGAGCTATTGGCAGGCCTTGATAGGGATCCATGGGGGCGTCCCTACCAGCGGGCGCGGAACAAGCTCCGCACCCATGGCGCCCCCATCACTGAGTCATTGGACCGAGACCTCCTGTCGAGGCTAGTGGGGGGTCTGTTCCCGTGCTCCGAGGGACATGTTCCTCCAGCAATGGCTCCTCCGTTGGTGGTGGAAGAGATAGCGCCCGTCCCTCCCGTCACCGACACCGAGATGGATGTGGCCCTCTCCCGCCTTCGAGGGAGAAGAAAGGCGCCCGGTCCGGACGGCATTCCGGGACTGGTGCTCGGTGTCGCCGCGGAATACATCAGGAATTGGCTCCGGGAACTGCTTAACGCATGTTTGAGGTCCGGGCGGTTCCCGGAGCAATGGAGGAGCGGACGGTTGTGTCTTCTGCGGAAGGGGGGTCGCCCACCTGACTCTCCTTCCGCATATAGGCCGTTGGTGCTGCTGGACGAGACGGCCAAATTATTCGAGAAGGTGCTCGCGAACCGTCTCGTCCGGCACCTCGAGGATGTCGGGCCGGGACTGTCAGAGTCGCAGTTCGGGTTCAGGGCGGGCCGCTCCACTATTGATGCGCTGGCCGCCCTGAAAACCCTGGCCACCGAAGCGGTTGCCGGGAAGGAGGTGGTTTTGGCAGTCTCGCTCGACATAGAGAACGCCTTCAACAGTCTCCCTCACGAGACGTTGAAGGAGGCGCTCCGGTTTCATGGAGTGCCTCCGTATCTCCGGAGGTTGTTGGGGGCGTACCTCGAGGGGAGGCACGTGCTCTGGGAGGGGGGCGACGGGCGCCTATACCGCCATCGGGTAGAGTGCGGCGTTCCACAGGGATCCGTCCTTGGCCCGATCCTGTGGAACGTCGGATTCGATTGGGTTCTGCGGGGCGGGCTTCTTCCCGGGATGGGGGTGATTTGTTATGCAGATGACACCCTCGTCACCGTGAGGAGAGCCGGCTTCCAGGAGGCCGCCCGATCGGCGGAGGTCGGAGTTGCGCTCGTCGTCGACCGGATCGGTATGTTGGGCCTGAGGGTTTCGTTATCCAAAACCGAGGCCCTCCTTTTTCACGGCCCTCGCCGAGGTCCCCCCCGAGGAGCACGCCTGGTTGTACAGGGGGTTGCCGTGCCTGTGCAGGCCCATATGAAATATCTGGGCCTGCACATTGATAGTAAATGGGGATTCGGGCCGCACTTTGCCCAGCTCGTCCCTAGGCTCATCAATTCTGCGGCGGCCTTGGGTAGGCTTCTGCCAAATATTGGAGGTCCGGGATCGTCCTGCCGCCGCCTCTATAGCGGTATATTGCGGTCTATGGCACTATATGGTGCCCCAATTTGGGCGGACGCCCTCACCGCCTCCAATAAGGCCCTGTTGCGACGTCCGCAGAGGGCCATAGCGGTGAGGGTCATAAGGGGGTACCGTACGGTGTCGTGGGCCGCGGCGACGCTGCTGGCAGGCGACCCGCCTTGGCATCTCCAAGCCGAGGCGCTGGCAGAGGCCTACTGGTTTCGTGCCGCGGTAAGGGCCAGGGGCGAGGAAGTCTCCGCAAGGAACCTGGGCAGAGCTCATGAAGCGGCCCGAAGAGCGATGATCCGGCGGTGGAGGGAAGAGCTGGAGTCCCCCGGAGCAGGACGGGGGACTGTAGAGGCGGTTGCGCCGCACCTCCATCGCTGGCTAAGTCGAAGGCATGGCAACCTGAATTTCAGGCTGACGCAGGTACTTACCGGACATGGGTGCTTCGGTAAGTACCTGCACCGTATTGGAAAGGAAGGGGTCCCCGGATGCCATGAGTGTGGCGCGCTAGTCGATGACGTGCGTCACACTCTGGAGGAATGCCCCGCTTGGGGGGCCCAGCGCCATGCTCTGTCGGCGATAATTGGAAGAGACCTGTCGCTGCCAAGAGTAATCTCTCAGATGCTTGGCGGTGACAGGTGCTGGTCGTCCATGGCCTCCTTCTGTGAGGCTGTAATTTCGCGGAAGGAGGCCGCGGAGCGGGAACGCGAGGCGTTAGCCCACGCAGACTCGCTCCGCAGGCGGCGGCCGGGGGGAAGAAGGCGTCGTTACGCCCACCTCCTCCCACCACCTTGATGACGACAGGGCGTGGCCAGTGTGCCATTCACCTGGGGCGTCGGAGTAGAATGTCAAAGACGACCCTCCGGCGCCCCACTAATAGGTGTGGAAGGGGCCGCTGTGGTTTTAGTGGGTATTCCGGGCGCAACTAAGATCTGGGCGCCCGGCGAGTCCTACATACCCTTCCGTCTGTCACTGGCGGGGGGGATGCGTAAAATGCATTTCCACAGCGTCAACAAAAAAAAAAAAAAAAAAAAAAAGGTATACATAGTGGTCGGCAACTTCGAGAATCGTGCCACCGACTAGGACCGATGCTAAAATGGTTATTGTACATAACTTTCGTCTTGTCCATATTCATTTTTACATCTACTAGTCAGAAAACCCTGCTGCACATATTGTTGCTCTTGATTTTTAAATAAATAGGGAGGTGAAAAGGGCAGAGACGCGTAACCTCTTGACCATACTTAACTGAAAAATGATGGTGGAATTGACTGATTTCAGCAAAAAGAGTTGTTATTAGTGGCGCAAGTAGAATGAGCCTTGATCTTTAAATATAATAATTACATTTGTATCATCATTTTGTATATTAGTAGCTAGCCATAGCTTAAGCTTTAAGTGGACTATGAGCCTAATTATCAAACGTATTTAAATGTTATTCACGTCCTGAATCGGTTATCTATAGTGAATTCACCAACAACTAATTTGAAAACAAATCCAAATGTTGAAATATTGTCACTCCGACATGTTTGAACGTGATACTATTATGTTAAAAATATTATATTGTTGACATTAGCTTTGTCTTTAATGTTATTTTATTACTTAACCAGAATTAACTTGATTTACTTTGTATTACTTACTATGTTGTACTGCACAATGGAATCATAAACTATATATAAGTTTTCAGTTGTCAACTAACGCCAATTTCCGACAAATATTTTTTTTTATATTTTTTTTATAATATTTTTTTTGTATTAGGCTTTTTTATTACGCTTTTATTAACTTCGCCTGTATCTATCTAACTATGTAACGGAATCAAAATAAATCAATTAAAAGTGCTTATTTTTGTTAGAGTCAAGTGTTCCTCCCCTTTTTTTTGTTAAGGGGGGAATTTTTTTCCTAGCCGCACACCCCGTCGGTCGTTCGGGGCAACGAACAGGGTAGTGTGGGGCCCTCACCCACCAAATAAACCCGCCGTGTGCCGTCTCTCCGCCTTTATTAGCGGGCCGCTGGAACTGTGTTACATTCCTTCAGTGGCTAGTGTTTCCCCTTTTTTTTGTTAAGGCGGGAAAAAATTTTCCTAACCGCACACCCCGTCATTCGGGGCAACAGGGTAGTGTGGGGCCTGCACCCACTAAAGAAACCCGCCGTGTGCCGTCTATCCGCCTTTATTGGCTAGTGTTTCCCCTGCCAGCTAAATGGCTGTTTTTGGATATGTGGAAAAAAATATAAGTAATAGGTATATATAAAGAATTTAAAAGGAAAACTATTACAGCTAAGAAATTTCAAGTTTACGAGTTACCTACTGTCTTATAAAACCAATTCCATTAAAACTCACTAGGTAACTATTTATTTATTTATTTATATTACATTATTAGTTGTGTTATGTTTATAGTATAAAACGGGGTCCTTGAAATAGAAGTGCTTTTGTTGCTGTTCTGGGACTAAAAAAAAATAGACGTCACGGGACGTCTGCCAGATGTGAAAACATCGAAATTATTTTGTAGAAATAATGGGTAGAAATAAAATGATCATATCCACACTTTTTCAATGTTTGCTGGATGGACATCATCATCATTAGAACTGCTGGAAGGTGGCCATAAGACTCCTTTAAAGACAAAGTACTCATAAAGACGAATCAAACGAGTCCAAACTCGAAGGGGTTGCGTCGTTTCATTATAAAGTTACTGTGGCCACCTTTCAGATTCATCATCAGGCCTTGGATATCATTTAGAGATAAAGTACTTGTCAGGACAAATCATACGAGCCCAAACTCGGTGGGGTTACGTTGTTTTGTATTGGAGTTCCTATGGCCACCTTCTAGCTCCATCATCAGACTCTGGATACCATCTAAAGACAAAGTACTCGTCAAGACAAATCAAACGAGTCCAAACTTGATAGGGTTGCATCATTTCATTATAGAGTTCCTATGTTCACCTTCCAGCTTTATCATCGGATCCGCTCCCTATCATCATAATATTGAACATTTGACGGGCCTCGTGGCGTAGTCGGTAGTGTAACCGACTTCCGTGCACGAGGTCGTGGGTTCGAATCCCACTCAGGACAATTATTTGTGTGATGAGCACAGATAATTGTACTGCGTCTGGGCATTTTCTATCTATTGTATGTATGTATTTACAAAAAAAAAGTAGTATATGTATTATATCCGTAATCTGGTACCCATAGCACAATCGTTAAGCTTAGTTTGGGACCAGAGGACGTTGTGTGAAAATGTCCATGATTATGAAATGAAATTGCATTGTCACGCGATATACTACATAATATGCGGGGAAAAATTTCAGCTTAATCGGAAACCGGGAAG
Organism: Leucoma salicis; assembly: GCA_948253155.1. NCBI lineage: Eukaryota > Metazoa > Arthropoda > Insecta > Lepidoptera > Erebidae > Leucoma > Leucoma salicis. The sequence goes on from OX411811.1 coordinate 5,057,345, forward strand.
TGTGTTAAATTTAACTTGCAAGATTTCAACAGGAAAAGTAAAATAAAAGCGTCGCCACGCTAACAGCCAGTTTTACCCTCCCTCCACATTAGATGTTTCACATCAAAAAAAAAAACGAATATTGTTTGAAATATAATAAATATTTATCGCAAAAAAGCGTAGGGTACGAAATCTACTACCTACCACCTCATTCTTTCCCACGTGTGTCATATGAGGTGACCAAGGGAACATAAATATAGCACAGCAGCACGCCTGTATCCCCGAAGGGGTAGGCACAGGTGTATTGGACACCCACGGTTCACCAGGTATGTTTAAGTCCCACTTAATAGGGGGCGAGCCTATTGCCGTCTACTGGGCACATTTCCAAACTCCAAAATATCCTGTAAACAGTGTGCTAAAATCTTATTTATTTTTCATTTTATAAAGTGACCTCTCCAGACCGTAATATCGGATACGGCGTACAGTATCAAGACACTAGCTATCACAGGAGATATTGTAGTGCATGAGTGTGTACGTACACAAGTGCAGTCCCTGTTCCTTGACTCTCATAGTCTAATGGGCATCGGAACGATACAACTGAAGAGAGAATACTGCCAGGACCAAACACCCCTGCCTGTTCTGTGTGGCGTTATTTTAATTGAATAGATATTATAATAAAAACATCTTCATATATCTTTATTTTCGCTTTGGTTTATAAATAAACTCAGTCAGTTCAAAACGACGATGTTTTTTACCAGTACTAAAAAGCTGTGCATACTAGGTATCCTATACTTTCACCTGTAAACTAAACGAATTATTTGATATATATATATATATATATATAATACTTTATTTATTACTATCATATATATCTATTAATAATTATCTATATATTTTGTTTATTATTAAAATGTTTGATCGTTTGTTAGTAAGTACGTAAGTAGGTAGTTATTGTTACTATTGTTAATAAATGTTAATGTAATATTTGTTCTGAAATTGTATGTCTGGACTGTGTTAATAAAAAGGCTTTCTTTCTTTCAAACAGATTTACATGCTTTCTGAGGCACGGGGAAAACGGCCGTGTGGGGCCGGCTTTAGAATTGTCCCACCCCTCGGCCACGGGAGTCGTAAGAGCCGACTGAGGGAATACCGCGGAAGTGGGCAGCAGCACTCCCTCGAGTATTAACAATATCCACTGCGATCGCCAACCCGCCTGCCAAACGTGGCGATTACGGCATTATCCCCTATGATGGGACTGCTCGTTGTGACGTTCTCTCGGGGGGGCTATGTCCAGCAGTGGACGTTGAAAGGCTGGATGGATGGATGAGGAATGGGGGTAAAACATCGCTACTTTCGATCATCAATACTATCAAGATACAGTGTCCCGAACAAAATCAAGCTAAAGACTGTCCGTGTGAATAATACTTATACAGCTACATCTGTTTACTAACGAACTTAGACAAAGGTTTTAACACAGTTTTAAGGTCAACGTAATTACAATCAAATCACTTAGTAATAAAGTCACAAATTTTTAAAATATTATCTTACATTTACGTTCATTTGTCACAAAAAACGAGCAAAACAATAATTTATTACTGCCACTTAAAAGTGAAAAGACAAATAACATTTACTGTGAAATCAAGCTTAAATAGCAAAAAATAAATTGGTTTTTAAACTAAACAAAATAAGAGCTCAATTCTCAAGTCATCTCTTATTTACTGAGACGTATTTTTCGGGTCGACGCGAAATCTATTGCATTTTTGATCGAAGACCGCCACTAACTCCGAACTGTTATTGAGAATTTCTTGATGGAAAACCCTAATTACCTTTTGATTTTGAGTTGTGAAGACAAATGTGATGTAGAGATTGGAAATGGCCGTCAGTCACTGCGATAGCTTAGCGGTCTAGAGCACTTCCTCGGATTGGAAGGGACACAGACTCGAATCCCGCTCGCAGTAAAATTCTCTTTGTCCATATTCACAAATAATTTGTTATTTTTTAAAGTAGCTGAGCTGTCAAGTGCTAAAATACAGATCAAAATAAGTACTTTTTGTTAGTCTGACCCGGGAATCAAGCTCAAGACCTCATAATCTACAGTCGTATAAACTACCAATGGACCACCGAGAAACACGCAAAAATGTTATAAATACTTTTCAATGTAGTCGAAAAATAAATAAATAATAAAATAAATAAATGTTCACGGACATTTCACACAACGTCCTCTGGTCCCAAACTAAGCTTAACGCTTGTGCTATGGCTACCAGATTACAAATATATAATACATATATTACTTTTTTTTTGTAAATACATACATATAGTAGATAGAAAACACCCAGACGCAGTACAAATATCTGTGTTCATCACACAAATAATTGTCCTGGGTGGGAATCGAACCCACTACCTCTGCACGGAAGTCGGTTACACTACCAACTACGCCACGAGGCCCGTCAAAATGTTCCTTAAATGAGAAGCTCTAAATTATTTTACATTAAATAAATTCTTAAGAATTATTTTGTCCTTAATCGGAGGTCATAATTGTCATAACCATTTCATCCTGCAATGTGGAAGAGGCTCTATGGGAAGTCTGTATAATAACACAGCAATTTTATTATAATACCTTTCGGTTCCTTATGATCATATTTATTTAATATTTGGTGTATATAAAAGTGATATTGTAAAATATCAAAATACTTTCGCATGGAATTTTATGTCTAACTTCGGCATGTTTAGAAACATGTGGTACCATTATGTCGTCGTTGATCGGCTTAATACTGAAACAATATGTAATTTTAAGCATTTCTAATTCTAAAATGTGTTTTTTAAACATTCATATTAAAATTCTATAGTGTTTCTGCGTGAGTGATCGATTGATATTTGAAAATTAATGATAGATATGATTTCATTATTAAAGATAATAATCAACGCCTACAGACTCAGTAGCTTTTCAGTATTAGCCTTAACAAAAATTATATATAATTTGGTGTATCATTATTATATTGGAGTAATTTGGTTAACGCCTTATAAATTTATTCGATTTTTCACACAAATTTATAGATTTGTAAATATAAAATAGTTAATATATTTATTAGTAGTAAGATCATGTTTTTTTTATGAAAACATGAAAATTAAAGAACATTAAACATGTATACTTACACGAAAGTTTTTTCCTCACAACGACATGCTATTTTTTATCCTAACAGATGGGGCCACTCGTGGGTCCTACTAAAGCTAAGCCAACATCCGGAATGTATACCTATAAAGAAATTCAGCAGATGTCAAGAATATTCATTTTGCTAAGTAAGTGAAATGAGCATGTAGGTTTTGTAGTAACGAATCCTAATAAATGTTTTTAAAACACCGACTACCAAAAGGAGGTCTTTTTTGTCTGTTTGTTACGTGATTATTCCGTCAATTAAAAATTGATTTCAATGATTCTTTTTTGGTTCATTTAAATTTTACCAAATCAGTCGAGCGATTTTTAAAAAATAAACAAAAATCTAAACAATTGTTTACATTGATGATATTTTTTTTGTTTACTTCGAAACCTCTCTGTTTCATTGGAGCAGTGCGTTTAGGTAGTGTACCCATATTATATATAAAGCCTTTCTTCACGGTCATCGGAAGACTCTCCGAGACATTGTGCTGTATTTCTTTCTCTACTGCGTTTTAGGCGCTCATCTTTGTAATTTTCATACTCCTGGGGGGTTAGGCAGAATCTCATATCTCACATGTCGATCGTATCGTGATCACTGTGATTGGTTGAGAGATCACTGTGATTGGTCAACGGATTATTGCGACATCACGCGATGGTTTCTCAACCAATCACAGTGATCACAATACGATCGATATGTGAGATATGAGATTCCGTCTAACCTCTCTGTGCTCGACGCTTTCTCATACGAGATGCATCCAAGGAAAGCCACCCTATCATGTACCATCTACACATACCTATGCACCTCTTTTATAAAAAAAAATACTACAAAGCAAAAAAGTCGGTTCCATTCATCCATCCATCAGCCTTTCATCGTCCACTGCTGGACATAGGCCTCCCGAAAATGGGGGTTTTACCATAATCGCCACGCTTGGCAGGCGGGTTGGCGATCGCAGTGGATGTTTTTAGTACACAGGGGAACGCTGCTAAAAAGTCGGTGCCAAGTCCAAAATTAACAAAAATAATACTTATACTCACATCAGTAGGTGTCTTGCACGGAAATCATATGTAAATACCAATTAGTTTTTGCTATTTAGTTCCAGATTGTCATGAAGGCATTTTTTTTATTTTAAAATAATTTATGTTCCTCGATTTTGTTGTTGATATGCCTTAGTTATTGCTTCAATTATTAATATCTCACTAAAATTTTCATATAAAAGAACTCGAGCAAAACTTGACTCTTAATATTCGGACGATAAAATGTTATTTTAATTCCAGCGCCCACTCGTATTCTTAAGACCTTCTCTACCATGTAAAGGTTAGTAATAAAATATCAATGTGGATTCGCCATACTTGCGTTCCGACTAAGCCCCACACTGTCCAGAAATGTATAAAGCCAAGTTATTGCCGTCCGTGTTTTCTTAGGATATGTTAATGTGTTTGAATACGTGAAATTTTCGTTTTGAATAACATATTGAGGACCTTTCAGTATTATTGTATGTTCTAAGTTATGAAAACTGCGAATATTGAAAGTGAAAGTTTTTTAGTAGGTACCTATTATTTTTATGTTAACTGCGGATGACGATTGTAGAAAATATAGCAATTTAAAGTAACATGAACAAGTAATTTTTCCGCGTATAAATTAAGTAAAATTTTGGACAAGTTGTCCCGTGACCACGGCTGCTGCAACGCAGTTGAAACTCCGGGCTAAAGGTAGTTAAAATTTCACCTAATTTATACGGAGAAAAAAGGCCCATTTATGTTACTTTAAATATGTATACAATTCGCGAATCTTTAAAAATTACTAATATAGCCATTGACCTGCCGATGAAACGTAGAAAAGAAAGACAGCCAAGTGACTACTACTATCTACAATAAAGCTTATAAAAATGGAATTGAGATCCACACTTTCTTTGCAATGGAAACATTTAGTGCTTTAACTAAGAAGACGATCGTTCAGTAGTTTAGCACGTTAAAAAAAATAGGACTAACGACATTACTCAGCTTTATAATATCAGTTTAGATTACAATACTCTGAAGTTAAAACGTCTTCTTTTCTTTTTCTCTTTTCTTGTTTCTTACTACTGCTACTTCGTGTAATGAAACGTTACCAGTAATACCAATTTGTAAACTTAAGGTTCCTGTATTCTTACCACTGAAGGAATGTAATATGGTTCCGGTGGCCCGCCAATAAAGGCGGAGAGACGGCACACGGCGGGTTTCTATAGTGGGTGAGGGCCCCACACTACCCTGGTTTCCCCGAACGACGGGGTGTGCGGTTAGGAACATTTTTTCCCGCCTTAACAAAAAAATAAAGGAATACAGGAATTATTCTTTGTGATTCTCGTCTTTACTAATATCATGAATGCGTAAATGAAACAAAAAATCATTACTTATTTGCTCGTTACGTTTTCACACCACTTTATGTATTGAACCAATCAGAAGGAAAGTGTTATCGTTGGCAGTCCCGAGCAATTGTCACGTAGGCTGAATTAGCAAAGCATCTAGTACGGTATTCCAGGAGATGCAGGTTTAAATCCTGCTTGTGAATGTTATTGTCGATTTCACACTAACTCACACTCACTATGTCTTAATTTTGTATGTCAAATGTTTAAAAAATATTTAGAAATACTTAAACTGTCTTAATACATTTGAAAATCCCAGTACAGCTGGTTTAACATAAAACCAATTTAGAATCAATCGATGCAATAAAATATCAAATTGATTATTTCTCATTTTTAGAAATATGTTTTCGTTATTTGTTCAATACGAAACATTGATTGATAAATCGAAATTCATTACACGAACGGATTGGAGTTACGATCAGCCGCGTATAGTAATCTCACCAATTTCACATTAGTCCGAACATTACGTGGCCGACCGGCGACAATTTAGAAAAACCAATATTTTATTTCGCCCATTTTTTACGGTGGATAATACCATCGCGATTGCAATATCAGAAGTTAAACTCTTTTACTAGTCAGAATCTATAAGTAGATCAGAATAACTTATATTTATGCATTGAATTGTAAAAGAGTCAATTCACATTTATAACAAATTATTTAATAGTGGAAAAGAGATAAAAGACCACTACGCTATTGCATAAATAAGGTTAACAATCTAAATAATATTAATTTTAATGTCTATTAACAGCCACCGCCATCTTGAGAATTTATTTGGATACATTTTGTATAGATACATTAATTCAATTAAGAAAAAAAACATATTAAAAAAGGGCGTGGTTCGCGATTATCTCTTAACCTTTATAGAATTGATTGTATCAAAAAAATGGGCAACGTAAAGCCGTCTACCTCTCTGGAAATCAGGAATGAGTCTTAAATATTTATAACATACTAAGAAAAACCTATATATACCTAACCTATTTTTAATTTTTATCTTATAAAATATAATAAAATGGAGTCCCCTGTTTCTCACGCGCAAAAATTGTATACTTCTTTAAACAAACGCTAGGCTAACGTCTGCGAACGTAATTAAATGGCTTTCTTAGTCCTGGGGGAAATCGGTACCTGGCGGCCAATTCTATCTTAAAATGTGTCTGCAGTATTGCGCTTTTCCACGGATTATTTTAAATTGAATATTAAACCTTTTATTTATAATTAGATTCTGCGAACGGCTCGGTGCGCGTGGACAAATACAGTACTTCACGGCACACTAATTATCTCTATGTAAAAATATCTATCCCACGGGAACCATATTTTTTTTTAATGTAAAGGACATTTTTAGGTTCCAGATTATGTTTATGCAAAATTTTACGATGATTGGTTCAGTAGCTACAGCGTGAAAGCGTAATAAACATACTCACTTTCGCATTTATAATATTAGTAACGATGCACACACTTTTATATTTTCTATAATATTGTAAATCTATAGGCTGTATTATTATGATAAAAACGAACGTATTTTTTTATTTCTTACAATGGCAGACAAGCCACGATCCACTTTATGCTAAGTGTTAACCGAAACTCATGGACTCAACAATATTAAGAATTGTGCCGGACCATTGCACGTCGTTGAAAACCACGTATAGGAAATGAATAAATTAAGGACTATCTCCCCTGTTACAGCCAAAACAGACCGAGGTGCTTCACGTTCGGTCAAACGACAGACGGTGGTACCATTCTGCACGGATCAGTTTTCCTAATTTGGTATCAAATTGTACTACCAATAATTTGACGGGCGTCGTGGCGTAGTCGGTAGTGTAACCGACTTCCGTTCCGAGATCGTGGGTTCGATCCCCACTCAGGAAAATTATTTCGCGATATAACACATAGATAACCTCCTCGCAGAAGGCAGCGACCGCGGCCCAATTCCTGTCGCTGCCAAGCATCGCTTTGACGACGCTCGGCAGCGAGATGTCTCCCCCTATTTCCTCGCCGAGTTCACGGCGCGGCTCGGCCCAAGATGGGCACGACTCGAGCGTGTGGCGCGCCGTGTCCTCGTCACAGCCGCAGTGGTGACAGCCCGGAGTCGCTTCCCTCCTTGCGACTATGTGCAGATATCTGCCGAAGCAACCGTGCCCCGACAGCACCTGCACCAGTTGGAAAGTGGAAGGTAAGGACTCCGTGCCGTCGCCCCGCCCACTCCTCCAGCACCGGCTGGAGCGCCCTACAGTCCAAAGACCGGTCCGGGGCGCCTCCAACCGTGCCCTCCATCTGACCATGGCAGCTCGGCGGGCGTCACCCTGCCACCTGGCCACCTCCCTGAGTAGGGTGCGTCCGCCCCCCTCCCGCTCTCGCGACGCCCGCCGATACACCTCGGCGAGCACCTCCGCCTCCAATTCCCACGGAGGGATTCCGGCCAACGCGCAGGCTGCCTCCGTCGACACCGTGCGGTATCCTCGTATGACTCTGGACGCGACGACTCTCTGTGGCCTCCACAGAAGAGCCCTGTTGAGTGCGTCTAGGGACTCCGCCCACACGGGTGCGCCGTACAGCGCCATCGACCGGACCACCCCCGCGTAAAGCCATCGGCAGGCATTGTTGGGTCCGCCCATATTTGGCATGAGTCGTACAAGGGCGGACACCGCACCAACGAGCCTCGGGGACAGTTGACGGAAGTGCTCGCGAAAGCGCCACCGCCTGTCCAGCACCAGGCCCAGATACTTAATCTGGGCCTGCACCCCAATTTGGACCCCGTCCACATTGATCGAGGCACCAGCAGGTGGCCGACGTTGGGGCCCATGGAAAAGCAGGGCCTCCGACTTGTCCACCCTAAGCCCCAGCGCCCCGATCCTCCTGACCACCTCCGAGGTCCCTAAGGTGGCCAGGAACACCGCTTCCTCGAAGTTTCCACCCCGGGCCACGACCAGCGTGTCATCCGCATAGCAGATGACCGCAAGCCCGGGGGTGAGCCGACAGCGTAGCACCCAGTAGTAACCGATGTCCCACAGGAGCGGCCCAAGAACCGAACCCTGCGGGACACCGCACGACATGGGTCTCCTCACAACGTGCCCTATGCGGCTCTCATAAAGAACGCTGCGGCCCTCAAGATAGTCTGCCACTAGCCGCCTCAGGTATGCAGGTAATGATTCTTATCTACTAAACTACTATCTAGTAATAGTATTTTAGACATAGATAATATAGTATTTACGTATAGTATATACTATATCTATGATTTTAGATCACTGATGAGAGGTCTCATAATTATTTGATATATATCTGCTTATAACTTCGTGGATGTAGGCGTGACTTTATAAACACATTGTTTTACCTATAATGCGAACCATGGCTTCCATCGAGAGGTTAGCACCAAATAATAACTGACTATAATTATTGTTTCCAACTCGTTAACTTTATCTTGTAAACCGATACTTGAACTTAAAATGTTGAAGTTGTTTTTCAACGTTTTCAATTAAGCAAGAAATAAGCTGTAGGTAAGTCTGGAAATGAAGACGTGGCGTCGACGGCGTTAATTAAGCTAATGGGAACGCGGACGACGAAACTCGGACTCTCCGACGTCAAGCCTGAGGTCGCGTTGAGAGGATTACGCTTGTGAAGTGTGTGGTTTCCTTAACAATATAATGTATACCTAAGTCACTAACAATTCATAAAAATATAATAAACCTGAACATTTGTTTATTTAAACGTGCTAATCTTTGCAAATACCTACAATTGGTATTTAAAAATTATTAATTAATTACGTAGTAAAATTTTATAGGAAAACCATAGGGTATTTACAATCACATTACGATCGTCAAGCATTAATCAAAAATTAAAAATAACCAAAAATTAAATAAACATGGTGTAAGTAACGCATCAAACCTTTTTCATTAGGTAAATATATATATAACTATTTTGAAATATCATACATAGAAAAATTAAGTGTACGCCGCGGCGTTCGGCTTATTATTTTTATTATTTGTCGCAACGTCTATCACCTTAGGGCTTAGTAGCATATTATTTCGTATGTATTTTATGTATTGGAAAATTTAAGGCTGAAGCTATCTGTGTTGTTTGAATTGTCGTGATCCGAACCCATACACATGGTTCCATAGACGTACCGAAATGTAATTATTATATTTTATTTCCCGGTAAGGGAAATCGTCGCGAGGATACCTACATCACTGAGAGATTTGGTTGTGAAGTCTCTGATTCCGGGCTGAGGGAAGCCTGAGCCTTACAGTGGAACAGTTATAAAAAAAAACAATCCTAGTTGTGTAGCCAATTTACTTGAAATGCTCCTAAGAAAAATAAGGATATGGCCTACTAGATTTTATATAGATCGAATTACATCGAGCTATGTGAATTAAAATTAAATACAGAATTGCATAGTCTATCGTGTAAAAAGAATAAAAAAAACTTAAGAAGATTAACATATATTATAGTACAGGAGCCGCCGCCTATTTTTTAAGTGATTAATAACAAGTTCAATCTTTGTGAGTAGGTTCCGTTCGACGAGACGCCCAAGTTTTTCTTTCTGAAAAATCTCGATAGAGGTAGCTAATAAAGAGCGCAGGTATAAAACATATTTAGATATTTGTATATATATTTTTAGCATTTTACATGCTTAGCACTATACATTAAACACAAAGTGAAAAATGTGAAATCGAAAACATTTCGATTTGGTGGGGTGTCGAAATGTATGTTTAAATGTTAAGATAATGGATAATAAACTCGGAATAACAATTGTCCTACAAAATGGGTAGTTTGACTGGAGCTTGCTCCACTTCAAATATAGAGAGAATAAATAAAGAGGTCATTCAAATTATTAACCATCTGAATTTTTGAATGCAGTTTTGTAAATATTTGTATAATGAATGGCCATATAGTCCTACAAATTTAGTGGTACGTTTTCTCTGCGCTTGGAAGTTGTCGAATTCGCGGACACTTAATAGCAACCTCTTACAAGATTTTTCACGGAGAAAAATTTTAGTGTCTCATCGAACGGAACCTACTCACAAATATTCAGCCGGTTATTAATCACTAAAAAAACAGGCGGTGGCTCCTGGACCAATATGAGAAAAACTGGCTAAGAAACTCATTTGATGACATACTCTTTTACAAATGTTATTTATATTTTGTTTTAACATGACATGGCTAATAAATTACTTGCAATTGAAAATAAATAGGTAGATTTTATTATTAATAAGATTTTTTTTACTAAATAGGTAAGTTTATGAAGGGAAAGCCCTCGCCTATGTTCTAGATTAAACGCTGAACACGCATGACCCATACAAAACACATTAGGAGTACCTGACAAACGAGTACGATTACATTAACAACAACAAAAAAAAAAGGAGTAAGTAACTAACGTAATTTCACGCTGATCTTCTGTGACAGGGTGGTACTTCCCCGATCGAGCCAGCCCATTCATGCTGGGACGAGCAAGGTTCTACCACTAGCAAATAATTTCGACGGCTTGTCAAGTCGGGTAACCTGTATTAGGCACAGAATAAATTTAGAATGAAACCTTTCTTTCTTCAATCAGTATCTTACCGCATTATATAATGTACACGTATCCAGGAGTGCTTTTAAAGTATTCTATTTCCGTCAAAGTAAATTCTTAAGATAGCAGGCAGTTCTACAAAGTAGTGTTACAGTTCTCGTACCTAACAAGTCATTAGTATACAGTTTCATTTTGGCTAAGGCACAAACAAATTAGTAAATTGTACTCCATTTTCCACTTAACATAAGTAACAAGGCATTAATTCAATTTGTGTTGCCAATCTTCGGGGAATATCTTATTGACAACTTTTTGCAACTTCACGTTGCATAATCACAGTAGTATTTAATATCTGATGTAGTAGTTTATGCAAGGCCTTCCTGTATCGAGTATGGATTCAATTCATCTACGAGACTAAATGTGAATGTATATAGTCATCCATCCATCAGCCTTTCGACGTCCACTGCTGGACACAGGCCTCCCCAAGAAATGGGGGATAGTACCGTAATCGCCACGCTTGGCAGGCCGGTTGGCGATCACAGTGGATGTTGTTAATACTCGAGGGAGTGCTGCTGCCCACTCCCCTGGTATTCCCTCAGTCGGCTCTTACGACTCCCATGGGTGGAGAGGGGTGGGATAATTCTAAAGCCGGCCCCACACGGCTATGTATATAGTACATGCCTCAAAAAAACTGCAGGAACTAGGAATTTCCAGGCGAAAGGATTTCCAGGCGTTGTCCAAACTGTTTTGTTTCAAGGCCTTGTATCAAGGCTTGAAGTCACTCAGCGTGCTATAGAGCGGGCTATGCTCAGTATTTCGCTGCGTGATCGGGTCTGTATACGTAGGTCCGTAAGAGAACGGGAGCGATCAAGATAGCCCACCGGGTTGGCATGCTGAAGTGGCAGTAGGCAGGCCACGTCACTCGACAAATCGGCAAGCGCTGGGGAAAAAAGGTTCTCGAGTGGCGATTACCTATTTATTGGACGGCGCAGAGTAGGACTGCCTGATACTAGATGGACAGTTGGTCTGTCCAAAGTCGCAGGGAGCCGTTGGATGCGGTCAGCACAGGACCGCTCGTTGTGACGAATGAGTCTAGCAGTGATCATCAAAAGGTTGACGGATGGATAGATGAAAACTGTTTTTTAACCGACTTCAAAAAAAGGAGGTTATCAATTCGGATGTTATTTAGATATTGGTATATATATTTTTAGCATTTGACATGCTTAGCACTATACATTAAACACAAAGTGAAAAATTTGAAATCGAAAATCATCATCAATCATCTCCTGGATACCGTCCAGATGCTTTGCCAATTCAGCCATCGTAACAATTGCTTTAACTTTGTGTTTAATGTATAGTGCTATTTACATTTTTAGCATGTCAAATGCTAAAAATATATATAAAAATATCTAAATATATATAGGGTTTGCGTCATTTATAGGTAAAAATCTTAATTGTAAAATTAAGTTTACCTGGTCGGTATGAAAATACTTCCGACAGATGGCGCAGGCAACCCAAAGACGTTAAGTATGAACGTGATATCGAAATTAGCAGTCATAAGCAATTGTCACGATGGCTGAATTGGCAAAGCATCTGGACGGTATCCAGGAGATGCAGGTTCAAATCCTGCTCGTGACTGTTATTTTCGATTTCACATTTATCACTTTGTGTCGGATGTTTATATTTTTTTTTATGTATGTTCGGGCATAACTTCGTCATATGTTGACGGATTAGCAAAATTCTTTTTTTTTTTGAAGTGGGTTTATTCCGAAATGGTCCCGTTTAAATTTCATCGAAATCAATTAAGTAGTTTTTAAAAAATCAACATAAATCTAAAAAAAATGTATACACCGATGATATTTTTTCGTTGTCTGTTTTTTTTTCGTTTAGGGAGGCCTCCTCATCATGTTAAGCCGGTGCCAAGTCCAAAAGTAACAAAAACAATTCATAATAAATACTTAGATAACATTATAAACATTTTTAGCACCGGCTTCAAACACATCAGTAGGTGTCTAGCACGGAAATCGTATCTAAATACCAATTATTTATTGCTTTTTAGTACCTGGGTGCAATTGAAGGCGGTTCTCCTTTTAAAAAAAAAATATAATTCATGGCTACGTAGGTTTAGTTTTCAAATAAACAGGCAAATTTCTAACAGAACTATATTTATGATTATTGTCTGGAAAATATGTAGATAGGCTATCATACTCGCTAAAAGCTGATTTACATAACTATGTTTTGTGTAATATACGAACAGTTGTACGTGATCGTTTTCCATCGTTCAGTACACGTATTCAAAACATAATTTCAGATTGTTTCAATGTTCACAGTATTATCAGTACCTACCATACGCAAAGGAATCACAGTAACTAATAACGAATGCATCTAACAAGTATTATAATTATAAAAGCTTGTACAGTTATTTAAAAATAGCCGATTTAGTATCGTCTAGTGACGATGTTCATGTCCAGATGGCGCTGCCTTATACTGTAACTATTTTTGGTTTCTCTTTGAACTCAATATTTAACTTAGTTATACTCGTATTTTGGTAAATGGCATATTCTTCATTATTAATTTATACTGCAGCTAGAGTTCTAATTACAAAGTTATAACAATTGAAATGTTTTATCTCAAAAATCATACATTTTTCTCTGAAGCCAAGTTTGAAGACCGAGGTCATTAAGTCACGGTTAAAAATCCATATATACCTATTAAGTAAATAAGTTTTATAAATATGGTAGCATCGACACAGCTTGTAGATATACACATCTAAATAATTACTAATAGTTAAATTATTTTTTAATAACAAAATGTATGTTCATTTTCGTAACAATAAAAGAAAGAAGCGTATTCAGTATCAACAAAAAAGGTTGAACTTGTGAACTATTTATTAACTTTTGTTTAGTCCCGAGCTGAAGGGCAAGTGTTTATCATCTGGATGGCGTCTACAAATTCAGTTGGCCTGCCATAAATCTGTACAGATGTATGTTACCATAATGTAGACATTGCGGGGATATTGTATTATTTATGATCCAAAAGTCCCGAGAAGGAAATATCCGAATTTATTTATAAGACTTAGAGTGGATTCGACCAAACTCGAATATATACCAGAATAACTATACCAAGAATAATCTATTCCACGATTTTATTCTCTTAGATAATCAACAGTCGTTTTTCCACGCCATCTGACGTATCGCTTATACTTGGAATAGCTATTCGCGAATAGCGAAGTGAATGTAATACCCTTTTTTTTTTTTTTTTTTTGTAATGGCGTGTAAAAATGTTCCTAACCGCACACCCTATTGTTTGGGGCAACGACCAGGGTAGTGTGGGGCCTGCACCCACTAAAGAAACCCGCCGTGTGCCGTCTCTCCGCCTTTATTGGCGGGCCACTGGAACCATGTTACATTCCTTCGGTGGTAAGTGAATGTAATACCCAGCAAAAAGAAATTGTTCCACAAACGGGACAGTGTATAGCTTAACTCATCTCAACTCTTATTTGTCGTATTATAGCGTGAGAAAGTAGCTGTCACGCGCCCGAAACCGATATTGGTTTCGAAAAATGTCAGCACAAAAAAGATGACGCCATTTTTTTAATTCTTGGATTAACTCCTTATTCGATGCTTATCGGTGGTATAGTGACTATTCCCAAATAGGGTCGCTATTCTTCGAATTGTTGTTGGTAAAATATTAAATTGATTTATTCTCGAGTAAGTAGCGATTTATTCTAGGAATAAAATGTATTCTTGTTTGGTCAAATCCGCCCTTAGTGAGGTATATATGAGGTAATTTTTATTTAAGAGTGTACATTCTTGTACCTATAACCTATACATGTACAAATTATATCTATAATATTAGTCTACTTGTATAGTAATTTAATGCAGCTCCTCACAAATAAGTACCAAATCTATTCACTAATCAATTGCCGGCTGTGAATAGTTGCTGAACCGTACCATTTCAAGCGGTAATGACTATATAGATGGTGGAGTGGTTTAGATATCGGCCTGCTCGAGTATTGTGAGATCGATTCCCACACAGGACAACTCTTTGTGTGGTCCCCAAATGGTTCTTCTGAGTCTGGGTGTACTTAGTGTCGGTGCAATTGTATGTTTTTAAATTCCCTCGCGATACAAGGATAAATCTTTAGTGCCGGGTGTTATCTTTAAAATAAAAAGGAATAATCGTGTTACGAAAGACTAACTAATATTACTAAGCGAAAGTGCGTGTGTTAACACTTTTATTGCGTAACCACTAAACCGGTTATCATTAAATTAAGCATATAATAGTCTAGAACCCAGAAATGGACATATACAACTATTTTTATTATGGAAAAATAGACGGGATCTGTGGGATAGTATCTTTTGCATAGATGAAATAGCAAGTCTAATAATATAGTTCGGTTTTAAAGCATTAGCAATCATAGCGCTATATAATAGTTGTAAGAAATTTGAAGATTAAAAAAAGTGGCTCATGAGTTTCTTGCCGGGTTCTTCTCATGAAAAGCCTTACTACGAAATCCGGCCGCTTGTGGCGATTGCAATCGCGACATTTCGGCTGTAGTTTCTGTTTCTTAGTAATAAAACAGTTATTATTATAGTAATAATATGTAATTGAAATATCGTATAATTCACTAACAAACTGTTATAATGTATGATAATATGACCAACTAGTAGAATGGAGGGAAGTTATATCTTGACATCTATATATTTGACATTGACATAATGTTATTACTATTAAATAAGAATCGTTCAGGAACATTGAGAGTAGACAGACGATCTAATTCAAAAAAATCTGAGAAATAGTCCACAGAGACAAGGTATCATAAATCGCCTACTGAGAAGACATCCATAGATATATACTGAAAGGGGTAAACTGGTATATCATGACATACAAAAGTCAATTTCTGTTGGTTTGTTGAATGTGTTGCACAAACTGAACATTTCTTAATGTATTCTTTTATGTCACCAGACATACTGGGCCAGAATATGTTAGCTCTTGCTAAACGAAGAGTACTTTCCACTCCATTATGAGTTACATGTAATCTCTGTAACATTTAATTTTTTAAGGATCCTGGAATGACAACTTGGTCTTTTCGAAAGACTAGCCCATCAGAGGTTGACAATTCATGGCTTAATCCACTGAATATTTTCAGAGATTCTGGAAGCTTAGAAATGTATTTAGGAAAACCTTTCTCTATATAAGTTGTTAATTTTGACAAAGAATCATCTTTTTTAGTTTCCTCTTTAATTTTTTCCAATAATTGGTCTGATATTTTTAGATATTTAATACTTGAAATTTTAGCTATTAGTCTGTAAACCTTTCTTTCTTTTAAATTATTTTCTAAATCATAATTGTCTTTAATTTCAGCACTAACAGGAGCTCTTGATAAAGTGTCATCTACATAGTTGTCTCTTCCTTTTATAAATTCCAAATAAACATTGTATTTTTATAGAGTCAGTAACATCATTTGTAATCGTTTTGGGGCTTCAACAAGGGGTTTATTTACGATATTAATGAGTGGCCGGTGATCAGTTTTGATAATGGTCTTGCTGCTGCCTGCAATATATTGATTAAATCTAGTGCATGCAAAAACCACAGCTAACATTTCTTTTTCGATTTGGGCATTTCTTTTTTCCGTGGAGGTTAAGCAGCGGGAAGCAAAAGAAATTATTTTGTTGTCCTGGTAGATGGCTGCACCAAGACCAAATTCATTTTTTAAATTCTGAAATTCTTTATCTTCAGCTTCAGACCATACAAATTCGACATCTGTTTTAGTCAGTCTTCTGAGATTACTGGCATGAGCACTGAGGTTATTTATAAATTTGCTAAGATAGCCAATCATACCTAGAAATCGAAGAACAATCATCTGGACGGTATCCAGAAGATGCAGGTTCAAATCCTGCTCCTGACTGTTATTTTCGATTTCACATTTTTCACTTTGTGTTTCATAAAACATCTTTACTGTTTTTTGGAGTTGGCATATTTTTTATAGCCTCTACTTTTGTTTGATCAACTTTTAAACCATCATTGGTATGTACATGTCCATAAAAATTTACTGATGTTTGTAATAACTTAACCTTTTCTTTGTTTAATTTACAGTTAATCTCACGCAGTCGTTGCATCAGCTTTTTAAATTTTTTATTGTGGTCTATTTTAGCTTCTTCAATTGTGTCTCCTACGCTATAGATTAAAATGTCATCTGCTATAATTTCAATTCCTTTCAAATATTTGAGAAGACTGGTGAGCTGTTGTTGGAATATTTCCGGCGAAGAGCTGAGTCCAAACGGCAACCGCTTCCATCTGTAACGTCCAAACACAGTCCAGAATGTAGTTAGCTTACTACTGTTGTCATTAAGACAACACTGCCAGAACCCTTTTTTTGCATCAACTGTACTAAAATCATTGGCACTTTTTAGCTCTGGCAGCATTTCATCCAAGGTGTTAAATTGAAAATGAGGCCGTTTTAATGCCTTGTTTAATGGGATAGGATTAAGACAGATTCTAAATTTATCATTTTTATGTACTATTAATATATTATTTACCCAATCTGTATGTTGTTTTTCTTTCACAATAATACCATCTTTTTCCAGTTTATCCAATTCTTCTTGTAGCTTTTCTCGAAGGCAGATAGGGACTCGGCGTGCTGGCTGTATACGAGGGGGTATAGAGTCATCAATCTCCAGAGACACCTCACCAGGTAGGCTACCATATCCTTCAAACACATCTTTATACTTATCTAAGATTTTTTGTATTTCTGTTTGGTCAATATCAGATGTTATTGATTCACAATATTTTATGAAACCTAAAGTAACACAAGCTTTTTCTGATAATAAGGGCCTGTGGTCCACATCAACAACATGAAATTTTATTTTAAACTCTGTGCCTTTTCTCTTACAGATAAACATGGCAGCACCAAAATTTGTAATAGGCGACCCATTGAAGCATTTTAATCTCTGTACAGAGGGAGTGAGAGAAGAGAAGTCCTTTTGACCTGTAATTTTCTTATATTGTTTAGCTCCCATAACACATACCTGAGCTCCAGTATCTAGTGTGCAATAAACTTTATTCCATTTCATACCTTTTTTAAATAATAAAGGTGCTTCCTTGTGTCCAGAATATTTGTTAGAACGCACTTCTGATATATAGACACTATCATCAGAGGAATCATTTTCGGAGTCTTGTTTAATCTCCTTCACAGACCAAGCCTGTTTTTTACACACTGATTTAAAATGATTTCGGCCTCCACACTGCTCACACTTAGTGCCCCAAGCTGGGCAATTTTTCTTTTGGAAAGTATGTATGTTGCCACAGAAATTACACTTTTTAGTCACTCTTTGCTGTTGTGGAGTACCTTCTTTAGTTTTATTAGCAGATTTAAATATTTTTTTAACTTTAATTTCTTTTTGTAGGTCAGACACCTGTGAAGAGGCTCTCTCTGATGCCCTACAAATATTAATTGCCTGCTCCAGTGAAAGATCCTCCTTTTTCAAAAACTCCATCATGACAATATTATCTTTGACGCCCACAACAATACGGTCTCGCAACAGTTCCTCTTTAATTGCTTCAGGATAATGACAGGGTTATATTATTTTTTTTAAAGTTAGCAGAAAGTCATCAAAGCTTTCTTCTGGAATTTGTGTTCTTATGTTAAATAAAACCGTGAGTAAATGGTGTTAGTTTTCTTGATGACCTCTTCTTCTATTTTAGCAAATATTAAGCTTACTTGTTTTTTTTATCTTTTATTGTCAAGTTAAAATCCATGTATTTCTTCATAGCCGCATTACCAATGGCGTAGAGTAAGACACCAGCTTTGATCTCGTCCTTTTCTGGTCCCCACTTGTTCATACCAGTAGCTATGCAATAATTCTCCCACCGATTACGAAAAAACTCCATGTTCTCGTATGGGTCTCCGGTGTCCACTTTGAGTGGTTGTGGCCATGGTACGCTGACGCTACTTTTGACGGCGACTTCTCCAGGTTGTATTTGTTGTTGTAACAACTGTAGTTGTGCCTGCATTGCGGACATCAATTGCGTCTGCTGTTGTAGCAGCTGACGCATAGCATTTTCCTCAGCCATTTTTAGATTTCTGACACCATGTTTCTTAGTAATAAAACAGTTATTATTATAGTAATAATATGTAATTGAAATATCGTATAATTCACTAACAAACTGTTATAATGTATGATAATATGACCAACTAGTAGAATGGAGGGAAGTTATATCTTGACATCTATATATTTGACATTGACATAATGTTATTACTATTAAACAAGAATCGTTCAGGAACACTTTCCTCAAGCGCTCGTGTTAGTTATTAATAACTTTGACGATTTTAAGTTATATATTATAAGCCTTTTTTTTTGTTAAGGCAGGAAAAATTTTTCCTAACCACACACCCCGTCGTTCGGGGCAACGAACAGGGTAGTGTGGGGCCTTCACTCACTAAAGAAACCCGCCGTGTGCCGTCTCTCCGCCTTTATTGGCGGGCCACCGGAACTATATTACATTCCTTCAGTGGTGATAAGCCTATGAAACAGAGATATTTTTCAATTTAAATTTGAATAAAAAATTTCATTTCCATAAACATAGTCACCCTATCAAAACAGAATTCGGGATTTTTGTGCTTGACTGTGTTGAAACTAAGCGGCGAGTATTTCGAGAATAATTCTCACGGACATTGCAAGGAAAATAATTTGTATTCGTTACGTCGAAGAAATACATTATTATAGTCTGATAAGCTGTAGCCTTAATCTCGTCGATTGTTCCTCTTATATTTGGACACATAAATACTTTCTGTTTGATTATAATGTCAGCGAGATTTTGTAGATAATTTGATACGGGTTTCTTGATGGCTACGTTATGAGTTAAGAGGTAGGTATTGATAATAAGGTTAACAACGGACACTATCATGAATTACCGTAGTTATTATAAAATATTACTATTTTAGAATTGTGTATCCAAATATATTTTTTCCGATACAATATGCATAATCATCATTAGGAAAATGATGATATTATACATTATCTCTCTAGAGTTATCCCAAGCTCTTGGGGTCGGCTTACAATAATATGCATAAATATAATAAAGAAAATGATAAACGAGCTTTATATATATATATATATATATATATCTCTCAATTATTATAAAGCTGTAACAGAGCTTTGTCTGTATATTTAAGACTGTATAAGGTATTTAGGCGTGTTTCAACACAAAACATTTTTTTCCTTTTTTTTTTCTGTGTGTTTATCTATTTATTTAATTGCTCTTGATTAGACTTAAAATCTAGTACTTTTTATCTCGCTATTATTATAGGTATATTGGAAACTTGAGATATAATCGAAAGGCTCGATCTATATAAAATACCTATTTACATAATCTATATTTGGTGATGTCACGGAGGTCGAGCAAACAAAAGCTTGTCGCGGTTGTTTTGTTTACTATAAAAGAATAACAGATCTAAATTGGGCAGTTTATTGTGTAAATTGTGTAACGTATCTTTAGGCCAGACAGCAATCGTTATCCAGTGTTTCTAGTGCAGTGCATAGGAATAACAACAAAAAAACATAGGCAACTAAATCAGTGACTATAAATTTAATTTAAATCTACCTTAAATTGGCTAATTATCAATCTCTTTTGTTATATACAAACTGCAGTACAACTAATCAGTATAGTGTGAGCTTTCCTGTTCTGGTTGACTGACTAGTATTCGGTTCTTATGGTGTTTATAATCAGCATCCCTCTAAAATCCCCATAGCAAAACATAATAATCGAGCAATTCCTAGCGCCATCTAGCGGTATTTTTATCACAAACATCAATTACACCTTAATATCGTTTACATTATGCCTGTAAATAAGTGTGGTGGGTGTGCAAAATTTTTGTCCCCTATGGAGGGTGCTACGTGCAGCATGTGTGATGCAGTATACCATCGGGCATGTGTTGGTGTACCGAAGGGATCTGTGGCGCCATCTTGGCGCTGCCCTGAATGTACCAAGAATAAACGGAGAGATAATAAAGCTGAGACTCCTGTACGAGGTAGGGCTGATTTAGCTATGGGACATAGCTCAGAGAGCCAGGACAGTCCAAGCCGATCTGATTGCGCAACTGTAAATGCCGCCATGGGACCTTCCGAGTTGTTAGTAGAGGTGCGCTTGCTTAAGGATGAACTGTGTTCTGAATTTCGGTTAATGCGCTTGGAAGTTCAGAAATTACGCACAGAAATGACTGAGTTGAGAGAGTCATTGATGTCTTGTATCGAAAATATGAACAACCTAGATGCGAGAGTAAGCATTATAGAATCCAAATTAGACCAAAAACCTCCCGAGAATGGCTCCGTGGAGACTATTGTTGCTGAGCTGAAATTACAGCTAAACGAGCGGGACCAGGACTTCCTGCTTAACGACTTGGAAGTGAACGGCATACCTGAGGAAAAAGGGGAGAACCCTCTGCACCTTGTTAAGCTGTTGGGTAATAAGCTTGGTGTTCCTCTCGAGGACCATGACGTCGTACACGCTGAACGCACTGGACCTAGACGTAGGAATGGGTTGGAATCACAGGAGAGTTCTGAAAACCGTGATGCAGAGCGCCTTCGAAGTCTGTCTATCCGCTTTGCGCGCCGCGTGACTCGTGAAACTGTACTTCGGGCTGCAAGGGTGCGCCGCGGTCTTACCTCGAATGAACTTGGAATTGGTGGCCTACCCGAGACGGCACTTCGTGTCTATCTTAACGAAAGATTGACCAAAACTAATAGGCACATATTTTATAAAGCTCGTCAGGCATGCAGTCTTAACAACTGGAAGTATGTGTGGACTCGAGAAGGAAAGATACTCGCTCGCAAAATGGATGGTCAGAGAGCACACCGTATTAGGTGTGTGGAGGACATAGACCGAATTTTTGGGTAGGGTTAAGTTGGTCTCCTAGCACTATGAACCAAAATGTTATTATGCCTCTTACATCTTGTTCGAATTTAGTTTTATTTTTACTAGCTTGTGTACTTATTATCTTATTGTATCACACTAGGCAACTTTGTACAGACAGCTTTCTTACATATTATATACATATAATTAATATCATTACACCGTCCAGCATTATGCTAATCAACTTAATTATATACAAACGAATTTTACATTTATTGATAATCCCTACACACACACATATTTTTAGCTATTTACAAATAATATATCATAGGTATACATTTCTCCTATCACTATTTTATCTGATACAACTCAGTTTATTGACACTTTTTTTCCACCCTACACCTTACAATCAAGAATTTACTGTAATTGCTGAGTAATTTAATAATAGAATAGTATTTTATATTTATTATGTTGATACAATATATTTAGGTAAGCATTTTATACTATTGTTAACAATTTACACACTATACATTTTAAAGTACTACTTTAAAACACTAACAACCTATCATTTAACACTGTTTCAATTTAATAATAAAATAGTAAATCATATTTATTATGTTGGTACAATATATTTAAGGAACCATTTTATACTATTGTTAACAACTTACACACTATACATTTTAAAGTATTTCAAATTACATACAACTTGTTATTTAATACAGTTTCTCTACAACTTTTGTACTTTTATAGATAATATGGTGGCTGAATTAGGGGCTGTGATCCTTATTAGTACTTTTGGGCTATTTGCTTGGTGTCAGGTTATTACCTTAAAACGTAGTATTAGTATTTTTAATGATTAATTACCACTTAAATATTGGTTTGTTAAACGCCGGTTCCCTTGCTACGAATCATGATAATTTTGTAGCTGCTATGTCCATAAATAATATTGACATACTCGCCATTAATGAAACTTGGCTTAAACATGGGGAGGATGGTCGTGCCCCTGCCCTACCCGGATATCGTTTGAGGCATACTCCAAGACCACGTGGAGGGCGCTCGCGCGGAGGAGGTGTGGGGTTCTACTTTAGAAGAAATATAAGCCTCCGTACTTTACCCCATCCAATTGATCCAAAGCACTTCTTGGTGGAACAAATGTGGCTCAGCGTGACCCTCAGCGGAAAGAAGCTAGTGATTGGCACCATGGATGGATATTGATTTATTTTTTGATGCTTTGACAGATTCTATTGGTTCATTCCCTTGCTATGACTATTTGATTTTATTAGGTGATTTTAATATTAATTTCTTTAATAAAAATGACATAAAAACAGTAAAATTAATGACTTTCTTATCATGTCTCAGTCTGTCGCAGATGGTCACAGAAGCAACTCACTTTACGGATACTAGCCAGACACTTATTGACATTGTCTGCTCTAATCTTGGCACTAGAAAAGTTTCTGTACAACATGTGGGGTCCCTTTTTGGCCACTGTCTACAAGACATCTCACAATTTCTCATTAAATGTGACAAACCTTTGCCTTTCAAGATCTCATATAGATCTAAGAATAATATTAATGTGAATGCTTTTAACATGGACCTGAAATCCATAAAATGGGACTTTATTTCTACACTTGGGGATGTCAATGAAATTGTAAATACACTTAACTATAACATATTGACTCTATTTGATTTGCACGCACCTTTACAATCAATTACTATTAAGGACCGTTCCTATCCTTGGATCACTGACACTGTGAAGTTAATGATGCGGTTGCGCGATAAGGCCTCATTAGACTATAATAAAAGCAAATGTGACAAGAAAAAGGAATATTATAAAAGCTTAAAATCAGTTGTTAACAAGGCACTCTTTCATGAGAAATCTGCTTACTTTAGGCATAATATTAATAACAAAATAAACAATCCTCGCTTATTATGGAAAAATTTAAAGTCCACTTTACTACCGCGAAATAATATAGAGTTACCTTGTTTTTTAAATGACCCGAATGCTATAAATAAGCATTTCTTAGATATGTCTCAATTGTCTAATGTTAGCATTTCCACGCTTACTTATTTTGAGTTTAATCGTTACTCTGAAACTGTTTTCCATTTGAAGGAGGTTAGCTTGGACTTCATAAATAAAATATTTAACAGTCTTAAATCTAACTCTGAAGGTTGTGATCTCATTAGTTTGGACATGATTATAATGACTTTTCCCTATACCGTAGATATTATTAGAGACTTAACAAATATGTCAATAACTACTTCTACATTCCCTGATGTCTGGAAAATGGCAATAGTTCACCCGTTGCCTAAACAAACTAATCCTACAGAAGTTAAAGATTTAAGGCCTATTAGCATTCTGCCTTGTCTGTCGAAGGTTATGGAGAAGGTGGTCTGCAGACAGTTAGTGGATTACATTGAATCTAATAATATTCTACCTGGGACACAATCTGGTTACAGAAAGGGACGCAGTACGGTTACGGCTATGCTAGATGTTACCGACAATATACTTTGCTGCCAAGATGAAGGGCTTTGTACACTACTAGTATTGCTTGATTTCTCTAGAGCTTTCGATTCTATAAATACAAATTTATTGATATCTAAATTGAGCTTCTACGGTTTTGACTCTAAAACAGTTGGCTGGTTTAATAGTTATTTAAGTAATCGTTTTCAGTCTGTAAAACTTAAATGTAATGATGGTACCTCTTTATCTTCCTCTAAAATGGCAGTGACTGGTGGGGTTCCCCAGGGCTCGATATTAGGGCCAATCCATTTCATTTTATATACTGCTGACATAAGCACGCACATTAAACACTGTAAATTTCACATTTATGCAGATGACATACAAATATACATTTCTTTCAAACCATCTGAAATGAACAGTGCAATAACTAAATTGAATGAGGATCTGTCAAACATTGCGTTATGGTCTACCAGTAACAGTCTACTGCTTAATCCAAACAAAACCAAATATTTACTTTTTGGGAGGGACCACCAACTTTCTAGATTGTGTCCATCTGTTTGTGTTACTCTTTTAGGAAAACCCATAGAGCAAGTTAATGATGCACGAAATCTAGGTTTAAGCATGGATAGGAACTTGCGCTTTGATAAGCATGTGACGGATTCTGTGAGAAATTGCTTTTATAAGCTTAAAGTACTGTACCGTATTAGGCCTTTTCTACAGGAAAGCCTGCGTATTAAATTAGTTGAGTCCCTGATCTTATCCAGGCTAAATTACATGGACACAGTCATTGGACCACGCTTATTAGTCAGAACACAAAAAATTATCCAACGAGTGCAAAATGCTTGTGCTCGTTTCTGCTTTGACATTCCGTTGAGGGCTCATGTAACCCCATATTTGAATAGTCACACTATGCTAAAGATGAAGCATAGGCGTAAACTTCACCTGGCTTGTCTTTTATTTGGAGTGCTGAAATATAAATCACCGGGCTACCTTTATGAGAAGTTGTCTTGGTTGTCATCAAATAGATCCTATGGGCCTCGACATTGTGCTGGACCGCTTTCCATGCAATGCCATCGTTCAGCTACTTTTAGAGGTAGCTTCCGGTATGCAGCTACTAAATGTTGGAACAACATTCCTCCGCCAATAAGAAGCCTACAAAATATACACTCTTTTAGAAAAAAGTTGAAAATATTTATATTTGATCACCAAAAACGTGAAGAGCTTCTAATAAAGGATACTAGCGCTATTTAAGATTTAAGTGTATATATATATATATATATAATTATATATATATATATATATATATATATATATATTTATACATATATAATGGAAGACTTACCATATATTTACATACACTTTTATAATCATATATTTATATGGATTTCTCAACAATGCTTAGTAACTATTCTTGTTGTCCTGCATGTTGGAAATAGCTGGTTGTTATTATTTTTGATTGATATTAGTCTTTCCTAATTTGAAAACCATTTGTGATACTTTTATACCTACTTTTATGATAAAGTTTTCTTACATAATACATTTCTATATAAAACTCACGTAGTTTGTATTGTTTAATTTTTAGGTTATATGTGCTGAATGCTGACGTGTCAATCTGTAACACACTAATTAGTCTGTGATCTGTAATGGTTTGACTTTAAAAACCTAGTTTATATGTCTATGTCTGTATTGTCTGTGTCTAAATTGTTTGTCTATTGTACTTGCTCTGAGACCAAGTTTTTTTTTTTTTTGTAATAAGTTTAATAATTTACACATGCATTTTATAATTGTATCTGTGTTATGTTATTGTTTTATTTTAAGTCTTTATTTTCTTATTTTTTCTTTTATCTAATTGTTTGTCATCCGTGACGTCACAACGGCGGCCTGACGGAAGATCAGCGCAGGTTTTCAGAGCCTGCACACGCTGAGTCAGGGTCGTTTTGTAACGAGCATTTTCGTCATGTTTTGTTTTTTATTTTTTATTTTATTTTCAACCATAACCTGCTGTATTGTTTCGTTGCAATAAACTTATCTTTCTTTCTTTCTTTCATATTGTACGAATGTTAAATGTGTATTATACTCATAAAAGTTAAATTACATTTCTGATAAACCGGAAACATTTTTAATACGACATGACATCTGCAATTATAACGTGATTAAAACATGAGACGTTACGAATAATAACTTTGTTAATTGCGTTTTCACGTTCCGAAAATGCATTTCATAAATGTTTTGTTATAGTTCTACAAACATTTCGCCTAATTTCGTTCACCTGTATCAGAAATTACTTCTTTATTTTCGTTTTTATTTTTACAGAATAAATAAACTAATAGTGTTAATCTAGTAGCCAGACCAGATAGGCTGTTATAGAAAAACTTGAAGATTACCAGAAGGCCCGCATTTTTGTTTCTTTATTATTGCTTAAGGTGGCAGACGGGTTAAGGCTCACCTGAGAGTTAGTGATAACCGCCGCTAATGTACTCAGTAATATATAAAATATGGCCGTATCTTTCGCTACTACTAAAACACACTGAGGTGCTTTACGGTCAGTCAAAGGTAGATATGGTAACGACTACATCCGCTTCGCTCAGGTCAGACATACTCAACACTATCACCAGTCATGCAATGGCTGATAATTGCTTACTTTCCTTAGTCACCTCGTACGACAGCCGTGATAATGAATAGGATACTGCAGTTTTTTTTCATATTAAGCACAAGCAATATCCATCCATCAGCCTTTTATCGTAAACTGCTAGAAATTGGACTCCATAAGAGAGTGCCACAATGAACGGTAGCGAGTCCAGCACTGCACAAAGACAACAGAATCTAGTCTTGCACAACTGCACAACTATAGGTTTCATAATCACTGACTAGTTTTGACATTGAAGTAGGTGGTGGTTCTCTTTTTCTTATTCTATAATATTTATTACTAGCCTATGTTGGCGGGTCACTGGAACGTTTATATAGTCTACTACAGTCATTTTTTTCTCAAATATCTTAAATGTACAGACATAGCTCTGTTACAGCTTTATAATAGTATAGAATATATAGTAAAAAGCATCCTAAGCTTTGTTATTGTTACTATCATTATTATTTCATTTTCGACTTTTTAGTTCAACTAGCTTTTAATCTTTTTAATGACAATAGAACAGATTTGTAATAAATAAGAAAACAAAATCAACTTCTTAAATTATTGTATTACCATCGAACCTTGATAAGTGTGCCATGTTTTGAAGTGGGTGGTAATGACGTTCAAAGATTGCGTTACATAGATAGTAGATATATACCTTTAGACAAAGCCTTTAAAAGCATATAAATGAAGAAATATAATTTGCAAACGTACTTTTGACAACGAAAATAAAATTCAAAAAAACAATATTTTCACTAAAATATCGGATGATGAATGAATAACTCATTTCGTTTAATGTATATAGAGAATTAAATAAAGATTTTAACGTCGCTTCTAATACTATCGAGTGCCCTTACTTATGTATAAGTAGTGCCAATGAACTGTCTACGATTTTCTGTGCTAACTGATCTGCCTTTTAGATCGGATTATTTTAATACAACATTTTATTCGATACTTAGGTAACATAATTTATACTCGACAGTAGTCGATATGTATATTTTTATTATTCCATGTTTACAAAGTTTGCACTATATTATATTATTTTGTGATAGTTAAGTTGTACAGCTAATCTCCGAAATGGCTGGACGATATGGTCTGTAATTATTGCCAGATAGCTGATGTTATAAAGAGTAAAGAGAAAGAAAAGTTTTGAAATAAAACTACGTTTACGGAATCTATCGCGTTTACTTGATTTTACTACTATCCCGACGTTTCAAATACTTTACAGCATTCATGATCACGGGTGGACTTAGATGATAGACGTCCAAGGCTGATATGTTATTTCAACGGTTTCATCTACCCACAGTATATGATTTTACAAATTTTTTGGTTTATTTATTTTAACTCACCTAATATTCGTTTAGAAACGTTGAAAATATCTACTTCAAATTTTTATGCTTACAATGTATGACACTTTAAGTTAGTATATTAAAATGAGTAGGTATAATACTCCTCTTTAAATTGAAATTTTTTTTTGTTTTTATTTAGTGCTCAAAAATTCTACCACATACTACCAATTACTATCAGTAAGAAGACAATCTTGGTTATTAGTTTATATTATTAAATATATTGATTTTGCCAAAAGCTAAGACTAAGAAGCTACCACCGGATCGGAACGCGGCCTGACTGAGAAAGATCCGGCCAGAAAACTCAGTAGGCAACAACTGTTATGGATTATTAAATATTGTACGGAATTACTGACCGCTAATAAAGTTTAAATTTTTTAATTTTTCAAATAGGCAAAGACTAATCACTACTGTGGGTTTTATCTACATCAAGCTAATCATCTGGCACATAAAAAATCTCTGTATAAAATAGCCATGCCATAGGGACACTCCATTTTTTCAGAAAATGTGTCTATGTTCTTCTTTGTATTTTGGACTATACGTACACCAAATTTCATGACAATCGCTTCAGTACTCACAGCGCCAATAAGTAACCAACAAACAAACACGCTTTCACATTCATAAGACTTATTTATATTCTTATATACAACCCACCAATTTTTTATTAAATTATAAAGTATTTCCTTACAAACATTTATCTTGATTATAGAGTAAGGTTTGACCAAAGCCTTTATTTCCGATTTTATCAGAAATAATCTTTCAAGCGACCAACAGAAATAGGTAAGTGTTAATCACAGGGTTTGTAACATATCTAGCACGTCGAGCGTCGGAAATATTTCTGCTGGGTAAGGCATTTTCACGGGAGATTAATTTAGAGTGATATTTTAAATCAACTTTTGACTTGACGACATTATTTTACGCTTTCAATTTCTGGTAGGTTTAGGTAACTTTTTTTTATCCTTTGGCGACTCCACCTTAATTTTTTAGGTTATATCTCAGGTTACCAACGTAGTAACGAGATAAATCGTAAGTTTAATCTAATTAAGAGCTATCAAACAAAAAAGGGATGGTAGTTTTTACGTGATGCGCGCTCAAACAAACAGCCAAAATTATGAAAAAAATGTTTTGTATTTAGAGGCACCTAAACAGCCTACCACAGTCATCTTTTTTCTCTGAAATATTATGTTAACATAGAGACATCTGGTCTGTTACAGATTTATAATAGTAGGTAGGTATATGTATTTTTAAGCCAACGCCACAATAGCATGCACATAACGGCTTCATAATAGTTTATATGTTAGAATGAAATATAACATTTCATTACAATAAATTAGATTCGGCCCGTGACTTCATCCACATGCACTTCAGAATATACAACGTCACTCTATGGATCATACACATTTATGATCTCTGCGCAAAAATTTCTTTCCCACAAGAACTACCCATTTTGCCGACATAAGGAGGAGTCTGTATCCTTTTCTGAGTTTTGTACTACATATATACTAAATTTCATGATGATCTGTTATGTAGTTACGGCGTGAACGCGTAACATACGCACTTTGCCATAAACAATATTAAGTAAGGATTTTTACTTTAAATCGCTATATCGCTCGTACGTAATCAGTTGTGATTATAATAGCGACAATGACCTATTTGTGAGACTGTGGACTACTTACAAATTATTATTTCTGCTCAGTGAAGGCAAGTATCGTGAAGAATCCTGCATGACCGATAGATTGGGTTGCCCCGCATCGGGTCAGTGTTGTGGAAAAACTCGTATAATTCTGAAAGGATAACAATAGTAAAAGCAATATTTTTCTGTGCTCATTCTTATATATTCTTTGAGAACCAACATAAAGTTATAGTGACTGTAGATTGCGAGCTTATATACTCGTACACCACAACTTTTTTCCTCTATGAAATCGCTGAATCAGCCTAGTTCTCAAAATATAAAGACGCCAAGATATAACACTTCAGAGATTAACGGACTCTAGTACTGTGTCAACGATATAACGTCACCTCCTTGACAGATGACGCCTTTATGAACATTCCTTAGGGACGCCGGACAGGGCGAAGTAGGGAGGAAAGACACTGATTTATTGTTTGATCACGTCACAAATCTTTAGCCTGCCTGTGCCTACATGTGAGGTTTATGGAGCGTGATAAGTAAAAACCACGAAGCTGTCAAATGCTGAAACATTTAGACAGACTGTACAGTTTATTTATTTTATCACGAAGTTTGTCATTCAAAGAGATCAGATTCATATTATAATAGTGATATCATCGATTTAAATATACACTCAATGAGTGCTATAGATGTTGCAGATTATTGAATTTTAGAGATTGTTCCGAAATTAGCACGTTTTATAGACATTTTAAATGCGTAAATTGTATGCTTAGTATTTTAATTGATTGTGTTTACAGTTTCGAAAATATTAGATATTGCATTATCATTTGTAGTCGGGACCACATATTTTAAACTATATGTTATACATTTTGAAAAATTCGCGTAAATATCAGAAAGTACTATCTGTTATACTTTATTTGAAAATAGGACTAATAGTTAATTAATTTGGCGTTTTCTATATTTTATTTTACGACGGTAGCGTACCTAACAATAAGCGATCATCATAGCCCATAGATATAGGTGATACCAGCGAAAGCACTCATGTGTTTGATCTAGGAACAGAGACAGGACTTGGAAAGAATAATTAGAAAGGAGTAAAATCTCCCGCGCTCTCACACAACAGTTCAACCCTTATTTTTTTGGTAGAGGCGGAAAAAATATAGCCATCGTACTAGTATATCCGTTGTCGGAGGAGAAAACGAAGCAGTGTGAGGCTCTCACCAGCTAAAAACCCGTTATTTTACAGTGATGTTCTGTGTGTGTGTGTATGAGTGATATTTATATTGATTTGTTTTCGTTGTAGCGGGAGGTAGCCATCTATCATTCATTTTCCATTCCACTTATCATTATTTTTGTATCAAACGCCAATACAAGGCTCCAGTCACTCGATTAATCAATGTCGCTGTGCCTTTAGGCAATGAAATGGTAATGTGTATTGCACTGTTATCTTGACTATATGAGCATTCAAACAGATGATTAATTTGTGATTTAGTTAGAATTGTAATATGTAGTTCATGTTCACTTAAAGGAGTCTTATACACAATAGGTAGCCAAATTATTAGGGACTTACAGTTTTCACTAGTTTTAAGTTTGGCAAATTATTTTGCTTCAAAAGTATTATGTTAAAAAATTGGTATTAGACAATACGTAGTAATTTCAAACACAAAGTGAAGTAGTATTATTTTTTTATAATATTTATTCTGGTGGTAAACTAGGATACGGTCCACCTGATGGTAAGCGGTTATCGTACCATAATAAGGAATGGAGAGGGTTAAGGCCTCCGGCGCTCTCTCTCACCATTCGAGAGCAGGAGTATTTTCATACCTACAGTATTTTTACGCTGATTTTATGTAAGAGAGTGATATTTCTAACCAACCTATTCAAACCGGGACAAGCAAAGCTCACTACTAAAATTTATTAAAACATGATGATAAACTTTATAAAAAAAATTGTGTCCCTCTAAAATTTGGACAAAATTTTGAAATAAAACTACGTTTACGGAATCTATCGCGTTTACTTGATTTTACTCCTATCCCGACGTTTCGAATACTTTACAGCATTCATGATCACGGGTGGACTTAGATGATAGACGTACAAGGTTGATATGTTATTTCAACGGTTTCATCTACCCACAGTATATGATTTTACAAAATTTTTGGTTTATTTATTTTAACCCACCTAATATTCGTTTAGAAACACAGTGAAAATATCTACTTCAAATGTTTATGCTTACAATGTATGAGACTTTAAATTAGTATATTAAAATGAGTATAATACTCCTCTTTAAATTGTAAAATTTTTGTTTTTATTTAGTGCTCAAAAATTCTACCACAAACTACCAATTACTACCAGTAAGAAGACAATCTTGGTTACTAGTTTATATTATTAAATATATTGATTTTGCCAAAAGCTAAGACTAAGAAGCTACCACCGGATCGGAACGCGGCCTGACTGAGAAAGATCCGGCCAGAAAACTCAGTAGGCAACAACTGTTATGGATTATTAAATTTTGTACGGAATTACTGAGATCTAATAAGGTTTAAATTTTAAATTTTTTATAAAAGGCAAAAACTAATCACCACTGTTGGTTTTATCTACACAATAAGCGCTAACTGTGTCTTGCAATCTTGTGGTGTGCCTTCTTGTATTCTGTTTGGTGAGGCCTATCACAGGATTCCAGCTTGATGGTAAGACCCAGCCGTCTTCTCTATTGAAATTGGGATGTTTCTTAATTTCAATAGCCTCACGTATCATTCTAGGGCGATATCGATGTTCTTTTGCGAGGATTTGAGGTTTGACAAACCTAATGTAATGGCGGGTGTGGTCCTGTGTGTGCTCACAAATTGCAGACTTTGTATAGCGACTGTGCTTCACATCAGCTATGTGTTCTTTGATCCGAGTTGTTATGGATCTCTTTGTTTGCCCAATGTAGGAGAGACCACAATCACAATCCAGCTTGTATACTCCTGCATCCTGTAAGGGTATATGGCACTTGACTGGTGGTAAAAATTGACTAATTCTTTTGTGTGGCTTATAGTAGGTTTTAATTGAAGCTTTTTTAAGAATGTAGCCAATCTTGTCAGTGACTCCTTTAACATAGGGCAGGACTGCAGGGAGGCGCATGTTCTCTGATAGTTTCAACAACATACCTATGGAATACGCTGAACTGTTAAAGTACTGCCTCACATCCGGCTACATTATGTGGAATGATGGCTTCTACAAGCAAGTGGACGGAGTGGCCATGGGTTCGCCAGTCTCTCCCGTTGTTGCCGACATATTTATGGAAGACTTCGAGGAGACTGCCCTAAAAACCTCACCTGTGGTCCCCCGTTTCTACAAGCGGTACGTAGATGACACTTTTACTATATTACCATCTGATAAAGTAACCGTATTTCTAAACCATCTGAACTCCATTAATCCTAAAATTCAATTCACTATGGAACTGGAGTCAAATAACTCTTTAGCTTTCTTAGATGTTATGGTAATCCGTAACCCCAACAACACCTTGAGTCATACAGTGTATCGAAAGAAAACCCATACCGATAAGTACCTGAATGGAGAGTCTCACCACCATCCTTCACAGTTGGCTACCGTGTCTAAATCTTTGTTTCAGAGAGCACAAGGAATCTGTGATGAAGAACACCTGGCTGGAGAGTTGCAGCATGTAAAGAAAGTTTTACATGCAAATAAGCTGCAGGTTCCACGCCGCCGTCACAGAAACCGAGTGAAGCCACCCACAGTTGAGCGCCTCCCTGCAGTCCTGCCCTATGTAAAAGGAGTCACTGACAAGATTGGCTACATTCTTAAAAAAGCTTCAATTAAAACCTACTATAAGCCACTCAAAAGAATTAGTCAATTTTTACCACCAGTCAAGTGCCATATACCCTTACAGGATGCAGGAGTATACAAGCTGGATTGTGATTGTGGTCTCTCCTACATTGGGCAAACAAAGAGATCCATAACAACTCGGATCAAAGAACACATAGCTGATGTGAAGCACAGTCGCTATACAAAGTCTGCAATTTGTGAGCACACACAGGACCACACCCGCCATTACATTAGGTTTGTCAAACCTCAAATCCTCGCAAAAGAACATCGATATCGCCCTAGAATGATACGTGAGGCTATTGAAATTAAGAAACATCCCAATTTCAATAGAGAAGACGGCTGGGTCTTACCATCAAGCTGGAATCCTGTGATAGGCCTCACCAAACAGAATACAAGAAGGCACACCACAAGATTGCAAGACACAGTTAGCGCTTATTGTGTAGATAAAACCCACAGTAGTGATTAGTTTTTGCCTTTTATAAAAAATTTAAAATTTAAACCTTATTAGATCTCAGTAATTCCGTACAAAATTTAATAATCCATAACAGTTGTTGCCTACTGAGTTTTCTGGCCGGATCTTTCTCAGTCAGGCCGCGTTCCGATCCGGTGGTAGCTTCTTAGTCTTAGCTTTTGGCAAAATCAATATATTTAACAATATAAACTAATAACCAAGATTGTCTTCTTACTGGTAGTAATTGGTAGTTTGTGGTAGAATTTTTGAGCACTAAATAAAAACAAAAATTTTACAATTTAAAGAGGAGTATTATACTCATTTTAATATACTAATTTAAAGTCTCATACATTGTAAGCATAAACATTTGAAGTAGATATTTTCACTGTGTTTCTAAACGAATATTAGGTGGGTTAAAATAAATAAACCAAAAATTTTGTAAAATCATATACTGTGGGTAGATGAAACCGTTGAAATAACATATCAACCTTGGACGTCTATCATCTAAGTCCACCCGTGATCATGAATGCTGTAAAGTATTCGAAACGTCGGGATAGGAGTAAAATCAAGTAAACGCGATAGATTCCGTAAACGTAGTTTTATTTCAAAATGTGTAACATTCGCGTAAATATTAGAAAGTATTATTTGGACAAAACTTAATGAAACTATGCGGTTTAGTGAAGGAATAAAGATGCCACCGACCCCGGCAAAATACGAGTATGATGTAGAACAAAAAACTCTTAGCCCTTTTACGAACTTTATGCTCGGGCCACACTAAAGTGCAACGTCATCGTCGCAATAATTATTGCGTTAACGCAATAAATTGAGTGGCCACACTTGAACGTTCAATATTTTTGATATACCGCCATTGGAGTTATCGCCTAGCGTCCAACGGCAATGTGAATGCCGTTGTCGAATTCTCGCGATAAGATTTGACTACACCAACATTAAATGTTCACCATCGTGATAATTAACGGCGTTTCCCTCTAGTGTGGCCCGAACATTAAACCCGGCTTGGCAATCTTTAATTAGGATGTTTTCTACGAAAACTGGCGGGTTCCTCCCTAAATATTGGTTTCAAAATAACAATAAACTTCTGCCAAGTATTCACTTTTATATTTTTTTAACTAGAATATTTAAAGTTTTTGGATGGGTTGGCACGCTTTCTCTTGGAAAATGGTCACTCTTTCATCTCCATTTTGGTGAATTTTCAACACGAAAGGTACTACATTATATACAGCTGTTCGCCATTATATATAGCTGTAAAGTACAATTGAAACTCCAATACAAAGTGCTATTGCGAACGGAAACACAAATCATATTCTAGGTTAGTGAACAACAGCCGGTCTGTATGCACATTGCTGTGGAACTACACCTGGATCGCACATTACTCACTTGGACATAGGACGGATTGGCTGACAAGTAATTTGTAAGCGATGGTGGAATGTAATATATGGGAATTGCCATTATACGAGCATGTGAATGTTCTTGTTGTTTATATGTGCCTACGAAAATAAAATTATGGTTAAATTAAAAAAAAAACCATTACTCGAGTTGAATTCATCACTGTTAGACCTTCATTTCAACAGCTTAAACAGCTGATTTGCGGGACATCAAACTGCCTCACCAACTTACCATAGAGTTATCGTGTTTTATTATCAGAATATATTAATTAATAGATGATAGATAGATAATCGTGGTCTGGTGATGGATTTGGGAAGAAGTGGAATAGTCGGTTGTTCAAATTTTTTTCCATATCCGCTGTAATTGTTTTCTTTTTCCTTTTTGTAGCCTATCTATGTCAAAAGGCTAATAGGTATATAGGCTATCAAAATATAACGCTACGGCTTTTAGGAGTGTAGGAGTTAACGTATAAACAGGCTTACAAAAAATATGAACCGAAAACAATTTGGAATTATAAAAAATGGACAGACGAAACTAACGAGAATCGGAAATTTTTTTCAGAACAAATTATTTGTGAATGTGGAAAAACAGAACTACTGCGAGCGAGATTCAAACCTGCGTCCCTTCTAATCCGGGGAAATGCTCTAGACCGCTAAGCCATCGCAGTGACTAATGGCCATTCCCAATCTCCACATCACATTTATCTTTACAACCCATCGGGATTAAGTCGATGTGAGTCTAGTCACTTCGAGAAGTCTACTCAGTCTTCATAATTAAAAATTGTTATTGATTCTTACACCTCAGTACTACATAAGTTAAGCCCATGAATTAATTGTGCTATTGTCGCAATTGTAGTCACTCCTCACGCATCAATTATTAACGAGACGAAGCAAGAGCAAACAAAATTAACTCTTTGTACCACGAATACTAAAACAAAGCGTGTTTATTAAATAAACAGTGTACAATATAAAGGTATTTTATTCTCGTTCAAGGAGCAAGGAATCTAATTAATACTTCAATGAAAATATCTACCTTTCATGAATTTAATAATTGACAAAAAATACTTTCTCGATCTATTATTAATGAAGAGTTATTTTACTATGTAAGAGGCTTTAATTTTGTATTTATATGATGCTGTATAATTTTGAATATAAGATTTTGTTAAAAGTGTTCCTGTGCCGAATGTTAAGAATTTCGTTCTTATACGAAATATTAAAAAGATGTCTTAAAAAATATATGTACGTCACACAGTCTGAACAGCTACTTGAATAGTTTCATGGAATTTGAAATAGTATCTATTCTATGAATAATTTTTTATCATTGTTTAACAGAATTTTTAATTCTATGAATAATTTTTCATTGTTTAACAGAATTTTTAATTTACAGCTCCAAAGAGGCTACGTAAATTAGAATAAAGTTTGTGCAGATATTTATGAAGATTTCCTTATCTAGTCAGCAATAAAAAAGGGTAAATTATGTGTGTTGAATTGTGAACATCACGTTTTCTTAGATCTCTCATCCCGCATATTTCGTCACATGAAGCCTCACCCCGTCTCTTTGTGTGTTGTGTGAACGTATTTATAAAACACTTTTGTTTGTTATGCCTGTATTTGTCTATCCATCTATGTAACGGAATCTTTGAACGTAGTTTTCACCCACTTAAAACGTCGGGTTAAATTGAAACTATGCATACTTATCAAGGATGAGAATACAATATTTAAGAAGTTTATCCGTTTTCAGGATTCCGTAGTCAACAAAAAACACTTATAATTTCGCCATGTACGTTCGTCCGCCTTTTCGCCGCTTAGCTCAGAGACTATTTGTATAGTACAAAGCCGTTATTTGGCATGAATATATAAATATTTTTATATATTTTTTGAGCATTTGACATGCTTAGCCATATAAATTAACACAAAGTGTGGAAATGTGAAATCGGAAATAACAGTCACGAACAGGTTTTGGTACTGTATCTCTTGGAATATCGTTCCAGAGGCTTTGTTAATTCAGCCATCGTGACAATTGCTCGGGCCTGTGAATTTCGATAACAAATTGTCTTTCCATCCATCCATCCATCAGCCTTTCGACGTCCACTGCTGGACATAGGCCTAGCCAAATTTGGGATATAGTGCCGTAATCGCCACGCTTGGCAGGCGGGTTGGCGATCGTAGTGGATGTTGTTAGGTAATACTCGAGGGAGTGCTGCTGCCCACTCCTCTCGGTATTTCCTCAGTCGGCTCTTACGACTCCCATGGGTGGAGAGGGGTAGGACAACTCTAAAGCAGGCCCCACACGGCCATTGTCTTTGTGTTAATGAATATATAAATTAATCACACTGAAAAAGTGGAAAAATAAAAATAAAATCTTGAAAATAACCTTTTTCGAGACCTGTACATGTAAAGTGGGGATTATTTTTCTAGAGTGAAGTATGGTTGGATAGGTTTTTCAAAAAAGTCAAGTCCACTCAAACCCTGCCAGCTGTATGGTTGTTTTGTATACGTAGTTAATTTATAACTAACTTAAAAGTAAAACTATCACAGCTAAGAAGCTTTACAAGCTTATGAGTTATCGTCGACCAATTTATAAAATGTATCCTACGTACTTGGAAAAGTAAAAATTTCGTACAAAATCCATTAAAAGTTCCTAGGTTCATTGTTAGTTCAGAGTGTGAAACACGGTCCTTGAAATAGAAGCGTACTATTGATGCTGTTCCAAGAAAAAAATTAATTATAGTTAAATAAAACTAAATATACACGTTTTAAAAGCTAGTTGAACTAAAAAAAAAGTAAAATAACATTATAATAAACAATAATTGTAATAAAACGTGGGGTGGTTTTTACTATATCTTAACAGTACAAACATGTATTTTTATTTTATTTCCCATGGTACCAGACGAGCCAACAACACACCTTATATTAAGTGCTAATATATTAATAGATCCAGCAATGCTAGAGGCACAGCTAGACGACTACCTACCAGGAAGATAGTGTACTCCTTAAAACCTCTCTAAAAAAAAGAAAATGTGCTGGGCTTGGCGAAAACTGATAAAAAACGTTGGGGATAGCTACGAGCCTTGTGGTACGCCAGCATGGCCATGGTTTCATAGAGACAGCCATCTAAGTCAGTTCTGATACTCCTACTATCCAAAAAGCTAGCAATCCACTTACAAAGTCCCTCTGGGATTCCATATGATCCTAACTTCGAAAGAAAAGCCCTGTGCCAGGCACTGCCAAACGCCCTTCCGACGTTTAGACTATAGGCAAGTGCCTCACCCTTGCCATTCAAAGCCTCCGCCCATCGATGTGTAAGGTACACAAGAAGATCACCAGTCGATCCACTATAACAAAAGCCTTACTTACCTGACAATCGTTGATATCGTTAGTAGCTATTTGTAATATTTGATGTCAAGCACTCCACACAAATTTTTTCACAATCATTTTTTATATTATTAATTTCTACTTTTTGATTCAACTAACTATTAAAGCCTTTTTTTTAATTATTATATTATATTTAAAGGATCCCCTAAAACTTTGTAGTTTAAATTACTATTACGCCGTAATATCGGAAAGAGCATTCATAAGAGGTCGCGTCCCTTAATGATTAGAAAAGGTAACTTCTTATATAATTAAATGCAGTTACACTTTTTATAAAAGAACCAATTTTATCACATTTGTAAGTACATAATTGACTAAATTATAGTTCTTAATCCGTACTATCTGTTCATTGTAAATTGCGTTAAATAAGTTATTTGTAAGTCAATAGAGTATTTGTTTCCAACGAGATTGTGACATGGCAATGCCATTCTAAACTTGGTTAATCCCAGCTTTGGTTTGGAGTTGTACTGCACCGCGATATTAGCTGACATGAAGATGCAGTTGCGGTTTAAATCCGTTCAGAATAATGCTTGTTATTAGAAGGTATTAGTGCTCATTTGCGTTGGGGACAAGAGCTTTAGTAACTATGGAAGTTATTTTGGTTACACAAAAGTTGTACTGATTGCTTTTTTTATATAGAATCACGCTTTTTTAGCTAAAAGGATAATAAAAATTCAAGCATTCTTACGCAAGATTACACTCTCGCAGAAGGTGGCGATCGCAGTTAAATTCCTATCACTGCCAACCATGGCTCAGACGATAGTTGGCAGCGACAGGACCTCTCCGATGACTGCATCATGATCCTAGTACAGCTCAACCCTGGACAGGCAACTCGAGCGTGCACTGTGTTTTAGGCCCAAACTCTTATTTTGCGAAACCGAGCTTTTTGAAAGAATCCAGCATTCTTTGACTGCAACTTTTGCCATATTTAACTCGTTTACAGGACTAAAATTCATTACATATATTTCAGAGATGTGTGATGACGTATAAAAACAACCAATCAATTAAAAATCCTTATTTTGAGTTCTTATTAATTTTCTCTTATTGTCGCCTGTCTGTTTTATGTTCCTTCAATATACCGATATTTAATATTATAATTGTACTATGGTGGCAGGAAAATAAAGCGGCGTATATCAGCAAGCCACTTTTAATTTTAGCTATTAATTTATCTAACGTTACAGAGTTCGTAAGCGCGGGTAGCAGCGGGATCATGCAAAAAAGCGCGGGTGTCACGTATAATGATGTTTTAACGACTGATCTATGCGACTGATGGCCGGTCGCGGCGAGGAATGCGCCAGCGGCGTTGAGGCTCCGCCCATCTTGCCCGGCCAGGAGCGATCTAGATATAAATATCGGTTTGCATGTCCCGCTGTATATCCGCTCCAAACAATAATTTTAATCTTATGCGTTATACATAAGACAAAATACAAATATCTTTTTTTATATATTTTTTATATATTCTAATATAATATTACATAGTGTCGCTACAGTACAAACATTTAAAATGTACAGACATGTAAAATTATTTAATATTAAGGTATAATTACGAACTGAAATGGGTATGAAAACCCTTCTCCGCTTAATTAAATTAATTATCCAAATAAAGAAAAATACTAAAAACATTTAACAGGTCAAATATCTAGTGGCTCAGCCAAGCTCCCTAGGAATGTCTAATTTAGTCTTTACAAAGGCAAACTAAACAATTTAAAAACATTCGCTAAAATATTTTAGGGAGTAATATGAGTATGTTCTTTAATTAAGTATGTAGCTGTATAAACAAATTTCTTATTAATATAATAGGTCAAACTACTTTTTTAAATTTGTGCGGCTGAACTATTGATGAAGCCAATTTACAATATCATACCGGTCTTTAGATATTGCATTATTAGAACTCAATTTTAGCAAACATCCGTTGATCATGTAACATAACTATTCCTAGTAATACGTTTTAATTAGCTGTTCAAGTTCATTCATATAGGTAAATACCTTTATGTATTGGATCTCTAGTATACGACCAACTTGTGGATTATTAATTAAATTCCTCACCTTGATAAAATATCAAGGGGTATTATACACTGTTATAATATCTTACGACCGATGTAGTTCAGAAATTCTGTAGAGATTTCTGTCGTGACTTTGTAGCCGTATATCCTTGTTGTCGAATTATTGCTCAGTAATCAACTGCTAGTTCACTTCTGGACAGGACATTATAATACATATTAAACGGACGGTAACTTTCACATATGACTTTGAACTAACTCTCTGGCAAGCATGTCTCTCACAATCTAATGATAAATGCGTAATAAGTTCCACAGAGGACTCTCGTACTCTTTGGAGGTATGTCTCTCATGGTCTTACGGTAAACGAGCATTACGTTCTATAGAAGACTCTCGAACTCTTTGGCAAGCATGTCTCTCACGGTTGAATGATCATACATACTTTAGGTTGGAAATACTTTGAGTGAGTTTTGATCTTAGATTATATAGTTTTGATCTACTAAACCACATTCTCTTTTTTGTATGTTAAGGCGGGAAAAATGTACCTAACCGCACATAGAGCACCACACTTTTTTTTTGCCCCTTTTTTTAATTTTTTTATTGTATTTAGTGGCAGACGAGCCACGGTCCATCTGATGGTAAATGGTAACCGCCGCCCATGGACTCGACTATACCGAGAGTATTGTCAAGCCGCTGCTCACCAATTCATTTCACAGATGAAATGAAATATAAACGGCTATCTCCTGCTACAGCCAAAACGCAACGATGTGCTTCATGGCCGGTCACACGGGAGATGGTGGTACCAACCCGCTCGGGCCGGATACTAAGTGAGTACTCCCACTTGGTACCCAGCCCTACCACCAGTCGTGCAATGGATGATAATTGCTTGATTCCCTTAGTCACCTCATACGACACCCGTGGGAAAGAATGGGGTGATGACACTTGTATTCTTAATCCATCACCACACGGAATTACCTATTGCCGCAACGAGTCCACGGCGCTGCATGGCACAAGACGAATACGACTTGAGTGTGTCTGGTGTGTTGAGTTAAATATTAGGTTAAATAATAAAATAATTTTAGTGTTAATCTAAGAGTATCGTGTGCAGATGTATTAATTTTATGTGTTCTCTTGTATGAGGGACCAATAAAATCCTGTTTTCAAATGAATAGTTTTATTAAATAGGTACTTAATTAATAGAACAAAATCATTGTAGGTATCTAAAACAACTTTATTAAGATCCTCAGTTTTACGCTAAAAGCTTTTGCAGAATCAAATTTCGCCTCAAAGTGAACGAAATAATTCGAGATAGTAATTACTTGTGTATTATACAGACATTCATCAGAGCTGAGTGCAAGACAAAACAATCTCTGCACCTTTATTAGTAATCTTGTTTGTTGAGTGAGCGAGGAAAAGAGCTATGGTGCGGCATGGAACATATTTTGAGCTTCCGAGAGGAATATATCCGGGGACGAGATAAGACACGGACAAATGGAACCAAAGTTATTAAACCCGATATACTTTACAAAATGAATTTTAACTGATTAAATTATATTTTGATCTGTATTTTAGCACTTAACATTTTCAACTTTGCTGTGAGCGGTATTCGAACCTGCGTCCTGCGTATATTCCCCGAAGGGGTAGGTAGAGGTATATTACACATACGGTTTGCCTGCTATATTTAAGTCCCACGTAAGTCCCAGTCACTCACACTACCGCAGTGCCAGAGAGGCAGTTAATCACAATTGCAATATGCGCAATATACTTCCAATTACAATAATTAAAATCAAAAGGCATGCCGCGACTTTTTATTACTCAAAATAAAACAAGTGACTAGTATAAGTACAGGCTGTAAATGGCATCGTACAGATAATTGATACCATTGGTTCAGTACTCGATTCTGAGGTCGCCTGGTGGTGGAAAGGAGAATGACAATTTTGTTAGGCGATTAGGCGCCTAACAAAATTTTCATTTAAGTACAATAATCCATGTGCCTTCTTGATTTCTCATCTATCTAATAGAAAAAAATGCCTAGTTTCATAATCTATAAATAGTTTTCATTTCGGTACCCGAGTTAAAGAGAAATTCGTATTTTTATTTAATAAAGTAAGGTTATATATGATTTATTTATAGAACAATAATTTCAATCAGGAAACTAATTAATAATAGTTCGGAGTCTGACTGAAACCACGACGCGTATTTATACTTAACTTGGTTCCCTAGTTACCTATGTTTTATAGGAAATTATTTCCTGAAAACAAGTCTATGCCTAGTTAGAATGGCTAGAATATTCATCAATGGGAGTGGGGGTCTAGTAGTGTGAACCATATGAGCGCTTCAGCCGATGCTGAAGGAGTGGGCAAGTCTTTATATTCCAACTGGTGCAGGTGCAGTCGAGGCATGGATGCTACGGCAGATACTACCTTAGGTCTGCAGATGCGTCACTTAGAGAGGGTACCTGAGGGCTGCCGGCGGACTACTGAAGTAATGGCATACAGTTCCAGTGGTCCGCCAATACAGGCGGTCAAATTACACGTTTATTTAGTGGATGAGAGCACACTACCTGCTTGTTCTTTGCCCCAAACAACAGGGTGTTAGGAATATTTCTTCGCGTCTTAACAAAAAAAGGGTGAAGTCCTGTAGTAGCCATGTGCTGAATAATGTTAGATACCCGTACCTAGTCATCACAGAGCGTTCGCTGCATTTTAAGCAGAATACGCGCGCTGATAACCGCGTGCATGTTTGCAGTTTGTGCCCTATCTTAAAACAGCACCTAATATTACACAGGTACGTTTATTATAACTAAACCACCCATTACAAATATATGATAGTTAGTTATCCTAGAAACAAATGCATATAACGAGGGCAAGGGCACATCTTCATTTTCGTGTATCATTATGATGGTCAGACGTGACGCAGTGTGATTTCAAGATTACCCATCTTGAAATCATACTGGGTCAATATTCAATACACTGATCTTTATGGATACCTTAGTTTTGGTAACAAAATAACAAGTGATGCTCACAATATTTTAGGATGTAACTCTCAAAATAATGACATGGAATGCAGTGAGGTTAGTTATATCGCGACCACGACCAACTGTATGCGCTCTTGCCAATCGAATGAATATCGTAGGAACGTCTGTCCTCCTTCTAAATTGACTAACTGCTATCCGTCAGCTGTCAGCTTTCAGAAGTCACCTTCCACCTGACTTCTGTCATCGCATCACAACTAAACACACTCAAGCAATAATCAGCCTTTGCCCGCGGCTCCGCCGCAGCCAAAAGCTAGTTTTTCGGTTATATCTCAGGTTCCCGATATAGTAACGGGATAAAATGTATACCAGTTGTTAAGTCTAATCGAGAGCTATCAAATAAAAAAAGTTTCATCAAAACCGTACGGTAGTTTTTGCGTGATGCGCGAACAAACAAACAGATAAACAGACAAAAATCTAAAAAAAAATCGTTTTGTGTTTAGACACGCCTATATAGCTTATTACAGTATTTTTTTCTCAAATATCTTAAATGTACAGACACAGTTCTGTTACAGCTTTAGTAATAGCTAGCTATAGCCAATAGTACATAGATACTATCAATCACCGATTTACTCCAAAACCAAAAGCAATTATTTGTGTACCTACAATTCAATATTAAATCTACAAGTCAAGTACCTACCTACAATGGGCACCCATTTGAAAATGTATGCTTGTACCGAACAATAATATTATTATAAAGTTTGATTGTAAAAACAAATCTAAGTGCAAAATAGGGCTGACCGAAAGAAACCTTTGCCAAATAAGGGTCAGATAGCGAAACATATATTATTCAGTATTCCCATCCCTTCCATAAGTTGACATACGCACATTTCATCCTTGTCACTACTAGTTATCCTCAGTGCGGGTACATTTTCTGCTTCCAACCATCCTTTGTTTGACGTATGAATATTTTATTTTACACGTTGACGGCCTTTTA
Organism: Leucoma salicis; assembly: GCA_948253155.1. Classification (NCBI taxonomy): domain Eukaryota; kingdom Metazoa; phylum Arthropoda; class Insecta; order Lepidoptera; family Erebidae; genus Leucoma; species Leucoma salicis. The sequence goes on from OX411811.1 coordinate 5,102,313, forward strand.
AAGCATAATATTCGTGTATTTCAAAATTTATTTACCAGATAAAAGTAACGTTTATATTTAGAACTTTTAGTTTGTTTTTAAAAATATAAAAGTTATTGTCTAATGGAGTCGGCTGAAAGCACGGAGTACAGACTCTTTTTCTGTACTCCGTGGCTGAAAGTAAATGGGTAATGTCATAATAAAAAGAAAAGTGTGTGCCGTGCTTAAAAATATAAAAATAAGTCTGGTTTAGATACCCTTTTTTTTGTTAAGGCAGGAAAAAATATTCCTAACTGCACACCCCGAAGTTTGGGGCAACGACCAGGGTAGTGTGAGGCCCTCACCCACTAAATAAACCCGCCGTGTGCCGTCTCTCCTCCTTTATTCTCCATGCTAAATCTAGAGTTTTTTTTTTTATAAAAAGACAGCACCCTGCACTAAGAAATAATTTGTTCTTTTAAATTGCCTTGATCTTTTTTCTAACCATTTCGAAATAGTATTTTATCAGACATTTATATAAATGCTACAACAAGCCCTTAAGTTTATTTTATAGCGAGAACATCACTTATGTAAAAGTTGACGAAGAACCTTGTTTGTGAATTGGTTAATCCCACAGAACCGCCTATTTTTTTCTGAAAGAGTATACTTAATATTAGTGATTTTTTAATGACAATTCAAACTTGTTATGATGTTGTAATGTGAAAGACGTATTTTTTTTGTTTTATACTACATGGATGGCAAAAAAGTATACGGCCTACCTGATGGTAAGCGGTTACCGTAGCCTATAATTGTTAGCAACACCAGAAAAATCAATTGTGCGTCACCATCGCTAAGGATCATCATCGCTTAGTCAGATAGTTACGAGAACTCTTCGCTCTCTCTATCGATTAAGGAATTTTCTTCCTATTGAGACCAAAGTAACGCTGATTCAGATCTTGGTTTTCCCCATCATCGACTATGCTGATGTGTGCTACCTCGACCTAAATGCAGATCTTCTGAATAAACTTGACTGACTTCTGAACAATTGCATTCGATTGGTTTTTAATATTCGTAAATTTGATCACATTTAAAAATTTCGTTCTCAACTAAATTGGTTGCCCATTTGGCAAAGGCGTAGTTATCGTGCATTGACACTTTTATATTCTTTTTAAATTCTCCTAACGCTCCCACTTACTTAAAACCTTATTACGAATTTCTTCTAACTTCTAACAACCTTCTTTTACAGAGTCCCTCTCACTCTTCTAGTCTTGTGCATTCTTCTTTTAATGTACAGGCTATTCTTCTTTGGAATGCTCTGCCTCTAGAGATCAGGATGGCCTCAAGTCGCGATATATTTAAAGCCCGGGTACGTAATCTGTATCTCCGTCTTTTGGCAGAGTCTCTTTAAGCATAGTTCTCATCCACTTGTTACTTATTTATATTTATGTAAGTATATTTATAATAATTACATGTTTCGTATATTATTTTATGTGTGTACATAATATGTAGTCCCTTATGTAAGTATATCATAGTGTTAGTTAATCGTATATAGCTATATATCATTATGTATTGACATTTATTTATATTACGCACCTACCTTTTTAAATTTCTGCTCCGCCCTAGGTCGACTGTTAGAGAATGCCTAAGGCATTAAGTCCGCCTTGTACGTATGTTATGTGCAGAAGTATTAAATAAACAAATATATAAAAACTTTTGTGAGAGGGTGGTACATCCCCGCTCGAGGCGGCACATGCATCCTGGGATAAGCAAGGCTCTGCTACTAGAAAATTGTACGTATTACACTAGCAAACTTTCACGTTTATTTTTTGTTAGTGTTTCATTCATTTTAGATAAGGCTCTCATGAGATTGGACTCCATCCATCAGCAGGCTATGTGAATATTGTTGACTACAATGACTAACCACTTCGCTAACTATGACTTAACACTTTCTACCAGAACTTGCCATATAACTTTTTTCTATTAAACTTGGATCCGTTGCTCGGTATTGTATAACTTAAATTTGCTTCTCACCTCTTGAACCACTCAAGGGAAATACTACTATACTTAATGTAATTTAAAATTTTTGTTTACGTACGTTTGCACAATCGTTTGTGTGAACGTTGGTTTATTCGCAATAGTATTACAGTTATGGATGCAATATTGCTGTGTGGGGCCGGCACCAAGAATAGGTCCACCCTGTCTCTTCCTATGGGAGTCGTAAAAGCCGACTAAGGGATTACCGGGGGACCGGGCAGCAGGGTTCCCCTGTGTACTAAAAACATCCACTGCGATCGCCAACCCGCCTGCCAAGCGTGGCGATTATGGTAAAACCCCCATTTTGGGGAGGCCTATGTCCAGCAGTGGACGATGAAAGGCTGATGGATGGATGGATGCAATATTATATTAACGGTAATTTTAGCAAAATTTGTTGCTTATAATTATTAGCATACACACATGGCATAGTAGTTTTGATTCCGAACTGTAGAAGCGCAGTACTCCTCAAGTGCTGTGGGCTCAATTACCACACAGAATAAGTCATTGTGAGAACCCAAAACTGTTGTTTTAAGTTGTGGTGTAAACTCAACCATGCGTCAGTAAAGTGGTGGCAATTATTCTAGAAGCTTCTATGAAGTTTGGGGGCAACATGAAAAAACACGTTACGCCAAGTTTGGAAAATAATGTAGCGATTACATGATTCAATATTGATCCCGAAACTCACCTTTTTCATCTTAAAAAAGCGACTTTCTGTTGACGAGGACTATGTTCTAAGGAGGTAGTCGTTCATGTAATGATGAGCGAGTAAAAATAAAGTAAAAATCATATAGGTGAGTACAAATAATCATAGAATATGTTTGTATCCTATATCGATAGTTTAAATGTAACTTCGATTTCGTTCACATCTTTGTATCGTCTCCAAACTTTTATAGCACAAAGTATACTGACACCATTAACTTTTACAATCAGAATGTGTACGTGCAACGGACGAGACGACAACGTAAAGACCTCACAACGATCCTGTTTACGTTCACATTAACGAACACGTGTCGTGTGTGAATGCTCGTAAAACGTAACTTGTATAGATTTGACTCGCTCCTATTCTAAGCACATATGAATGTTTCAAATAGTAGTTTTGCTTACAATGCTTACATTCAACATTTTGTTGTGGAAATTAGATATAGTGTATAGTTTGAAATTTTATTGAGTGACTAACTGTCTTTAGGCCATAAGGTGGGTCGAAATGACTTGGCAAGGGAAGTGTTCATTAAGAAAGTCTTTGCTGTAGGGGCAGATGACCTAAGAATACGGAATAGATTTTGGCGGGTAATGAACTTGTGTTTATTTCCTGTTTGTGTATATCAAAACTCGAATAGTAAGTGCATAAAAGAAATGCGTATTGAGTTAACTGAGGTGATATACTTAATACAGGAATTACATATTAGAAAAAAAATTAAATTTCACTAAGTGATTATTTTAATTATTCGTCAAATTTCGATTTTTCTAATGGGTACAAATGGTAGTGAACTGCACCTGTCTTATAGTATTCTTTGTCAATAAAAAACAGAGGTTGGTGTTAAATTTTGGTCGTAAGTTTTTGTAATAAACGATAAGAATGTGGGGTATGATATATGTAGGGGGAGGTAATGAACTCTGTTCACCCATAGTGCTTAACACTTACTTCCGGGTAGTCATCGCTCATCAGCTACCTACCTTTTACAATAAAATCTATTTAATTTAATTTGTTTCGTCATTATAGTAATTTCATACAATCTTTTGGGAACTTACTTTCACAGTAGGAAGAAAAAAATACAATTATATATGTACTTGTTAATTACACATTCTTCTAAAATTTATTGGAGGTTAGTTGACCTATCATATAACATTGCAAATGTTAGCACACAAAACAAATCTCTATAAAGTCCCTAAACACGGCCGTATCAATACAGATCAAGAACATAATCCTTTATAACTTTGTATACAGTACGGGTTAACAGTCGACAGTTAAACTACAGGCGCGCCGTGTTAACTGTATCGACGATAGTTACTGCGGGTTACTGTCGTTAAGAATTTACGAGTCCCTGTTCAATCTCATGGCGACGTTATTGTGTTTAGCCGCACTGTTTGTTGCAAAGGGGATTTAATTGTTTATTTATGATATTTGTTATTAGATTACTTGTGAATTTGTATGTACCTATATAGTATAACGATAAGGCACATAATTACATATTTGTGTTATTAGATACTTAAAATATCTATTTGTCTAAACAGATTATTTTGAACCAGTACACTTTTGTATAGTCGATGTCAATCAAAAATATAAACTTAGTAAACAAAGATTAGTCAAAAAAAACGTCAAACGAATACAAATTTTATAATTTCGATATTTATTAGATGTTTTAGTTTCAAAAGAGTGTAATATGAAAGCAACAGTATTTTCGAAGATACTGACATCAGAATTTAATGTAGTGAAAACGAAATAAGTATGAAATCGAAGATTTATATATGATGTTCTATATCTTAAACAAGAATCATCTAATGTGCCTGTAAGAACCCCTCTGTTACCAGTACAAAAGTAATCTCTCTATCAGTTGGCGTTATTGTGTTACTGAATAATAATATATACTTAACAGTGTTTATTTTTTAACGATTTTGTTGTGATTTTATATAGGTAAGTACTAGAAATAATAACGCTTAGAACCTGAATAGGTACAAACGGAGTGAAGCACTTTCAAGTTAGCCTTAAAAGGCTAACTGCGTTGCTCCTTCTGTCAGTGTCCATGATAAAGTGTCATTGTAAACATCTCGCATGATTTTAATTAAAAATTACTTACTGCACCGTGAAAGGATGTCACAACGCGTCTCATAACCACTATAATGATATGAAGATTACATTTCACTCGTAAGTACTCTTTGATAATTAATAATTTTCAGTAAAACATTCATCTAAACAGAAAATTAAATTGTAATCAAAATATTGCCAGCTTTAGAAAAAATATTTACCCCGAATCAAAAAAATATCAATTTGATTATAATCGTTTTTAGATTTCCATCAAATCCGATTATTGCTGCGCGAAGTATACTAATATATATACATATATTGCTATACTGCTGCCGGTGGTTAGGGCTCCAGGGAAAGGAACCTCCTCACAACACGTGCCGTGTCGAGGAGCACCGCCTTTTGCATCAAGCCCTTAATCCAGCTATCTAACGAGAGTCTCTTTAGATGTTGATCGAGACTCTAGGCGATCGGTCCATTAACCGTTATGACTATCGGAACAATAATTGTGGACATTTTGAAATAAAACTACGTTTACGGAATCTATCGCGTTTACTTGATTTTTATGCTATCCCGACGTTTAGAATACTTTACAGCATTCATGACCATAGGTGTCCACCTATGATCCTGAAGTCCTTAGATGGTAGATGTCCAAAGCTGATATGTTGTTTCAACGGTTCCATCGACCCACAGTAAAATGATTTTAAAAATGTTTGGTTTATTTATTTCAACCCACATAATATTCGTTTAGAAACACAATTAAAAATATCTACTCTAAGTTTTATGCTTACAATGTATGAGATTTTAAGCTAGTATAATAAAATAATAATTTTGTTTATATTTAGTGCTTAAAAATTCTACCATAAACTACTAATTGAAATTTTTAAGTAATCAAAAACTACCATTAAGAAGACAATATTGATTATTAGTTTCTATTATTAAATATATTGATTTTAATAGAAGCTAACACTAAAAAGCTTCCACCGGATCGGAACGCGGCCTTACTGAGAAAGATCCGGCCAGAAAACTCAGTAGGCAACAACTTGTTATGGATTATTAAATTTATGCGGAAAATACTACTACCTACCTTACCTTCTACCACCTTGTGCCACCTAAATTGTATGGGTTGCCTAAGATACACAAGCCGAACGCACCACTACGACCTATTGTAAGCCAGATCTACTCACCTACTTATAAAGTCACTCAGTTACTGGCAAAAGTTTTCTCACAGCTCCGAGGACACACATATGCGTTCATAAAGATTCATACCATTTTGTAAGTGAGATTAACACCTTCATCTTGCTAACAATTAAACTATGGTGAGTTTTGATGTCCAGTCACTTTTTACCTGCCTACCTGTGGAAGACTGCATCAGAATTGTATCTAAGAAACTATCAGAGAACAACATACCTATGGAATACGCTGAACTGTTAAAGTACTGCCTCACATCTGGCTACATTATGTGGAATGATGGCTTCTACAAGCAAGTGTACGGAGTAGCCATGGGTTCACCAGTCTCTCCCGTTGTTGCTGAAATTTTCATGGAAGACTTCGAGGAGACTGCCCTAAAAACCTCACCTGTGGTCCCACGTTTTTACAATCGGTATGTTGATGACACTTTCACTATATTACCATCTGATAAAGTAACCGTATTTCTTAACCATCTGAACTCCATCAATCCTAAAATTCAATTCACTATGGAACTGGAGTCAAATAACTCTTTAGCTTTCTTAGATGTTATGGTAATCCGTAACTCCAACAACACCTTGAGTCATACAGTGTATCGAAGGAAAACCCATACTGATAAGTCCCTGAATGGAGAGTCTCACCACCATCCTTCACAGTTAGCTACCGTATCTAAATCTTTGTTTCAGAGAGCACAAGGAATCTGTGATGAAGAATACCTGGCTGGGAAGTTGCAGCATGTAAAGAAAGTTTAACATGCTAATAAGCTGCAGGTTCGACGCCGCTGTCACAAAAACCGAGTGAAGCCACCCAAAGTTGAGCGCCTCCCTGCAGTCCTGCCCTATGTTAACGGAGTCACTGACAAGATTGCTAAATTCTCAAGAAAGCTTCAATTAAAACCTACTATAAGCCACTCAAAAGAATTAGTCGATTTTTACCACCAGTAAAGTGCCATATACCCTTACAGTATGCAGGAGTGTACAAGCTGGATTGTGATTGTGGTTTCTCCTACATTGGGCAAACAAAGAGATCCATAAGAACTCGGATCAAAAAACAAATAGCTGATGTGAAGCACCGTCACTATACAAAGTCTGCAATTTGTGAGCACACACAGGATCACACCCACCATTACATCAGGTTTGACAAACCTCAAATCCTCGCAAAAGAACATCGATATCGTCCTAGAATGATACGTGAGGCTATTGAATTTAAGAAACATCCCAATTTCAATAGAAAAGACGGCTGGGTCTTACCATCAAGCTGGAATCCTGTGATAGGCCTCACCAAACATAATACAAGAAGGCACACCACAAGATTGCAAGACACGGTTAGCGCTTATTGTGTAGATAAAACCCATAGTAGTGATTAGTTAGTATTTTCCGCATAAATTTAATAATCCATGACTAGTTGTTGTCTACTGAGTTTTCTGGCCGGATCTTTCTCAGTCAGGCCGCGTTCCGATCCGGTGGTAGCTTTTTAGTCTTAGCTTATTGATTTTAATAGTAAAATCAATATATTTAATAATAAAAACTAATAATCAATATTGTCTTCTTAATGGTAGTTTTTGATTACTTAAAAATTTTAATTGGTAGTTTGTGGTAGAATTTTTAAGCACTAAATATAAACAACATTTTAAAACTTAAAGGAGTATTATACTTATTTTATTATACTAGCTTAAAATCTCATACATTGTAAGCATAAAACTTAGAGTAGATGTTTTTAAATGTGTTTCTAAACGAATATTATGTGGGTTGAAATAAATAAACCAAAAATTTGTAAAATCATATTACTGTGGGTAGATGAAACCGTTGAAACAACATATCAGCTTTGGACATCTACCATCTAAGTCCACCCGTGATCATGAATGCTGTAAAGTATTCGAAACGTCGGGATAGCATAAAAATCAAGTAAACGCGATAGATTCCGTAAACGTAGTTTTATTTTCAAAATGTGTGAAATTCGCGTAAATGTTAGAAAGTATTAAATAATTGTCGAATCAACATCCCACATGTCGGTAATCTCGTGAGCTAAATCAAAATATTTCATTTGTTTTTCTTTTTCAGCTTTTACAAGATTCTTGTCATGCGGAATAGTGACATCGACAATTAGTGCACGGCGCTCTGATCGGGCCACCACCACTATATCAGGCTTATTAGCAATTTATTTTTATTATTATCTTTATTCATTTTATATAACATTATATACATTTTTAAATATATTATGAAAAGAAACAAACCAAAACTGGAATAGTGTGCCATTATTCCCACTTTTTGGGGAAAATGTTTTTACTTATATCATTATTTGATCGTGTGTGTGCGTGCCGTTGAATGTAATTACGTGACGTTTACGCACACATTAATCGTTATTTTGCTTCAAATTTGAGCGGAATTATAAATGAAACTATCGTTCTAAGCGTTATTATTCTAAGGGTAAGTACACGTGCCATCTGTCTATTTCTATAAATTTCAACTTATTGTGTCGTTGTTACAAAACATTTTAATCATTGAGCAAGATATCTTGGTATCATTTCTCCAGAGCACGCATTCGAGACATGGGAACTCGACGACGAGACTGACATCCTGATAGTACCTACTCATATTCCCATAAAATATAGTGTATGGTCCCTAATGAGTGTGGAACGCTTGGACTGTGCCGTCAAAGAATCAGGCTAAGTGCGATGAGAAGCGCGAGCAGTCTGCCATCGGGGGGAATATTAAATCTAAAACAAATCGATTACTTACAAACTATGAAAATCGAATTGGTACCAAAGCCATTACATAGTACGGGAACGCGATGCGTCGCATCCCTAATTCACTAACCGTTTCGATAAACACCCCCATTATGAATTCGTATGTTGGGCTTGAGCGTGCCGCGGAACATTTCTCTTGATCATTTAATATATTTAAAGACTATTTCGTACTGTGTGTGTGTGTGTGTTATACGATAATTACAGTATAATAAAAGGAGACAATCGCTACAAAATAGTATCAAGATCCGAAGACGTGATATCGAACCGGGACAATACAGACTTGCTGGTAAGTTCTGATAATTTAACAATCAGTCTTAGGTGCTTTCACACTCGGTGGGAAACCACCAGCGTATCCCTCCCCATTGTGGCAGGGTCACCAGCAATCTCGCCACATTGTTTTTGGTGCCGAAACCCGGGAAGAAAATACATTCTAGTTCATTTTTTGCCCTTTCCACAAACGATCTACGCATAGTGGTCATCACCATCCCTTTAGATCTCAGTTATTATTGAACATTAATCGCTATTTTCTTTTAGTTCGCTATATGAACAACAAAACAGATTAACCTTACGTGTAATTATTTTCATTAAATCATACACACTTATCGTAATTTAAAGAGGAAATTGACAAACGTTCCAATCCGTTAGCCTAGTTATAGGTAACCTATAGGTATACATCCATAACTAAAGGATTCATAATCGTTGTTTATGCATTTCTTCTTCAGATACTGTTCCGCTACGCTAACCAATACATTTAGTGATTTGTATTAACTCTGTTCAGACTCGTTTTAGGTAAGTGTATTGTGTTCATGGAGTACCTCCGTATTTCCGGAGGTTGCTGGAGGCGTACCTCGAGGGGAGGCACGTGCTCTGGGAGGGGGGCGACGGGCGCTTATACCGCCATCGGGTAGAGCTCGGCATTCCGCAGGGATCCGTCCTTGGCCCGATCCTATGGAACGTCGGGTTCGATTGGGTCCTGCGAGGCCGGCTCCTTCCCGGGATGGGGGTGATCTGTTACGCGGATGACACCTTCGTCACGGTGAGGAGGGCCGGTTTTTAGTTGTGCTCGTCGTTGACCAGATCGGTATGCTGGGTCTGAGGGTTTCATTGCAAAAAACTGAGGCCCTCCTATTTCACGGCCCTCGCCGAGGTCCCCCCAAGGAGCATGCCTGAATGTGCAGGGGGTTGCCGTGCCGGTGCAGGCCCAGATGAAATATTTGGGCCTGCACCTCGATAGTAGATGGAGTTTCGGGCCGCACTTTGACCAGCTCGCCCCTAGGCTTATCAAATCTGCCGCGGCCTTGAGTAGGCTTCTGCCAAACACTGGAGGTCCAGGGTCATCCTGCCGTCGACTCTACATCGGGATTCTGCGGTCCATGGCGCTGTATGGTGCCCCGATCTGGGCGGACGCACTCACCGCAGAGGTCTACTGGTTACGTGCCGCGGCGCGGGCTGGGGGCGTTGAAATCTCCTAAAGGAGTCTGGGCGGAGCGCGACAAGCGACTCGAGGATCCAGCAGTGGACGGAGGAGCTGGAGTCCCCTGGAGCAGGACGGGGGACTATAGAGGCGGTTGCGCCACACCTCCACCGCTAGTTGAATCGAAGGCACGGCAACCTCACATTTAGGTTGACGCAGGTGCTTACCGGACACGGGTGCTTCGGTAAGTACCTGCATCGTATTGACAGAGAAGGGGCCCCCAGATGCCACGAGTGCGGGGCACAAGTCGATGACGCGCGCCACACTCTGGAGGAATGCCCCCCCTGAGGGCGCCAGCGCTACGCTCTGTCGACGGTAATTGGAGGAGACCTGTCGCTGCCAGCCGTAATCTCACGAATGCTGGTCGTCTATGGCCTCCTTCTGCGAAGCCATTATGTCACTGAAGGAGGCCGTGGAGCAGGAACTTGAGGTGTCTGCCCTCGCCAACTCGCTCCACCGACGGCGGCCAGGGCGGAGGAGGCGGCATTACGCTCACCTCCTCCCACCGCCTTGATGACCATAGGGCGTGGCCAGTAGGCTATCCGCCTGGGGTGCCCAAGTAGAATGTCAAAAGACGACCTTTCGGCGCCCCGCTAATAGGCGTGGAAGGGGCCGCTGTGGTTTTAGTGGGTATTCCGGGCGCATCTAAGATCATTTCCACAGCGATACCAAAAAAAAAAGGTAAGTGTATTGTAAGTACATGTAAAATACTCGATTTCTTCAGTACATGTACTTTCGCATACACTTAATCATCATAACGATTAAGTTTATTTAACTAATATTTCAGTTAACCGCTAATAACTACTTTGTATGAAACATTCGTATTAGTTAAATACAAATCAATTCAATTCGTAAATCTGATCACAATCGTACTATTATCATTCTTATAGGTTTTTATAGCCTTTTAAAATAAAGTCAAATACTATTATCGTATAATAATACCCCTAACATACATTGATTTATTTTATAAGATAAACTTGTGGCTAACTTACAATTTTATAATGAAATAGTAAAGTGACACATAGTATCGATACGAATACCAGTTTTCTTTTGGTACCAAAAATAGTATCGATTATTTTAACGTAATTCGGGAATAATAATATTGTAATTTTCACGATTTCATTTGGGCTATCGATTATTGATATTACCTGCATACACAAGTTATTATTTTCTTTTGAAATGTTGTTTTCAACATGTCTCACGCTATTTCGAAACGCGGAATCAGGAAGATGTCCAAGTCTAAGTCAGTTGAACCTGCTGGTCTTACGTACGCAGATTTACCCGTTTTACGACGTAAACGGACTTTAGCGTTAAATCGATTACGAAAGACATTGGAAGTTGCACTTATAGCTAAGTCAGATGTTTCTCAGTTAGATAATTTTATCGTACACTATTCTGTCGTTGAGAAGCAAATAAATAATTTTGAAAAAGCGCATTTGGACATACTGAGTATTGTGGACGACTCGGATGTAGACTCGGAAGATGAAATTCGGTCCGAATTTGATAGAATTCATTTTCAGTTGCTCGCGTTACAACGCAGTCTTGTTCCTGCTGTCTCCGAGAATTCATCTGCTGTGCACCTTCAATATGCTTCAGCTTTGAGACTTCCAAAAATCGACTTACCACGTTTTTCGGGATGCATGAAGGATTTTAGTATGTATTTGGATTCTTTCAATTCGCTCATTCATTTGAATAAATCATTATCGGACTGGGATCGAATGCAGTATCTTAGAGCTAGTCTATTTGGGGATGTATTGCGTATCATTTGTACGTTCCCAATTCAAGGAGAATATTATCAAGAAGCGTACAAGACCTTAGTAGCTAGATATCGTGACAATCGTGAACTTGCCTTTACATGTTGGCGAGAAATGCTAGACATAATCTTTCAAAATTAGCTCCCCTGCCGAATTCCGAAGTGCGTTAGACCTTTTTAACGAAAACTTAATAATTCTTAACAGCCTCACTTACCAACTGATCATTGGGATTTTGTCCTATGTTATCATTTGCTTTTTAGTAATCGAAAGAGTATCAGGTCTAGTAACAACACTAAGAAGGAAACTTCTGTATTAATGTCAAATTCAGAGAAGATACATAACCAGCCTGATAAGTCTTGTCAACGCACAAGAGTTGCATCGAAGTGTCCTTCATGTTCAGAATTTCATGCGATCTCGCATTGCAAATCATTTTTGGAAAAATCTATTCAGGAGAGGCGAGATATCGCAAGAACAAATCGTTGGTGTTTCAACTGCTTGAAACCGTCACACACCGTTCGCGATTGCAAATCGTTGTTTACGTGTCAACGATGTCATCAAAGACATCACACCCTCCTACACCAGGAAGGTGATGCGTGCCCTACTGGAGAGCAGGCCCGTCTGTGAACCTGTCAGAGCTTTGATGAGCTCAGGAAATAATTCGGTCGTTCTTCTTTGTACTGCCGTTATAGATATTTGTGATTCGTCGGGCAACTACCAGCCATGTCGCTGTGTAATCGACACTGGTAGTCAAGCTCATTTCATTTCAGAACGTGCAGTGGACCTCCTTGGACTTGCCAAGTGTGTGACATCACGCCAAGTCTGTGGGGTGGGTCAATCATCAGCTTCAATCACCGGAAGTGTTCGCCTTCAAATAGGTATCAGCGGTCAAGTGGCCTTTGACATCAAGGCATTAACTATGTCTAAAATTTGCGGCAACATGCCTAGCAGTAGATTAGACAAATCTTCTTGCCTTCATATTCGTGGCCTCAATCTGGCAGACCCAGACTGCGATAAGCCTGGTCCAGTTGATGTTCTTTTAGGTGCCGAGATCTTTCTTTCTCTTATTCGACCTGGGTGTATAAGTGGAAAACCAAAGCAACCTTCAGCTTTGAATTCAGTCTTTGGCTGGCTTCTTATAGGATAGGTAGATGAATCCTTGGCTGAGTACCCAGTCCAATCTCTTTTTATTTCGGATGATCTGTTATTTCAGGAAGTCAAGAAATTTTGGGAACTAGATAATCTTCCCCGTATTACTAAGTTAAGTGCAGCTGAAGAACTTTGAGATCAAATCTATCGTGACACTACGACTCGTGATACAACCGGGCGTTATAGCGTTGCTTTCCCTTTCAAAGAGGACACAAAACCGTCCTTTCCTGGCTCGCGAGATTCAGCTGTTAGTCGTTTTCATGCGTTAGAACGTAAGCTTACCTCTGATTCGAACCTTCGGGAGCAATACTCATCATTTATGGCGGAGTATATTCAGTGCGGTCATATGACCCCTGTGTGCGCTAAAGACTTGCAAAAAGGTAAATCTTACATACCTCACTTTGGTGTTCTGCGTCCGGAAAGCAGCAGCACCAAATTACGTGTCGTTTTCGATGCGCCAAAGATGACGTAGTTACTGGTTTTTCAGATCTTCATCAAGCCATTAAAGCCAAGACAGAAATCGTAGAGCTTCTCAAACGTGGTCAGATGGAGTTACGCAAGTGGGCCAGTAATGATCCTAGGCTGCTCGCAGATCTTTCCCCTGAACATTGTCTCAGTAACAACGTATATTTGGATGTTGAGAAGTCCAATACTCTCAAAATCTTGGGTTTGAAGTGGGAACCTAGTTCAGACTATTTTACTTTCGAAGTTAAATCACAAGATCGTTTTTGTACTAAGCGTGTAATTCTCAGCCAGCTGGCCAGAATTTATGACCCATGTGGTTTTTTATAACCATTGACATTCTTTGCAAAGTATTTAGTTCAGAGGTTGTGGGTTCTTTGCGTTTCCTGGGATAATGATCCTCCAGAGGATATCAAACAACAATGGAGTCGCTATACTGAGGAACTAGCTCTCATTGAGAATCTTAGAATTCCGCGTTATCTATCCGTTCCTGACTTCAAATCGTACAAAATTCATGGGTTTGCAGATAGTTCTCAACGTGGTTTTGCAGGTATAGTCTTTCTCCGTGTAATTGATAAATTTAACAACATCAAAGTGTCTTTTGTACTAGCAAAGACCAAGGTAGCACCGATAAAAGTTATTTCACTACCTAGACTTGAGTTGTGCGGTTGTGTTCAGCTTGCTGACTTGCTAAAATACGTTGTTGAAATTTATCAGCCCCTTTTCTCTATTTCAGCCATATACGCGTGGTCAGACTCCACTGTCGCGTTATCATGGATACGATCACCGTCTTCACGCTGGAAGACATTCGTGGCAAATCGTGTAAGTCATATCCAGGATACGGTTCCAGGCGCTCGTTGGCGTTATGTAAAATCAAGTGATAATCCCGCTGATATTGCATCTCGTAGTCAATCTCCAGCCGATCTAGTCAATAACTCACTATGGTGGGCGGGGCCAAGTTGGCTCTCTAATGACGTTCAGTCGTGGCCTTGCTTAGTTTCAGATCACTCCAAGGGTGAATGTTCCACTGAAGAAAAGGTGCAAGTTCTTCTTGGAAGTGATACTATCGCGCATCTTATTGATAATTTGCTGACTCGTTTTTCTTCTATCCGTAAAGTGCAGCGTATTGTAGGTTTATGGCTTCGCTACATTACTAATTTGCGTTCTAAAACAAGTTGTAACTCTAATCTTCATTTGAATCGTGTAGAGCTTCACACCGCATTGTTGGTGATAGTAAAACGTACTCAGAGCCTTCATTTCGGTGAAGACATCAAACGTTTAGAAGAGGGCAAGTTTCTTTCGAAAAACTTTCACCCTTTGTTGATAGCCTGGGTGTTCTCAGGGTGGGCGGTAGGCTTTCGAGAGCTGGCCTAGAATATAATCATAAACACCTCGCCTTATTTCCTACACAATCTCAGCTCCCTTACATGATTATAGATGCCATTCGTCGTGAAAATTGTCACCCTGGGATCAATACGATGCGTTATTTAGTGAGTCAACAATTTTGGATTTTAACCGCTAAGCGTGCGATTCGACATCGCGTTTCAAAATGTTTAAAATGTTTTAAAACAAATCCGACTCCTCATGAGCCCTTCATGAATGATTTACCTGCAGTCAGAGTAAATCAAGATAAACCGTTTAGTATTGTTGGCGTGGACTATGGTGGTAAATCCGGTAAACACCGTGGTGCAAAAATTATTAAAGCTTATCTATGTCTTTTTGTCTGTTTCGCGACTAAAGCTGTGCACTTAGAAGTAGCTACAGATTTATCTTCGGAATCTTTCATCGCTGCGCTTAGGCGCTTTGTGGGTCGTCGTGGCAGAGTCCAAATGATTTTCTCAGACCGTGGTACGAATTTCGTAGGTGCACAGCGTGAACTATCCTCGTATATACAAAACGCTACTCATTCGGAGAATATCGAATTTAAGTTTAATCCGCCTTCCAGCCCACATTTTGGTGGTGTTTGGGAAATTCAAATTAAAGCAGTAAAATCTACCCTGTATCGTATAATTGGGCTTCAATGCTTAACTTTATATGAACTTTCTACATTATTTGTGCAAATCGAAGCCATGCTAAATTCTAGGCCACTATACTGTCCAAGTTCTTGTCCAGATGATATGCCCGTACATACGCCCGGACATTTTTTAACTTTAGAGCCACTCACGGCCGTTCCCGATGAGGATCTCACTTGTATAAAAATTAGTCGCTTAGGCCGATGGAAGCTAATACAAAAATTCCAACAAGATTTTTGGAAGCGATGGAAAACTGAATATGCAGCTTATGCAGCGAGCAAAGTGGACTTCACACTCTATACCTTTAGAAGTCGGTTCTGTTGTTATCATTAAATACGATACGCTGCCACTCCACTGGCCTTTAGCTCGTGTTGAGGAGTTGATCAGTGGACCAGATGGAGTAGTGCGCGTTGCGAAATTACGTTTACCTAACAATTCGTTTCTTACTTGACCGTTAACAAAGGTATGTCCTTTACCTAACCAAACGGATTAGTACACGATGTCAATTTCTTAATTCGTTAGTTTAAGCTTAGTTTAAGATTCTTAGTACCTAAAATGATGTTGTTCATATATTCGAAAAGTCTCAATTCCGAACCTTAAGTTAATTCAGGGTCATGTTCTTAAAAGCATTTAATTCAGATCGTTAACATGATCTAAGCATACCTATCCTAATGTGGTTTTCACATGGGTGTGGTTCTCTGAAAATACACTTGTGTGTATTTTGGTGGGCGGTATGTATCGTCATCATTAGGCTATATCTTCTGTTTCCCCAATAGTGTGGAACGCTTGGACTGTGCGTCAAAGAATCGGGCTAAGTGCGATGATAAGCGCGAGCAGTCTGCCATTGGGGGGAATATTAAATCTAAAACAAATCGATTACTTACAAACTATGAAAATCGAATTGGTACCAAAGCCATTACATAGTACGGGAACGCGATGCGTCGCATCCCTAATTTACTAACCGTTTCGATAAATACCCCCATTATGAATTCGTATGTAGGGCTTGAGCGTGCTGCGGAACATTTCTCTTGATCATTTAATACATTTAAAGACAATTTCGTACTGTGTGTGTGTGTGTATTATACGATAATTACAGTATAATAAAAGGAGACAATCGCTACAAAATAGTATCAAGATCCGAAGACGTGATATCGAATCGGGACAATACAGACTTGCTGGTAAGTTCTGATAATTTAACAATCAGTCTTAGCTTTCACACTCGCCGGGAAACCACCAGCGTTTCCCTCCCCATTGTGGCAGGGTCACCAGCAATCTCGCCACATATAGTATAAGTCCAAACAGAAGCGGAATAAATATTACAGCACACTTCTTCCCACATTTTTCTCTTTAAATGTCTATCATGATATTCTGGCATAGAAGTATCATAAATAACTGGACTGTTCTGTATTTCTTGTATTTATATTGATACATCGATCTCTGGCGTCATGATATTATACCGCGTACTTTACATCCACCACTAACGAGTGCAGATTACAGACTAAAATGTGCGCCGTCTGCGTTAGCGCGCGTTGAAGCAAACGTTCTATTTTCTTCGCACACTTTTTGTGCGACGCGGCGCGGCGCGGTCTGCCAGAATATTTTGTCCGCCGGACTTTTTGAGCGTCGTATGAGTTACTGCATATCATTACGAGTACACAGGTTCTATTTTTACAGACTAAAAAGTGCGCCACGGATAGTACGTTGTCTGCGCCGCACCTTATATGTATTTACAAAAAAGAGATAGATGTATTATATCCGTAATCTGGACCGCTGCACCACAGAAGCAGTTACAACAATATGTATGCAAAGTTTCATGATGATCGCGTTCAGTAGTTTTTTTTATTGCGTTCGGTGACAGACGCTGCTCACCATTTCATTTCACAGATATAAAATGAAAGAATTAACGGCTATTTCCGGCTATAGCCAAAACACACCGGTGTGATTCATGGCCTGTCACACGGGAGATGGTGGTACCAACCCTCTCAGGCCCGATAGCAAGTGAGCACTCCCACTTGGTACCTAGCCCTACCACTAGTAATGCAATGAGTGATAATGTCTTACTTCCCTTAGACGCCTAATACGGCACCCGTGGGAAAGAATGCGGTGGTGACACATTTGCCCTCAATCCATCACCACATATAAAAATTAAATTGTTAAAGCGTGAAAGCATTAGAAACAAACAACTTCATTTTGGAATATATAATATTAGTTTTTAAAAGTTATATTATATTACTAAACTACAATTTTGAGTAGGTTATAAACTCGTACACAGGATTATAAAAAGCTAACAAGCCCTTAAAAGTTAGGAATTAACTCGTAAAGTAAGTATATAAAATAAAACATTATATGACAATGTTAAAAGGCTATGTTATTAACTAGAGTGTGAGCAACGAAGTGTCGTTGTGGTATACCCCATCAACATTAAAGAGTTTTAAAAATGTATGGAATCCACGCCCGCTCTGCATGAAAGCCATTTGGCAGAATCACTATTGCCGTTATTGTGATGAGAAACTCTAAAATCTGTCACATGTTACAACTTTATAAATTTGTCCCATTATTTCGCACAGACTGTTCATGCTGCCAATAAAAAAGAGGTTATTTGCCTAATTAAAGAACGCTTGTCAGATTTAATTTTATTGTAGGTGTAGTGGTTTGGGGTTGAACTCATGTTTCAAGTGCTACGAGTTTCCATACAGGAAATATTATTGTTTTCTTTTTATTGCTAATGATGGCAAACGAGCCACGGCCCACCTGATGGTAAGTGGTAACTGTTGCTCATGGACTTAACTATACGACCGACGGCCCAATAGAAAGTGAGTACTCTCACTTGCTACCTATCCCTAACACCAGTAATACAATGGGTATTAAATGCTTACTTTCCTTAGTCGCCTTGTACGACACGCGAGAAAGAATGGGGTGGTGACACTTGTATTATTAGTCCGTCACCCGCATATTGCACGTAATCTGCAATTGTCTTGAGTATTCTTTAGTGTCGGATGTAAAAATCATCCGAAAGATTTACGCCGCGGTGTGTGATGTGCTTTTTAATAAAACGATGTTTCTTTATGCATCTCTTGAAACCTCTCCCCCTAGGAAAAAGTAGTGGTATGGATTTGTTATTTTGCATAAACGATGACGTCACTGAAAATGTAAAATATTTTCAAGTTAGATATATAAAATAGTTCATATTTTTAAGATCTATTAAAATTATCTAAAATAATAGTAAACAAAACTTTTTTGATTTCACATTTTTCACTTTGTGTTTAAATCAAAACTTTCTCAAAAGTCCTAACTTTACGATTTGTAAAATAATTATTTTCTTTATACCGCAATGGGGGAGCACAATTTTACGGCCCGTCTAATAAAGTGTTACCGTAGTCTCATCTCTGGATATATTAGCACCAGAGACAGTACTCGTGCTTTACCAACCACAAAGAAAGTGGCATAAGAAATATAGAGGAAGGATGGTAGAGATTAGATTACTCATACGTGGAGAAGAAGAATGGTAAAAGGAGAACGGCGAAGAGTTTTAAAGATCCAGTGTTCACTCACAAAATGAAAGGGAATGTCGGTAGTTTGTAAGAGGGTGGACTCATAAACATATTTTAAGCATAGATAGAATATTTGTGTTATATGTAAGTGAAAATGTATAATTTCATCCATCAGCCTTTTGACGTCCACTGCTGGACATATGCCTCCCCAAGAGAACGCCACAATGAGCGGAAGTATGGGGGAATAGTGCCGTAATCTCCACGCTTGGCAGGTGGGTTGGCGATCGCAGTGGATGTTGTTATTATTCGAGGGAGTGCTGCTGCCCACTCCTCAGTCGGCTCTTATCATTTATAGGAATCGAAGGAACATAACATTTGATACACGTGTCTCTTTAATGACACATGTGTATTAATGCGTATCGATTATTTACTTGTTTAATTGACGATCAGATGTGTTAAAGAGAGAAATGAGAAGGTGTCCATTTTATCGATTGGACAATTTTTGGCTTTTGAATTATAAAATATCATACTTTTTACTATATTAATAAATATTTAACATACATCACAGCAATTTGATTTGACGAGTAATTTTTTTAACTACCGTTATCAATTAAAAATCAAGAGAAGGTTAGCTATCGGTCACAATTTGAGGCACGCAATGCTCGTCACAAATTGCTTATTAGATTAAAAGGTTGATAAAATTTCCAGCTCAAAATAAATCAAATATTTTATTTTGCCTACCAATACATTATTGGCTGGTCAGCGTATATACTGAGAAATAGTAGCACGTGAGCATTTTTCATGCGTATGAACCGGATGTGTTATAGATATAATATGTTGAATAATCTATTGCTTAATTTACTTAGGGCGGATTCGACCAAACTGGAATATATACAAGAATAACTATATCGAGAATAAGCTATTCCACGATTTTATTCTCTAGATAATCAACAGTCGTTTTTCCACGCAATCTGACGTATAGCTATACTTGGAATAGCTATTCGCGAATAGCGAAGTGAATGTAATACCCGGCAAAAATAAGTTGTACAAACGGGACAGTGTATAGCTTAACTCATCTCAACTCTTATTTGTCGTATTATAGCGTGGGAATGTAGCAGTCGCTGTATAGTAAAGTTTCGAATTAAAATAACAGCACAAAAAAGATGACGCCATTATTTTATTCTTGGATTAGCTCCTTATTCGATGCTTATCGGTTGTATAGTGACAATTCCTGAATAGGCTCGCTATTCTTCGAATTGTTGTTGGTAAATCGTAAAATTGCTTTATTCTCGAGAAAGTAACGATTTATTCTAGGAATAAAAAGTATTTTTGTTTGGTTGAAGGCTTAGCAAGCCTTTTTTGGTAACACGCAAAAAATGTACTTAACCGCATAGTTTGTCGATCGAGGCTGGGTAGTATAAAGGCCTCATGCATAATTAAACTCGTTATGCGTGTAATGGCGCGCTACTGGAACTATATGATATTACTTCAGGAGGGGTTATCGTATCGAATTCTGTCGCGTGGTTTAGAAGAGGTAAGAGATTTTTAAGACAAACGCGTGCAATGAACACATTTTATATTGCGTACTCGTATTTATAGAATATTTATAATCTTGACCTTCAGCTGGCTCAAGACGACCCGAAACGGTTACAAGCATTAAGTGAACATTCATTTTCATGATTGCTTCTCTCAAAACATTTTACCATTTTTTTCATTTTCCCATGTTTTTATTAATTAACTCGCTTTATTGTGTATCTGTCTGGGTGGAACTTTGTAATTGATTTTTCCCGATGAGCTAGATATTTGAAATTTGGATCATAGCTCAGAAGTGGATGAAAATGTGAAAAAAGAAGAGGACAATAAAAATTAAAAAAAATTAAGTACCTTTTTTTTTATAACGGACTATTTTATACTTTTTAGTCGGCTATAACAACACCACAGTCATTACTGTTCTAATGTAAAAAAAACTAATGTAAACAGGAGTCTTCGTTCAGATTAATTTAAGCCGTAGTCCACCACGTCAGCCCAATACAGGATGGCAGATGTCACAAGCCGTTGTAAGAATGTACATGCATTCACACTTAAGGTATCATTTACAATCTATGTTGTATTTTTACCCAAAAATGTTTTAGCGTATTTTATTGCACATTTTTAAAATCGAATGTGCTGCAAATTAAACATTATCAGGCTTCTTAAAAATAATATATATTTAAAAATTTAAAACCAACGTGCAAAAAGAGGCTCTCTGAAATTTTCTGCTCGACTGAGTTGAAATTGCGCAATGAGTTTACCGTTTCAAGCTACTAAGGTTTCGAGACGATACCGCGATGCACGGCAGCAGCGATGCGACACAGTTTTTTTATATAAAACATGGAACACCAATACTCAAAACTACAATTTGTTACTCTCGTGAATTGACTTTTGTGGGAATTGAACCCAGAACCCTTGGCACGGGGACTTGACACTTGTCATTAACCAAGCGTGTTCCCCTTTTCTTAGAAGAGATATTTTATATGCAGAAATCATTAATGTTGGGCACGGGTCTACTCCCAGAGTGGGAAAGAGTAAGAAGATGGATTTAAACCCACTTTTTAGTCCAATGGTGGGTTAGCAGACTTTATAAGTCATCTACATAATCTTTCTGTGCAGGCTGGTTTCTTTACAGTGTTTTCCTCTACCAGGCAACAGACAAATAGACATTATAATTTTGTAAAATTAGAGGAGCCATGCAGGCTTCGAGCCTTGACCGGAAATAAAACTTTATACCTCTGTCTTTGCAGTTTTTAGTCTTATAACTACATTATTCATTAGCTGCAGTGATATTAATTCCTAATTTTACTTGCTCAATCCAATATTTTCACACAATGGAATGGGTTAGCGACTCTATAGTAACTTGGTTAGAGCGTCGCTAATTCCAGTATGAGAATACCTGAACCAGGGTAGCACCGCCTTATGATTAAACTTCGGAGTTAAGTAATGGTATGTATTCGTAATGCGTGAACAAAAACCCAGGAGGTGAACCTTTCCTCCGTGTTGGTAATGCGCGGATGATGCCACTGGTATTGCTAGCATTTATAACAGCAGGTTTGTCCAAATTTTTTTAATAACGAACTTCCCGAAACTTAATATAATATTTTGAAATAAAACTTCGTTTACGGAATCTATCGCGTTTACTTGATTTTACTACTACCCTGACGTTCCGAATACTTTACAGCATTCATGATCACGGGTGGACTTAGATGATAGACGTCCAAGGCTGATATGTTATTTCAACGGTCTCATCTACCCACAGTATATGATTTTACAAAATTTTTGGTTTATTTATTTTAACCCACCTAATATTCGTTTAGAAACATAATTAAAATATTTACATCAAATTTTTTTTTTTTTTGCTTACAAAGTTGTTCTCTGGTAGTTTCTTAGATACTATTCTGATGCAGTCTTCCACAGGTAGGCAGGTAAAAAGTGACTGGACATCAAAACTCACCATAGTTTCATTGTTAGCGAGATGAAGGTGTTTAATCTCACTTACAAAATGGTATGAATCTTTTATGAACGCATCTGTGTGTCCTTGGAGATGTGAGAGAACTTTGGCCAGTAACTGAGCGACTTTATAGGTAGGTGAGTCGATCTGACTTACAATAGGTCGTAGTGGTGCATTCGGTTTGTGTATCTTAGGCAACCCATACAATTTGCGCAAGGTGGTATCAGGGTTTTTACATCTAGATTCAATGCTTCGGAGTGCTGGTTGAGTAACAGTTTCATGTTATTTAGTGTACAGATGGTCGGGTTGGTTCTGACCTTTTCATAGGTAGACTCATCCGATAAAAGGTGTTCAATTTTGGCATTATAATCTAACGTGTCCATCACCACAGTAGCGTTACCTATATCTGCGCGCAGGATGACGATGTCTGGTCTATTGCGTAGGTTCTTCAACGCCAAATATTGTGATTTGGACAAATTTGGTTTCGGCCGTTTGCTTCGACGTAACAGTGACCAAACGTCTTGGCGAATAGCCTCCATGTCGTCCGGTTTCATGACATTTTTGGCCAGCACGTCCTCAACAGCACAGATAATTTCCTCATAGGGGATTCGGTTTGGCGCTACAGCAAAATTTAAACGTTTGTTTAGTACCTGAAATGTAGGTTCGTCTAACAATTGTTTTGACAAATTTATGACAGCTAGATCTGCGTGAGAGTCTATGGTTGATGGGCGCGTTCCGTTTCCACAGTTGCCATGTTGCGTTCCAGTAAAATCATTTGATTTTTGCAACAGTTTGTAAAATTTGATGAGATGTCTATTTTTGCATTCGTTGTACTTATGTGTTTCAGGCTTGTTTAAGTTGTCGATGCAATTTTTGAAATCAGCTGTCGTCAAAACAATCTTAATTTTATTAAACATTGTCCCGATCTGTTGGTTAATATACTACCCACAGTATATGATTTTACAAAATTTTTGGTTTATTTATTGTAACCCACCTAATATTCGTTTAGAAACACAATTAAAATATTTACTTCAAAGATGAGACCGTTGAAATAACATATCAGCCTTGGACGTCTATCATCTAAGTCCACCCGTGATCATGAATGCTGTAAAGTATTCGAAACGATGGAATATTAGTAAAATCAAGTAAACGTGATAGATTCCGTAAACGAAGTTTTATTTCAAAATGTGTAACATTCACGTAAATATCAGAAAGTATTAAAATAATATTTTCAAACCGTCTAAGTGTTTTCATAACAAAAAAATGCTCATTTATCGTACGAAATTTATTTATTCTAATTCTTAGTTATAAAATATAAATATATAAAATAGTTTATCGGACTTTTGACATCTACGCTACCCTCGTTTGGCACTCCTGATTTATAACGCTATGGTAGTTGTTTACTATGAGGTGGACCCCATGCTTGTTTGACGGACACGTAGGAGGAAAATATTTTTCATATTTCGTTGGTTTAACGCCTCTGTTGAGTTTCCACAGACTTCTGAATGATAAGACATATATAAATTGGCGTCAGCTCACGCGCGAAATGCACTGATTCTTATACGCCACCAATCCTCTGTTATGTACCTAATTTTAGCGTCTTGTACCATGTACCAACTAAGGAGTATCTTAAGTACCATGTACCAACTAAGGAGTATCTTAAGTACCATGTACCAACTAAGGAGTATCTTAATCGGACTTACATGAGACAGTTTATGCCTAGAATTAACACATTATTTTAAGAAATTGATTTTAAAATTATCGATTTAGTGTTAAATTTGATCGTTATAATTATCGATTTAGTACAAAATGTTTGCATCGTATCTACTGTAAAACCGGTTATGTTGTTTATTTCATTAGTATTTTAATAATTCACACACACATTTATGGAGGATCTGAAGTATCCTTGATACCAAGTCCAAGGAGAAGTCAGTAGGTCATCCATACAACATAATCTAAACAATATAATATTATAAAATATAATTAGGTTAGGTTACAACTGTACCAAATTTTGTCGACATCTGTACCAGTTTTTTTCTGATCCTATTTAACATTCCTGAGTGGATAAGACCCCGTCACTTATTCACAAAATTTGTGACGGGAAGCTTCACTATAACAATGGCTTTTTACAGTAGTTCCACCAAGAAGCGAAAACGTGCTCTGTGAGAAGAAATTTATTAAAAGAAAAAAATTTTTAAAACTCCACTTGGATATAATGTTGCACCTCTGCCAATTTTTTTATTTTTTACTAGCCTTTACCCGCGGCTCCGCCGCAGCCAAAAGAGGCTAGTTTTTAGGCCATACCTCAGGTTCCCAATATAGCAGCGGGATAAAATGTATGCCATTTTTTAAGATAAATCAAAAGCTATTAAAAAAAAAGCATCAAAATCTATTCAGTAGTTTTTACGTGATGCGCGAACAAACAAACAGATAAACAGACAAAAAATCTAAAAAAAATTGTTTTGTGTTCACAAACGCCTATATAGCCTAATTCAGTAATTTTTTCTCAAATATCTTAAATGTACAGACACGGTTCAGTTACAGCTTTATAATAGTACTAGCCTTTGCCCGCGGCTCCGACGCAGCCAAAACGCACGCCTATTAAAAAAAAGGAGATATCAGGATATATCTTTGATCGATTGGATGGCTGTACTAAAGCAAATATATATGTACATATACGTATAAAGAATGTACTTGATATTGAATATTAATGCAAATTAAGATTTTCTTTAATGTATTCACAGTCATTTTTTCTCAAATATCTTAAATGTACAGACACAGCTCTGTTACAGCTTTATAATAGTATATATATATAGATAATTTGACTAAATTTCCCTGCAGTTTAAGTACCGCATGGCAATTCTACTTTTTGCGAAGTTCTGTGTGAGTTTCATTATCATCCGCTAATCAGGAGATATCTTTGATCGATTGGATGGCTGTACTCAAGCTATATACATGTACATTTATACGTACATTTGTTGATTGGATGGAGGATAAATGTGTTGAATATTATGTATGTCTTAATCCGGTTATATTGGTGTTCGGATTATGCGGATCGTTTGATACGATACGACAATATTTAGAGTGATTCGATTGAACTACACGTATGTTTAGATCAGGTAATATTGAGTAATTTATATCATTACTTGTTTTTGCCTGCGACTTGACCTATCCATGTGAACCAGGATGTCCGTATCCTAGGAGAAACGAAAAAATATCATCGATGCATACAATTTCATAGATTGATTTTGATTTTTTAAAAACCGTTCGAATTATTTCAATAAAAATTTAAATGGACTTTCAATAAAATAAAATGCTAATAAAATAAACCTCTGAAGTAGAACCTACCAAACAAAAAAAGAATCATTGAAATCAATTTATAATTGATTTATATTTGGCGGAATAATCGCCAAACAAACATACATAAAAAAAAAACAAACTGTCAAATTGAGAAGCTCCTCCTTTTTGAAGTCGTTTGAAAAAACATACAGTTGAATTGAGAACCTCCGCTTTTCTTTTTTGAAGTCCGTTTAAAATAATTACTTTCCTAGTTATTAAACTGATTCAACTATCCAGAAACCATTTGAAGACAGTCAAATAATACACTTTTTACAGTTTAGATGAGTAAACAACAGTAAATTTGTCGCGGTATCTTTACTAATATTTATCTAATTATAATATTATAAATGTGAAAGTGAATTGCTTTATGTATTTGCAAAAAAAAAACAGCCTCTGTGGTGCAGCGGTAGTGTAAGCGACTGCTGATCATGAGGTCTCGGGTTCGATCCCCGGGTCAAGAAGTGTTATTGAGATTTTTCTCGTAAAAATAAAAGGAAAATTTCTCAGTAGCAGCCCGGAGTTTGGAAATGTGATAGACGTCAATAGGCTCACCCCCTATTACGTGGGACTTAAACATAGCTGGTGAATCGTGGGTGTGTAATACACCTCTGCCTACCCTTTCGGAGAATACAGGCGTGATGCTATGTTCTGGATTGTTTTATTTGTTCTTGATACCGTTACTGTAGAACCGATCATTATGAGATTTGCCATACATATAGTCCAAAGTACCTACAAGAAGAAGAACTTAGGCTATTGTTTATTATGTACTAGCTGTTACCCGAGACTTCGTCCGCGAGGAATTTCATAAAAATAAATAAATCACCCCTGAAATGACAAACAATTTTTTTATTTTTCGTAATTTTTTTTAATAAAAAGTATCCTATGTTTCTTCTAATACCTCCAAGAATATGTGTACAAAGTTTCACAGCTTTCGCGTAAAAGCGTAACAAAAAAACTTACATTCACATTTATAATATTTAAGTATGATAAAAGAAAGGATTTCTGTAGAATAACTATTATTGTGTAGATTAAAGGAGGACTTACTTGGATTAAAGCTTTTGCATAAGATAAATATTATTAAATTTATCCCTTAAAATATAATATAATAAAAATTACCCTCAAAAGTTTAAAAAGTGACTGTAAATAGTTTCTGCGTGAAATAGTGTTCCCATTAGCTACGTTAGCGCCGTCGGGACGGCGTCTTCATTTCAAAACTTGCAGCTTATTTTCTTGTTTAATTGAAACTGTAGGAGCACAGTCGTTGGAGAAGTTCAACAACTTCTACCGTTCAACTACTTAGTTTACAGGTTAACAAGCTACCAAGAATAATTAGACCAAATTACCATGATTTTATGAAATTATTCACGCGGCCGAGTTTAAGTTTTTTTTAAAGTTTTGTCCCTTCTGATCTGTTTTAAGCGTTTTTATTATTAAAACACAAAGTGAAAAATGTGAAATCAAAAATAACAGTCAAGAGCAGGATTATTTTTATTATTTTCGATTTCACAATTTTCACTTTGTGTTTAATGTATAGTGCTAACTCAGACTACTAACTAAGAAGATGTATTTAGTCTGAGAGTGCTATGCATCTCAAATGCTAAAAATATGTATAAAAATATCTAAACGTTTTTATTATGCTGGTATTGGTAATTTCTTTTAACAAATTAAATCGATCGCGATATACTCTATGACAAAATCTGATACTTAGCAGAACTGTCGCGTTTCTGTTGTTTATTTTTTATTTCCACAGTTCCAACGAAACGTGGCTTATGTTCAGTAATGGATTGCGTTGGTTGATTGATACATTACTACAACGTATATATATGTATGTATTTTGACAAATTGTACATTTTTGGGAATATTGTACATCGATCAATGAAGACATCGATCAATCCAACTGTTTTGTGGATAAAACCCAGGCACAAGAGCGTCGCACCTTTGCGGAAGGCATTGCGGGTGGCGGACTTACACCGGTCTATCCACCTGCGGTCTCAGTAAGGGTGCTCTGAGGAACTGTTTGAGGCGATACCAACATCCTCTTTTCACCACCGGTCTACGAGACGTCGTAATAGAGTTCCACGCCATCTGGAAACCACCCCGTTCAAGACTGTTCATTTCCAGAGCTTTTTTTACCCCGCACGTGTAAGCTCTGGAATTAATTTCTTGGCAACGTTACGACATGTCCTTCTTTAAACAACGACGGGGTGTGCGGTTTAGTACATTTTCTCCCACCAAAAAAAAGGTTTTTTTTTTAATAATTTCAATGTTAATAAACATAACAGTTGTATCCTGGGGTTAATCAAGTTTGTTTTTATTCCGTCGTATGCCGCTTTATTTGTGTTATTAACGTTTATAGGTTAATTTTTAACTTTTTATCGCTTGCTGCAAACCGTTTTAGAGTAGGATTTATAGGAAATAAAATGTATAATTTCATGCACTGTTACAGCAAAAAAGAGTGAATGTAACTGCAGCTGGTTAAGCACATAGCTTTGTTTATAAAATTAACTAAAAGTAAAAAAGAGAGCGTTTTGGCACTTGATATTATACTACTAATATCAAATGATAGTTGCATATTTCTAAAGAATCGCATTTGTTTGTTTAAATTACACACACCACATAAGGAACAAGACTCCATATACCTTGTATAGTGTGTGTAATTTTAAAACATTCGCTTTTCTATTTTAGAGAGAGAGAGGGAGTGCAAGAGAGAGAGAGAGAGAGAGAGAGAGAGATAGAGAGTATGTGGTATCGTAGGGTTATTTATCTTATTACTGCATATTATAATTTTCATTTAATGAGTGATGAGAAATTTTATCACACTTTGGGTTAGATATTTTACTATGACCAATACTTTTACTTACTTACTTACTTACAGAGTGCCAAAAGGCTCTATTCCTGCATACATCTCTCGCTACCTCAACATTCATAATTCTCCTCATACACGCTTGTCGGTTTCAGACTCCACTTTCCTTCAATACATGACCGATTTGGTCTATATAGTCCAGCATTTTTTTCACATGTGCGATCCATCGGAGCATTCCATTTCGCATCTTTACACCAATACTCGCTTTCATACCTACTAGCTCTCTTACGTCATCGTTACAAATGCGGTCACTCAGCCCACTCCACAGATTTTCTGTACAGATCGCTTTTCGACCGCATTAATTTTACTCTCATAATCCTTTTTGCATACCTAACTCTCGCTTCCATATAATCATTTTGGGACAAGTAGTGCTTTGCGTATTGTGACACGTGCCTTCTGACTGAGATAGTGGCTTCCAAAAAGTTGTCACAATGCTCCGTTCATTCTATTTCCCGCATTTACTCTTCTCTCTATATCAGTGATGTACTTTCCATCCGGACTAAATCCACATCCAAGATATATATTTTTCGAAGAACAAGGGACAGAAGCTAAACGGAGCCATAGGATTGTGCAGAGCACACTTTATGAATGCCTGTCTTATATGTGTAATCTTTTAAGTAAAAATCTTGAGGATCAACATTATTAATGACAAGTGTATCGTAACATATGAAATCTATTACGATGAAACGTTTCTGGATTTTTAAACTCGTACTTGCGCGTTTTCATAAAACGATCACGTAGGTTCGTGTATTACATAATATATAAATAACGGTAGCTATTAGTACGTAGCTTTCAATCAAATTGTGGCTATTTATTTAAATACTATTATTATACAAATATCATTTATTTAGATCTTTATACCGTGTGGGGCCGGCTTTAGAATTGTCCCACCCCTCTCTACCCACGGGAGTCGTAAGAGCCGACTGAGGGAATCCGAGGGAGTGGGCAGCAGCACTCCCTCGAGTATTAATAACATCAACTGCGATCGCCAACCCGCCTGCCAAGCGTGGCGATTACAGCATTAGCAGATTACCCATGACGGGACATGGGGCTTAACATGCTGGCCTAGTGCGGATTGGCAGACTTCACAAGTAATCGAGAATATCTCTCATTACTACATGCTACTTCACGATGTTTTCTATACAGTATGCAAAAATAACATACATACATATTGTCACGTCTTTTTCCCGTAGGGGTAGACCACTTCTCCCCACTTGCTACGATCCTGACATACATCTTTTGCTTCATCTACTTTCATCAGCGCTTTTATGCATGCTCGTTGGTTTCGAGTAATCTTAACCTGGCCTTCCTTAAGAACATCTCCAATCTGGTCACCTACGTCGACGTCTACCAACTTGCCTATTCACAGTCGCCTTGTATATCTGTTTCGTTAATCTTCTTTTATCCATCCTCTCTACGTGCCCGAACCACCTAAGCATTTCTTTCTCTTTTTTGTTACTACATCTTCTTTCACACCACAGCATCGAGAATGCACTATTATCACACTATTTCTCACTTTTGTCTATCGGAGTCACTCCTGCTATGCTTCTCAGACTTCTCATCTCCACAGCATAGCCATGGCCAACATTCACTATCATACATGAGTGTAGGGACCAAAATCCCCCCATGCGAAGCCAGTTTTGTTTTTTTTGACACAATAAAAAAACAATAACATGATTATCGGTTAAGTAATTGCGGCGTAATTGTGACAAATAAATAAACAAACTCACTTCCACATTTATAATTTTAAGCCAAAATAAGGATAATAAATGTAGATATAATATGTAGGGTACATACATTTATTACGTAAACTTACACTTAACGTAACTTACTTACATTTATAACTTTACCATAGTAACTCACTTTAATTACATTCCTTGACTTGTCAAATTTAACTTACAAACTATATTTCACAAAATTCTAAGTTTAAACTAGTTGCAGTTTCAATTTAGCAAGAAAATACGCTGCAAGTTTTTAAATGAAGACGCCGCGCTGACGGCGCTAATTTAGCTACCCATAATAGAGAGCTCATTAACGATGTTTTGGTCGTGTGTTAGTTGTGTGAATGAGTACGGCTTTTAATGGGTTATTATCCTAATATAATATTATCTACATATTAAAAAAGTAAAAGCGCTATTCACGTCTATCTGTTTGTCATTTTTCTTCCTCTAATGCCATTCTGATATAGACGTATAGATACCGATCTCCTGTGCCAAATGTTCGGGGTTCGATAGCCACACAAAACAATTATTTGTGTGATCCACAAATTGTTGTTCTGAGTTTGGGTGTACTTTGTATTCCTTAATTGTATGTTTGTATAGTCCCCTACGATTCAGGGATTGTAGCCAAGCACAGAGTGTTGCCTAAAAAAATACTATTGACGTGGGCGCGTTTCGAGGCATATTAGTTGATCCCACATCACAATCAACGAAAGTGCTATTTTTAAAGAACAAATTATTTGTGAAAATGTGGAAAAAGAGAACTACTAGCACTTTCCCTGATTGGAAGTTTCTTAAAATTGCAGGGCAAATATAACCTCCTACCTATGTTCGAGAAGTTGGTTGACTGAATACATCCTATATATATAAAAACTACATTTCTTTTATCAGATCCCATTATATTACTGTAAAACAAATCAAATAAAATATTTTATTTTCCCAGAGCTCTTAACATTAATCTACCAAAATGGCCGCCGCTGGACGATTGAAAAGGAATTGGTTCCACAATTGAAGTCTCCGGAGATGTATTCCGAAGAAATACTATTTTTATTTAATTTAATTACCTTCAATAGTACTTACAATATTTTTATTTCTAATCTCTTAAAAAGCTAAGTGTGTCCTTACTAATATTATAAACGTGCAAGTGTGTTTGTTTATTTGTGACTCTTTTAAGCCGTAGCTACTTGACTAATAACTGAAGTTATGGATATATATTCCGGTGTACAGAAAGGGCATAGGTTTTTATCCCAGAAAAATTAAAAGTGACATAAATATGTCATATAATATCGATACAGATTTGAGGTCCATGCAAATAGTTGCAACCGCGTGGACAGTATTTTTTTATTGGTTGCTGAAATCGCAAGTGAAAAGTACCTAACAGCTAATATAGGTTCCATTAATAGACTTCATCGTTATCTGAAAAGAGAAAACTAAGCGTAGTATATCACGATAATTTTAAGTATCCCTGAGGAAAAAACAACTGTAGGGTGAATGCCCTGGAGACAAGACATAGATAAAGTTTCGTATTATCGAAACAACAGGCAACGCATCAAATTTGTGCATGAACGATGTCATATTCTGTACTGTAAATATTATGTATAAAGCAGGTTACAGGTGTCTAGCATTTGGACGGTATCCAGGAGATGCAGGTTCAAATCCTGCTAGTGACTGTTATTTCCGATTTCACATTTTTCACTTCGTGTTTAATGT
The DNA here is from genome assembly GCA_948253155.1 of Leucoma salicis. Lineage (NCBI taxonomy): Eukaryota > Metazoa > Arthropoda > Insecta > Lepidoptera > Erebidae > Leucoma > Leucoma salicis. Next base: position 5,134,432 of record OX411811.1, read on the forward strand.
AATGTATAGCTTAATAAAAAAGCTCACTAACCTCCTGTTCTTAGAAAAAGGGTTTGTAAGTGCTTACTACTTGGTGAAGTTGGAAAATTATACTATTCTACTTGTGTTCGAGCAATAAACAAAGCATACGCATATAGGTATTTTTAAAACAGTTTGAGAGCATACGTTAATAAGTCTAAACCTATTAGGTAATAATTATAATTGTGAAACTTTGTATACTTATGTTGATGTTTGTTATTTGGTAAAAACATTGGACAAAGTTTGGTAAACTGAAAAATAATGTGTAACATGGTATAATATTTTTATCTCGTTTTTTCTCTCTGTCTCTACAGATATGTGTGTTTGGTGTATTATAATAACCCTATTTTTACCCTGCGGGTGTCGAGACAGCAAAGGGAAGTAAGCAATTATCACCCATTGCCTGTGATTGAGCTAAGTACAAAGTGGGAGTACTTACCTATTATCGGGCTCGGGTAACCAGCCATGAAGCGCCTCGGATGATTTTGGTATTATATTTGTTCATATCATATCCACGAAACAAAATGGCGAATGATTAGTTTGCCACCATAAGTTATTAATAAACAATCTCCTCACCACATCAACAATAAAACCTATTCAATGAAAATAGAGTGAATACAATATATTATCCTTACGTAGCTATATTTATTATATAACGTGACAGCTGACACATACACGTTCCAATATTATATTTTAGTATGTTTGGATGTTCATAAAAAGACAGAAGTTATTAGTGTCATATTTCTCGTTGTAATATGAGGAGAGTATATTATTACACGAGCGAAAATATAATCAAAATTAATTGCCTCAGCTCTTATGAGTTGTGATAGGAAGTATGCGAATAGAATATGATTTTGGTATTTATTGTGGAAACATTACTAATATAATAACTACCAATGATTACATCTACGTTGAATATTGTTGTGGGGTGATTTCTTATACATATTCACCGAAACTTCACACAACGTCGCCTGGTTCCAAACTAAGCTTAACGCTTGTGCTATGAGTACCAGATTACGGATATCTATACTATTATAAAATTGTTACAAAGCTGTGTCTGTACATTTAAGATATTTGAGAAAAAATGACTGAATTAGTCTATATAGGCGTGTCTAAACACAAAAAGATATTTTTTAGATTTTTGTCTGTTTGTGTGTTTATCTGTTTGTTTGTTTGCGCATCACGCAAAAACTACTGAATAGATTTTGATGCAACATTTTTTGTTTGATAGCTCTTGATTAAACTTAACGACTGGTATACATTTTATCCCGCTACTATACCGGAAACCTGAGATATAACCAAAAAACTAGAGGGCAAAGGCTAGTAATACATTTACTTTTTTTTGTAAATACATACATATAATAGATAGAAAACACCCAGACGCAGTACAAGTATCTGTATTCATCACACAAATAATTGTCCTGAGTGGGAATCGAACCCACGACCTTGTGCACGGAACACGGACAGATGATTGCACTACCGACAACGCCATGAGGCTCGTTATAAATATGGTGAGTACTGCCGCTCGTGGACTCAACTATACTAAGAGTACTGTCAAGCCACTGTTCACTATTTCACGGATGTAAGAAATTAAAGTATGAACAAAATCTCCCGCTACACCCAAAGCACACCTAGGTGCTTCACAGTCAGTCACGCGGGAGACGGTGGTACCGACCTGTTTATGCCCCATAATAAGTGAGTACCCAACCCTACCACCAGTGAGGCAACGGTAGATAATTGGCATCTGTTTTCCGGTATTAAATCAGTTTTATTTAAAAAAAATATCCTAATGGCTGAGACATAGAAAGGTATTAGACACACTTAATTAGAGTTACCTTCACATATTATACAAACATCAAAAAAAGTTTGAGATCACTTTGAAAATACGAAATATTATTGTTGGCAGTATAGTATAACTTTTATTTATTTCATGTCTATGATTCTTCATTTAAAAATGTGATATGGTGATATGATATGGTTGCTGCTTGTGTTCGAGCTAGGGGAGATTAAGTATCTACCTACTAAAACAGTCATGGAAGAGCCCTACTTTCAATGGCTAGTTTCTATCAGCAAGCTTGATGGGATTAAATAATCTTCGATCTTAGACATCATTTCCCTAGCCTGCTTTTCTATCGGTCCGCGAGATCTTCCTTATTACTTTATCAAAGTTCATGATTTACAATTAAGTTTAAGCTTATCGTGGCGGCTAAAAATGTACCGCTGCTCTTCAATTTGAGATTAAAAATCATCTAAGAAGAGGCCCTTTAGATGTGGAACGACAACTAGTTATATAAAATATAATGGAAGAGCCCAGTGTGTCATTATATGTATGAATGTGAATCTATCCGAAACGAAGAATCCATAATGAAAGGAAGAGAGAGAGAGAGAGTTAATTAAATACAAAAGGTAAAATCAGTTTTCCTAGGTAGATAGAACAAGGCTTGGAATAAAATATAGGCTCTATTTAATTTTAATCAGAATTTCGGGTAAAGCTATCCTTTATTAAGTGTCTATGCAGACCAAGTCACGGGCGTCAGGTAGTAAGAAGAAAGTGAAATATATATGTCAGGATTGTAGCCAGTTGAAATATTAAATACCTACGCTCTTATTTACGATAGTAATCTGATCACGACTGGCAATAACAAAACTATTATGCGAATTCGGCCGCTTGTGACGATTGCATTCGCGACATTTCGGATGCACTCGTGTTAGTTATTAGTAACTTTGACGATTTTAAGTGATATATAATATGAAATAATATTTGAATAAGAATTTCATAATAGAGTAGGGTACAAAAAATATAAAACATATAGGGTACAAAAAATATAAAACATATAATAATGATGTAATATGCATGTTAAGCCTGTGGGAGTACGGGTGTTGCTGTCCGCTCGCTTGGCTTCAGGTGTGAAAGATTACGGAATGTTTCACCCCAGACTTCTATGTGTCCGAATAAAACTAGGTGTTGTAAAATTCCAGTCCAGACGCATTCCAGGTGACGTGAGTTCGATCGCTGGTCATAGTTATAATTTTCTATTTTACATTTTCATACAATAGGTATATCGTATATTAAGCGCTTAAAACGTAACCGAAAAAAAATTCTCCTTTGAAGGCAATTCAATAATACATTAGTCATTTTGTCTATGTTATGTGGTCTAAGTCACCATTAACGGGCCTCGTGGCGTAGTCGGTAGTGCAACTGACTTCCGTGCACGAGGTCGTGGGTTCGATTCCCACTCAGGACAATTATTTGTGTGATGAACACAGATATTTGTACTGTGTCTGGGTGTTTTCTATCTATTATATGTATGTATGTACAAAAAAAGTAGTATATGTATTATATCCGTAATCTGGTACCCAAAACACAAGCGTTAAGCTTAGTTTGGGATCAGAGGACGTTGTGTGAAAAATATCAGTGAATATTTATTTATTTATTAAGTCACGTACAAAATTTAAATGTGACTTCCGTTCAGGCAAACATTAAGTAGTCTACAAAAACCACTTTTATGTTCTCTGGCCAGTTTTAATTATAATCTTCGTGGGTAGCAGTTGCTCGGCGATTGGAAAGGAATTGGTTTTACAATTCTAGCCATTACCGCGCTGACTAAGCACTATTATAAACGAGAAAAAGGCTAGCCAATCGAATTCAAAGTGTATTTCACATTGTAACGGCAAAGTACGCTAATCGTATTACTTAACTACATATAAAGAGTGTCTGGAACGGTAATCTAGGTGGTCCAAATTCTCCTCGTGGCTATAATTTTCTATTCCACATTTTTGTACTTTGTGTTCTATCTACATAGTATCATAAAACAAATATAATACTTAAACAATTTTAATAGCGTTACTTTTCGTTCACGTGCGGATATAATGTATCTTTAAAAGCATATTTATGTGGAGATTATCCTCACTATCCTCACTTTGTTGCTATAAATTATATTATGAATGTGAAAGTGAGTTTGCTTGTTTGAAACGCTTCCACACTGTAACTATTGAATTAATCATCATGAAATTTTTCATACATATAGCCTGGAGAACAGAAAGACATTGTAGATCTATTTCTTTCAGCAATTGACATGCTCCGCTACTTTTTAAAGCAAAAATTATTTGTGAATAAGGAAAAAAAATTTTTAGAAGGAGCGGGAATCGAACCCGCGTCTTTTACGATCCGGGGAAGTGCTCTAAGACTGAGCTATCGGACTGACCTATTCGGTCATTCCAATTTCCTCATCACATTTGTCTTTATGAGCAACGCCATCTATCGGAACTCATTTACATGCATTAATCCAATATAGTAAGTTTAATATTGCAATGAAAGTCTTCTTTTTCTTTATTCACAAATAATTTGTACTTTAAAAAGTAGCGGAGCATGTCAAATGCTAAAAACTATAGATCAAAAATACACTACTATTATTTGTTAATTTCAAAATTAAATTGACACGTAATCACTCACTCAAAATTTAAATATTTTTCTTTAAACAAGATTTAATAAGAGCACTTTTTAGTGGTAGAGCCTTGCATATCCCATCATGAATGGGGCGGCTCGATCGGGGAAGTACAACCCTCTCAAAAAAAATATGCGTGAAACAACAGTAAGTCTCCTACCGTTGTGGCTCGTATGGTGAGTGAGAGCGCCGGAGGCCAAAACCCCCCTCCCTATCCTCTCATCGATATCCTTCCTATCCACCTTCTATCATTTTCTTGGGCCTCTTGAGCCGTGGTTACCAGTTACCATCAGATGGTTGGAAAACAATAAAAGAAAATTTCACATTATCAATCCGGTCCATTCCTATTGAAATCACCAATACTGCTACCAAAGCCTATGTGGATTAGAAGTTAAAAAAAAATCACTACACATAATAAGGATATGTCACACTGGGACATATCTCTGCAACGATTAGTTTTTAGTCTAAACTTAGAGCGAGGCTCGTTTGAAATAGGCTTCGTGTACACAATAGATTGATTATTATCCCCGTATCAAGTAGTACCCTGTCAGAGCCGATCGTAGCGGAGTCCAGTGACACGTTAAAGTCGTGGTGTCGTGTCTCGCGTATAGTGCCGACACTCTCATACGCTTGCTGTGTGTTGCCAGTTGAACAATTAATTGTGGTATGGAATTTTATTATATTTTCAGAAACAACAAACTAGCTAAGTAATCTTGATTGGTTACTAATATACGTTGGTATAAGGCACTAAACTATCCTACTGATCTTTCAATCATCCCAATTTCCTAATCACATTTGTCTTACAACCAACGCCATCTATCGGCAAGCATTACATGCATACAATGCAGAAAGACATTTACTGCTACTTTTCATTACGGAAAAAATGAATGATCTCCGTGAGATAGCTATGTTTTCGTAAAGGTAATTAATGTGCCGTATATTTACCGACGACGGGGAGGAAGTCACGGGCACGGCGAAAATCTAGCATTTTTGTAAAAGAGGAACGAATTATTTCAATTAACTGAATTATTTCATAAATTTTCAATTAACAAGGAAAATTCAACTAGCCGTATATTAATATTTGTGTTTGAAAGTAAAGTGGTATAGGTCCAGAAAAATATTAAATCTTTGAACTGGAGATCGTTAGCGTTAAAACACATCAACATAATATACCAAATAAAATATAATAGAGTAAGTTTACACGGTATTCCGAAAAGATATATACGAAAAAAATTCAAGTGTGTATTCCAATATGAGATCTCTGCTAGTTTACAGTGTAGTCATTACACACATTAGTACATCACATACATACTGTTAAGCTTTGACTCTATTATAAACGTTGAAATCCAATAATTCTGATGACCAACAAGTTGATTACTGTATAAATGTTATTATCACACAGACTCTGATTTGTGCTCACTCGTTAATCAGTTGAGAAGAAGATTATACAAGACCCAATATTGACTGCAGTATTTTTTTTTCTCAAATATCTTAAATGTTCAGACACAGCTCTGTTACAGCTTTATAATACTATAGACGTATTAGAGTCTTTCTTTATAGGTTATAGGTTGGCGATCGCAGTTGATGTTGTTAGTACTCGAGGGAGTGCTGTTGCCCACTCCCCCGGTATTCCCTCAGTCGGCTCTTACGACTCCCGTGGGTAGAGAGGGGTCGGACAATTCTAACGCTGGCCCCACACGGCCCGTGATGGCCTATATGCCCAAAAAAACCCAAAAAGTCCTAACTAATATTATAAATGTGAAAGTGTAAGTACACTTGTGTGTAACAAACCCACTTTATAGTTATAAAGTCGATCACCATGAAATTTTGTACAGGCATACCTAGTACGGAAAAGAAGATAGGCATTTATCCCGGAAATATAGACAGTGCCTGTAGGACAGATATTTATGACATAGAGTTACATATCGTATAATGTTTCTAATGATAATATTCTTTATTTTAGTGTCAACATGATGTATGTCTCAATTGATCTTTATTTTATATGTCATATTTGCTATGTTTGCCCATATTTAATGCTACGGGCTAACACCGAAGCTACGGGTAAAACTAGTTGATAATTGACTGTTAAAGAATTTTATTGGTCTTCGTTATTGATAAATATTCCAAAAATTCCATAACAAAATTTAAAAATACATCACGTTTTTGTCTCATCAAAAAGCACTCATTTGAACGGAGTATTATTTAATTCTTGCGAATTCCGACGACCATGTTGGAATATTTTAACTTAATTTGGCGTTCATTTAAGCACATTTGGAGTGTTTAATTGTGTACAGTTTTATATTTCTGTTTTATTTAAATATTGCAGACAATTATAGTCTTATGCAGCTGCAAATTTTATAAATGTTTTATTTCTGAAATTTTGAAATCCACGCAAATGATGTAACGGACAGAATCTTGTATAGTATAATTTAAATTCAATCACATTTTGGTTGCCGTAGGCTTAGTTTAGATTTAGAACTGACACTTCCACTTGAGTCTGCATCGGGATTATCGAAAGTTTAACAATTGCGCTTTGGAGAATGAAAGACAACACTATAATATATTTTTGTGTTGTTGTAAAACTATTATACCGTGATCGAACACTTGGTCTGGTATAAAAAATTCTTAGCGGTAGAATCTGGCTGCTTTCAGTATAAATAGACTATTATAATAGAATCGATATTTTAGAATCGATATTTTTAGCTGCGGGAGTTCTTATATCGGCTAAACAAAGAGATCCATCACCGAAAGAGTGAAAGAGCATATCGCAGCCGTAAAGAATAGTCAGCCCGGCAAGTCAGCGATTGCGAAGCATCTACTGGAATCCGGTATAAATCACTGGATAGCGTTTCACGACCCTAAAATCCTCTCCACGGAACGCCATTTCTACCCAAGGCTGGTCCGTGAGGCGATAGAAATCGAAAAGTACCGAAATTTCAATCGAGGAGATGGTTTTAGGTTGTCATCACCGTGGAACCCCGTATTGGCCAAGTGTCCGCGTCGCGATTTGTGTCTCAGAAAAACGGTCGACACCGTTAGTGTTGTGTGTAGGGACCTTAATACTTTGCGGTCAGAAAGTGAGGGTAGTTGAAGATACTCTCACACAATATAACCGACGAACACCTGCTCTCACCAGTCTACTCGTGACCACGGCTGGTGCAACTTAGCTGAAACGTCGAGGTTAGTCAAAATAATAGTATTTTGATAAGTTTAATGCGCGTATAAACCCGTTAAATGTGTTATAATTAAAATTTGGTTAGACTTTTTATCTTGGTTACATTTTAAAACTAGTCTAGCGAAGACACCTTGTAGTCAGCGATTTGTTTTTACGTTGTGCGACTGAATAGTTTTCTGCCAAACTTATTATAATCAAATGATTGTCGTTAATGCTTACCGATTATAGAACAGAGATAGCTCCCACCTCAACTATACGTATAGATACAATATTTGTGCAGACTAATGAATCAATTGAATAAAAAGTAGCCTCTGTTCTCTGTTTTTAAGATTTTTTGCTTATATGTATGCTGAATTTCTTAATGAAATTTGAGTAGTTATAGCGTGGAAAAGTAACAAGTAAACAAACGTTCTTTCGCATTTATATTAATAAATATTAATTATAAGATAAAAAGAGATTTTTCGTAAAAAAAAATAAGAAAAAGTCTCAGTAGCAGCCCGGAGTTTGGAAATGTGTCCGGTAGACGTCAATAGGCTCGCCACCTATTACGTGGGACTTTAACATAGCTGGCGAATCGTGGGTGTGTAATATACCTCTGCCTACCAGAGAATAAAGGCGTGATGCTATGTTATGTTGTAGAATCTATTCCGTACGATCCATTAATTTTACTAAAGATTAGTTTGTTTGTTAAGCTTTCACGCCATAACTACTGAACTGTAATTTTGCACACATAGTCTGGAGGCCAGAAAAGACCTGGACTAATCTTTATCCTGGAAAAATGAATGTTTTCCGTAGAGTTGATATATTACGCGAACGGAGTGGCTAAACTAACTTATAATATTAGTATGTCTTTATTATGATCAAAGCACTTCATCAAGTTAGTAAGAAATAGGTAATAAGACTGAACATTGCTTATCATATTATAATTATATTATTATTCGTATAGTAATTATTACTCTAGCAGTGATAGTCCAGCGGTAAAATCAATAACTTCAAAAACAGTGGTATTGAGTTCGATCATGAGTCCAAGGTTCGGACTTTGTACGGCACACATTTTTCGAAATGATGTGTGTATTTGTTTACAATTTATCACTGCTCAGTGAAGGGAAACATCGTGAGGAAACTTGCATGCCTGATTTGATGAGATTTTCTCGTTAGCTTGTAAAGTCTGCTAACCTGCATGGGGGCAGCGTGGTGGACTATGGCCTAAATGGAGAGAGTCCATGAGAAGAGACCCGTGCCCAATAGCGCGACAGTAATGATATAATGCTGGAAAAAAATGTGTTCCCAGTGCTGGAACAGAGAATGGCTACACATGGAACATAGTCCCTAAATGAGAGCTTTGCAAAGAGCTTTCAGTTGCGCAGCGTACTAAAGGAGTGGTTTATGATAGAAATATGTCTACGCGATCCTACCCGTAATACGGAGAACCATAGGAGAACGGGAGCAATCGCCTAGCCCCTGACGGGCTTAGCTGAAGTAGTCACATCGCTCGACTAACCAACGAACCTTTGGAAAGGCCTATGTCCAACACAATAGAAACAGTAACAACAACAGCACAAAATCGCTGGCGAGGTAAGGAAGCCCCGATTGGTGGGAGGTTCACAGTGTCCATTCTGTACGTAGTACGTTATATGTTCTGTACTAGTATGTAAATACATCGTATCAATGGAAGATGTGAAAAAGACATTGATTACTGAGGGTACTACTCTACGAGAGTATAGTTATCCTGTTTTTTATAATACATGATTTAAATGCATAGCGTAGACGATTTGTCCTTCGTTTCTTATCTTGGCGTCACCGACAAAACTTGGTGAAATAAATCTACATACTGCAGATAAGGCAAGTTTTCGTGTGAGTTTTTAACACGATTCTTTTTTGTAGATCGTTTAAGAATTCGCAATTTATGGGATAGATATTTTTGGAACTTTTGAACTAAGTAAAAAAAGAAAGGAAGAAAATTGTTTTTGAGCAATCTCACCACACAAGCAACAATTTAATTGACAGTCTTTAATCTTAAGTACCTATACAACTTGGCTTTTGCATGTCAAAAATAAATTCTTACCTCAAATAGGTAACTTCATCCTTTTGTGAAGTTGGTTAAAAAGTCAGAATTAATGTCTGCGTCAGCATTTGTTCTTAAATGAGTTAAAAATGCTAATTTAAATAAATAGTAGAACCTTCGATCCTCGGGTCCGGCAATACTGAGTAGCAGCCTGGAGTTTGGAAATGTGCCCGGTAGACGGCAATAGATTCCGCCCACTGGTACGTGTGACTTAAAACATAGCTAGCAAACCGTTTGTGAGTGATACATCTCTGCCTACCCCTTTGGGGATATAAGCGTGATGCTATGTTTTAGAACCTGATCGGTATTATGCTAAAAGAGTGCATGGGCATTGGGATGTGAAGTAGAAATTACTACTAATTACTACTACTTTTATGTTTTAATAGTTAAACTATTTGTACCGCATTCCATTCATAGCAATGATTTTTCACTTCTCGAAAGGGTTATGTTTGAATTCTAATTATTCTTGCTATTGTAATAATGCTTACAAACATTATAAGTAAAGTCAACACTGAACACGACAAATTAACAGCATAAGCCAATAAGTCTGTTAGTATTCACTAATTACCATTCGAGTCGACGCATTGGGGGGTTATGGAGTTATGAAGTAGGGGCGTAGGCTCTTATATAAACTAAGGTATGGTACGCACTGAGCAACTTTCAATGTGTTGTAATATCATGAAATATGTTGCTTACTGTTGCTAATCTTTATATATAAAAATCAATTGCTGTACGTGAGTCAAGCCAGTTTTGAGTTTTAGCGAACTCAAAACTGGCTTGACCGATTTGAATAATTGTTTTTTAGTTTTATCCGCTCCAATACAGGGGTGGTTTAAAAGTACAGAAAAAAGGGGTATTCTATAAAAAAAGTAGATAAATTTAAAAAATCCATATTGGTAATTTTGTATGGGAATCGCCATTTTAGATCATGGGACTGATAATACACGACAAAATGACACTTACTGTAATTCTATGTAACTCATTTGACACAAAGTGAAAAATGTGAAATCGAAAATAACAGTCAGGAGCAGGATTTGAACCTGCATCTTCTGGATACAATCATTCTGGATACAATCTATCTATCTAGTGAAGTATGATGTATTTATATATATTTGTAGCATTTGACATGCTTAGCACTATACATTAAACACAAAGTGAAAAATGTGAAATCGAAAATAACAGTCAGGAGCAGGATTTGAACCTGCATCTTCTGGATACCGTCCAGATGCTTTACCAATTCAGCCATCCTGACAATTGCTCCTGACTGCTAATTTCGATAACACATCATACTTAACGTCTTTGGGTGACGCCTGCGCCATCTGTCGGACGTATTTTCATACATTATACCGACCAGGTAAACTTAATTTTACAATTAAGATTTTTACCTAATAATGACGCAAACCCTATAAATATTTATATATATTTGTAGCATTTGACATGTAGCACTATACATTAAACACAAAGTGAAAAATGTGAAATCGAAAATAACAGTCAGGAGCAGGATTTGAACCTGCATCTTCTGGATACCGTCCAGATGCTTTACCAATTCAGCCATCCTGACAATTGCTCCTGACTGCTAATTTCGATAACACATCATACTTAACGTCTTTGGGTGACGCCTGCGCCATCTGTCGGACGTATTTTCATACATTATACCGACCAGGTAAACTTAATTTTACAATTAAGATTTTTACCTAATAATGACGCAAACCCTATAAATATTTATATATATTTGTAGCATTTGACATGCTTAGCACTATACATTAAACACAAAGTGAAAAATGTGAAATCGAAAATAACAGTCAGGAGCAGGATTTGAACCTGCATCTTCTGGATACCGTCCAGATGCTTTACCAATTCAGCCATCCTGACAATTGCTCCTGACTGCTAATTTCGATAACACATCATACTTAACGTCTTTGGGTGACGCCTGCGCCATCTGTCGGACGTATTGTAAAATTAAGTTTACCTGGTCGGTATAATGTATGAAAATACGTCCGACAGATGGCGCAGGCGTCACCCAAAGACGTTAAGTATGATGTGTTATCGAAATTAGCAGTCAGGAGCAATTGTCAGGATGGCTGAATTGGTAAAGCATCTGGACGGTATCCAGAAGATGCAGGTTCAAATCCTGCTCCTGACTGTTATTTTCGATTTCACATTTTTCACTTTGTGTTTAATGTATAGTGCTAAGCATGTCAAATGCTACAAATATATATAAATATTTATAGGGTTTGCGTCATTATTAGGTAAAAATCTTAATTGTAAAATTAAGTTTACCTGGTCGGTATAATGTATGAAAATACGTCCGACAGATGGCGCAGGCGTCACCCAAAGACGTTAAGTATGATGTGTTATCGAAATTAGCAGTCAGGAGCAATTGTCAGGATGGCTGAATTGGTAAAGCATCTGGACGGTATCCAGAAGATGCAGGTTCAAATCCTGCTCCTGACTGTTATTTTCGATTTCACATTTTTCACTTTGTGTTTAATGTATAGTGCTAAGCATGTCAAATGCTACAAATATATATAAATATTTATAGGGTTTGCGTCATTATTAGGTAAAAATCTTAATTGTAAAATTAAGTTTACCTGGTCGGTATAATGTATGAAAATACGTCCGACAGATGGCGCAGGCGTCACCCAAAGACGTTAAGTATGATGTGTTATCGAAATTAGCAGTCAGGAGCAATTGTCAGGATGGCTGAATTGGTAAAGCATCTGGACGGTATCCAGAAGATGCAGGTTCAAATCCTGCTCCTGACTGTTATTTTCGATTTCACATTTTTCACTTTGTGTTTAATGTATAGTGCTAAGCATGTCAAATGCTACAAATATATATAAATATTTATAGGGTTTGCGTCATTATTAGGTAAAAATCTTAATTGTAAAATTAAGTTTACCTGGTCGGTATAATGTATGAAAATACGTCCGACAGATGGCGCAGGCGTCACCCAAAGACGTTAAGTATGATGTGTTATCGAAATTAGCAGTCAGGAGCAATTGTCAGGATGGCTGAATTGGTAAAGCATCTGGACGGTATCCAGAAGATGCAGGTTCAAATCCTGCTCCTGACTGTTATTTTCGATTTCACATTTTTCACTTTGTGTTTAATGAAGTATGATGTGTTATCGAAATTAGCAGTCAGGAGCAATTGTCAGGATGGCTGAATTGGTAAAGCATCTGGACGGTATCCAGAAGATGCAGGTTCAAATCCTGCTCCTGACTGTTATTTTCGATTTCACATTTTTCACTTTGTGTTTAATGTATAGTGCTAAGCATGTCAAATGCTAAAAATATATATAAAAAATATGTAAATATTTAAAGGGTTTGCGTCATTATTAGGTGAAATCTTAATTGTAAAATTAAGTTTACCTGGTCGGTATAATGTATGAAAATGCTTCCGACAGATGGCGCAGGCGTCACCCAAAGACGTTAAGTATGACGTGTTATCGAAATTAGCAGTCAGGAGCAATTGTCAGGATGGCTGAATTGGTAAAGCATCTGGAGGGTATCCAGAAGATGCAGGTTCAAATCCTGCTCCTGACTGTTATTTTCGATTTCACATTTTTCACTTTGTGTTTAATGTATAGTGCTAAGCATGTCAAATGCTAAAAATATATATAAAAAATATCTAAATATTTAAAGGGTATGCGTCATTATTAGGTAAAATCTTAATTGTAAAATTAAGTTTACCTGGTCGGTATAATGTATGAAAACGCTTCCGACAGATGGCGCAGGCGTCACCCTAAGACGTGAAGTATGATGTGTTATCGAAATTAGCAGTCAGGAGCAATTGTCAGGATGGCTGAATTGGTAAAGCATCTGGACGGTATCCAGAAGATGCAGGTTCAAATCCTGTTCCTGACTGTTATTTTCGATTTCACATTTTTCACTTTGTGTTTAATGTATAGTGCTAAGCATGTCAAATGCTAAAAATATATATAAAAAATATCTAAATATTTAAAGGGTTTGCGTCATTATTAGGTAAAATCTTAATTGTAAAATTAAGTTTACCTGGTCGGTATAATGTATGAAAATGCTTCCGACAGATGGCGCAGGCGTCACCCAAAGACGTTAAGTATGATGTGTTATCGAAATTAGCAGTCAGAAGCAATTGTCAGGATGGCTGAATTGGTAAAGCATCTGGACGGTATCCAGAAGATGCAGGTTCAAATCCTGCTCCTGACTGTTATTTTCGATTTCACATTTTTCACTTTGTGTTTAATGTATAGTGCTAAGCATGTCAAATGCTAAAAATATATATAAAAAATATCTAAATATTTAAAGGGTATGCGTCATTATTAGGTAAAATCTTAATTGTAAAATTAAGTTTACCTGGTCGGTATAATGTATGAAAACGCTTCCGACAGATGGCGCAGGCGTCACCCAAAGACGTTAAGTATGATGTGTTATCGAAATTATCAGTCAGGAGCAATTGTCAGGATGGCTGAATTGGTAAAGCATCTGGACGGTATCCAGAAGATGCAGGTTCAAATCCTGCTCCTGACTGTTATTTTCGATTTCACATTTTTCACTTTGTGTTTAATGTATAGTGCTAAGCATGTCAAATGCTAAAAATATATATAAAAAATATCTAAATAACTCATTTGAATTATAAGCAAGTTTTTAATAACCTATTAATTCCTAAAATCTTTGACGATACAGATTGATTAATTGTTTTTGTGTTTTATTCGCTTTAACACAGGGATGGTTTAAACATAAAGAAAAAAAGGGGAACCCTATAAAAAAGGGAGAAAAATTTAAAAAATCTGTATTGTTAAATTTGTATAGGTATCTAATATCTTTAAACGAGCAATTCTTGTGTGTGTGTCTACTGAACCGATTTTAACTTTTTTTTTTAAATGTGTGTTTTATTCCAACTCAAGAGATAGGATACTTTATATCTCAATTTATAATTGCAATAATTATTAAAACTGCCTCGGTGGTGTAGCAGTAGTGTATGGGACTGCTAATCATGAGGTCCCCCAATGTTGTTGAGCTTTTTCCTAAAAAGAAAAATTCTCAGAAACAGTCCGAAATTTGGAAATGTGCCCGGTAGACGTCAATAGGCTCGCCCCCTATTACATGGGACTTAAACATAGCTGGCGAGTCGTGGGTGTGTAGTACACCTCTGCCTACCTCTTCGGGGAATACAGGCGTGATGCTATGTTTTTTTTATTTTTTATAATAATTCATAAAAAAATATAATATGGCGGTATGAAGTTCCCGGGTCAGCTAGTATATATATATATTTCTAAAAATGAAACCTAGCTAGATCGTATTATCGCCCCCGAAACCCCCTGCATACTAAATTTCATGAAAATTGTTGGAGCCGTTTCCGAGATTCAGATTATATATATATATATATATATATATATATATATTCAGACAATGAAAAACTGCTACAATATTATTAGAATACGAAGGTAAATTTCGCCATTATCTACAAGGTTATAATAGCTCCGGTGGGAAATCGGGCGGTCCCAAAACTAGAAGGCCACAAGATGTCTCCAATTCGATTTTTTTACCCTTTTTTTTTTTAAGTTCTTGTTTTTCTTTGTGAGAAAAACCCATGATTTATCAAAGAAAAAATACCAGGCAAAGTTACCTACTGTTATTCTTTCTGATTGATTTGAATTACAAGCATGTTGTAAAATTCAAACCTTAGACAATGCAGATTGATTAGAATTGATAATCGCTGATAAAATAAATTTTAGGTAATATGAAGTTCACTGGGTCATCTAGTAGCTGATAAATTTTACTCTAAATATAGGTATACCTTATTGTCTCTTTTTTAAACAAAACCATTCTACGTGGTATGTTATATGAGTAAGTCATGAAATAAAAACACTTACAAAATAATCGATTAGTTGATGTAATTCCACGACGTTTTATAGTATAGTATAATTAATTAATTAGTGGTAGAACTTTGCTTATCCCAGCACGAATGGGTCGGCTCATCATATACATCACTCTGCGGCACATTATTAATTAATTATCTCTATGTTAAAATAGCTATCCAACAGGAAGCATTCATTTTTCTGGGATGTAAATTTTGTGTCTTTTTCCGGGCTCCTGTAGTGATGCGTTCCTCACTCATGAGTTGCCTCATTCGAGGTACTCGTGAGAGCAACATTGAAAGAGTTACTCGTGTTTCAATAATGCACCACCTCATTCGCTCATCGTTCCTCGAGTGTAGTGCGAGATAGTGGTCGATCCGATGGCTGAACTCGCGAATCTCGCAATGCAAGTATCGCTACGCAACGTCGTATTCGTATGACTCGTATGTGAGGCGAGTGATGGATGAGGATTTGAGAATGATAAATTGACGATTTTGGCGATGATCGAATTGACAACAATATAAGATAAATTAGTGAGGGCGAGTCACGATTTTACGAATCAATTTTATACTTTTTTGAAATAAAACTACGTTTACGGAATCTGTCGCGTTTACTTGATTTTACTACTATCCCGACGTTTCGAATACTTTACAGTATTCATGATCACGGATGGACTTAGATGATAGACGTCCAAGGCTGATATGTTATTTCAACGGGTAGATGAGAAATATATGATATGATTTTACAAATTTTTTATTTATTTTAACCCACCTAATATTCGTTTAGAAACACAATTAAAATATATACTTCAAATTTTTTATGCTTACAATGTATGAGACTTTAAGTTGTATATTAAAATGAGTATAATACTCCTCTTTAAACTAATTTTTTTTGTTTTTATTTAGTGCTCAAAAATTCTACCATAAACTACCAATTACTACCAGTAAGAAGACAATCTTGGTTATTAGTTTATGTTATTAAATATATTAATTTTGTCAAAAGCTAAGACTAAAAAGCTACCACCGGATCGGAACGCGGCCTGACTGAGAAAGATCCGACCAGAAAACTCAGCTGGCAACAACTATTATGGATTATTAAATTTTGTACGGAATTACTGAAAGCTAATTAAGTTTAAAATTTTTAAAAAGTAATAACTAAAACTAATCACTACTGTGGGTTTTGTCTACACAATAAGCGCTAACTGTGTCTTGCAATCTTGTGGTGTGCCTTCTTGTATTCTGTTTGGTGAGGCCTATCACAGGGTTCCAGCTTGATACTAAGACCCAGCAGTCTTCTCTATTGAAATTGGGATGTTTCTTAATTTCAATAGCCTCACGTATCATTCTAGGGCGATATCGATGTTCTTTTGCGAGGATTTGAGGTTTGTCAAACCTAATGTAATGGCGGGTGTGGTCCCGTGTGTGCTCACAAATTGCAGACTTTGTATAGCGACTGTGCTTCACATCAGCTATGTGTTCTTTGATCCGAGTTGTTATGGATCTCTTTGTTTGCCCAATGTAGGAGAGACCACAATCACAATCTAGCTTGTATTTATTATTGTATGATATTGATCCTATGTATG
Source organism: Leucoma salicis (assembly GCA_948253155.1). Classification (NCBI taxonomy): domain Eukaryota; kingdom Metazoa; phylum Arthropoda; class Insecta; order Lepidoptera; family Erebidae; genus Leucoma; species Leucoma salicis. The sequence continues at coordinate 5,151,559 of OX411811.1, forward strand.
TATAGCAGTGTGTAACCAAATAACTATGATATGAATTTATACTAGCTGTTCTTTGTTGCAATTTCATATATTATTGCATAATAATATAGTTATTTGCAACACGCGGGTGATACTAGTGTGTGAGTCTAATATTTTGTAAGATTAAAAAAAATGAGTTACCTAAATGAGAAATTACTTACAGAAAAAATAAAACAAACATGTGAGTACCTAAGTGTTATATTGACAAAAAAAAAAAATAGTAAGTAGACAAAAAATGTTGGACAATGGATGGAATGTAAAGAAATCACACATTTGCTTGTAAAAATATAATCATGCGAACTTTGTTGGCATCTAATCGGTTGCGCCTATCTGTAACGATATATATGTCCTGCTTTCGAGAATATTCTTTCGGAAGGAGTTGACGTAGCTGGTATACAAAAATGCTTTTTGACACCGTCTTAAAGACGCGGATACGTGTGTCTTTTTGTGTACCACCATAATACCGGATCGCAGCTTTTTCGGTTCATAAGAGGTTCATCGAAATATTTGTCTACCTTTATTATTGCAGCTGCGGTTGGATTTTGTTTTTTTACTGCCTCTACTACTTTTAAATCAAAGTCATCGTATATGCATGGCTTCTCAGTACTATTTATTGTATCGACTTGTACAATATTTTCTGTAGTTTGAGTAATTTCCATTGGTATAATAGTTTTAGCTGCTATATTGGATATATATTTTTTGGCATTATCAATACTTATTTTCTTATCTTCAGGGAAACCGTAAGTTTTAAAGCGTGGATCTAAAAGTGTTCTGACCGCAAACAATTTATTATCCTCCACGTTTTTAAACTGTGATGATATTTTGACAATAAACCGCGTTGTCATGTCTACAACGCTCTGGGAATATCTTCTCGTAGTACAAACACCAAGCATTTTTTTCTTAGCAAATTTGCCAGAACTATGAATTGCGATATAGTTAAATGTTTTTCTGCACTCAGGATTTCGGTAATGGATTTAAAATGCTGTAATATTTCGCAACTTTTTGATAAAATCTGTACGTCATCGGGAGTCAAATTTGGTGTGCTGGGGTAATCGATAGCAATAGTAGAAATCACATATTTTTTTATCACTAAATAAAAAAAATGTGAATATAAATAATTGAATAATATTCTCGCGAACATGTCTAAAGTCGAATTTCATCATGTTATGACGTCTTGTTTTACTTTTAATTGCTTTTCTCTTAATTGTTTTTGTATAGCTGTTAGGCGCTTACTAGCTAAGACAATCCTGCGGAAAAGTTCGACAATAGTTTTTACTTTATTTGTATGTCCTTTATTTCTAATAAACCAGCTTGTACAATCAGGTTCAACTAATGAGCAAAACACGGTACTTGCTTCCATTTTAATAGTGATATAGCAGATTGGACATTATTAGCATTGTCACTTGTGACTGATACTACTTTATCAAATATGCTCCATTCTGGACAAATATGTTTAATTAATTCAGCCAGGTTTTGTGGTGTATGGCGCTGTGAGTCCGGAATACATTTTAACGTTAATGTATAAATAATATGGCTGTTATCTACAAAATGCGTAGTTACAGCTACATATTTTTGATGTGAAACAGAAGTCCAGGCATCTGTAGTTAGGGCTACATATTTCGCTTTTACTAATAGTTTTGCCACATCTTCTACAATGTTATAATATTTTAGTAATATGGCACTTGATAATGTCTTTAGTGTTGGAACAATATACGAAGGAGACAATTCTTGTACAAATGCTTTGAATGAATCACTATCAATGATTGTAAAAGGCAAATATTTTTTAACAATAATTTCAAGAAGCATCTTATTTACAATTTCTGATTTTTTTAATGATAGCGGTTTTGGAAATTATTCATTAATTTTATTACTTATTATTTGAAATTAGAGGACAAGGATTAGTAACGGCAGTTGCCGGTACTTATAACGTGGAACTACCAGGGCAGGCTGAAGACGAAGACACCTTGAGATATTAAAATATTTTTATATATATTTTTAGCATTTGACATGCTTAGCAACATACATTAAACACAAAGAGAAAAATATGAAATCGAAAATAACAGTCACGAGCAGGATTCGAACCTGCATCTCCTGGATACCGTTTAGATTCTTTGCCAATTCAGCCATCGTGACCCTTGCTCCTGACTGCTAATCTCGATAACACATTCATACTTAACGTCTTTGGGTGACGCAGACGCCATCTGTTGGAAGTATTGATTATGTTAGCTTCATGGTAATTTTAATTGGGATGACGTTGGCAATGTCGTTATAATTTAAGTGAACAAAATTTAATTTCTAAGGCCTTAACTATTTATAATCATGGGCGAGAAATCTTGCTAGCGCGATTTAACTATGAATGCAACGCCATCTAGTCTATTACAAGACAAAAGAAAAGACCAATATCAAACAAATTACGGTGTAAAAGCGTAACAAAAAAACTCACTTTAACTTTTATAATATTAGTAAGGAGTAAAGATTAAACAGCAAACAGAGTTCGGACTTTTACTAGTTAGAAAAAAATTCTCGATAGCTCGTGAAGTCTGTCAGCCCACATTGGGCCAGCATAGTGACACGCCTAATCTCTTTCACTCAGAAAGCCGTCCCCAACAAGAGGACTGTAAGGGGTTGTGGAAAAAAGGTCGAAAGTGAATAAACCAGTATTACGTAGATGTATTTCTAATATTTAATGTCTAATATATACCTATATTATGAACGTAAATGGTTTCGTACAAGCCAACGGGGGCTTACCAATGAAATTAAATCTACAAAACTGATATCTCTTTGTATTTACATAAAATGAGTAACATTATCTCTGATATCGTACCTGGTTCATTCCAATGGATTGAATGGATTCCCTTTGTTCTCAGTTACCCCACAAAATATTACATATTATATTGTACGTTGAGCGAGCGTATTGAATTGGAAAACATATTCTTGTGTACAGCGTTTATAGCCCATGAGCCGCAAGATTTTAGAAGAACACTATCTGGATAATGATTTATTATATTCTCTACTCGGAATTGTTGTTAATTTTATATAATAAATAAATATTCATGGACATTACATCCAACGTCCTCTGGTCCCAAACTAAGCTTAACGCTTATGCTATGGGTACCAGATTCCGGATATAATACATATATTACTTTTTTTTTGTAAATACATACATATAATAGATAGAAAACACCCAGACGCAGTACAAATATCTGTGTTCACCACACAAATAATAGTCCTGAGTGAGAATCGAACCCATGACCTCGTGCACGGAAGATGATTACGACTACGCCACGAGGCCCGTATATTTTAAACACTTGAAGGTCTTGGGCAAAAAGATGATGATCATGAGATGATAATGAGCTTAGTTGGCAGAGGATCTGGAATGGTAGTCTAGAAAATTAAAAAAGTAATAATAAAAACGTGGTTTTTTCGTATTTTAGTACTTATGGTCTAGTACTTTGATTTGGTATAATAATGTACGTTGAAAAATCATTTACTGATGTGTTTGTTGTCTGATATGAATTAGGATAGACGAGGTCAGAGGTCCTTTTTCTATGTAATGTAGGTAGGTAATAATTATTATAATGACGGCGGCGTGGTTTGTCATATTGCCAACTGTGACATTTCGTTCCCAAGGAGCGGTAGGCAATTTTATGACAAGGGGCAGTTCTACCTAACTCTTTGGGAAATAAACATGAGTTTTAAATATATATAAATTTATCACCCAATAAAGTTAATGTGATTTAGCCATCACATATATTTTGTTACCAATTATAAAAATATGTTATAGTCTACCTATCCTTGATGATTTACAATATCTTACCTAACCTATATCAAGAGCCTAAAATAGTGGATTGAAATTAAAAACGTAAAAAATATCGCTGATGAAGCAGCGGGCAACTGCTAGTAGGTATGAAATATGAATATAAAAAATTGGCCTGCTCCTAGCCTATAGTTTAGTTTACCCAAAGCTATAGGGAGCAGCGTATTGGAAAAGATATTGTTTGTTATTGCCTCAGAGGCTCCTGGAATTTATCGTCAGAAATTGGACTTGTTTTGCCGTTTTAATACTTGATTTACTTATTTTTGTTAAACGTACAGGTGTGAGCTAAAATGTTAGGCGTGTTAACTCATGCGGACGGAATCGTGATAAGGTGTGAACGATGGCCTGTGATGCTACATTATCTCAGTTTTTTCGCGTCATGGTATTTCATATGTAAAATATAACCTTGATAAAAGTTTGTTTATTTGGATGATTATTATTATTAAATCATACAAAAACGATTGATAATAAAACCTTTTTTTTTGTTAAGACGAGAATAAAACGTACCAAGTCGCAATGTAAGGCTTGTCGTTTGGAGCAACGAACAGGGTAGTGTGGGGCTCAAACCCATTAAATAAACCCACCGTGTGCAGTCTCTCCGCCTGTGTTGGTGGAACATTAGAAGTGTATGATATTACTTCATTGGTAGGAGCTCATAACCTTTTTTTTTTTTAAGGCGGGAAAAAATGTTCCTAACCGCACACCCCGTCGTTCGGGGCAACGAACAGGGTAGTGTAGGGTCTTCACCCACAAAAGAAACCCGCCGTGTGCTGTCTCTTCACCCTATTGGCGGAGCTCATAAGCTGAATTAAAGAAATCATATTTTTATTACAGCAAATTGTATTTGCTTAGCTGCTGCTATAAGTTTATGTTAATACTAGGTTCTTCAAAATTTTGTAGTAAATAGAGTTGTTTAATCTTATCCCGTAAGAAATCCTTTTCGAGATAAGAACATTTTATGTTTATCCAGGCCATATTTATTTTGTTACAAATCCGTTTAGTTAGCTGGCTGTCATAAATATACCCTATGGGAACTGTTACTTTTTCTGCAATAATAAGTAAATAGCTATTAAACTTATTATTCATAAAGGACACTTATTATGTAGATGATGAGACACTGGTTTAATAACCAATTTCATCAGTCAAACATCTTCAACTACTTTCACATTTACAATATTAGCAGTAGATAAGTGGGATTTCCAAATAAATACGGAATTTCAACACTAGATGGCGTTTCCATCCATCCATCCATCAGCCTTTCGACATCCACTGCTGGACTTAGGCCTGGATGGCGTTTCACCAGTGTGAAAATGTGAAATTTAAAATAACAGTCACCAGTACAGAGCGGGATCCTGCTCGTGACTGTTATTTTCGATTTCACAGAGCAGAGCAGAATACTGCTCGTGACTGTTATTTTCGATTTCACATTTTCACACTTTCAGTCTTACTAATAAAGAATCACAATACAGGTGTTTAACAACTGTGTACTTACATAATGTGAAAGCAATGTATAAGCGTTACACACCTCTCTTACTAATAAATGATGTATAGTTACACAATAGAAACACTGGCAAGTTTAACTGATAGCGTTTAAATACCTCTTTCCAGTAATTTTTGATTCGTTTGATGTTGAAGCAGAGACTCATCAATGTATTTATTTTATACTAGAAAACGTAATTTTATGTTTATTAATATTTAATTGTTTATAATGTTATGATACTTGTGTTTTTATTAAAAAAGTAAATTAATGGATTACTTTTTATGAAAAAAGTTTTCATATTCAAGATAGTCATTATTATAGTATTTTATGGCTTTGAACGTATCTTTCAAACTTGAGTGACATAAGAAAATAAACATCAGCGTAGCAGTTATTTACTCTTTGAAATTGAAATAAACGGAAAATAATGTTGAAAATCTAATTTTAACCAATTCTTATCTTTTCTGCATCTAATTCACGTGGTTACATTGAATAGTTGATTTATTGTTATGGTGAAATTGATAAATAATAAATAAAGAAAAAGAAATGCTGTTAAGTGCTGAAGAACGTGAGCTAAAAAGTTCAAAAATATTATTGAAGATCATCGTTTTACTACAAAGGAGCATAATTTAAAAAACAATGTTAGAAGTACCTACACGACCTTTTATCAAAGAAGAAGAGTCAACTAAAAATTGAAAACATATTAATTTATAAATATTAATATCTCCTAAAATCAAAATAGTAATAATTAAAGGATCATTTGTACTATTACCTATTATTGTTTTTCTCTGAAATCCTCACATTGTATAGTAGCGGCAATTGCCTTTTAGTTATTAATAATTATAGGTACTTCACGTTCAGAAAGCTATAGATGTCAAGAAGACTATTTAAAATGTGTTTCAATAAAATAACTTCTCGAAGTTTGTACAGATATACTATTTAGTTTCCATCCGTGAGGTGACGGACTAAGAATACAAGTGTCACCACCCCATGCTTTCCTGCGGGTGTCGTACAAGGCGACTAGGGGTAGTAAGCAATTATCACGCATTGGCCAGCCTGCCGTGTGGGGCCGGCTTTAGAATTGTCCCACCCCTCTCCACCCATGGGAGTCGTATGAGCCGACTGAGGGAATACCGGGAGAATGAGCAGCAGCACTCCGTCGATTAACAACATCCACTGCGATCGCCAACCCGTCTGTCAAGCGTGACGATTACGGCACTATCCCCCATATGAGCGAAACACATGTTGTGGCGTTCTCTTGGGGAGGCCCATGTCCAGCAGTGGACTTCGAAGGGCTGATGGATGGATGGATGGATGGCCAGCCCTACCAGGCTGGGTACTAAGTGAGAGTACTCACTTGCTATCGGGCCCGAAGCGGTTGGTACCACCGTCTCCTGTGTGACCGGGTGAAGCACGTCAGTGTGTTTTGGCTGTAGCAGAAAATAGCCGTTTATTCTCATCATCATTCATTACATATCTGAGAAATGAAATGGTGTGCATCGGCTTGATAATACTCTCGGTATAGTTGAGTCCATGAGCGACGGTTACCATTTACCATCAGTCCCCCGTTACCATCTCCTGCTACAGCCAAAACGCAATGATAAGCTTCATGGCCGGTCACACGGGAGTTGGTGGTACCAACCCGCTCGGGCCCGATACCAAGTGAGTACCCCCACTTGGTACCCAGTCCTAACACCAGTCATACAATGGATGATAATTGCTTACTTCCCTTAGTCGCCTCATATGACACCCGTGGGAAAGAATGAGGTGGTGACACTTGTATTATTAGTCCGTCACCACACGGATAATACCATTAGGTGGGCCGTGGCTCGTCTGCCATCATTAGCAATACTTTCTTTGACATTAGACATGACTTTCGTCTTGTTCCTGTTAATTTTTAGACCCACCTATCGAGAACCCTTGCTAGATCATTGAGCATGGTGGTTACAGTTACAGTGTGAAAGCGTAAGAAAGAAACAAACAAATAAACATACTTACTTTTTCATATATATAATTATAGTGAGGATAACAGGCTCTCCAAAATCAATATCTTCCTTCATGTCAATGGCGATATTGAGCAATACGAGATTAGGGCCACAATGTATAATTTAATATTTTCTAATACCACCCGATATGCTTTCAGACTCTAAAACACCTTTAAATTATATGTTTTCCCATTCTCAGTATGGGGAATCAGAACTACAGTAAATCAATAATTTGTTAAGCCATAGCCAGAATCCCATAATAATAATAATAATGTCCAACCAACCATTAGAAGTAATTTTGTACAAATATAATTTTCTTTGTACTTATTTAATATTTCATCAAACACTTAGAAATGACACATATACAACGTAGACAATTCATTCTCATTTTAAGTTACATGCTGCAGAAGACTTTTATAATATAGGTTACAAAACAGACGTTTCAACTGTGTTCTTATACAATGTGTGAGCATTGAATAGGAGTTACACACCTTCCTTACTAATAAACGATGTTAAATCATTGTATAGTTACAACACTGGTTATAACAAAAAATACTGGCAACATTCATTGAAAGACAAAAACTTAAGTATATCAAGTAAATTTCGGTTAGATTGATGTTTGGGCTGAGACTTATGAATGTATTTATGTTATACTTAAAAAGATGATTTTTATGTTGATTAATGTTTGTCTTGTTTATAAGGTTACGATAATTGTGTTTTTAATAAACAAAGAAATGAATTGTTTACTTTTTTATGAAAAAAGATTTCATATGCAAGATAGGTAACCATTATTTTTATGGGTTGGAACGTTCCCTTCAAACTTGAACGTCATGAGAATGTACTCGTAAACTTCAAAGTTGCAGATATCTGACATCTCCGCTTTGAAATCGAAAGAAACGGAATTGAAATAATGTAGAAAACCTGATTTTATCTAATTTTAAAATTGTCTACCTCTAATTCACGAAGTTAAATTGAATACATGATATTGTTATTGCGAAATATTGGCCAGTGATTTGACAAATCACTGGCCAATATATATATAAAGAAATAGACATGCTGTTAAGTGCTGAAGAACGTGAGCTAAAAAGCTCAAAAATATGAATAAAGATCATGGTTTAGATACAGAAGAATACAATATTCCATAATCAAACATATGTTAGAAGTACACAAAATTTTAATAAAGAAGAAATGTCAACTAAAAATTGAGAAAATATTCAATTAGATAACATAATATATCCACTAAAATCGATAATAATAATTAAAGGATTATTATATTAATATCATTGTTTTTCTCTCAAATCCTCACATACTACCTACATAGTAGCGACAATTGCTTTAATTTTAATTTTAATTATTTATAATGATAGGTAGGAACTTCACATTCAAAAAGCCATAGATGATAAGAAGACGGTTTATTCAAAATGTGTTTTAATAAAAAGTCTTCTCGAAGCTTGTCCAGATTATACTATTTAAAGTATGTCTATGTCTTGGCGGATTTTTTTGTCCGCGTGGACTGCTGTATATAAATGCCACTCTCATCCATCCATCCATTCATCAGCCTTTCAACATCCAGGACATGGCCTCCCCAAGAGAGCACTACAACGAGCAGTCTTGTGCTGACTGCATCCAACGGTTCCCTGTGGCTTTGGCTAGATCGTCAGTTCATCTGGTGGAGCCAACGATCTGGTGCTACGCTGTCCGAAACCACTCACCACTCGAGAACCTTTTTTTTAATTTAATTATTGTCAGTTTGTCGAGCGATGTGGCCTGTTCATTAACACTTTAGTATGCCAACCCGGCGGGCAGACAGACTCACTTTTATATCTGTTTCATATATAAAATAAGGATAACAGGCTCTCCAAAATCAATATCTTACTTCATGTCAATGGCGAAATTGTACAATAGGAGACTAGGGCAACACACTAAAACCATAAAGCAAATACCTAAATCTCTGTGTATCTCAGTATGGGGATTCAGAACCGGAGTAAATAGTTTGTTAAGTCATAGCAAGAATCCCACAATAATAATAATCCCATGTTGAATCTACTACCATTAGAGGTAATTTTGTATAAATAATTTTTTCTTGGTTCTTGTTTCATCAAAAACTTCGAAATGATCTAAATAATTCATTCTCATTTGAATTTAATGAATACAATTTTAAGTTACACGCTAGATAAACTAGGGTCGCGGAGTGTTCAGCGGTTGTGTAAATTCTCATACAACTTATCCATTCGTTATAACAGATGTTTACAACAGAACTGTCAAAATATTGTTTATTAGTAACATCAATGTTACACATCTCGTATAGGCGTGTGTAAAATTTGATTAGTAAGACGGTAGATAAACAGCGGTCGCGAGGTGTATAGCGGTTGGGTAAATGTCATAGAGTTATACTTACTTATGATCACGCCATTTCCCTTGCGGGGTAGGCAGAGAGAACAGAGTGCCAAGAGGTTCTATTCTTGCAAACATCTCTTGCTTCCTCAACATTCATAACTCTCTTCATACACGCTCGCCGGTTTCAGAGACTCCTGACTCCACCTTCCTTCAATGCATGACCGATTTGGTCTAAGTAGGTGAGTCTCAGTCTCCCCCTGTACCTACATCCTTCCACTTTCGCATTGTATATCTTCTTAACCAGTCGCTCGTCCGGCATTCTTTCTACATGTCCGAACCATCGGAGCATTCCCTTTCGCATCTTTACACCAATACTCTCTTTCATACCTACTCGCTCTCTTACGTCACCGTTACGAATGCGGTCAGTCAGCCTCAATCCACAGATTCTCCGCAGAGATCGCATTTCGACCGCATTGATTTTACCCTCATGTTCCTTTTTGCATACCCAATTCTCGCTTCCATACAATAACGTTGGGACAAGCACTGCGTTGTGTATTGCGACACGTGCCTTCTGGCTGAGGTGATGACTGACGAGAAGTTCTCCCAATGCTCCGTTCACTCTATTTCCCGCATTCACTCTTCTTTCTACATCAGTGGTGTACCTTCCATCCCGACTGAATCCACATCCAAGATATACAAATTCGTCCACCTGTTCTAGCACACCATTTCCTATTGCTACTCTTACATCTGTTCTGGCTTCTTCTCTTTCAAAAAGCATTATTTTGGTTTTGCTCACATTCACACGTAGGCCCCTTTTCTTACAATCTTCTGCCATTACGTCGACTAAGGTTTGCAGGTCAGCCGCGGACTGCGCTAATAAAACCGCATCGTCTGCATATAGCAGAGACCTAACCACTGAGTCGCCCATCTGAACTCCCACATTCATTTCATTCAACCTTTGTAGACATTTATCCAGATATATGAATAACAGTCTGGCTGATAGAACGCAGCCCTGTTTAACGCCGATATTGACATCAAACCAGGGTGTCATTCCATCATCCAGCCGCACACAAGCTCTGCAGTCCATGTAGTTGGACTGCACCGCTTGTAGCAGTCTACCGTTAATACCATATTCCGGCAAAATGTCCCAAAGTTCCTTTCGTACAACCGTGTCAAATGCTTTCTCCAAATCCACAAAACTGCAGAAAACCCTCTGGATTACGGCCAGATGCTCCTCCACAATGTTGCGCAGAGAAAACACTTGATCCATGCATCCCCTTCCACACCTGAAACCTCCTTGTGCCTCACACAAAAATTCATCAGACACCATCCTCATTCTCCTTTCAATAATCTTACCATACACTTTGGCTGCCAAACTGGTCAAGCTTATGGCTCTGTAGTTTGCACAGTCATAACGTGAACCCTTGTTTTTAAACAAAGGCAGGATGACTGCGCTTCTCCAGTCCTTGGGAACCATTTCTGAGCTCCAACCTAAATTAAGAGGCATCAGGAAGGATTCCCACAGACATGAGCCTCCAAGCTTGATCATCTCAGCAGACACCATATCAATACCCGCTACCTTACCATTTTTCAAACTTCTAATCGCTCATTCAACTTCATCCATACTAATGTCATCAGAAGATGCCGGAACTGAATGCTGATCTGTTAGACCACATATGGCACCGGCATCACCCTGAACATCCGCTTACATGTCTCCAAAATATTCACTCCATCGGCTTAACACATCTTGTGTTTGCGTAAGAATGTCTCCACCTTTAGACCTTATTTTATTCATTCTGAAAGCTGACCAACCACTCCGAGATTTCTTCACCTCCCTCCAGAAAAGTTTGGTGTTACTCTCATAGTTTTTGGTCAGCCTTTCTTCTGCAATCATATTTGTTCTATCACGCTTCTCTTTCACTAAGGCCTTGGTGTCATTCTTAAGTTGCCGGTATATTTCTTTCTTCTGTTCTTTCATACTGCAAGTATGAAAAGGTTCAAAGAAGATACATAGTCCAGCCACGCTTTCTTCTTTTGGTCTACGGAAGCTGCTACTTCCGTATCCCACCATGCATCACGATTTGGTTGACGTTGACAGTTGAAGTGACAATAGCGTATTTTTGTGCTCTTTTAATTTATAATTTTAATTAATTCAAACCACATTATATTTTAATTCGGATCACATTTCGGTAAACATATAAAAGTGCTAATTGAGTGTGTTACTGTTTTAAAAGGTAAAACTTTCTTGTCTACAATATTATTACGTCATCATGGCTGATTGTAATGAATGTGCTGGATGCTTAAATAAAGTAAATGAAGCTACTTTTTTGCTCTGCACACGCTGTAAGGCTACATCCCACCTTGCTTGCTTGAATCTCACACAAAATGACATCGATTCCATGCCTAGTGAGACAAAGGATAATTGGATATGCGTATTATGTCATAGTAAGGAACGTAGAGGAGACGATAACTCTAACACCCCGTTTCGGGCAGTACCAATTCCACAACAAGAACACGAATATATCACTCAACGCCCTATGACTCGGAAGGCTGCCAGTTGCTCATGCCTCTCGGCTAATATCATTCGTGACATTATTAGAGAAGAGCTTCAAAATACATTCACGCAGAAGTTTATGCCTCAATTACAAGAACTTCGTAACGAAGTGCTGTCTCTCGAAGGATCGTTATCTCATTTCAACGGTGAATTAGAAAAAATCAAGTCTGAGCATGCTCTACAGGCTGAGTCACTTCAAATAATCAGGAAGGAAAACGAAGCTTTGCGTGCTGACAATCAGTTGCTAGCAACACGTCTAAACCAACTGGATCAACTTTCACGTTCAACCAATGTTGAAATTCAGTGTGTTCCAGAGAATAGGGAGGAAAACCTGATAAGCACAATTCAGCAAATTGGTAAAATAATAAAATGCCCAGTCAATGAAAGCAGCATACATTACTGCTCCAGATTGGCTAAACTAAACACTAACAATCCGCGTCCACGCTCTATCCTTGTCAAATTTAGTAGTCCGCGACTGCGGGATGAGTTTCTCGCGGCGACTATCAAGTTTAACCGAAACAACAAGGATGACAAATTGAACACTAGCCATTTGGGTATAGGCGCTAATAAAAAGTCTGCAATATACGTCGTTGAACACCTCACTCCTGAGACCAAAAACCTCCATGCTGCGGCTCGTATTAAAGCAAAAGAGTTAAAATACAGATATTATTTATTTATTACCTCCTCCTGTCCAAGTACATATTCTTGAGCATTTCATAAACCACACAAATAACATTCTGGAACATCATGGAGGACAGACTATCATACTGGGTGACTTTAATTTAAGTAGTATAAACTGGCTAGGGGCTGTGCAGCGTGAACTCACACCTGTTACCTCTAATAGTTTACTTCATAACATGTTAATTGACTTTATGTCGCTTAATAATTTATCTCAGTTCAACTATTGTTCGAATTTAAACGGCAAACTACTAGATCTTATACTAAGCTCCATGACTATCACAAAACTTACCGTATGCTCAAACCCACTCACTATTATTGACCCTTTACATCCCCCATTGCTGTTTAACATGACTGTCGAATGCCCCGAGAATTTAGTGCCTAAGAGTGATGCTAGATTTTATTTCCATAAAGCCGATTATGATAAGATTCTTGAAGGTCTATTTGATGTTCAATGGAGATATAAATTTACAAAGTGTATGACTGTTGATGATATGGTTAGTGTTTTTTATGACATATTGAGATCTCTGATAATTAAACATGTCCCGAAATATAGACCTCGTAATAAGAATAAATACCCCATATGGTTCTCGGCTGCGCTGATTAGAAATCTTAAAGAAAAAAATAAATATAGGATAAAATATCGGAAGTATGGAAACCCTCGCGATCACATATCTTTTGAAATCTTGAGGAACCGATGCACTTTATTACATGATTTAAATTATAATAATTATTTGGATAGCTTAGAGGCATCTTTAAAGTCTAATCCGAAATTGATATGGTCATATTTAAAACAAAAAAGAGGAAGTGGTTGCAACTATCCAGCCCAGATGTCTTCAGCAGATGGATTTGTAAATAATGGAACGGACATTTGTGAACTTTTCGCTGCACATTTCTCTTCAGTTTACAATACTGATAATATTTCTGTCTCAGATGATTTTCATGAACCCACTACTAATATTCTAACAACATTTTCTGTTACAACAACTCAAGCTTATAGGGTGTTAAAGAGACTTGATGCCACAAGAGGAGCCGGCTCAGATGGGATTCCATCAGTCTTTGTTGTCAGATTTGCCAGTGCATTAGCAGTGCCTCTAACTTTGATCATCAATGAATCTTTGAACACTGGTATTTTTCCGAAGATCTGGAAGGAATCTCTTGTTCTGCCACTATTCAAGGGTGGTGACGCCAGCATTGTCAAGAATTACAGACCAATATCGCTTATTCCTATCTTTGCAAAAGTATTCAAAATGTTGGTGTATCCAGTTATATCATGGCATCTCAGAAACATTATAATAACTGAACAACATGGATTTATCAAAGCGAGATCTACCGCAACTAACCTGATTTCCTTTGTCGGAGACCTTGCTGATGAAGTAGATCACGGCCGCTCATTAGATGCAATATATACTGACTTCAGCAAGGCTTTTGACAGAGTAAATCATCACTTGCTTGTCCACAAGCTTCAATTATCTGGGATTGATGGCGTTTTATTGAACTGGTGCAAGTCTTATTTAACGGGCCGAAAATCATTGGTTGTCCTAGGTGGTTACTCATCTGAGCCTTTCCCTACTCTTTCAGGAGTTCCTCAAGGTTCTCATCTGGGGCCTTTGTTTTTTAATTTGTTTATAAACGACATCTACCAATGCTTTAAGAATTCTAAGTTCTATATGTTTGCTGATGACTTGAAATTTTTTAGGCAGGTCAACTCAGCCGATGAAGCACGATTACTTCAGAATGATTTGGATAGACTAGTTGTATGGTGTCAATTAAACGGCATGTTCTTAAATATCGATAAATGTCATGTGATCCGTTTTACTAGGAAAAAAATATATACTCCTAGAATGTACTATATTAATTTGGACGCTTTAGCTGAAGTAGATCACACTCGTGACCTGGGGGTAATTCTTGGCAGTAAATTACGATAAACACAAAGTGAAAAATGTGAAATCGAAAATAACAGTCAGGAGCAGGATTTGAACCTGCATCTTCTGGATACCGTCCAGATGCTTTACCAATTCAGTCAGTGTCAGGATAGCTGAATTGGTAAAGCATCTGGACGGTATCCAGAAGATGCAGGTTCAAATCCTGCTCCTGACTGTTATTTTCGATTTCACATTTTTCACTTTGTGTTTAATGTATAGTGCTAAGCATGTCAAATGCTAAAAATATATATAAAAATATCTAAATATTTAAAGGGTTTGCGTCATTATTAGGTAAAATCTTAATTGTAAAATTAAGTTTACCTGGTCGGTATAATGTATGAAAATACTGCCGACAGATGGCGCAGGCGTCACCCAAAGACGTTAAGTATGATGTGTTATCGAAATTAGCAGTCAGGAGCAATTGTCAGGATTGCTGAATTGGTAAAGCATCTGGACGGTATCCAGAAGATGCAGGTTCAAATCCTGCTCCTGACTGTTATTTTCGATTTCACATTTTTCACTTTGTGTTTAATGTATAGTGCTAAGCATGTCAAATGCTAAAAATATATATAAAAATATCTAAATATTTAAAGGGTTTGCGTCATTATTAGGTAAAATCTTAATTGTAAAATTAAGTTTACCTGGTCGGTATAATGTATGAAAATACTGCCGACAGATGGCGCAGGCGTCACCCAAAGACGTTAAGTATGATGTGTTATCGAAATTAGCAGTCAGGAGCAATTGTCAGGATGGCTGAATTGGTAAAGCATCTGGACGGTATCCAGAAGATGCAGGTTCAAATCCTGCTCCTGACTGTTATTTTCGATTTCACATTTTTCACTTTGTGTTTAATGTATAGTGCTAAGCATGTCAAATGCTAAAAATATATATAAAAATATCTAAGTAAATTACGATTTAATTTGCATATTGACAATATGACAAAAAAAAGCTTTAGAACTTTGGGCTTTGTGTTACGCAATTGTAAGGTTTTTAAGAAACCCACTACGAGGATCACTATCTACAATGCCCTTGTGCGCAGCACTTTAAAGTACTGCAGTGTCGTTTGGAACCCTCACTATGACGTTTATAGCAAACGTTTAGAGAGCGTTCAAAAACGATTCCTCTGGCATTTGTCATACAACTGTCGTTTGGCTAAACAATTACCGTCATATGATGATCGTCTTAGATATTTCCATCTGGAATCTCTTTATTCTCGCAGAAAACTGTTGGACGGTTTGTTTCTCTTTAAACTAGTAAACAATCACAATAGACAGTCCCTATCTACTATCTAAATTAAATATTTGTGTACCCAGAAGTCAGCCGAGATACTGTAAAAAATACAAGCCTTTTGTGACATATACCGCTAGATCTAATTTAGGTCATTACTCTCCATTAAACAGGATCGTAAGCAATTATAATGTATTTCATACTGCCAAATCAGAATCTTATGTTGAAGATAGTATAAATAAACAGCATGAAATTGATGTTTTTTCAAATCAGTTATCTAAATTTAAAGTAAGTTTTAGGCTTATACTCTCTAAGCCGTGACGACTTTGGTTATTTTTTTGTTCTTGTATTAGTTATTATTATGAATTAGAATATAATTATTTATGTTATCCTATCTTATATTGCAATCCGTTCTATACAATTATATTATAATTAAAATTACAACTTATATATTATGTATATATAATTTATGTTAAATTTAATTTTAGTTGTCTCCATTGCTTGCTGTTTGCACCTATAATTGAGGTGACACTTACCATGTAACCTTAATTTTTTATTTATTGCTTTTATGAGTGTAACTTTGTTGGTGTAACTAATAAATAAATAAATAAATCACCTTTCACTTTCCTATGCTTCTTTGAGCATCCACATACTTCTTTCGCTGTATCTACCATACTATCTTTCAATACTCTCCAGCATTCTTCAATGTCAGATTCCGGCTGACTTGCCATTGTCAGCCATTCACGGACACCCTCTGCATACTTTGCTCTTACACTCTCTTCTTGCAACTTTTCAATCTTTATTCTTTCAAGCGCTCCGAAGTGGACACGCTCTCGCCAGTGTCTCCACTTTCTGAACAGACCACTAAATCTCGCAATAACGAGAAAGTGGTCAGTGTCGACAGTGGGACCCCTGTAGGCTCTTGTATCCTGAAGTTTACTTCAGAGGCGACTGTCTACCAGAATTAGATCTATCATACTTCTCTGTTCATTCCTTCTCCATGTATATATATGGATGTCCTTATGTTGAAAAAATGTGTTTGACATAAGGTTTCTCTCCATACATACATCCGCAATGAGCCTACCTGCATCGTTCACTCTCTTATCACCAAATGAACCAAGCACGTCCTCGAAGTCTGGACGCTTGGTTTCCAACCCATCCATTCAAGTCTCCGCATACTATCACACGTTCACTAGCTTCTGCCAAATCCAGAACTTCCCTTACATTATCCCAGAACTTCTCTAGATCCGATGCCACCGAAGAGCCTACGGGAGCATAAGCTGCGACCATAAAGACCCTGGTGACACCTAGTTTTATTCGGACCCATAAAAGTCTGGGATCAAACATTCCTTAGTCTTTCACACCTGAGGCCAAGCGAGCGGACAGCAACACCCCCACTCCCATACTGGCCCGATCGCTCTGCGGTACACCAGACCACAGAGATATCCCTCCACCAGGAAGATCACAGATGTCACTGCCGTTTCGCTTGGTCTCTGTTACACAGAGCACATCAAGCTGTCTATCCGACATGACGGTTATCAGCTCGTGTAACTTACCTTCCACACCACCTCTTACATTCCACCTCTTACATTCCACGTGCCTACTTGACACTCTGCTCCCCTCGACTCGCCAAACTGGGCAAGGCGTGATGGGTGGCGGCCCCTTTGCCGCATCTGCCATTGTTCGTAACGACGGGGCGGGTCGGTACGCGTCGCCTCTGGGGCACGCCCTAACCCGCATTGCGGTACGCATTCGAGCCAGATTGCAGCCTGTGGATTGCAGGCTGGCAGGGATATCGACGAGCACGCTCCGGACTATGATCACCCAAAGATAGAGTTATGCACGCGTTATAACAGATGTATACAACAGAACTGTCAAAATATTGTTTATTAGTAACATTGATGTTATACATCGTGTATACGTTTATAAAAGTTTATTAGTAAGACGGTTTGTGTTTAATGACTTTAATTTACGTTCAATAATTCAGTATTCGCTATTCATGGAGTATAGACTAGTTACAAAGGCTTATCTCGTGTCACGAATACAAGCAAATGTTTACAGGTTTCATTTGATTAAGCGATTCAAAATGTTCGTAGCATTTTTGCTTTTTATCAAAACGAGCAAATAAGGTACATCTCATTTTGTGATAGCATCTACAACGTTGTAAGTCACGCGAACGTAATAGTGCCTGCAATCGTTTTATGAAGCCACTTTGTCTGTTATGTCTAGTAAATTTAACAGTACAATGCTTTTGTTTATGGTGTCTTTAATGAAAAACTATGTGCATAAACGTAAATGGACTTGTTACGTAAGGTATTTTATATATAGTATGTTGCCCAATTACAAGCTTAGAATTAATGGATACTACGTAGCTCTAAACTTAGAAGTATATTTGAATAGTGTTAGAGGTTGAAAGTATTCACTTGGAGCTGAACCTTTCTGAGCGTAAAGGTGCGTAGCGGCCCTCTCATTCTTGCCTAGTGCATGAGCAGCAGTAAGTTTTATATAGATTTAATATAAAATACGCAACGTGCAACTGGATGACTATATAAACTTAGGCTATTTTTGAAGTCGAATTTAATACAGGGTATTATATTTGAAAATAATGCAAGCACATATTCAAAGAACTATAATAAAGATTAAAAAAAGAGATGAGAGCCAAAAAGCAAAAATTAAGATTTAATTTGTGAAGTGTGAATATGTGATTTGTTTAGAACAACTTATTGAACTACCTTATGCAAACAGCATAATAATATTTATATATATATATATATTAAAGATCCTTTAAAGTTTTTAATCCCATTGATGGGTTTATAAAATCTATGTGTAGATATGGCATGTTTTAAGGTCGACTAGACGTCAAAATTTAATTATGCTATGAGAAAAACTTTAAATAATATATAGGTACTCAGCAATAGGTGTCTGGACGACTGGGTGACTGAGAACCTGAGCTTCTCTTGTCTTTTTGTTTTTATATATTTTCGAAGAAGATATAACTAAATCAGACAAAGAAAAACAAAACTTTTACTAAAATATTTTTTAACGCCAACTCGTTATGATGCTGATGTTTATGTTATGCCAACGCGTTATAACAATATAAAATCGTGAATATCCACGAGATAGCGTTATAAAGGTGCTTTTATTGTGTTTTCATAAAAAGTACCCTTTTTTATTTTCAGGATTAATTTAATAAGTAAAATTCTATCTGAACACAAAATTTGATTCAAATCATCAGAGATTTTGTTGAGATACCAAAAATAAATAAATAAATATTCACGGACATTTTCATACAACGTCCTCTGGTACCAAGCTAAGTTTAATGTTTGTGCTACGGGTACCAGGATACGGATATAATACATATATTACTTTTTTCTTTGTAAATACATATAATAGATAGAAAACACCCAGACGCAGTACAAATATCTGTGTTCATCACACAAATAATTGTCCTGAGTGGAAATCGAACCCACGACCTCGTGCACGGCAAAGTCACTTCTATAAATAAACGTAAACTTTAAGCAAAAGTGTTGAGACTCAAAATAATTTTGAGTGTACGTTAGTCTCAAGATCATATTAAATATGATTGATTGTGTGTTAAAAGGAATACGAACTGTTAAAATGTTCATGACAGGAATTTTGAACTTAGATGTAGAGACTTAAAGTTCAAAACGTAACGATGATTTTTACGATATAGTGTAGTCGAAAAATGTTGTATTAAACCTACAGTTTTGCTGAAAAAATGATTGGTATAGAATCAGGACTACATAAAAGTGGATAATATATTTATATTTAAATGTTTTTTTATTATACGAATTGATAGGAGCTTCTTGTCTCTATATATAAAACATTGCTTTATTTCCCGTATAAGCTTTAGGGAAAAGGGTAGGACCAGAACTTAGTACCATACTTTGCAGTTCTAAGTCATGTATATATTTAATAGCATTTTAACTGTTACTTAGTGTCCCGGAAAGCACATTAACCCTTAAATATTCTTACCTGTTCCTTACAAAATCAATATTTTTTTTCAGATTGTTTATTATTTGTTAAACGCTCACCCATTTTTGTAATTATTTCTGCAAGTATTCAAGTAAAAATTCATTAAATAACGCACAAATAACGTAAATACTCGTATACACACTCATCCTTGATTAGTAGCTTATTTAAAGCTCAGAGTTTTGACATAGACGTACCTATTGGCAAGCACACGAATGGAGCAAAAAACGAAGTCTATTCGGTGAGTAAATACTGATTAATTTTGGTCACGGATGCACCGCATTGAAAGCCTTTTTGTTTACATTTCATATTGATAGTGCACCTCATTGAAACTATATAGCTGTAATAGATTATACTGACTTTACTACAGTAGAGGCTAACTTCTATTGCGATAAAGATAAAAAACAGCACTATCACAACTCTTAAAAATTCGAATAAATAAACATCAACCAATAGGACTGTAATATGGCCATCACTGAAGTAATGTAACACAGTTCCAGTGGCAATAAAGGCGGAGAGATGGCACACGGCGGGTTTATTTAGTGGGTGAGGGTCCCACACTACCCTATTCGTTGCCCCGAACGGTATGTGGTTAGGAATATTTTTTCCCGCCTTAATAAAAAACAAAAAGGACTGTAATATAGCCGAAAGATAAATACTGCTAACACATATCAACAATAAATAAAAAGATTATATAATATTCCTTGGTTAAAAAAACAGTAAGTTATAATCGCAAGATCAAATACTACAGATTCCTCACTTTTTGTTCTTAAATTCATTTGGGCATGATTTAAATGGTCGTGAAACTTCTAATTATGTTTCAGTTTCTCCTCAAGCGTGCAAGGAAGTGGTTGTTCTTCACGGTGGGCCTGATATTACTAAAATATACATCCATGTGATGCTCATCACATTTGTCAACAGAATAGAAAAAGAGAAAATATATCACACTTTTTCTTTTTGACACCAGCATTCCTGTGGGCTCAGCCAAGTTTTATTCTATGATCGCTAACGCTATAGAGAACTTTTAAAATGTATGGGAATGTGATATCTTTAACGATATCTATAACGCTGTCACGTGAATTATCGTTAGAGATGGCAAATTTCCACACATTTTAATAGTTCTCCATAGCAGAGGTCTCCAAACTTTGAAGCCTTAGGGCCATAATGATTGTTTCAGTATGTTCTAAGGGCCAAAACACTTTTAAGTACATAAATCTCATTAGTGTTTTTTGTTTTACTGTGATTAGTAGCATTCATTTCAATTATTTGTTAGTTATTAATATGCTTAAGCTTAGATAGTTAAGTTTTCTCCGTCATCATCTGTCGTTAAGTTTTAATTTGCAAGTTAATAAAACCGAGTAATTATCATTCTGTGTTTTCTTATTCAACTTATCACAGCAATAGTAACAACAATAAGACATTGGCTGTCGCGGGCCAGATTAATGACACTAGTCTTATGCTGTCGCGAGCCGGACTAATAAATAGCACTGGCGGGCCGGATTTGGCCCGCGGGCCGTAGTTTGGAGACCCCTGCTAGCGTTAGCGATCATAGAATGTAACTTGGCTAGGCCCACTGTTTTAAGTATAGTAGTTTATTGTTTAAATACCTTTTTTACTTTTAATTATTTCCAATTTAAATGTCTCGGTGATGCAGCGGTAGTGTGTGTGACTGCTGATCATGAGGTCTCGGGTTCGATACCCGGATCGGGCAATGTTATTAAGCTTTTTCGTAAAAAGAAAAATTCTCAGTAGCAGCCCGGAGTTTAGAAATATGCCCGGTAGACGGCAATAGGCTCGCCCCCTATTACGTGGGACCTAAACATAGCTATTACACACTCACGGTTCGGGTGTGTAATAGACCTCTGCCTACCCCTTCGGGAATTACAGACGTGATGCTTTGTTCTAATGGCCACTTTCATCATCAAATCCTGAAATTTATATAAAGCGAGAGTACCTGTCCACAGATGTACCGAAACGAACAAATGAAAAACACCGTGCGGAAATCTACATTTTTGCGACTGCTCGAGAATTTTGCCTATCAGTGTTGCGGTAGCGTAGTGGAGTATGGCCTAAACAAGAGGGATCTACATAGGTGCATTATAAAGTACTCACACTCGTTAATCAATATTAAATTAACGTCATGTTAAGTCTACACAAGCTGTTTACATTTTCGCGAACAAATTTCCAACTTGAGAATTAGAAATATGCTTAAACTCTCATCACATTATTGTAAATAGTTATATTGGGTACTTAATATATTCCGCCTTACATAATAATATCTTGTCCCAGTTACAGTTTAGTTCGCGAATTTTGGTAGACATATAGCTCTCAATCTTAAACTGTGTGTAATTAAGTGTACGTATATATATATAGTTCCTTAAAATATTTTATAAGTAATTATGAATATTTTTTTCTTTGACATGAAAAATTCAGTCTTAAATATAGATTATATTTAAGATTTTTGTAGGTTAAAAATTAATCAAATTCCAAAATATCTTTATTTCATAGGCTTGTTATATGTATAGCACTTAAAATCGTCAAAGTTACTATTAATTAATACGAATGCTTGAGGTAAGTGCATCCGCAATGTTGCGATTGCAATCGCCACAAGCGGCCGGATTCCGTAATAAGGCTTTTCATGAGAAGAACCCAGCAAGAAACTCATAAGCGACTTTTATTTAATCGCCAATTTCTTATCTTAATCTATTTAAATAGCTAATATAATTAATCTGTTTAATATCTGTTTAAATAGTTAATTATGTGACGTGTTTTAAATTATAAGAAGCACTTTATTAGACTAGACACGGTTGCCTGGCAACAGGATTGTGATCAACAAACTGTTGCTAGGTTACAGTACTACTTTACTATAGCTAATTTGCGTTCTCACAAACAAAACTCACATTTTTATTGTAAAAAGAGCAAATTTTTTTTTATCAAGCAACAACCTGTATTAAGGAATAATCCTTGTAAGTATAACTTTTACAAACATACAATTTCACGGACACAAAGTACACCCAGACTCAGAACAATAAATAAATAAATATTCACGAACATTTTCACACAACGTCCTCTGGTCCCAAACTAAGCTTAATGCTTGTGCTATGGGTACCAGATTACGGATATAATACATAATATGTGCAGGAGCGCACAGTTGGGAACTATTTATATACTGTTGCTGGATTGTTGGAATTAAAACTGCCAAATTGATTGAGTGAATAATAAAACTGTCTTTATTAAAATCTTCTTATTTCTTAGTAACACTGAAGTAACACTTAATCCTAGTTATAATCAACTGTCCTAATACTAAAGTAGTTACACTGAATTATTGAAAGTCTATACTATCATTGAGACTATACTGTTGCTGAAACACTATATTGTCACTGAAAGACTATACTGTCACTGAAATACTATTTCTGCTAAACTTTTAGCGAATGGCTATACTGGCAGCACTGATGCACTACTTTCACTATACTGAGGCACTACTTAGTACTTTGACTATACTGAGGCACTACTTAGTACTTTCACTATACTGAGGCACTACTTAGTACTTTCACTATACTGAGGCACTACTTAGTACTTTCACTATACTGAGGCACTACTTAGTACTTTCACTATACTGAGGCACTACTTAGTACTTTCACTATACTGAGGCACTACTTAGTACTTTCACTATACTGAGGCACTACTTAGTACTTTCACTATACTGAGGCACTACTTAGTACTTTCACTATACTGAGGCACTACTTAGTACTTTCACTATACTGAGGCACTACTTAGTACTTTGACTATACTGAGGCACTACTTAGTACTTTGACTATACTGAGGCACTACTTAGTACTTTCACTATACTGAGGCACTACTTAGTACTTTGACTATACTGAGGCACTACTTAGTACTTTCACTATACTGACGCACTACTTAGTACTTTGACTATACTGAGGCACTACTTAGTACTTTCACTATACTGAGGCACTACTTAGTACTTTCACTATACTGAGGCACTACTTAGTACTTTCACTATACTGAGGCACTACTTAGTACTTTCACTATACTGAGGCACTACTTAGTACTTTCACTATACTGAGGCACTACTTAGTACTTTGACTATACTGAGGCACTACTTAGTACTTTCACTATACTGAGGCACTGTTACTACTTCTTTTCTTGAGGTTTCACTATTACTGGTACTGCTGGTGAACTGTGTCGAGCTATGGAAACGGGCCTCTTTTTATATCATAATTGGTACTTAGCTCTAAATTCTGTGAATGGCTGACCAATTAGAAAGCCTACTTTTTTACTAATCAGATTTTAGAATTTATTTATATTTTTTACTGAAGTACTATGAAACTTTACCGTAACGACTCTGCGGCTCTATACCTTAAGTACTACGAAACTTTACTTTAACGAAAGCCGCTACATGGAATCTTTACTACTAAGCTTAAGTACATCGAAACTTTACTTTAACGAAAGCCGCTAAGCTTAAAATTACTATTATATAATATTATTTCGTATAAACTATTTACAGATATTAAATTAAACTTATTTTATTCTTAAATATTATTATCCCGCACATAATATATTACTTTTTTTTTGTAAATACATACATATAATAGATAGAAAACACCCAGACGCAGTACAAATATCTGTGTTCATCACACAAATAGTTGTTCTGAGTGGGACTCGAACCCACGACCTCGTGCACGGAAGTTGGTTACACTACCGACTACGCCACGAGGCCCGTCCTCAACTGTCAACTTGTGTCTTGTGTGGGAACCGAACCAGAACTCGGATGGGAAACCAGTATCTAAATCACTCCGCCATCTATGCAAAGTTTATTTATGATTTCCATGTAACAAAAGACAAGTAAACTAGAATAATTAAATTAATGATTGATATACCTACTATGTACGTACGTATGTACATATAATACATTGTTACAATTTACACGACGCTAATTGAAACTATTCATTAGTCCATTACGAATATTAAGCGCACTGTCATGTATCATGTCCATGTTAAATCAAAATTAATATTACAGTTAGCAAGTTTAATAGTAAAATCATATTGTGCTGTGATTAATTATTACATAACTAGTTTATTCCCGCGAATTCGTCTATTTCAAATTTGGTCCAGAGAGAAGTATGTATCTGATTAAAATTAATGGGTTAAATATTTAACTCGCCCTATTACTTGCACTGTAATAAAGAAAATTGCTAGTAATTGATTGGCAACCCAGTTTAAGTTAACGGGATAAAATGCACTCTACGAATTAATGCTGATTTAAACAAAATCCTATACATATATTCCATGTGAATTCGTAACGCTATTGAGCCTATCAAATATCCGAAAGCTTAATAATACTAAGTTTCTCTTTTAGAATTAGGAGAATAATAATTAACTTTATTGCTTACAAACATTTCATTTCTTGTTCTAATCAATAGTTTGTTGTTCCTTTTACTAATTTATATAATATATCTTGACATTTAAAAGAAAGAAAGAGAAAAGAGATTTAATCCACATCTTCAAATACCTCTTGATTAATTAAGAAGCTACGCTGTAAAAAAAGGACATGCGGCGCAGTCTTTGGCGACTGCCGATAGAAGCGAAAACTAAGTAACTTGTGAATTGTATCGTCGATTATTAGATTATTATTATTGAATTATTTTTGGTTTGTAAAGAAGTGTTAATGACCAAGATTGATCATTAACATTTCTTTAACCCGAAAAGTACTCAACGCGCCTAAAGAAGTTTTCACTTCAAAAATAGCCATTTTACTAACATTATCACCTAATACATTTCACTGAAAAGGCAGAGGCATCAACGGAGTAAGCACGCAACGCTCGCGTGACGCTTACACGAAATTGTTATTGATTTAAATAATTACATTTGGCAGTATAAACGCTGTAGGTACTAGTACAAAATCACCAACGAAACACGAATATTTGATTTTCAAAGATTATTTCAGCCTATGTTTGTTGTGAGGTTCTTAGGGGTTTGGTTAACCCAACACTGTTTGTTTCGAAATGTCTTTACGTTTTTGGCCTCGGATCAAATCGAACTCGGCAAAGACTGTGGTCGCAGTCTTTGGTCATTATCACTCCACTGGTTTTGTTTTCAATTAGTTTATAATTAGTCTAAATAATTAATGTTTGCTTTGTGTGGTTTTCAAACCAGAATACAGAAGAATACGCGATTTTCAATAAACTATTGTGTCGTCTGTGCACTATGCCCTTTGTTATTAAGTCACCTCTACAAAAAACCATAGAAATCAATATTACAGGTAGCACTGTAGTATACAAGTATGTATTTGTAAACATTAAAAACATTATATTAATTTTCATGTACCTACACAATTAAACAAAAGTTACTTCTCATATTAGTAGCTCTGCTACGAGAGCTACATAATTGTAGAATCAAGCTACGACTTTCGTAGTATAAATTCAAATTTGTATTGAAACAAATTCATCTTGTTCATAAATACATAATTAGTTATTATGTAATTTTGATCTCAGTACTTTATAAAAGCTGGCAAATTAATAATAAATTGATCAAATAAGTTAATAGTCTTATTTTCTGTATTTGATTAAAGCAGGCATTAAATACGAGTATGTATTTGTACAAATCAGTTAAAGTGAAGATAAAATACATGAAAGGAGTTGAAAACTAGCATTTATTATCTACTTGGTTAAAAACAAGTCCCAGAAACTACAACAAAATTCAAGTATTTGAAATTCTCAGAACATAAGTAACATGGAATAGGATTTTGAAATAAAACTACGTTTACGGAATCTATCGCGTTTACTTGATTTTACTACTATCCCGACGTTTCGAATACTTTACAGCATTCATGATCACGGGTGGACTTAGATGATAGACGTCCAAGGCTGATATGTTATTTCAACGGTTTCATCTACCCACAGTATATGATTTTACAAAATTTTTGGTTTATTTATTTTAAACACAAAGTGAATATTTATTTTATTTTAACCCACCTAATATTCGTTTAGGAACACAGTGAAAATATCTACTTCAAATGTTTATGCTTACAATGTATGAGACTTTAAGTTAGCATATTAAAATGAGTATAATACTCCTCTTTAAATTGTAAAATTATTATTCTTTTGTTTTTATTTAGTGCTCAAAAAATCTACCACAAACTACCAATTACTACCAGTAAGAAGACAATCTTGGTTATTAGTTTATATTATTAAATATATTGATTTTGCCAAAAGCTAAGACTAAAAAGCTACCACCGGATCGGAACGCGGCCTGACTGAGAAAGATCCGGCCAGAAAACTCAGTAGGCAACAACTGTTATGGATTATTAAATTTTGTACGGAATTACTGAGAGCTAATAAAGTTTAAATTTTTAAATTTTTTAAAAAGGCAAACGCTAATAACTACTGTGGGTTTTATCTACACAATAAGCGCTAACTGTATCTTGCAATCTTGTGGTGTGCCTTCTTGTATTCTGTTTGGTGAGGCCTATCACAGGATTCCAGATTGATTGTGGTCTCTCCTACATTGGGCAAACAAAGAGATCCATAACAACTCGGATCAAAGAACACATAGCTGATGTGAAGCACAGTCGCTATACAAAGTCTGCAAATTTGTCAAAACAATCGTTAGACGAACCTACATTTCAGGTACTACATAAAGGTTTAAATTTTGCTGTAGCGCCAAACCGAATTCCCTATGAGAAAATTATTTGTGCTGTTAAGGACGTGCTGGACAAAAATGCCATAAAACCGGACGATATGGAGGCTATTCGCCAAGACGTCTACGTCGAAGCAAACGGCCGAAACCAAATTTGTCCAAATCACAATATTTGGCGTTGAAGAACCTACGCAATAGACCAGACATCGTCATCCTGCGCGCAGATAAAGGTAACGCTACTGTGGTGATGGACACGTCAGATTATAATGCTAAAATTGAACACCTTTTATCGGATGAGTCTACTTATGAAAAGGTCAGAACCGACCCGACCAACTGTACACTAAATAATATGAAAAAGTTACTCAACCAGCACTCCGAAGCATTAAATCTAGATGTAAAAACCCTGATACCACCTTGCGCAAAGCCACCTAAATTGTATGGGTTGCCTAAGATACACAAACCGAACGCACCACTACGACCTATTGTAAGTCAGATCGACTCACCTACTTGTAAAGTCGCTCAGCTACTGGCCAAAGTTCCCTCACAACTCCGAGGACACAAAGATGTGTTCATAAAGGACTCATACCATTTTGTAAGTGAGATTAAACACCTTCATCTCGCTAACAATGAAACTATGGTGAGTTTTGATGTCCAGTCACTTTTTACCTGCTTACCTGTGGAAGACTGCATCAGAATTGTATCTAAGAAACTATCAGAGAACAACATACCTATGGAATACGCTGAACTGTTAATATACTGCCTCACATCTGGCTACATTATGTGGAATGATGACTTCTACAAGCAAGTGGACGGAGTGGCCATGGGTTCGCCAGTCTCTCCCGTTATTGCTGACATATTTATGGAAGACTTCGAGGAGACTGCCCTAAAATCCTCACCTGTGTTCCCCCGTTTCTAAGTACGTAGATGACACTTTCACTATATTACCATCTGATAAAGTAACCGTATTTCTAAACCATCTGAACTCCATCAATCCTAAAATTCAATTCACTATGGAACTGGAGTCAATTTAACTCTTTAGCTTTCTTAGATGTTATGGTAATCCGTAACCCCAACAACACCTTGAGTCATACAGTGTATCGAAAGAAAACCCATACTGATAAGTACCTGAATAGAGAGTCTCACCACCATCCTTCACAGTTGGCTACCGTGTCTAAATCCTTGTTTCAAAGAGCACAAGGAATCTGTGATGAAGAACACCTGGCTGGAGAGTTGCAGCAGGTAAAGAAAGTTTTACATGCAAATAAGCTGCAGGTTCCACGCCGCCGTCACAGAAACCGAGTGAAGCCACCCACAGTTGAGCGCCTCCTTGTAGTCCTGCCCTATGTTAAAGGAGTCACTGACAAGATTGGCTACATTCTTAAAAAAGCTTCAATTAAAACCTACTATAAGCCACTCAAAAGAATTAGTCAATTTTTACCACCAGTCAAGTGCCATATACCCTTACAGGATGCAGGAGTATACAAGCTGGATTGTGATTGTGGTCTCTCCTACATTGGGCAAACAAAGAGATCCATAACAGCTCGGATCAAAGAACACATAGCTGATGTGAAGCACAGTCGCTATACAAAGTCTCGCAAAAGAACATCGATATCACCCTAGAATGATACGTGAGGCTGTTGAAATTAAGAAACATCCCAATTTCAATAGAGAAGACGGCTGGGTCTTACCATCAAGCTGGAATCCTGTGATAGGCCTCACCAAACAGAATACAAGAAGGCACACCACGAGATTGCAATACACAGTTAGCGCTTATTGTGTAGATAAAACCCACAGTAGTGATTAGTCTTTGCCCTTTTTAAAAAATTTAAAAATTTAAACTTTATTAGCTCTCAGTAATTCCGTACAAAATTTAATAATCCATAACAGTTGTTGCCTACTGAGTTTCCTGGCCGGATCTTTCTCAGTCAGGCCGCGTTCCGATCCGGTGGTAGCTTTTTAGTCTTAGCTTTTGGCAAAATCAATATATTTAATAATATAAACTAATAACCAAGATTGTCTTCTTACTGGTAGTAATTGGTAGTTTGTGGTAGATTTTTTGAGCACTAAATAAAAACAAAAGAATAATAATTTTACAATTTAAAGAGGAGTATTATACTCATTTTAATATGCTAACTTAAAGTCTCATACATTGTAAGCATAAACATTTGAAGTAGATATTTTCACTGTGTTTCTAAACGAATATTAGGTGGGTTAAAATAAAATAAATAAACCAAAAATTTTGTAAAATCATATACTGTGGGTAGATGAAACCGTTGAAATAACATATCAGCCTCGGACGTCTATCATCTAAGTCCACCCGTGATCATGAATGCTGTAAAGTATTCGAAACGTCGGGATAGTAGTAAAATCAAGTAAACGCGATAGATTCCGTACACGTAGTTTTATTTCAAAATGTGTAACATTCGCGTAAATATCAGAAAGTATTATGGAAAAGGATTTTTTAAATTTGTTGAGTATTTTAAAATTTATAAAAGTGATTTTCGACGCTAGATATTTAAAAGAAAAACGTCTAGATCTAAGAGAATGTATTGTTAAAGAAAAGAAAACATGCCAAGTCTAAGAGACTATCGAGACGATTTTGATCACAGCAATTATTTCAACAGTTTAGTCCGTGAGGCAGAATTTATTACAACAACCTTAAAACAAGTTGGCTGAAGACGACAATATCCTTTGGCATTATCTTTTAAAAAAAAGTGAAAATTCTTGGCGCACTATATCAAATTATCGTTTTGTTTTGTTCGCGGCTAATTATTTAAATTAAGAAATAACCTCATGGAATATTTTAATTTTGGGGAAATCTTGTGAAGGTATTTTAATCTATTTGCTGCGATCTTGTGAAGGTATTTTAATATTTATAGGGTTTGCGTCATTATTAGGTAAAAATCTTAATTGTAAAATTAAGTTTACCTGGTCGGTATAATGTATGAAAATACGTCCGACAGATGGCGCAGGCGTCACCCAAAGACGTTAAGTATGATGTGTTATCGAAATTAGCAGTCAGGAGCAATTGTCAGGATGGCTGAATTGGTAAAGCATCTGGACGGTATCCAGAAGATGCAGGTTCAAATCCTGCTCCTGACTGTTATTTTCGATTTCACATTTTTCACTTTGTGTTTAATGTATAGTGCTAAGCATGTCAAATGCTACAAATATATATAAATATTTGTTAAGTAAATTTATTTTCACAATAAATATTGACAAGAAAGGCAATATATTTGAATACTGAATAAAAATTATTAACAAGAGCCTTTAATTTTCCATGTATTTTAAATTTTTTAACTGTTATATTTTTAAATATGTAGGTACCTATTATGACCGCTAAGTAAGAAGTAATAATCCTCGTTTCTTTTTCTACTGACGTAAAAATGTTAGATTCAGTCGATAATGCCGCTGGGAGAATACAACACTACTTAATGAAACTCATCTAACCAATGTAGAAGTTTAGTACGTATATTCATTATCTTATGTAGTTGGCGATTCAAAGAAACATAGTTTTAAGGTGACCTTTGTGTGAAAAAGCACTTTTCGGGTCAAAGTTTCGGAACTGACATTACAAAAAGCTACTCTATTAAGTCGCCAAGCTCGTCTAAAGAATAACATCTTTTTGTGTCTGAGTAAATAAAAAAATAAGACCTCATTTGTAAACTAAACTTTTAAAAATAAAAAATTGTGTTACACACGAAAGAAATAAACAACAATTTACATGTAGCTGCTGCAGGCTAATTACATTAACATTTCAAATTGAATTATAATTTTCACACGGTGCTATAATAAATATGTATATTCCTATTAAGTGTAAATGTGAAACTAACTGAATAAAAAGAACATTAAGTTGGAATTACTTGGAGTTTGAATTTTTTTACGTGTTGTTTTTGCATGTACTCGCTAACTTAAACTGAAAACTTTTTTCAATATTTTAAATTACTCATGATCAAAGGCTTTGCAACCTCTAAACTTGGGTAAAGTTTATCTTGGTTGAAAATAATTATTTTAGTGGAAGACTTTAAAATAATTTTAATTTTTTTACATCTTATGATGGTCGATGAACCAGCAACTCCCGACTTTCCTGACGATAAGTGGTAATCGCCGCTCTTCGACTCACAGTACTAAGAGTAGGTACTGTCAAGCCGCCATTCGGTTCGGGAATGGGCCCGATAACAAATTACTGCTCTCACTTGGTACCTAACTACTTAGGTACCACCAGTTATAGGTTATAACTTAGTGCCCTTCGTTGCCTCGTAGAGCCCCCGCGCTTCATGTTTCTGTATGGGTTGCATGGTTCGTCTGTGCGTACAATTAAATGATGATAACTTTTTTCTTCAATTATAGAAAATAAAATCTGTATTTTGTTATAAACCAAGCTTTCTCTTATTATCCCCTCGCTATTTTTCTATAAATATCTTAAATTTACAGACATACCGGGGTTCTATTGTAATTATATATAATATATACAGATACATTTTATTTTAATTTAAAAATAAATAGGGTCTTCTCAAAGATGTCCTTCAATACTCACGATTTTAAGTGATATATAGACAAAGGCTATGAAATAAAGATATTTTAGAATTTTAATTTTTTGTTCAAAAATATTGTTTTATGTTAAGACTTTCGATTCAATTTTTATATAAATGTGAAATACACATTTGTTACCAACGAGGTCCGTTCATTCGTTCATTCATCTGTTGCAAATAACGACTGCACCATTACAAGTAGGTGAGTATAAAATATTATTCTTTGAACAATAATTTATAAGTTTCAATAGCAGTCGGTAATTTATAAAGCTTTGCTTGGTCTAAATGGAGGCTATTTTTCTATTATTCGTACATATTCAGTCCACACGGTTAACACATCATCAATATAAATAAACTTTATCGTATAGATACCTGTATTACAAAATTTCGCTTAAAACTTTAAAAAGAGAGAAGAGCAATAAACCATATTTAGGATTTTTATTGAAACGAACAAAATAATCTATAAGTATCTACCATTGATCAATAAATTAAGGATACACAATTATTGTGTTTAGAAATCGAGACAAAAGTTATATATATAGGTAAACTTACTTAAATGTATAGCATTAATTTCGCATTGATTTTATAAAATCGTGACATTTTTTAACTGTCTGCGAATGTAATAACACTATTTAGAAATAACGAGAGAAAAAGAGACAGAGAATGAGTTTTCCAAAAGAGGTTTTAGTATTATTAGGCATGTTGATATGTTGCGGGCGTTGCAGCTGTTCGTGCGTCGGAGTAACACTAAACGAAATAAATGCAGGAAAGCGTAATCTACAGTTATTTATAGTGGACACTTTTAGTGCCTAATTGCGGATCTTCTCTTTTTTATACATCAATGATAAGTACACGTTTCTTAATGAACTGATGAGTTCCTGATGGCGCAAAACGGTGATGGTGATGGGCGATGATGCGGTTACGGAGCATCTCTACGCGCCCAGTGATTTCAAATGTCAAAGTTTAGTTCAATACTTATCTATGACATAGGATCTACAAACTATATTGAATCCAAAACAAAAATAATAATATGAATTAATTCAAATTATAAATTATAATTAAACAAATATATAAAAACTCGTGTAATTTAGAATCTTTCCCTTTTTCGAAATATATTAAGAGTTGAAACCTTATTGCCTAGGGTGGGCAATAAATACATATTGCATTCATAACAGTCTTAGCGCAACCAGCTTAATTCATATTCTTATCTCGTCAATAAAGAGAACTTGCCGTAAATGTATGTTCAAATATCGAGCTCGGTGAGGTCGTCACGACGATTATCGTGTTCAACGAAATGCGTACCACGGCTTATCTCTTAATACCCGATGATAGAAAGGCGCTCCGGGCCAACGATAATGTTTGTATAGACAGCTCGGCGATATTTGTAATGAAAATCCTATTGATTTATAGGAATGGACAAGTTAATGATTACCTATATATAATACATGTTTAATTACTACGTTAATTATTTCTTAAATGTTTTTTTTTTCAATGTGGTGATGGACTAAGAACACTCCTACAAGTATTATTATCTCATTCTCTCCCACTGGTATCGTGGGGACTAAATGAAGTATACAATTATCGCCTATTGCATAACATGTATGGTTAGGGTTCATTTGTATTAAGTACTTTTTAAATATTCGCGTTTTTTATAATGCATTATAACACATTTAACGAGTCTTACGCGCATTACACTTCTCAAAATACTATTATTTTGACTAACCTCGGCGTTTCAACTGAGTTGCACCAGCCGTGGTCACGAATAGACCGGCTATTGAGCCGTTAAATGTGTCATATTTATCCATTGCAATAATGTAACATAGTTCCAGTGGCCCGCCTGTATAGGCAGAGAGACGGCACATGGCGGGTTTATTTATTGCGTGAGGGCCCCACACTACGCAGTTTGTTGCCCCAAACGACGGGGTGTGAGGTTAGGTACATTTTTTTCCCGCCTTAACAAAAGAAAAGGGTTGATTGGTGGTGTTAGGGTCAGCTGCCTAGTAGTGCTAGTGAGTAAGTGTGTTTGTTACACTTTCAGGCCTTGATTACTGAACCAATACGGATGTAATTCTGGATGAAATGAATATATATGAGATAAGTACATGGAATTCTTTTTATTCTGGAAAAATGAATGGTTCCCGTTGGGATAGCTATTTTTACATAGTGATAATTAATTTACCGTAGTATGGTGTATTAAACACAAAGTGATGCTTTACCAATTCAGCTGAATTGGTAAAGCATCTGGACGGTATCCAGAAGATGCAGGTTCAAATCCTGCTCCTGACTGTTATTTTCGATTTCACATTTTTCACTTTGTGTTTAATGTATAGTGCTAAGCATGTCAAATGCTAAAAATATATATAAAAATATCTAAAGTAGTATGGTGTATTTATATTCTAAAGTCTACAAGGACCGCAGTACAAAAATGATGTACAAAGACAAAATTTCATTGTTATAATCAATATTAAACTGATACGGACGGGCCTCGTGGCGTAGTCGGTAGTGTAATCGATTTCCTTGCACAAGGTCGTGGCTTCAATTCCCACTCAGGATAATTATTTCTGTGATAAACACAGATATTTGTACTGCGTCTGGGTATTTTCTATCTATTATATGTATGTAATATATGTATTATATCCGTAATCTGGTCCCCATAGCACAAGCGTTAAGCTTAGTTTGGGACCAGAGGACGTTGTGTGAAATGTCCGTGAATATTTATATTATATTTTATACTAAACTACGAGTAAAAGACAATTAATCGGTCAATGACTAGAAAAAAAAATACTTTTAATCCTTGCATCCATTACCAATTCGCTCAATGTTGTTTAAAGTTAACAATACTTTATGCAAAGATTACTGGTGCTATGTCGTGACTCGGTTATAATGCACGAAGATATTGGGTAGGCATCGAAGGTACGGAATTGTGAATAGAAAGCAAGGCCGACACGCGACTTGGTTAGGGTGACCAGAATATAGCGAGAAAATTTTGAGATATCCTGGACAGATCCTATATCCTTTTCGAGGCTTCAGACTATATGTTGTATGAAATATATCATTATGAATGGTACAGTGGTTAAGACGTGAAAGCGTAACTAATAAACAAACAAACGGTACGGCCTTCAATACTTAAGATGGAGTTTAGTTATATAGAGCAACACAGTGAAGGACAAGGTCCATTTTTCTATCCGTTTTCTTTTGAATTAATGTTCTAAAGTACATATTAAAATAATTTCTATGTAAACATCACAAAAAAACTGGCTTTAAGACTTATATGGTTTTAGATCTATTTCTTTTAGCAATTGACATGCTCCGCTACTTTTTAAAGTACAAATTATTTGTGAATAAAGAAAGAGATTTTTAGTAGGAGCGGGAATCGAACCCGCATCTTTTCCAATCCGGGGAAGTGCTCTAAACCACTAAGCTATTCTACTGATCTTTCGATCATCCCAAATTCTTAATCACATTTGTCTTACGACCAACGCCATCTATCGGCAAGCATTACATGCATCCAATATAGTAATTTTAATTTTGCAATTAAAATTCATACTATTTGATGGCGCGATTTTTTTAAACATTTTAGATCTACATATTTCTTTTAGCAATTGACATGCTCCGCTACTTTTTAAGTACAAATTATTTGTGAGTAAAGAAAAAGAGATTTTTAGTAGGAGCGGGAATCGAACCCGCATCTTTTCCAATCCGGGGAAGTGCTCTAAGCCACTAAGCTATCCTACTGATCTTTCAATCATCCCAAATTCTCGTTTTCTCATGGATGCCATTGTCAGAACTGGACCAAATTGAAATGAGACCACATGGGACCAGCTTTCAAATAAAAAAAGAATCATCGAATCGATTCACCCAGTCGAAAGCTCGAGGTAACAAACATGAAAAAATACAGTCGAATTGAGAATCTCCTTTTTTGAAATCAGTGAAAAGACAAAACTATTGTTGAATGTTTACTAAAATATCCTTTAGATAACGTACATTTGCTTTGCACGTGCAACATAATATTGCATGCAATCTCTGTAAGTTCGGATGGTAGGTAATTAAGTAATTATATATTAAGCCGTCATGCTTGACATCCTAGAAGCTAATTACGTAATTGGTAGGTAACAGGCAGCTTACTTGATGTCGTGACCAACCTTATTAGTCATAGAACCGATATTTTTTTAATACCTACGACCCACTTGCAGTTGTCAGTCAAGGACAATTTTATTTTCTATGTTTCACTGTACATGTTTTTCTTTTCAAGTGGGCCTTCATTTTTTTAAGCATATTTTTCTGTGTAATAATATCTAGTGCAACTCATAGTTGTTATCAGCTATTTTTGTTATGGAAAACCCTGTTTAGTCTATATAAAAATTTTAAATATTTATTTCGAAACTATCTCAAGAAACTTCACGACCTGGTGACCAAAGCTTCCCCTCACAACATCACTTGATTGATTGAGATGATTCAGCGCAAACGAATTTCCCGAGTGAAATAACAATTATATGTACCTACGCATTAATAACTCTGTAATTCTCAACGACAGCAACATGTTAAGACGATAACATCTTACCCTTAATGACTTTTACATTCAAAATATGGTAAAAGATATTTTTTATGGGAAACGATATTTATTATACGAGATAGTGATATTTATGAAAGAAATAAGACTCCATTTACGGAATCTATCACGATTATAAAATATAATTGTCTACTATCGTGTGCAAATAATTTATAGCATTCATGGTCAAGGGTGGACTATAGGTAGACTATAGGTATAGGCGATCAACTCCGTAATTTTATTTCATAACTAGCCTTTGCCCGCGGCTCCACCGCAGCCAAAAGCTAGTGCTGTAGTGCTTTTAGGTTATATCTTGGGTTCCCGATATAGTAGCGGAATAAAATGTATATAGACTTTTAAGTCTAATCAACAGCTATCCAATAAAAAAAATTGCATCAAAATCCGTTCAGTAGTTTTTGCGTTATGCACGAACGAACAAACAGATAAACAGACAAACAGGCAAAAAATTTATAGTGATCTTCAATCAGCTTTGTAGTGATAAACTAGTGGTAAGTAAGACAAGGATTGAAATAGAAAGAAGAGGCAGAGAAGAAAGGGTAGGTATTGTGTTCGATACCACTGAAGGAATGTAATATGTTTCCGGTGGCCCGCCAATAAAGGCGGAGAGAAGGCACACGGCGGGTTTCTTTAGTGAGTGAGGGCCCCACACTACCCTGTTCGTTGCCCCGAACGACGGTGTATGCGGACAAGGACATTTTATCCCGCCTTAAAAAAAAAAACAAGTAAGCAACAATCAATAATTTACAACTAAAAACACACATAGCTTATTAAAGTCAGAGGTTTTCACCATGGAGTTCAAAATCAAAACAGCTCATTTTATCTCCTGACAAGATAAAAAAGGACGTCGGTTTATAACTGTAGTAATAGATCCTTTCATATGAAATTAGCGTTCCAGCCATCCATCCATCAGCCTTTCATCGTCCACTGCTGGACATAGGCCTCCCCAAGATGGGGGTTTTAGCATACCTTCGCTTGGCAGGCGGGTTGGCAATCGCAGTGGATGTTTTTAGTACACAGGCGACCGCTGCTGTCAGGTCCCCTGGTAGCTTTGTCGGCTATTACGACTCCCATTGGAAGAGACGGGGTGGAGCTATTCTTGGTGCTGGGCCCACACGAATGGAAATTAGCGTTATTTATGGATAAAGCAAAACAATTTTTTTTAAACAAAATCGTTTTAATTAACAATCAAAGTAATTACCATTGTTATCTATGCATTTTCCTTGCTGAAAATATTGTGGGAGCGAGAATCAATCAATAATATCTTTGAAGGTGGTTTTGACAGACTCATCGGAATTGAAATTTTTTTCTTACAAGAAGTTGTCCTAATTCGAAAAATGTGACGATCTGTTGGAGCACGTTGCGGAGTGTTGTGGGTTCAGTATACAAAGAATTGACTTGTACTTGACCTGAAAATCGGACAATACTTTGTGTGATCTACAAATGGTTGTTCTGACTCTGGGTGTCTTCCGTGTTCTTTTGTTTGTAAAGGCCCTTGCAATACAATGATTATTCCTTTATGCACGGCATAAAAAACTAGCCTTTGCCTGCCGCTTCGCCGCGTCTAGTGTTATGCTATGTCTCAGGTTCCCGATATAGTAGCGGGATAAAATGTATACTAGTTTTTAAATATAATGAAGAACTATCAAATAAAAAAGCATCATATCCGTTCAATAGTTTTAGCGTGATGCGCAAACGAACAAACAAACAAAAAATCTAAAAACATCTGTTTTGTGTTTAGACATGCCTATATAGACTATTTCAGTATTTTTTTCTCAAATATCTTAAATGTACAGACACAGCTCTGTTACAGATTTATAATAGTTAGGATATACTAGAATCAACTATGATATTATGCAATCGGTTGATCGAAAGTATGACAGTAACTGATCGGAAGCCCACCTGTAATAACTATTTGCAATCATCCTCTGTAGTAAAAACACTAATAAAAGATAACAGTTATTAAACCAACAGCCCGGATATTACGTCACATAGTAAAACCTTTGTTTATGGTTTTCTATAATCACCCACAAGCCACCGTTTACGATCACCACCGCATCTCTCATTACACCAATAGATTTTAAATATAAACATTAAACCGAAAATAAAAACAAACATAAACTCCGTGACAAAGCAATCATTTTGACGGCATGCAATATTTTTTTCTGACAATATTTCTGTTGTTTATTACTCATAATCTAGCTGTAGGTATTATAGTCCTTGTGTTAATATTGTAAAGCTGATAATTGATTGGCAGGATGTCTATAGGCATAAGCAGTATTTAATCGGTCAGTTTTCACGTAGCGTTTGATAGCTCGTGCGTGATGTTGAATACACACTGTTTCTACGCCGAGTTATTGATGTTTTTATTTAGCCCGTAGTACTTATACATCACTGAATTGAAATAAATAATATTTTATATCACACTACTTCGCAAGCTGGGACTAAAATAGCTTTTCAATTCCTAGGGCCCAAAAGTGATTTAAATTTGGAATATGAAAATTATTAGTATAGGTTCCAAATACCAAAGAGATTAAACACAAACATTATACAAAAGAGGAACAGGCAGTATGGTAAAGAACACCAAGCATGAGCCGAATAAAAAAATGAACTTACTGTTCTTATTCACAAGACTTATTTTTCCATAAAGGGTGACAAAAAGTAGAGTATCCACCTCGGGGGAAACAGCTCGAGGGGCGTACTTACTACTTTAGCATTCTTTGCTCCATTCTGGATTCAAAGAAACACTCTCGTCTTTAAAATAGTTGTTTTCTCCTTGATAAAGGATCTACTATTTGACATTATACATTCAAATCAATAACATAAAAAGTAAAGTTTCGTCACTGGAAATATAATTTAGTGTAAGCATGCTATTAATTATCAGATATTTTTAACAGAATTTAAATCTCACGAAGAGCCTCCTCGTCTATGCTTATGGCTCTTTTGAATTTGGGCAGTACTATTATAGACCCCGCATCATCTGGGTCGTTTACGTTTCTGATGGTAAATCTCATCAATTGGAACTGGTACCAAGCGAAAAATCTTACTCAGTCGTGGTAGTGCAGTGAAGAACAACGTGGCTTATTTCGAGTATTCGTTCATGTGCAGTGATATAATATTCTGTATACTTTCATTACTTTTTGATTTTAGAATATGAATTTTTGATTTTAGAATTTCACGGAAAATAATCGGATTGGCAATGGGTCTTTTCTGGTTCTGGTCTTTTTGGTTTTTTCTTATTTAATCACAACCCTGTTCACATACAACATTCATCGCAAAGATGTTCTTTTTTATCTAATCTATTTACGAGATCGTTTTATTTTTCTATCGCATCTGTGTGTCACGCAGCTTATTGCAATAACCTCAACGTAATGTGTTTTGATATTAAAGCTTTTACCGTTTTAATAGCTCTGACAGATGCTGGTTCTTTTTTGATTAAAATCCTTTACTAGAATCGAAGTTAATATATCAATGTTATTATATGCTTTGCGGTTGATTTTCAATTTAATTACAACCATAAGTATGAATACATGATTTGAATGTGAAATTCTATCTCATATACTAGGTTTAATTTCCAAAGTAGTATTTTTTATTTATTATCATGCAAAATATCCACATCAATGTTACAAAAAAAAGAAAGTAAAAAATATATGAAAATACATCATATTAGACTAGAGATATTAGACTTGATGCAGTTAAGAACGCTTACTAGTATTAATAAAATTAACTGAAATAAGCTTTTTATACAGCGTCTGTCGTAAATAATGGATAACCGTTAATTGGAAGGAGCCCTGATGTAAAGCTGCGAGAAATTCGACTTTTTATTTTAGGGTTTCCAATGGTATGAAAAAATATGTTTGCATTTTTTAACTTCCCGCTAAGAAAATTGAAAATTTTCAAAAGTTGGGAAGTTATTGGTTTTACCCCCTTTTTCGAAAATCGAGGTTTCAACGGATGTTGACGGTTTGAGGTGTGTGTGTGTGTGTGTGTGTGTGTGTGTGTGTGTGTGTGTGTGTGTGTGGCCGTATGTTAACCTTTTTTATCAATCGATTCCAAAAACTAATCAGCTCTTAACATCAAAAAACCACCTCGATTGCTTTCAGTCCGGTCAAAATCGGTTAATTCGTTTGTGAGGTATCGTTGGCAAAAAAAGTTAAAAAAAAAATTTTTTCAGAATTTCTATGAAATTTTCAGTCTGACCAGTGGGAGCTTTAAGATTCTTCAAAGATCTCAAAAACCTACGTTGAATGCTGTAAACTAAGAGAAAATCGGGTCATTTATTCAAAAGTTATTGCGATTTGAAAATTCAACGAATAGTGTTTTATTAAATCTCTATCAGACTCGAAGAGCTCAAAAGCATAGAACAGTTATCTCTTTGAGCTCGGAGAGCTCAAAATGACACGAAAATTATACTTTTGAGCTCGAAGAGCTCAACAACGTAATAAGTGCAATTTTGAGCGCTTAAGTATCAAATTAGCGTGAAGTTGCAAGGATGGCCTTTAGGGTTAACCGTTTTCCAGATTTTTTTGTTATGCCAAACCATTTTAACAAAGTAGCTTATTTAATGACATCGACGGAAGAGATAAGAACGAAGCGTCTCTGAAAATTAAATAATTTTTCAGAATTTTTGTCTCTTTGTACGAGTATGTTCGCACATAACAAAACACTACTTTACGAATTTTGATGAACTTTTTTGTTTGATAGCTTTTGATTACTTAAAACTGCAGGAGGGTGAAATGTACTACAAAATTGAGTTTTTCATACTACGAGGGTGACAACCAAGCTATTGCGACCTAAGCGGTTCCAGTAGTCTAAATACGCTAATACCATAAGCATCACGCTTTTATAACCCCAAGAAAAGGAGATACACTGAAAGAGCAATATAAAACAAAAAAAACATTGCATCACGCCCACGCGAGCCTATTGCCGTCTATCGGGCACATTTCCAAACTCCGCGCTGCTACTGAGAATTTTTCTTTAGACAAAAAGGCCCAATACCACTGCCCGACGATTACGGCACTATCCTCATCATTTTGGGGAGGCCTATGTCCAGCAGTGGACGTCGAAAGGCTGATGGATGGATGGATTACATTAATATAGATTACTAGAATGTTAGCGCGACCTTCACCCGTGCTTACTCTACTTCTAGCAAATAATCATAACAATACTTTCTGATATTTACGCGAATGTTACACATTTTGAAATAAAACTTCGTTTACGGAATCTATCGCGTTTACTTAATTTTACTACTATCCCGACGTTTCGAATACTTTACAGCATTCATGATCACGGGTGGACTTAGATGATAGACGTCCAAGGCTGATATGTTATTTCAACGGTCTCATCTACCCACAGTATATGATTTTACAAAATTTTTGGTTTATTTATTTTAACCCACCAAATATTCGTTTAGAAACACAATTAAAATTACCTCAATTTTTTTATGCTTACAATATATGAAACTTTAAGTTAGTATATTAAAATGAGTATAATACTCCTCTTTAAACTAAAATTTTTAGTTTTTATTTAGTGCTCAAAAATTCTACCATAAACTACCAATTACTACCAGTAAGAAGACAATCTTGGTTATTAGTTTATATTATTAAATATATTGATTTTGCCAAAAGCTAAGACTAAAAAGCTACCACCGGATCGGAAACGCGGCCTGACTGAGAAAGATCCGGCCAGAAAACTCAGTAGGCATCAACTGTTATGGATTATTAAATTTTTGTACGGAATTACTGACAGCTAATTAAGTTTATTTTTTTTTAAAAAAGCAATATCTAAAACTAATCACTACTGTGGGTTTTGTCTACACAATAAGCGCTAACTGTGTCTTGCAATCTTGTGGTGTGCCTTCTTGTATTCTGTTTGGTGAGGCCTATCACAGGGTTCCAGCTTGATGGGAAGACCCAGCCGTCTTCTCTATTGAAATTGGGATGTTTCTTAATTTCAATAGCCTCACGTATCATTCTAGGGCGATATCAATGTTCTTTTGCGAGGATTTGAGGTTTGTCAAACCTAATGTAATGGCGGGTGTGGTCCTGTGTGTGGCTTATAGTAGGTTTTGATTGAAGCTTTTTTGAGAATGTAGCCAATCTTGTCAGTGACTCCTTTAACATTGGGCAGGACTGCAGGGAGGCGCTCAACAATGGGTGGCTTCACTTGGTTTCTGTAACGGCGGCGTGGAACCTGCAGCTCATTAGCATGTAAAACTTTCTTTACATGCTGCAACTCCCCAGCCAGGTGTTCTTCATCACAGATTCCTTGTGCTCTCTGAAACAAAGATTTAGACATGGTAGCCAACTGTGAAGTATGGTGATGAGACTCTCCATTCAGGTACTTATCAGTATGGGTTTTCTTTCGATATACTGTATGACTCAAGGTGTTGTTAGGGTTACGGATTACCATAACATCTAAGAAAGCTAAAGAGTTATTTGGCTCCAGTTCCATAGTGAATTAAATTTTAGGATTGATGGAATTCAGATGGTTTAGAAATACGGTTAATATAGTGAAAGTGTCATCTACGTACCGCTTGTAGAAACAGGGGACCACAGGTGAGGTTTTTAGGGCAGTCTCCTCGAAGTCTTCCATGAATATGTCGGCAACAACGGGAGAGACTGGCGAACCCATGGCCACTCCGTCCACTTGCTTGTAGAAGCCATCATTCCACATAATGTAGCCAGATGTGAGGCAGTACTTTAACAGTTCAATGTATTCCATAGGTATGTTGTTCTCTGATAGTTTCTTAGATACAATTCTGATGCAGTCTTCCACAGGTAAGCTGGTTAAAACGGAATAGGCATCAAAACCCCTGTGTACTAAAAACATCCACTGCGATCGCCAACCCGCCTGCCAAGCGTGGCGATTATGGTAATACCCCCCCTTTTGGGGAGGCCTATGTCCAGCAGTGGACGATGAGGCTGATGGATGAAGCAATTGTCACGATAGCTGAATTGGCAAAGCTTCTGGATGGTATCCAGGAGATGCAGGTTCAAATCCTACTCGTAACTGTTATTTTCGATTTCACATTTTCACTAACTAACTAACTTATCATCACGCCATTTCCTTTGCGGGGTAGGCAGAGAGAACAGAGTGCCAAGAGGCTCTATTCTTGCATACATCTCTCGCTTCCTCAACATTCATAACTCTCTATATACACGCTCGCCGGTTTCGGAGACTCCTTACTCCATCTTCCTACATCATTCCACTTTCGCATTGTATATCTTCTTAGCTAGTCGCTCGTCCGGCATTTTTTCCACATGTCCGAACCATCGGAGCATTCCCTTTCGCATCTTTACAGCAATACTCTCTTTCATACCTACTCGCTCTCTTACGTCATTGTTACGAATGCGGTCAGTCAGCCTCACTCCACAGATTCTCCGCAGAGATCGCATTTCGACCGCATTGATTTTACTCTCATGCTCCTTTTTACATACCCAACTCTCGCTTTCATATAATAACGTTGGGACAAGCACTGCGTTGTGTATTGCGACACGTGCCTTCTGGCTGAGATGGTGGCTGCCGAGAAGTTGTCGCAATGCTCCGTTCACTCTATTTACCGCATTCACTGTTCTTTCTACATCAGTGGCGTACCTTCCATCCCGACTGAATCCACATCCAAGATATACAAATTCATCCACTTGTTCTAGCACACCATTTCCTATTGCTACTCTGACATCTGTTCTGGCTTCTTCTCTTTCAAAAACCATTACTTTGGTTTTGTTTACATTCATACGTAGGTCCCTTTTCTTACAATCTTCTGCCATTACGTCGACTAGGGTTTGCAGGTAAGTCGCAGACTGCGCTAATAGGACCGCATCGTCTGCATATAGCAGCGAGTTAACCACTGAGTC
This sequence comes from Leucoma salicis, assembly GCA_948253155.1. NCBI lineage: Eukaryota > Metazoa > Arthropoda > Insecta > Lepidoptera > Erebidae > Leucoma > Leucoma salicis. The sequence goes on from OX411811.1 coordinate 5,196,181, forward strand.
GCCCATCTGAACTCCCACATTCATTTCATTCAACCTTTGTAGACATTTATCCAGATATATGATAGACAGTCTGGCTGATAGAACACAGCCCTGTTTAACGCCGGTATTGACGTCAAACCAGGGTGCCAATCCATCATCCATCCGCATACAAGCTCTGCAGTCCATGTAGTTGGACTGCACCGCTTGTAGCAGTCTACCGCTTATACCATTCTCCTGAAAAATATCCCAAAGTTCCTTTCGTACAACAGTGTCAAATGCTTTCTCCAAATCCACAAAACTGCAGAAAACCCTCTGGCCTACAGCCAGATGCTTCTCCACAATGTTGCGCAGAGAAAACACTTGATCCATGCATCCTCATCCACACCTGAAACCTCCTTATGCCTCACATAAAAAATCATCAGACACCATCCTCATTCTCCTTTCAACAATCTTACCATACATTTTGGCTGCCAAACTGGTCAAGCTTATAGCTTTGTAGTTTTCACAGTCATAACGTGAACCCTTGTTTTTAAACAAGGGCACGATGACTGCGCTTCTCCAGTCCTTGGGAACCATTCCTGAGCTCCAACATAAATTTAGAAGCATCAGGAAGGATTCCCAGACAAGCTTGATCATCTCAGCAGACACCATATCAATACCCGCTGCCTTACCATTTTTCAAACTTCTAATCGCCCATTCACCTTCATCCATACTACTGTCATCAGAGGCTACCGGTACCGAATGCTGATCTGTTAGATCACATGTGGCATCAGCATCACCCTGAACATCCGCATACATATCTCCAAGATATTCACTCCAGCGGCTTAACACATCTTGTGTTTGCGTAAGAATGTCTCCACCTTTAGACCTTATTTTATTCATTCTGAAAACTGACCGACCATTCCGAGATTTCTTCACCTCCCTCCAGAAAAGTTTGGTGTTGCTCTCGAAGGTTTTGGTCAGCCTTTCTTCTGCAATCATATTTGCTCTATCACGCTTCTCTTTCACTAAGGCTTTGGTGTCATTCTTACGTTGCCGGTATATTTCTTTCTTCTGTTCTTTCATACTTGCACTCAGGTTCAAAGAAGATACATAGTCCAGCCACTCTTTTTTCTTTTGGTCTACGGAAGCTGCTACTTCCGTATCCCACCATGCATCACCTTTCACTTTCCTATGCTTCTTTGAGCATCCACATACTTCTTTCGCTGTATCTACCATACTAATTTTCAATACTCTCCAGCATTCTTCTATGTCAGATCCCAGCTGACTTGCCATTGTCAGCCGTTCACGGACACCCTCTACATACTTTGCTCTTACACTCTCTTCTTGTAACTTTTCAGTCTTTATTCTTTCAAGCCCTCCGGAGTGGACACGCTCTCGCCAGTGTCTCCACTTTCTGAACAGACCACTAAATCTCGTAATAATGAGATAGTGGTCCGTGTCGACAGTGGGACCCCTGTAGGCTCTTGTATCCAGAATTTTACTTCGGAGGCGACTGTCTATCAGAATTAAATCTATCATACTTCTCTGTTCATTCCTTCTCAATGTATACATATGGATGTCCTTATGTTGAAAAAATGTGTTTGACACAATAAGGTTTCTCTCCATACATACATCCACAATGAGCCTACCTGCATCATTCACTCTCTTATCACCAAATGAATCAAGTACGTCCTCGAAGTCTGGACGCTTGGTCCCAACCTATCCATTCAAGTCTCCGCATACGACCACGCGTTCACTAGCTTCTGCCAAATCCAGAACTTCCCTAACATTATGCCAGAACTTCTCTAGATCCGATGCCACCGAAGAGCCTACGGGAGCATAACCTGCGACCATGAAGACCCTGGTGACACCTTGTTTTATTCGGACCCATAGAAGTCTGGGATCAAACATTCCGTAGTCTTTTACACCTGAGGCCAAGCGAGTGGACAGCAACACCCCCACTCCCATGCTGGCCCAATCGCTCTGCGGTACACCAGACCACAGAGCTAACCCGCCACCAGGAAGATCACAGGCGTCGCTACCCTTTCGCTTGGTCTCTGTTACACAGAGCACATCAAGCTGTCTGTCCGACATGACGGTTACCAGCTCGTGTAACTTATCTTCCACACCACCTCTTACATAAGCTGCCGTTTCGCATCTTTGGCGCGTCAGATGGCCAACTTAAATGCGGCGTGCGCAATGCTGTAGGCCGCATACAGCCGGCCCTCCCGCTCTTCGTCGCGGATTCGGTGACGTCGGCTGCGTTTGTAGGACCTCCGGGCACGAATACAGGCCGCACGGAGGTCCGCCAGCTCCGGGGACCACCAGTAGGCCCCCTTCCGTCGAGGCGGGCGCCGCACGCGGGGCAATGGCCGCATCGCAGATCTGCGTAAGCATGCCGCGAACGTTGCCAGCCTTGGCACCCACGTCTTCCGTCAGGGGGGGAGGCAGCCAAGATTGAAAAATGGCCGCTTCCACTAGCAGGTCCCCGTCGAGCCTACCCACAGCCCATCGCCCACCCCTGCTGGCGCCCTGAAGGGTTCGGGAGACCTCTATCTGAATGTATATGTGGTAAGATAGCTCCAGGACTTGCTAGCTCCTTATGCGTGCGGCGACACCGGGGCTAGCGAACGAAAGGTCCACTATCGACCCGCCCCAGGGCCGCACGCGCGTTTGGGCGGACCCTTGGTTGAGCAACACGAGGTCCGCCGCTGCCGCCCACTCTTGAACCGCCGCATCTCGGGCGTCCGTGCTGGGGGACCCCCAAGCCGTTGATTTGCCGTTAAAGTCTCCCAGCACGAGCACAGGGCTCGGTACTGTACGCCGTATCGAGGTCTCCAGGTTGTGCAGGAAGACCTCGAAAGCCGCCAGACTACGACTAGGGTAGAAGTACACGCCATACAGCGTGACCCCTCCCCATTCAGCCGCTACATATCCCGTGCCCTGGTCTTTGACTGACAAGGGCGGGAAATGCGGCGCCACCGAACCGACGACCGCCACGGAGCCATCCCCGCTACCCGCCCAATTGGGGTGATCGGGGACTATGTAGGGCTCCGCGGCTACGGCAACACCGATCGACCGCTCCGCCATGGATTGCAGGAAGAGGTCCTGCACCCTGGCGGAACGGCCGAGATTCCCTTGGAGGAGGATAGCGCTGCGATACGTTATTGGACCACCATATCCTCCTCCATGCACTGCGGCGGTCCAGCCTTGCCGGTTTGGGCAGCCGGGGCCAATTGGCTGCCCACCTCCCTCTTAGGGCCTGACTTGGCCGGAGGCCTGCACCCTACCCGTCCCATACAGTGGTTGGCGGAATGATTGCCCGCCGCGCACGCGGGGCAGTGTGGGGTGGCAGAACAGGCAGCCGCCTAGTGCCCTGCCTGACCGCAGCGGAAACAAAGCCCACTACAGTCGAAGCAGTTTGTACACAGCGGCGGGTGTGACCGACCGCCATGCACTTGTAGCACCTGGCAGGCCGGGGCTCCAACGCGATTACCCGCGTGGCGCTCCAGCCCACCAGAAGTCTACCGGCGGCGACCAAATCCTTGGCCGCCGCGACAGGGCACGAGACCTAGACGGCACCCACACCACCTGGACCTGGGCGAATGGTGCCCACCGGGACGGCGCTGCTGGGAGACCTGGTTTTCGAGACGATTGCCTCCCGGATCTCTTCCGCCGTCACGGAATCGTCCAGCCCGGAAATGCGCAGTTCGGCGCACTTCATGGGTCTGGCGACCCGGACACCACTCTCCTCTGGGAACAGGACCAGCAGCCTCGCGGCTATTGATTGCTTCGGCCGTCTTGGCGCCCTCTGGTCCCAGGTACTCGAAAATCCGAGCACCTGTCCGGGCTTGGCGGGAGCGAGCGGAAACGTCCCCGAGATCGGAGACGTTTATCTCCCGCCGGGCACGCTTCAAGACGGCCTCGTAAGTCAGGCCCTTTTCTTTTCCCTCAGGCAGCACGGTGATCACCACCGCAGCTGCCTTCGGGACCTTCAATTTTCGTGAAGTCACCGCGGCTTCGGGGCTTCCCTTCTCTGATTAATTGGCGCCGCCTCGCGCTCCGAGGCAGCGCCGCGGCCCCTGGCCCGGGATCGCCAGGGCGCACCCACCTGCCAGTCCCCGTCTGAGGACGTTGCAGTGGCAGGGGTGGGGGCAGGAGCTCAGGGTGCGACCGCCGCAGCCTGTGAAGGTGCGACCATTTGTCGCGGCGTAGGATGACGCGGAGGCACAGCGGCGCTTGGCAGAGGCGGGAACTCCTCTCAGGGCTGACACCTCGGGGCTTGTCCCGCCTTGTCCTTTTTCTTGGCCTTTTTAGTTTGGCCCTTTCCTTGGCCTACAGGAGCCGGCGAAGGTTTGACCGCTGGTGGTTTGACCGCCGGTGGTTTGGCCGCCGTCGCGGCAAAGGACACATGCCCCCCCTGGCACGGCAGGGCTGTCGGTGCCGAGGACACTGCAGCAATTCTTTTGTCAGCCGCAAGCGGCGGCCGAAGTCGGGGCTCCGGCGACAATTTCACGGAGCGATTCGTCCTCCAGTTCGGGTCCAGCGCCTGACTGGGCAGTGGACGAAGCCGGGGCAGCCGCAGGAAGCCCAAGCTCAACCCGCAACCCGGCCTGTCCCTGCTCCGATTCCGCCATCCGCGCCTCGAGGCAGCGGTTAGCCTCGTCGAGGCGCTGATTCTGCGCCTCCAGTCGAGCGTTTTGAGCCTCGAGGCGCTTATTTTGTTCCGCCAAGCGCTGGACCGATAGCGTGATCTCGTGCTCGGCGTCCTTGAGGCCACGCGCGAAGCTACTTTTGAGGTTCCGCGAACCAGCAGCGACCGTCTCGACTATGGCCACACTGTTTAGGGCCCTCTCCTCAACCTGGGCCGTCCCTATATGACCCTCTTCTGGGAGGCAGAGCTTTTCCGTTAGGAGAGCCAAGCGCTCCTCTACGTTTTGCACCACCTCCGCCCGTCTTAAATCTCGCGATTCGGCCTTGTCTGCTGAGGCGGCACGCGGTAGCGGTATCCCGGGTCGGCTGATGCCTCGACCCCTAACCGCTGCGGGTATTTTTGGGGGAGGCATCTCTGTCGAGCTTAAGTTGGACTCCGAGGCAGCGCCCCCCTGAGATAGGGTGCGCTTGCGCCAGAACTGCGACTCCAACACCACCTCTGCTGGCTGTGATGGCTGACTCTCGGCAGCCTCAGTCAGGCCACCCTCTTCAGCTGCAGACATCTCGGCGGCTGAAGTGCCGGCTGAGCTACCCGTTATCGAGCCGTCCCTCGACGACTGGGACGCTCCCTTGGTCGTCTTCTTGCCCTTGCGGGACTTTTTGCCGCCACGCGTTTTACGCGCAGCTGCAGTAGTAGGAGCCGCATTTACAGCCGGATCCCTTACGGCTGAGGCGTCAGGTGTATTTCCCGACTCCGTCGAAGTTTTATTTGAGTGAAGTAAATCCATATGATTCTCACGAGTATGGGAGAAAGGAGGTCCACCTGGGCAGAGCTCCCTGTACCCGGGTAAGCGTACATTTGTAACCCAACACAGGTGATCCGCAGGTACCCTGGCTGGGGCCGCGCTCGAGACTGAACTACCCATCAGCCATGCATCTCCTCGCCGCGCGCCAGAGCTTGAGATTCGGGGTAATTTTTTATAGAGGTTGTCTTCCTCGCGGTCCGGGCGATCTATCCGCCGTGCCCTCTGCTGAGTCAGAGGGACACGCGGAGACCCGTCCTGTCCGGAATTCTAGCCGCCGGCGATTGCCGACGTTGCCCGGGGTGCACCACTAGGAGGTAAACCGGACGAATAAGCACCCCATATAATTTCAAGCCTTAGACAATGCAGATTGATTAGAATTGATTTTGATAATCGCTGATAAAATAAATTATAGGTGATACGAAGTTTACCGTGCCTGGTTAAGTATATAAATACATCATAATTTAGGTGACTCTGGCTATTTAGGCATTTCTGAACACAAAAGTATTTCAAAAACTGGTTTATATTTTAACCCGCTGCTATTTAGGGAATCTGAGATATATCCCAAAACAGTAGTGGTAGTGGGCAAAGGCTAATTAGATAAGATTGAACAAATTCTGTAAAAGCTTGGGCCAATTGAAGATACTACTAAAAACATACAACAATCTATCGTTTATAGTATATTAGTATGTTACTCAAGAGCAATAAATATATAGAAATATAAAACACTAATACTTAAGACCAACCTCTAGAGTATGTTATAAGACGCATTATCAAATTAACTTCAGTAGCACTTGTCTGTCAATCTTGGGGAGACTGCTGCGTCATTCTCTCGCTGGGTCATGTGATTAATGGCCCGCCATCTTACATTCTTGAGCCGCAGCCAACGACATCACTTCCTTTTGGCTTGCTTGCGTAACTTACTGTAGTTTATGCTGTAGTATTGTATATTGTTGCAAATTAATAACAGTGAGCATACATTTAAAGTAAATATTTTGATGTGAAACATCTAATGCGGAGGGAAGTAAAATCGGCTTTTAGCGTGGCGACGCATTTATTTTACTTGTTTTGTTCAAATCTTGCAAGTTAAATTTGACACACTTCCCGGTTTCTGATTGAGCTGAAATTTTACATGCTTATGTATATCACGTGACAATGCAATATTAGCAGACCTGATGATGGAGCTTAAAGGTGGACATAGGAACTCTATAATGAAACGGCGCTACCCCATCGAGTTTGGGCTTGTATGATTCGTTTTGATGAGTACTTTGTCTCTAGATGATATCCAGGGTGTGATGATGGAGCTGGAAGGTGACCATGCGAAATTTTGTAATTAAATGGTGCAACTCCATCGAGTTAGGTCTCGTTTGAAATGTCTTGACTAGGACTAGTCCAAGGTCTGATGATGGAGCTAGAAGGCGGCCATAGGAACTCCGTTATAAAACGACTTAGCTTCATCGAGTTTGGGCTCGTATGATTTGTCTTGAGGAGTACATTGTCTCTAGATGGTATTCAAGGTCTGACGATAGAGCTGGAAGGTGGCCGCAGTAACTCTGTAATGAAACGACTCAAACACATCGAGTTTATACTTGTTTGATTCGTCTTAAGGATTACTTTGTCAAGTTATGATCATTTTATTTCTACAAAATAATTTCGATGTTTTCACATCGAAATTATCGTTTTAATGTTGTTTGATTTATTATATACGTTCTAGAAACCCGCCGTGTGCCGTCCCTCTGCCTGTACTGGCGACCACTTGAACTGAAACTTCAGGGGTACGTAGCCAACCCTTTTTTATGTTAAGGCGGGAAAAATGTACCTAACTGCACACCCTATCGTTCGGGGCAACAAACAGGGTAGTGTGGTATCCTCACTAACCCACTAAATAAATCCACCGTGTGCCGTCTCTCCGCCCGTATTGGCGGGCCATTGGAACTATATTACAGTACTTCAGTGGTTGCGTAGCCAACACTTTTTTTTAAGACGGGAAAAAATGTTCCTAACCGCACACCCTGACGTTCGGGGCAACGAACAGGGTACTGTGGGGCCCTCACCCATTAAAGAAACCCGCCGTCTGCCGTCTCTTCGCCTTTATTGGCGGGCCACCGGAACCATATTACATTCCTTCAGTGGTTGCGTAGCCAACCCTAGGGGTGTAAGTTAAGAGCGATCTGGATCTTTTGTAATGAAATTAGATAAGAATCATATAAGTAAAATTATTGCACTTTTCTCTTAAGTGACTGGGCCCAAGCTGCTATATATACACATCTTCATCACTTACTTCAGCAGAATCCACTACTACACTGGTCATGATAATCAAAAGTTACGGCTTCAGATTTTTTGTTCTCGTGGTAGAAACTTGCTTAAAGAATGGGTTGGCTCGATCGGAGAACACCACAATCTCGCAGAAGATCAGCGTGAAGCCTTAGGTACTCCTACACTATTGTATTTCGTATAGTGAGTAAGAGCGCCGGAGGCCCATACATGCCATCCTTATCCTCTCCTTATTATTCTTCTTCTCCACCTTCTATCCCTTTCCTTGGTGTCAGTGACACGTGACTGACGCCTCCAGTATTGCTACTGTATATGTATAGGCTACGGTGACCACTTTCCAGCTAGTGGGCTGTATGCTTGTCTTCCACCCGCGTAGTATATAGGCATACATATTTAGTGATAATAATTCTTTCACGAATCAATTGGTATTATCGCGTCTAAGAACATTACCAGATTAAACCAGATCTTTCTCAGAGGTTGCATCTTTAATTAAACTTTAAGCCGCCAAATACTAAAGGAATCTATTGGGAGCAAAATGAGAAGGTTGTTTAAAATGGATACGGTAAAATTCTTTAAAAATCATCACATTTGTATCCACATCCACGTTATAGTTTTTTTTTTAGTTCTTACGATCCCAATGTTAGATCACGGATTTAATTGTGAACGAATTTAGTATTCTTTTTGGGAAATTTATTATAAAATTCTGAATAAAATGTAACTAAATGTATCTCTCTCAAGTAACAGAAGAAACATTACATTATTATTTGGTTTATGTATTTTATGATTTCTCTTCAGTGAGAATACTCACTTGCTATTGGGCCCGATTGCCACCCCGTATCTTCCTATGGGAGTCGTAAAAGCCGACTACGGGATTACCGGGGGACTGGGCAGCAGCGTTCCCTTATGTACTAAAAACATCCACTGCGATCGCCAACCCGCCTGCCAAGCGTGGCGTTATGGTAAACCCCCCCAATTTGGGGAGGCCTATGTCCAGCAGTGGACGATGAAAGGCTGATGGATGGATGGATTGGGCCCAAACGTGTCGGTACCACCGTCTCCTACGTGACCGGTCATGAAGCACGTCAGTGTGTTTTGGCTGTAGCAGAAGATAGCCATTAATTTTCTTTCATTTCATATCTCAGAAATGAAATGGTTGCGCAGCGGCTTGACAATACTCTCGGTATAATTGAGTCCATGAGTGACGGTTACCTCTTACCATCATGTGGGCCGTGGATCGTCTGCCATCATTACCAATAAAAAAAAAAGTTGTTCTTTAAAGTAGCTGAGCATATTAAATGCTAAAATACAGATTACAGTATTTATAATATTTAACTGTTATAATTAAACATACTATATTGGAATAACATGTATGCAAATACATCCGATAAGTGGCGTGGGTTGTTCTTCAAATTTTGTTTCTATCGTAGAATTATTGACAGATTATTTTAAGAATTCTTATGGTACTCTTGGAAGTAGATATGCTATATGGACAACGTGGATAATCATATCCAAATTTTCTACATCGGGTCCCGCTAACAGTAACACAAAGCTTCAGATAAAGTCAGCCTTCCAGACTCATTTAACTTGCTACCCGTCGACGCTGCACTCATTTATTCCATTTGACTCTTCATTTTTATTCTCGACTCTATCATAAGCTGGCAATTGTTTTTCGGAACTTATAAGTATTTCTTTTGGATTGCTTTAATTTTCATTGATAACAAAACTTACTCGGATCTTGTTCTGGACGTTCTCGGGTCATGTGGCCTACTAGTTGGGTCAAGAAGGTCAGAGGCAGTTATTCTAAGTAAATATTGGTGATCAGCTAAAATAGTGTTTGATTCGTGATTTGTTTAATTGGTATGCGACTTAGTCAAAAACATAGGCGTGATGCCTATAATAGTCAAAGTTTGGAATGAACTAGGAAGATGTACCTAGTTGTTTATTCTGATAAACAATAATACATTTTAGTTGTAAAATAAAGATTTCTAAGAAAAGATAATCCGTGTGGTGACTGACTGAGAATACAAGTGTCACCACGTCATCCTTTCCCGTGGGTGTCGTACAAGCCTGCCCAGCGTGGCGATTATGGTAAAATTTCCATTGTGGGGAGGCCTATGTCCAGCAGTGGACGATGAAATGCTGATGGATGGATGGATATAAATTGGCTTGTCCTGACTGACTATCACCACACAGCCTTGGCTTACCGTGGTCAAAGTTAAGGCAGTATCGGTTTTTTTTTCACAACCCATTACTATAACACTTTTGGGCACGGATCTGCCCTTAAAGTGATATTTCGACATATATATCATTGTCGACTACACTTTTTTTTTTGCCTGAAGCAAGACCGCAATTTGAGCTCTGAAGATTAATCCAAAGAGGCTTAAAACAACATTCAAAATTTTTATTGAATTATCACAAGTTTAGAAACGAGATTCGTACCAATATTAAATAATAAACGAATACAGTCTATAAAAGTAGTACATCATAACCGCTGGCATAAGTTTTCGTTGGCAAGCAGGTGGCTCACAGACGTCGACGATAACTTGTTACACAACTTCCACTAGAATTTGCTTCACTTTTTGTTTCTTACTTGTGAAATGGGAAAAGCAAATTCAAGAGCGTTTTTGCGCTTGGCATTTGATTTTACTACAGTTAACGGCTGCAATTTGTCTTTGAATTGTACGATTGACTTTGCAGACTGAGATAGGAAGCGATTACCATGAACAAAGATTTCAACTCAACTGAAGCACAAGATTTACTGTTTCTACCCTTCTTTAGCGAGGTGCTATTTTATTACAATAGTTTGAATGGATTTATTTTTTCTAATCTATAAGCTATGGTACCTAAATGCTTATCATCTGACTCTATGCTTGCTATTCCTTATTGCTATTCTTTGGCCAGCAATTTATATCCTCTATAATCTTTTATTATAAGAAGCAGTGATAAAACCAGAGTCTGCAAAGACAGTATTATCGAGTTCGATACTCAGTCCAGACCTTGTACGACTTACACCTCTGACATTTCGAGGTTTTTCATAATTATGTGTGCATTCGTTTACAATTTATCAATGCTCGGTGAAGGAAAACATCGTTAGGAAACCTGCATGCCCGAGTGAATTTCTCGATGGCCTGCGAAGTCTGTCAACCCGCACTAGGCCAGCGTGATTAGCTACAGCCTAATTCCTATCACCGTGATAGGAAACTCGTGCCCAATAGTGGGACATAAAAAATATTATATTTCATGTACAATCTAATGCCGATATTTATTCTGAGGTACCCTTACTTACGATATTACAAATTCGAAAGCTAGTTTGTTTGTTTGTTGCGCTTTTACGCTGTAACTACCAATCATCATGAAATTTTACACACATAAAGGCTAGAAAGGAAAAAGATAGGGAGGGGATATATATTATACTATACGGAATATTAATTTTAATGCAAAATGCATACAAAAGTACAATTTCAAAAGAACCATTCATTTATAGACACCATATTCTACCTTTGGAGGAAGGAAGAAAAATAGCTGACGTTGTATTCCTGGTTAAAATTGCTCAAAACATTGTGAACTCTCCGGACATACTTTCTAAAATGAATTTGAGGATACCTCATAGAACCTTAAGACAGCCTATATGTTTGGACATCCCACAGTGTGCATCTAATTACAGATAGAATTCTTTCTATATTCGCGCTGCAAAAATAATAAATAATAGGATGGCGGTCTTGCCGCGGTATAATTTGTTTACATCAACGTAACACTTTACAAATACCATGGCGAATACATGGTTTAATGGTTCTCAAACTTATTGTTAGATAGTTTTCTTTTTTCTTTTTCATTTGTAATGGCGTGATTTGCCCTAGTTTTTGTTCTTCGAACCTAAACAATAATTTTGAAATAAAACTTCGTTTACGGAATCTATCGCGTTTACTTAATTTTACTACTATCCCGACGTTTCGAATACTTTACAGCATTCATGATCACGGGTGGACTTAGATGATAGACGTCCAAAGCTGATATGTTATTTCAACGGTCTCGTCTACCCACAGTCACACACAGACTGTGGGTAGATGAGACGCGATAGATTCCGTAAACGAAGTTTTATTTCAAAATGTGTAACATTCGCGTAAATATCAGAAAGTATTATCTAAACAATAATACTAAATTAAGTTTGTCTTAATTTCTAATTAGGTATTTTCTAACAAACTAGCTATTTTATAGAATCTTATATGTGAAAACATTTATAATTGGTGTTTAGTGTTTAATTAGTTTTAATATCTGTAATAAATCACTGTTTGTTTTCCGAAAATAAAATAAATAAATACCTATGTATTCTAAATTTCACAATGATTGGTTATGACAAACAAGCAAACGATCGCACTTTCTCACTTATAATAATATAAATAATTGTGATGAAAATGACATCGGAGACCTGGTGTCTCGCAAGATAACCTCGATTGGTTTCATTCAGTCGTTACGTCATTTCTCTGCGAAGTGTATCTAAATTGCTTCTTTTCATGATATCGTAAAATATCTCAAACACTTCCCTTACTTTATAGCAACAAGACGTTTAATTAAAAAGTTGAAAGCAATCAAAATTATATTTCAACCGGGATCCGCATGAGGCATCATCAACTGCCATCCAGTTATTAAAGTCACCCGAGATTATATAAGGGTGAAGATAATAAAATTTCGATAAAGGAAAACCCGGTGGATATTTTAAGAACGCCTGTTATAGTTAAGTCCACATTAATTTTGTTCAATTTAAGAAGGATTACGTAGTTAATTTAAAATGAGAGTTAGTAGAGATTGTGGACCCCAAATGACTTTGAATTATATTTCGTTTGGCTGCGAAGTGTTTTCAAATTTAATTAATTTCAAGATACTATCGGGTTTTTGTGTGGTTTGATGAGCATCGTCGGGAATTTTAATATTGTTTCGTGGAAATCTTTCAGAAGTAATATTTGAAATTTAGACAAATCAAAAGTAAAAACTGAAAAATGTCTAACTGCCTTACTAATAAACGTTGTATAACCTCTGAATAGTTATTTAGTGTTTCGTTTTTGTGACTAATGCGACAGTTTGACGTTGAAAGAACGGAATAAAACACTGAATAACTATTCGGAGCTTATACGATTTTTATAAGTAAGTTAAGGGAGTTAGTGTTTTGTTAAGAAGTTTTCTGAAATACTTTGTATTTTTTGTTAAAATATGTTTTATGTCCTTATCTAAAAATAAATTCTATATAGTATTTTAACAACATAGCGTCACGCCTGTATTCCCCGAAAGGGTAGGCGGAGGTGTATTACACATCCACGACTCGCCAGCTATGTTTAAGTCCCACGTAATAGGGGGCGAGCCTATTGACGTCTACCGGGCACATTTCCAAACTCCGGGCTGATACAGAGAATTTTTCTTTTTAGGAAAAAACTCAATAACATTGCCTGGCCCGGGGATCGGACCCGAGACCTCATGATTAGCAGTCGCATACACTGCCGCTACACCACCGAGGCAGTTATGAATGGCAATGATGAATAAAAAATATATAATTATCATATAGGTCCATCGTATTTTCATCCTATATTATTAAAGGATGCAAATATGTATTAGGTATCACAATATGTTATGTCCCCGAAACTCTTTACTACACTGAAAGATGTCTTTAATCTCTTAGACTGTGGAGGATTCAGCTTTAATATCAATGGCGAATACATTGCTCACCTTCGCAGCAAATGCTGACGATATCGTAATCATGGTGGAATCGTTGGAGGACCTTGGCATTATGCTCAATGATCTCAACAGGGTTTTTCGACTAGTGGGTCTGAAAATGAATATAGACAAGACGTAAATCATGTATGTTGCCCATGTTATTTCAGCAGCGATTCTAGTTGAGAATGCGATTTTCGAAGTTGTCGATCACTATGTCTACCTGGGACAAACAGTCTGGTTAGGTAAGCACAATTTTGAAAAAGAGGTTAATCGACGAACCCACGGCTGGGCATCGTTCGGGAAGCTAAGGAAGATCTTCTCATCCAAAATTCTGCAATGTCTGAAAACGAAGGTCAACGGTCAGTGTGTATTACCAGTGATGACGTATGGAACAGAGACGTGGTCTCTGAATGTAGGCGTTGTATCAAGGCTCAAAGTCCCTCAGCATGCTATGAAGTGGGCTATACTAGGTATTTCTCAATGTGATCGAATCCATAATATGGAGATTTATAGGAGAAAGGCAGTGACCAACATAGCCCTCCGGATTGGCATGCTGAAGTGGTCATGGGTAGACCACATCGCTATTGGAACCGAAAACCGTTGAAGAAAAAATATTCTCGAGTGGAAATTACATATTGGACGGCACGGCGTAGAACGGTCTCCCACAAGATGGACCAATGATCTGGTCAGAGCCGCAGAGAATGGCTGGATGATTGAACCTATGCATGCACTCAAACACTCGTTATGGCACTCTCCTGCCGTGGACGTCAACAGGCTGATGGAGGGATGGATGGATGTATTATATAGAGAAATAGATTGTTACTATAATAGAACATAAGCAGCGGTATTATTATATTGTTATCTAAAAATAACAACATAATTGTGATATGACTATTAATCACTAGCCTTTATCGCGGCTCCGCCACAGCTAAAAGCTGGTTTATGTAACTTAATTATATCTCAGGTTCCCGATATAGTAGCGGGATAAAACTATACCAGGCCAACTATATTTTGAGGCCCAATCAAGAACTATTAAACAAAAAGTTTCATCAAACGCCGTTCATTAATTTTTAGACCAATCCCGGACAAACAGTCTGACAAAAATACTTAAAATAATGTTTTATGTTCAGAGACGCCTAAATAGCCTAATACATTATTTTTTTCTCAAACACCTTAAATGTACAGAAATCGCTCTGTTATAGCTTTATAATCGTACTAGCTCACCCGGCGACCTTCATACCACCATTTTTTTTTCGGGAATATTTCGTAATTAATTAATAAAAAAATACGTGCACATTTAAAAAAAATACGTGAAAATCGCTTAGATAGTTTCGGAGTTCATCGTGAGCAACAACGTGATACGAGAATTATATATAATAGATAGAAAAAAGTCATAATAATAATTAAAGTGGAGTTCTAGATGTTTTAAATGTATGCTATTAAATATCTTCCTTGCAAAGTTTTGTCAAATATTTTTCGCTCGCACGTACTAGGCCTTGATTCTCTATGAGACGTAAAATTACTTGCCAAAAATCAGTGACGTCATACCGAGCGCGTAACTCAAACATCAGAACGCAACGTACCACGACATATTTTACAAAAAAAATATTCTGTACACCGCACGATACGTTGTCTATGCTAAATTTCGATTTCACACAGTACGTCTAGAAACCATACAATCGTTTGAATCGGAAAATAACCGGTTTTTTAAATTACATTTATTTGGTTCTAAACTTCATAATTAGTTAATATTTATGCATCGAAATTACTATCATAGACAATTAATATTAATTTGTTTTTGTTTTGATATAAATATATCATCAAATATTGGATAATTATGTACTATCTCTACGTACGAAGAGATAGTTTTAAAACTAAAATCTATCGGTCATTGATTTAATGTCACGTCATATGTCACAGTGTATAAGTAGTATCTCTTAGTAGTCTGTGCACATTGTTGTGAATTTTACTTTATAATAACCCATCAATAAAATTGTTTATTTAATTGAATATAAGTAAGTTACTTTCACAAAATAACAAGAAAAAAGAAAGCAATATGTAAAATAATAAGCTTAACACTACAAACTTATCAACAGAAGAAAAATTCAGAAAAAAGTTCATTGTCGGAATCAATAAGATCGCCACAGAAGAATTTATTGTTATAACAATAATACACATTGCTCCTTCCTTTGATAATCGATTTGAATTAAGTACGTGGCATTGGTAACGTTGTTTTTAGAAGGCTATCATAACTATTAATCAAGAACTGAATTATCACATTATATATAATAACAAATGCAAAAGCAAAATTCACATATTATACGATACCTACTTCGTCGATATCAACGGCAAAATTGCGGCGGCTATTGCTTAATACAAGGAGTTAATTTCATAAAATGGATATAATTTTAGTAGACGTGTTGTGACACGTTGTTGTGAACGTATTAGTGCCTTCTTGCCTGTGTGATGTTTCCAATCAGTGACTTGCTTAACTTTTGTTTGTGAGACTTCATAGGTACTAATTAAGATACTTATTTATACAAATAAATAAACGATTATTACTTTTCTGCATACTTTATTTCATCGATTTTATTTATAAGAACACAAGAGGAGTTTGCCTACTATTATACACATGTCTAATACTTGATATAAATACAGATTTTATAATGTCATAGGTACATGGAATAGTTTATTAAATATTATATTACTTGGACATTTTGTAAGAGTTTGTAACAATGTTCCATTTATACCTAAGACATGAGTCGTAGTTACTGTTTCTCCCAAATAACATAACGAGCACTATTTTATCAATAAGTATGTGCATTGTAAAGTTATTGATATTATTAAACACAAAGTGAAAAATGTCAAATCGAAAATAACAGTCAGGAGCAGGATATGAACCTGCATCTTCTGGATACCGTCCAGATGCTTTACCAATTCAGCCATCCTGACAATTGGTCCTGACTGCTAATTTCGACAACACATCATACTTAACGTCTTTGGGTGACGCCTGCGCCATCTGTCGGAAGTATTTTCATACATTATACCGACCAGGTAAACTTAATTTTACAACTAACATTTTACCTAATAATGACGCAAACCCTTTAAATAAAAGTCAAAATAACAGTCAGGAGCAGGATCCTGCTCCTGACTGTTATTTTCGATTTCACATTTTTCACTTTGTGTTTAATGTATAGTGCTAAGCATGTCAAATGCTAAAAATATATATAAAAATATCTAAAAATCATTGATATTATATGTAAAATACCATATAGTACCTATAATAAAATTGTGTTTTTTTTTTGTTATGGCGGGACC
Organism: Leucoma salicis; assembly: GCA_948253155.1. NCBI lineage: Eukaryota > Metazoa > Arthropoda > Insecta > Lepidoptera > Erebidae > Leucoma > Leucoma salicis. Next base: position 5,212,893 of record OX411811.1, read on the forward strand.
ACGACCAGGGTAGTGTGGGGCCTGCACCCACTAAAGAAACCCGCCGTGTGCCGTCTCTCCGCCTTTATTGGCGGGCCACTGGAACCATGTTACATTCCTTCGGTGGTCCGCCGGCGGCTTACCCTTTCGGGTACCCTCTACTGTGCGACGCATCCGCACGCGGAGCGTCGCACCTTCGCGAGAGGCCTTGCGGGTGGCGGACGTTCCCCGGTCCATCCACCCGCAGCCTCAGCTAGGGCGGCATGAGGCGCAAGTATCTGCGCCTGCGCCGCCCCGGTCGCTGGCGGCGGTTTGGGTCAGCGGAAGAATCCTCCTCCCTGGCCCTCTCCGCCGCTTCCTTCCGCGAGATGACATCCTCGCAGAAGGCAGCGACCGCGGCCCAATTCCTGTCGCTGCCAAGCATCGCTCTGACGACGCTCGGCAGCGAGAGGTCCCCCCCTATTGCCGCGACGAGTTCACGGCGCTGCTCGGCCCAAGCCGGGCACGACTCGAGCGGCTGCGCCGTGTCTTCACCGCAGCCGCAATGGTGACAGCCCGGAGTCGCTTCCCTCCTTGCCACAATGTGCAGATATCTGCCGAAGCAACCGTGCCCCGACAGCACCTGCACCAGTCAGAAGGTAAGGACTCCGTGCCGTCGCCCTGCCCACTCTTCCAGCACTGGCTGGAGCGCTCCTATGGTCCGAAGACCGGCCCGGGGCGCCTCCAGCCGCGCCCTCAAGCTGGCCATGGCAGCTCGGCGGGCGTCGCCCTGCCATCTGGCCACCACGCTGGGTGGGGGCCGACTACCCCCCTCCCACTCTTGCGATGCCCGCCGATACACCTCGGCGAGCACCTCCGCCTCCAAGTCCCACGGAGGGGTTCCGGCCAACGCGCAGGCCGCCTCCGTCGACACCGTGCAGTATCCGCGTATGACTCTGGACGCGACGACTCTCTGTGGCCTCCACAGAAGAGCCCTGTTTAGTGCGTCCAGGGCCCCCGCCCACACAGGGGCGCCGTACAGCGCCATCGACCGGACCACCCCCGCGTAAAGCCGTCGGCACGCATTGTTGGGTCCGCCCATATTCGGCATGAGCCGTGCAAGGGCGGACGCCGCACCGACGAGCCTTGGGGACAGTTGACGGAAGTGCTCGCGAAAGCGCCACCGCCCGTCCAGCACTAGACCCAGATACTTTATCTGGGCCTGCACCCCAATTTGGACCCCGTCCACAGTGATCGAGGCGCCAGCAGGTGGCCGACGTCGGGGCCCATGGAAAAGCAGGGCCTCCGACTTGTCCAGGGCCACACTAAGCCCCAGCGCCCCGATCCTCCTGACCACCTCCGAGGTTCCTAAGGTGGCCAGGAACGCCGCTTCCTCGAAGTTTCCACCCCGGGCCACGACCAGCGTGTCATCCGCATAGCAGATGACCGCCAGCCCGGGGGGGGAGCCGACAGCGACCTTTTAATACCTGAATATTATCTTAGTGATTCTGTAAATGTATGCCTAAAAAGAAAATAATACGTTGGTAAATTATTAGCAGGTAGCGATTTTAATGGTATTGTAAACCATTAAAATCACTGGGTTTCTAAATTTTAGCTTATTTTGCCTGTTACAGAAACTTGTAGTCATTTCATCCACGAAAGTATAATAACAATGGTAAACGTAACTACAAACGCGCCAGCATGAAACACGTTAGATTGACAGTTTAGAACAGCTTCAAAACTGACCTAGCCACGTTATGAAACTTGATACTTTGCATAGTGAATACAATTTTAGACGAATTCCACGCAGACATCGTCAACTCGCCACGTAACGTGCTTCTTTAATCATAGCAAATCAGGGCCCTGAGCATTGAAACAGGCAACAAAATGTATTTTATTCATGTTGCTATTTTATATCACTAACGTTTATAGTCTAAAATCCAAATAGTGTTTTCGCCCTCGACTTGGCACAGTTACAAGGCCACCAGTTCGAGTGCACTTATTGCAACCGTAAACCAGCCTTAGCGTTGCAACTTCAGCGTTATATTTCTTTGGGGAAAATTAATGCTCGTTACCCCTGAAGGTTTCTAAGTGATCTTATTTAGATTTTTATGCCAAATGTTCATCCTCGCTAATATTATAAATATGAAAGTGCGTTTGTATTTTACGCTTTCATGCTGTACCTAACTGCTGAAACAATCATCATGAGACTCTGCAACCATTTTAAGCTGAAAACCAAAAGGAAATAGGCTACTTCTCATCCCCGAAAATGAATGGTTTCCGTGGAATAGCAATTTTTACATAGTGATAAATTAATGTGCGTTAGTGTGATATATTGATGTTCTGAAGTCTAAACGGACGGACTCGCGGGCAGAGTCTGGTATTACATATTTTGTGTCAACGCATTTCTGCCTCACTGTTGGGTGTGGGTCTCCGTGGACTATGGTCTCAATACTTTTCACTCTGCACCGTATTGGCAACCCGTAGTGAGGCAGTGACTTTCTGGTTATACGTATTACTCTTTGGCAGTGACTGACTTCAACAGCCATTGAGAACATCTTTAGGCATGCAGGCTTTTCCCCACGTTGCTTTCCTATATATAATAGTAAAACGGCAGAGGTATGAGTCTCGTGAAGGCAAGAAACAATGTAAATCGAACTCTATACCGCTGTCTTTGCAGTCTTTATTTCAGGCTATCACTGCACTATATTTTGTATTGTTTGATTATATATATTTACAGTTTCCTGCCTGGTGACAGGGCCTCGCCCACGCAAGTAGTGCTGCGGGCATGTCTGCTAGTGTCTGTTTAAAAATAGTATTTTTTATTCAAACCTGAACAAGAAAAATGAGATGAGCTAAGGTTATTTAAGATCTGTTATTTTCTTAAATAGATCAAAATAAAAATATTAAATAGCAAAGTTATAAGGAACAAAGTTCTCTAACTTTGTCCCCGCCGATCTCTGAGTGATTTTTCGTGTAGTGTATCAGTGACTTTGATAAGTTAAAAGTTAGACGTGTGTTGTGAATTCCATATTGTTTTCTTAGATAGAAGTTTTAATCCACTGGGAATATAATATCACCTACACAGTGGTATCAATCCAGTTTAAGCTTTTGTCATAAAAATCCAATTTTCTTAACCTATGGGGTACGTTACTCAATAATTACTTTATTCTTTATAGACTTGTAGTAATATTAGATATGTAGCTAATAACCTACTCGGATAAAATGCTATGAAATTAACTAATTAACGGCTATCTCCTGCTACAACCAAAACGCATCGATGTGTTTCATGGCCGGTCACATGGGAGATGGCGGCACCAACCCGATAGGGCCTGATAGCAAGTGAGTACTCCCACTTGGTACCCAGCTCTACTATCAGTAATGCAATAGGTGATGATTGCTTACTTACCTTAGTCGCCTCGTACCACACCCGTGGGAAAGAATTGGTTGGTAACACTTGTATTCTTAGTCCACCACACGAACAAAAACGTGTATGAAAGATTTTTTTATATAAAAATCGTTGATTTCATATTGCTAATGAGCAAAGTTAAGGTAAGTGGCTCTCTGATCTAATAGATCAGAGAAACAGGTGACTAGAACAGACTGGATGCCAAAGGTACAGGAATGGATAGTTTTGAAATACTGAAGTGGTGAATTAGAAAACCTATATCCAGTAGTGAAGTTTAATGCACTTATTGATAGATTATTTTAAAATATTTTTTTTTGCATTGTACATACATAGTTCTGAAGAGCAAGCTAAAAAGCAATACTGAAAAGGTTAATAAAAAAAAAAATTTTCTTCTTAGAAAGTTTTATTATCACATATTTTCTTGTTTATCAATCACACATAATATACTCGAGCATTCGTAAAATATTTAATAAATAGTTTTTCTAAGTATCTTTAAAGAGGCTATATAAATAAAATCGAAGTGTGCTCTGGGTTCCTAGAGATTATTTATTAGATCCAGTCAATTGAGCACTCAATAAAAATTATATGGAATGGTATTTATATGGAAGAATTAAATATATTATTATTAAAAGAAGCGTGTCTGAATGGTCCAAATGGATGAATTAAAGCTACGGAAATTCATGGGTATCCAAACAAAATGGAAATCGGACTTTACTTTGTTCAACCAAGCAGATCCAATAATCAACTAAGCGCCATTAAAATTAAGGCTCAACAATCATACTGACTATATGGTTCTCAGTAGCCATTTAGAAGCTACTTTCAGACATCAAACGTACTGTGGTTTTAAAAATATTAATGATATAAAACCTTTGCATTGTTATTATATGCCCGAAAGTATTTAAATTGAGAATACACAAAGTTTAACAACTGGATTGAGCCAACAAACCCAATTGGTAGAGTAAAATTGCACTTTTATTGTATTATATAAGACATCAATTTAAAAAAAATCGCGCATTCTTTATGACATAATGAATCCCATGTTATCGTAAGGGCCCTGATGAGCGGAGTCTGTAGTCACTATTGAATCAGATCTAGGAGCGTTGAGACTTTTGTCAGCTGGTCTCCATGCTTGCGTTGGCTTGAAAAGTTCTTTGCCTCTCTGCAAAGAGATATTATTTTATTAGTCGTTAACTCATTATTCTATTTTCATTTAGTATAATAGTTTATTCTTGAAATTATTCTTACAAACAAATTTAGTTTCTGTAATATATACATTTTAAAGGAATAGTTTTGGAGCCTTACACACTTGCCCTTTACCTATTAATTTAACAATGTCGAAATTAGTCCTAGCCTACAAGATTAATGATTGACCCAGACTAAGTAGTAAATGAAATTCGTCGCAAATGAAGGAAAACATTTTTGATCTATATTTCTTAGCATTTGACATGCTCTGCCACTTTTTAAAGTACAAATTATTTGTGAATAAGGAAAAAGAGATTTTTTGTAGTAGCGGGAATCGAACTCGCGTCTTTTCCGATCCGGGGAAGTGCTCTAAACCACTGAACTATAGTACAGATCTTTCGATCATCCGAATCTCCTTATCACATTTGTCTTAACGACCAACGCCATCTATCGGAAACGCATTTACATGCAATTATCCAATCTAGTAAGTTTAATTTTGCAATTAAAATTCATAATATTTGATGGCGCGATTTTTTTTAAACATTTTTGATCTATATTTCTTAGCATTTGACATGCTCTGATTCGGATGATCGAAAGATCTGTACTATAGCTCTGTGGTTTAGAGCACTTCCCCGGATTGGAAAAGACACGGGTTCGATTCCCGCTAGTACAAAAAATCTCTTTCCATATTCACAAATAATTTGTACTTTAAAAAGGAAAACATTGTGAGAAAAGCTTTTTGACATAATGTTCTCGACAGCTTGTGAAGTCTGTAATCCACATGGTTGCTTTGTCGTTGTGCGTTATGGCTTGTAAGACTGGTGGCCAACATTGAGACAATAATGTCTTTTACAAAATACTTACGTATCCATGGTATAAAGCCCAACCTAGGCCCACGGGGAAAAGAACAAGAGTAGACAGTCCCACTGCCCAACCAAGAATATCAGCAAACAGAGGGAACACATACTCTCCGTACGATGGTGGAGTCCACTCGAAGAAAATGAACGTCAGAATTCCCTGAAAAAGCATTGTATATTATTAACTTATTACGTTATTTATGTGTGATTACCAAACAATATTTAATTAAAAATTTCTGATTTCAGCTTTTATATCGTTTTTTTTATTAAGGTGGGAAAAATTTTATGTAACCGCACACCGCGGCGATGTCGCCACGCCATTTAATTGATTTTAACGCCATCTGTGGATAAAAGCACCTAACTAGCAAGTATAATGTCAATCAATAAACAAATAACAGTTTTAATTCACCAACGGGTAACGAGAGGGCGCTTACCAAGACTTATATAAGACTCTTACAATATTTGAAGAAAGAAAGAAAAAGATGCGAGACGTCCCATGTCGGCTATTTTTTTATTCAGGAATGATAACCTGCACTGCATAACTTGCCTTCCAAAGCACATAGGAGGTCAGGTGTCCACAAATGTGTCACTTTTTGGGCACCTATCTGATTGCCAACCGAGCGAAAGTTACTTAGGCTTGCCGATAGGCTAAGAGCTCCTATTTAATAGTTGAAATGTAATCTTACTATACATCTAAGTTCTAGTTGCTTGATAAATATTAATGAAAATGACTAATAAAATCTAGAAGCACTGCTAGATAGCGGTAAAACAAAGGATTGATGAAAACCTACTAACGCTTAATCTTGACAAATCCACGTATCAAACCTTTTCACCCTAAAAACTGTCACAACCCTCGCTAGACACCTACTCACTTAAAGCTCACACTTGAACCTCAAATACATCTTAAATGCATCCGATAGGTGGCGTTTGGTCGTAAAGATAAATGTGATGAGGAGATTAGGTATGGCAGAAAGGTCCGTGTGGTAGCTCAGTGGCTTAGAGCACTTCCCCTGATTGGAAGGGACGCAGATTCGATTCCCGCTCGCACTAAAGTTCTCTTCTCCTCGAACACAAATAATTTGTACTTTAAAGTAGCTGAGCATGTCAAGTGCTAAAATACAGATCAAAATATCTAGGTGTTTTTATAGATGACTTACTAAATTGGAAATATCACTAACTGAAAGAAAGAAAGAAGACTGCATTGGAGTTTGAGGTGGAGTTGCTAAAATTCATATACTAGCTCTAGAGCGTGCTCAGAGGCAGTTCTAAAATTTATGGCCTTCAAACCTTTTAGGTATTCTACCACTCAGCTTTACGACGACTGTAGGCGACGCACCACAAGCATACTTATTATAAATCTCTTTATGTAGGTACCTAGTTATAAGTTTCTGAATTAATAAAGAACGGAGCGCTCGGCACCTATCCCCGGCAGTGATAGTTCGCTAATACACCGAGTCAGTCGCGATTAGTTTTATAACGAGCAAATATTACGTGCCGGGCGCGCCCTATTGTATATAAAAAACCACGTGTTTTATTCCCACCGCTTATAACGACTGTAAAGAACTATCAGTAACGCAGGCTGCTTGTGTTTGAAACAATTACTAGAAAACATGATACACTTGTTTATGATCCAAATAACGTCCAAATAACCCCTCCCCTTATACTCTCCTTGTCATTCTTCCTCTCCACCTCTTATCCCTGCCCTTGGTGTTGCTAGTAAGTGCTTACCATCAGGTGGTCCATATGCTTGCCTGACACCTTTGTAGTATAAAAAGAGTAGGTATAAAAAAACATAAACTAACTACTTACTATACTACCGACAGGAACCGTTACGGTCCATACAGCCTTCCAGTAAAATCTTTGTACCACGTTGAGCTTCATCGACATGCTGGCGAGGTCTTTCATGGCACGATTGATTCCATAGCTCCACGAGACTGCGACACACTGGTGACGAGAGATAGAAATATAAACAATATACATTATAAAACAACTAACTTCTGACAAAAGATCCATCCATCCATCCATCAGCCTTTTAACGTCCACTACTGGACATAGGCCTCCCCAAGAATGGGGGATAGTGCCGTAATCGCCACGCTTGGCAGGCGGGTTGGCGATTGCAGTGGATATTGTTAATACTCGAAGGAGTGCTGCTGCCCACTCCCCCGATATTCCCTCAGTCGGTTCTTACGACTCCCGTGGGTAGAGAGGTGTGGAACAATTCTAAAGCCGGCCCCACACGGCTAGCCGGCCCCACAGGCTAAAAGATAGTATATCTGATTTCAAGTAGATATGTCCTGTGGATCGTTTCTTTACAATCCTACAGGGACCTAAAATTTTGGCGGGATACAAGTATTATATGCGTTAATGGTTAGGTATTATAATATGTATTAGGTAATCTAACTGCGTGCAATTTTTTTTCATAATCTGTTTTGCTATTTTCACGTGATTGCGTAACAAACATCCCAACATAGAAACTTTCACATTTATAATATTACTAGCATTGCCGACGGCTCCGCCGCAGACAAAAGCTGGTTTTTAGGGTATATCTTATGTTCCCGATATATTATCAATATAAAAACTATACCAGTTTTTAAGTCTTATCAACGTTTCGTCAAAATCCGTTACTTTTGCGTATATGTATGAATAAACAAATAGATAAACAGCTAAAATTCTTAAAGCAAAACTATTAGGTATACTTTTGGTGCGGAGACGTCTAAATAGCCTAATACAGTATTTTTTATTCAAATACCCTAAGCTCTGTTACAGCTTTGTAATAGTATAGATATATAATATTAGTGAGATTAAGGATATTAGTTTATAATGCTTATAAAATAATTAAAGTATGATTTATATAACTTTTTTAATGGTAACTGATAATTAAAAACTCTGAACTCGTCAAGATTAATACGAGCAATATTTCGCACATGAAATTACACAAGCTACACGAAAATCACTGTCGATCTCACCTCAGCCATACCAATCAGCAGAATGGCCCACGAGGCCGTGTTCCAATCGAGAAGTGTAAACAAAAACACCCCGCCGCTGAAGCACATCGGCAAACCCAGAAGGAAACATACGAAACACGTTGCACCTGTCACCTAAAAAAGGAAATTCATTTATCATTTTTCAAAAAGAGTTTGGTATACTAACATTTTTTTTATTAGGCGAATATTAGATAAACAAAATAATTTGAAAATAGAAATAATAACTTTGACGTTTGTTAATATTTGTTTTTTTTTTATCTTTGGGCCAGAAATATCTCAAACTCAGCTATTCGCCGTATAGACGGCGGATAAGACATTTATTATTCTGCTGTACCTATTGTGCTATTTAATATTTTAAAATCGCTATACAGATAGTTATACAGTTAAGAATTTAAACAAACCCCCTTTATTCATAACAATATAAAACTGATTTAAAACACTGTTTAAGTGATGAAAATTTGACTGAAAGTGACTTTCTGTCAAATTTTCAATTTACTTAGTTGAAAAGGGATAAAACAATATTTTAGTGAAATCAGTAGATACTTTAAAGTACAAATTATTTGTGAATGTGGAAAAAGAGATCTTTAGTGTGAGCGGGAAATACTATAGAGTTGTTTTAATTGCTATAAATTAGGCCCAAATTTATTGTAAAGTGATAACACTGTGAAGACAACCCTTTTTCTGATAAACAACTCTTTTTCTGATAAACATGGCGTCAATCCTGTTTTGTAATAATTTGTAAAAACCAGCATTAATTTTTAATGCAGTATAATGTTTAGTATTTACTTACGCATATTTATTTAGATTTTATCACGAAAATATAATCTGAGTAAACTATTAGGAGTATATTAAAAAATATATTTAACATTGAGGAAATTTCTTAGGCTAAAATAGTTTTCCTTGAGATATGGTCATTGGTCATTTATAATTAGCAAGTGATAATAAATCTTTAAATAGGCACAGGTAAATATAAAAATTATCACTACTTTTTTAATTAGTTTGAAGCTATAAAAACCTTTTTTAATACTTTTTTTTCTTTCTACTGATCAGCTTCATTATATTATATTATTTATAAAAAGAAGTCTGAAACTGCCATTTCATATTGTTACCCTCGTCTATAATAGTTAAGGTTGAATTTCGAACACCACATGAAAACCAGTATTATGAAGTAGTTCAGTAGTTTTTGAGTTTATAATTTTCACTTTATACATATTATGTATATAAATTGTTTACACATATTATGTATGTAAATTGGAAAATTCATATATTTATTTCTGTATCAATAAATACTTGAAAACCATATACGTTGCAACAATTTTACGCAGTTTAAGTACACGTATAGTACAAATCCACGGTCAACAGAAATTCTCTATACCTATCGGAATAATGTGTAAGTATTTCATAAAACTATTATAATATCGATATCAGCCTGTATTATCGGGCTATTAGTTTGACATAGGTACATGTAATTTGGAAAACCCCTAGATCTATTTCTGTATGTCTAACCACTTGAAATCATAATACATTGCAACAGAAATTCTCTATACTTGTCGGAATAATGTGTAATAAGTATTTTATGAAACTATTAAAATATCGATATCAGCCTGTATTATCGTTATATTAAGGTTATTATACTATCACAAATAAATCAACTACTAAAATGGCAACAATATTGTTATTATGTTGTTCTCCCGTTATCACGTGTATGATTGACTAAACAGATATGTAAGCAATTGTATTTTTTTATTCTGCCTGCGACTATGTCATGTAGATTTCGGATTTCACTCTACGCAACATTATCTCCATTCAAACATAGCTATCCCGCAAGACCATCCAATTATGTGGGATAAAAAACCCCTGTATCCTTTTCTGGGCTTCATACTATAGGTTTTCAAAATATCAGGATGATTAGTTCAGTAGTTTAAAATGTAATTTTTTGAAGCTTTTTACTCTCTGTCTAACTTCCGTATAACTTTGTTCCGGCTAATCTCCGGAACGGCTGGAAAGATTTGAACAGGACTTTCACTAGCAGATAGCTGATTTTGTAAGGTACTAGTAACTTGGGCTACCTTTATTATGGAAAAAATGTAAAGATTTTGCAAAAAAATATCTGAATTCCACGCATACGAAATCACGGCTTGCAGCTAGTTGCAAATATTATTTATTACTCACCAAACATAAAATATAGAATCAGCCTGTCAGGATGCACAGAGCTAATAGTTAAATATTGATCTCAAGTGACACGTTTTGTGGGTTCGATTCCCACACAAGATAATTATTTTTGGCTAATGACATGGTAATCAGCGCTTATGGACTCAACAATAGCACAGTAAATATAATATTTACTGTGACAATAGTAAGACAACTGACAAGCAGTTACTCAACATTTAATTTCAAGGATGCGAAATATATAAACGGTTATAATTTCCTAATAAAATAATTATCATTTTGCTTACCTTCCAGTAACTCTTTCTTAGATGAGGCCACTTATCGACAATTGCTGTGTTGATGGCCTCAATGCCAGCAAATTGGCTTCCTAGGCCAAGGATGAACAACATGAAAAAGAATAGGACTGCCCAAAGACGAGCGGCAGGCATCTGCAACAGCGCCTCGGGATACGCGACGAACGCTAGCCCGGGACCTTGCTCAGCCACATCTGTAAATAAGCAATTATTACTCGAAAATAATAATAATTTCCAATATTCGCTCTATCCTCTCTCCCTCTCTCTGTGGTCTGCTAGAAGAGATTTCTATTAGAACTAAACATTACCTTTGTACTATTACTATAGATTATCTATTTATATTGTAGTTGAATTAAGAGTGGCGGAGGCCCAAACTCCCTCCCTATCCTCTCCTTATTATCATTCCTATGCTCTCCTTTCCCTTGTAACATGCGTGACCCCTTTCCTTGGAGATGGCGACGTGCGAGTGATGCCTCTGGTGTTGCTAGCTTCTATACACATAGCATCACGCCTGTATTCCCCGAAGGGGTAGGCAGAGGTGTATTACACACCCACGATTCCCAGCTCTGTTTAAGTCCCACGTAATAGGAGGCGAGCCTATTGACGTCTACCGGGCACATTTCCAAACTCCGGGCTGCTACTGAGAATTTTTCTTTTTAGGAAAAAGCTCAATAACGTTGCCCGACCCAGGGATTGAACCCGAGACCTCATGACTAGCAGACGCATACACTACCGCTACACCACCGAGGCAGTTTATTAGCTTCTATAGGCTACGGTAACCGCTTTTGTCACCCACATAGTATAAAAAAAGGTTAATATCTATGTGTATACATAAATAAATAGATCCATCGTTGTAGAGTACGACCTAAATCGCTGTCACTTTGAAAGGAGACCCGTGCCGAATAGTGCGGTAGTAAAAGGATTGAAAAAAATAATATGGTGGCCGCTTACCGCGAAATTCACAAATCTAGTATATAATATATCATGTTCTAAATCCTTTTAAAAAGGAAACACATCTCCATGGAATGGAAATAGCCCAAAACGTAATGTTGCGTGTTGATGAATTCTTTTTGTCACAAATATTTATGTTATTAAACAAGAAATTGTCACAAATATATTATAAATTGTCAATTATATTTACAAAAAAAAAGTAATATTATGTATTATACCCATATCACAAGCGTTAAGCTTAGTTTGGGACCAGAAGACGTTGCGTGAAATTTCCGTGAATATTTATTTACTATTATTATTTAATTTTCTATAACGTATGTTGATAAACCAATACAATACATTGAGCAAAAATAAAATATCAATATGTGAAATCGATTAAAACTTCTTCATAAATAAAGTCGAATGTTATAAGAAATAGAATCGGTAACGCATTAGAACATGACTAATATTCGAAATGTCAAAAGTATGAGTATAATAAATGGTTGGACAGGCTATGGATAATGTACCCCCGTGGGACTTGGAGGCGGAAGTGCTCGCCGAAGTGTATCGGCGGGCGTTGCAAGAGTGGGATGGGGGTGTTCGACCCCTACCCAGGGATGTGGCCAGGTGGCAGGGCGACGCCCGCCGAGCTGCCATTGCCAGATGGAGGGCACGGCTGGAGGTGCCTTGGGCCAGTCTTTGGACCGTAGGGGCGCATCAGCCGGTGCTAGAGGAGTGGGCAGAGCGACGGCACGGCGGCTGTGACAAGGACACAGCGCGGCACACGTTCGAGTCGTACCCGGCCTGGGCCGAGCAGTGCCGTGTACTCACCGTGGCAATAGGGTGGGACTTTTCGCTGTCGAGCGTCGTCAAAGCGATGCTTGGCAGCGACAGGAATTGGGCCGCGGTCGTTGCCTTCTGCGAGGTGGTCATCTCGCAGAAGGAAGCGGCGGAGAGGGCCAAGGAGGCTGATCCTTCCGCAGACCCGAACCACCGCCAGCGACAGGGGCGGCGCAGGCGTGAGTATTTGCGCCTAATGCTGCCCTAGCTGAGACTGCTGGTGGATGGACCAGGGAACGTCTGCTACCCGCATGACCTCCCGCGAAGGTGTGACGCTCCGTGTGCAGATGCGTCGCTCAGTTGAGAGTACCCGAAAGGGTAAGCCGCCGGCGGACCACTGAAGGAATGTAATATGGTTCCAGTGGCGCGCCAACAAAGGCGAATAGACGGCACACGGCGGGTTTATTTAGTGGGTGAGGGCCCCACACTACCCTGTTCGTTGCCCCGAACGACGGGGTGTGCGGTTAGGAACATTTTTTCCCGCTTTAGCAAAAAAAAGGCTATGGATAATGTAATCGAGAAATATATACTTACATCATTATTAGTTTTATTTAAGTCATCCATCCATCCATCAGCCTTTCAACGTCTACTTCTGGACAAAGGCCTCCCTAAGAGAACGCGACAACGAGCGGTCCCGTCATGGGGGATAATGCCGTAATAGCCACGCTTGGCAGGCGGGTTGGCGATCGCAGTGGATATTGTAATACTTGAGGGAGTGCTGCTGCCCACTCCCCCGGTATTCCCTCAGTCGGCTCTTATGACTCCCGTTGGTAGAGAGGGATTCCTCCTCCTTATTTAAGTATGATATACCTATAAGTTACTGTAAGAGCGTGAAACATCTTTAAAATATAATGTTTATTATTTACCTTCCAAGTATAAATAAATAGTACGAATTTTAATACGAATTTCACACGAGATCCGAGCTTTTAGAACATTGGCTAAACACGACCTTGGAAGTGGTCGCAAATCCAATAATAATGATTTATTTATCGTCGGCCAGTTGTCTAGGCAAAGGAAAAAAGTTTGAGTTACTAACAGTTACTAAAAAGATATTGTAAGTTATAAAGATAAATGTGTATTTTTAAACCCCTTGAACTAGGGTAATTCCTAACGGTGGCAAATGAAGCAACATACATTTTGTATATGTTCTTTTGTTTGTCTCGTTGGTTCGAATTCTAGAGTATACAGGATATATTACAAGATCATGCCATCAGGAAATATCTCTTTCAGCGTTGTGCTAAGGCGTGTTATATGCTCTTCACATGTGGAAGAGATACCCATACTGAATAGGTAGTAGATAGCTATGAGTCTTTTAAAAACAGAATGTATTAATGAAAATAAATGCTATCTAAAAAGTTCTCAGTCTCGCCTGAACAAAACATCCTGGCAGTCTTTGCAGGTTGTCAGGTAATAAAAAAAAATATTCCGGTCTTGTTCGAAGATCATGAGTTACCTTCGTTAGATTGCGGAGTGCAGAGAGGCAGTAGTCTGTATAAATGGTGGTGGATGAGCTAAAACCGAACAAATTGAAAGTTGATCCCAAAAAAGTATGGTATAAGGCTAGAGAGATAATGATTATCCAGCCAGTTGTTATTGACCTTGGTTGTATCGTATCAACTGCGCGTGGATTGTGATCCAAAATTTATCGCATATAGGGTATATTAGTAGCTTTAGCACTAGCAAAACACATTACAGTCTATATCATTGTTAATAAATGTATAGAGTTAAGAGCTATGTTAATATTATGTGCTAATATCGATAAGGACGTGCTATGGCGTTGTGTTGGTAAAAAAAACAGCAATATATCCTTATCAATAGGCGAAAAATAATTAAGTCATAATAGTGATGTTTTTTTCATAGTATGTGGGTGGAAAATTAGGATACGGACCACTTGATGGTTGAGAGATTGTTTATCAGTATACCTATCAAAATACACTTTTGGTTATTTAGCTTGTTCTGAAGCAGCCAGTTATCGAACTAGTTCATCCTGAGGTCACGTTAGTACTTGCTCCTTACAGAAACCGGTGATCGACTAAAACCGACCACATCGGAAGATACTTGTCTCTCTTAGTTTTTATTGCGTATAATGACGGATGAATTTATAACCTACCTGATGAACATAGCTAACTATCAGGCATAGAAAACGTAGCACCACGCCTGTATTCTCCGAAGGGGTAGGCAGAGGTATATTACACATCCACGTTTCGCCAGCTATGTTTAGATCCCACGTAATAGGGGGCAAGCCTATTGCCGTCTACCGGGCACAATTCTAAACTCCGGGCTGGTACTGAGAAACATAGCATCACGCACCAGGTAAACTTAATTCTTTTCGGAGAATACATCTCCGAAAAGAATTAAGTTTACCTGGTCGGTATAATTGTATGTAAATACTTCCGACAGATGGCGCAGGCGTCACCCAGGACGTTAAGTATGAATGTGTTTTCGAAATTAGCAGTCGAGAGCAGTTGTCACGGTGGCTGAATTGGCAAAGCATCTGAACGGTATCCAGGAGATGCAGGTTCAAATCCTGCTCGTGACTGTTATTTTCGATTTCATATTTTCCACTTTGCGTTTAATGTATAAGTCATGCTGATAATTTCGCCAGACTGATTTTAGTCACTGCGGCCAGTGGATACTAGCTAACTATAGAGAAAATACAATAGTGCACTTTCTGATTCCTTACTCTCTCAGTCCAATGCGATTGCACTCAGACACGATAGGAGAGAGCCCGATAGCTTTACATACTTTCTGAGGAACTGGTGCTAAGCCCTGCCAACTTTCTTAACTCCGTGCCTATTATTGAGAAATTTCTTGAAAAAAAGACATATAGTCTTTTTTTGCTGGCTCGATCCGTGATTGTAACTCGACTCTCTTCATGATCAGCCGCGGCGGAGTTTATTATAGTTTTCATCAATAATTATCACCAAAAACTCACATTGTTTATAACACCTAATATTTTGATAAATAATATATTGGACCCAAACAAAAGGTTCCAATTAAACGTGAATAATATTTTGAAGCGTTATTGTTTTTTTTCGCCACAATATACTTTTAGCAGTCGATAAACTATAGTCCAATAAATAGATTAATCTAATGGCATTGTGCCGTACTCGTGCAGTGGCATATTGGAGTGAGCTGTGTTTGCTTTTGACCGCACGTGTTTGCTGGCCTGCGGCATTGCGGCGTTCGGAACAATCAACTTGAGTTAATCGTGAACATGCACTGGAGTTTTTTATTTCGTGTTTATGCATCGAGTGCTATGTTATATTATACTAGCCTTAGCCTGCGGCTTCGCTACAGACAAAAGCTAGTTTTTCAAATAAAAAAAAGTTGCATCAAATTCCGTCATTGCAAAAAAAAAATGTTTTGGGTTTGGACACGCTTTTATAGCCTATCACAGTCATTTTTTTCTCAAATATCTTAAATGTACAGTTCTGTTACAACTTTATTATTAGTATAGATGAATTGCAAAATTATGAGATTTCATTTTGGTAATGCTTTTCAATTTCTTTTCGGATAAAGAAAAACATTATTAAATGAAGGTATTACATAACATATATAGCACCGGTAGCCCACTAGAAATACTAGTAAAAAAACTACTACGTAAATGTGTTGGGTTCAAACACACGAAGGGTGCTTTTGAAGTTTGTGTTATATAAAAAATATGATATTTATTCATATTGTGCTTTCGTTTTTTGTATTGTATGTGGTGGCAGACGACCAACTTGATAGTGGTGACCACCGTTCATAGATTCAACAACGCATTTCTATTTAATTTTGTTAATGAGAAATGAATGAGGACCCCTATCTCCCGCCACAGCAATAACAGAGTGAATTGGTTCACAGGCGGTCACATGAGTACCGACCCTCAGATCTACTATTCGGTTGAATATATATATTTTTTTTCATGTTGGGGCAGACGAGCCACGGCCCATCTGATGGTAAATGGTAACCGTCGCTCATGGACTCAACTATACTGAGAGTATTGTCAAGCCGCTGCTCACCATTTATTTCACCGATATGAAACGAAAGAATAAACGGCTATCTCCTGCTACAGCTAAAACGCAACGATGTGCTTCATGGCCGGTCACACGGGAGACCGTGGTACCAACCCGCTCGGGTCCGATACCAAGTGAGCATTCCCACTTGGTACCCAGCCCTACCACCAGTCATGCCATGGGTGATAATTGCTTACTTCCCTTAGTCGCCTCATACGACATCCATGGGAAAGAATAGGGTGGTGATACTTGTATTCTTAGTCCGTCACCACACGGATAATGTTTAAGACAGACATCCTATACATTTGAAAATATTAAGGGCTAAGAAGATCATTATGTTTGAGCGAATTTTAGATATCCTGATTACGATTTCATACAATGGAGATGTTTAGATGTCTTATAATAAAATTATATTTCTTATTAATAGAACTTGCCCAAGGTATAGCCGATATTGGTCGTTGGAAATAGCCCTACCATGAAAAGGAATTGAACCTGTAATTACCTACACATTGATCTAAAATATAAACCATTGATTTACAGTGTGTCTTATTAGACTACATAGACAATAAAGAGAATGCTTACCGTCCACACTTACTCCCATCAGTTTAGCTTGAAACCCCAAAACGGAGAATATAGCGAATCCAGCGTAAATAGACGTGAGGAAATTGGTGAAGCTGACGAAAACTGCGTCAAAGTGGCAGTTATTTGTGAACTTATTGTACGATGCCAGGGTCACAAGGGAGCCACATGCCACGCCAAAAGAGTAAAAAATCTACGGAAGAAAACAATTATTAAAGATATTTTGATATCTTTATATACTTTTCTGGTATTTGACATTCTTAGCCCTATAAAGCAACACAAGGTGCAAAAATGTGAAGTCGAAAATAACAATCACGAGCAGGATTCACGAGCAATCGCGACAATTGCTCGGGACTGCCAAACGGAACGGAAATGCTGAATTGGCAAAGTATCCGGATCGGTATTCCAGTAGATGCAGGTTCAAATCCTGCTCGTGACTGTTATTTTTGATTTTTCGCACTTTGTGATGATTAAAGATTATACTTACTTCCACACTGTTAGATTGATACGGGTTTGCTCTCAGTTAGTGGGATTTAAGCCACGCTGGCTCAATGCACCCGCATATAAAGTGTCTGGACTGGTCGCTAGTCTGAAGCCATAATTCCGTAAGACACACCTCT
The DNA here is from genome assembly GCA_948253155.1 of Leucoma salicis. Lineage (NCBI taxonomy): Eukaryota > Metazoa > Arthropoda > Insecta > Lepidoptera > Erebidae > Leucoma > Leucoma salicis. The sequence continues at coordinate 5,230,712 of OX411811.1, forward strand.
GACTTTTTTAAATTAAGAATATAAAACATAGCATCACGCCTATATTCCCCGAAGGGGTAGGCAGAGGTGTATTACACGCCCATGGTTCGCTAGCTATGTTTAAGTCCCACTTAATAGGGGGCGAGCCTAATGCCGTCTACCGGGCACATTTCCAAAATTCGAGCTGCCACTGAGAATTTTTATTTTTACGATAAAGCTCAATAGCACCGCCCGACCCGGGGATCGAACCCAAGACCCAAGACCTCATGATCAGCAGTGGCTCACACTACCGCTGCACCACAAAGGTAGTTTTATTATAACCAAAATACACAAAAATAAGCAAACTTTAACCGTTTAGAAGTAAACGCGAAGATAACATAAAAACGAACACCAATTTAACAACGGTTTAACTTATAATTTGCGTTAATAAAACAGATCGCTACTAAACTGTTTTTAAATAAACACAGTCTGGAAACTTTTTAATTAGGAATTCAGAAAGTCTGTGGCCAAGTAAAAATATAAATTGACTCAACCTTAACTTTCCAGGTAATTAGGCACAGTGTTTACTCATTCATGGAATAATGGGCCCAACATTACTAACAGATTAGATTCCAAAAGAACAATTTATTTAATCACAAAATAAATAACTTTTATTGAATAATGTATTTAAGTTAATTTATCTTATCAATGCCCACGACTTTTCAATTAGATTTTCGTAAACATTCTTGTACTGTTGAAAGTTATATTTTGAAATGTTGACATTACTGGAAAATTAAATAATTTTCAATATTTTAAAATTTGCCAATTAGTTTTTTAGTTAAGAGCTATTTTTAAGTCTTATTTATATTTTTAAGAGAAAAGGTTACATTCAAACAGCTTTTTTTATTCAACCCTTTTTACTGTTCCCACGCTAGTCCAGTGTGGGTTGGCAGACTTCACAAATCATACAGGAAATCTCGCAGGTATGCAGGTTTCCTACTACAACAACTATTAGTTTACACACAAATCGGTAAAATTAACGTGACGGTTAATAATTATAACGACGGGCCTCGTGGCGTAGTCGGTAGTATAATGGACTTACGTGCACAAGGTCGTGGGTTCGATTCCCACTCTGGACAATTTTTGTGTGGTGAACACAGATGTTTGTACTGCATCTGGATGTTTTCTATCTATTATATGTATGTATTTACAAAAAAAGTAATTTAAGTATTATATCCGTAATCTCGTACCCATAGCACAAGCGGTCCCAAGACCAGAGGACGTTGTGTGAAATGTTCTTGAATATTTATTATTATTTATTAATTATAAGGCGCTCGTCCAAACATTTTTGGAATTGAGCTTATCTCAATAAAATATAATAGTTCTCGTAAGATAATGAATAAGATTATTATTAATCGGACTCATTCTCTTACGAGAATTATTAAAAAATACGTCTCACCTGTGAAGCAGCGTCACCCCAAACTCGAGCTTCTAACAAAGTTTCCCAGTTTGGTGACAAGTAGAATAAGATTCCTTCAGCAGCACCGTCCAGAGTCACTCCTCTGATGAGAAGAGCCGTCAGCATAACGTAAGGGAACAGAGCAGTGAAATACACCACTTTACCCGCCGATTGGACACCCTGTTTATAATATGATATACCATAAATGACATTATTATGCCTTATATATTATTAGCCTTTGCCCGCGGCTCAACTGCAGCAAAAGGTTGTTTTTAGGTTATATTTCAGGTTTCCGATATAGTAGCTAGATAAAATGTATACCGGTTTTAAAGTCTAATCAAGAGCTACCAAATAAAAATGAGTTGCATCAAAATCAGTTCAATAGTTTTTGCGTGATGCGCGTACGAACAAACAGATAAACAGACAAAAACACAAAAAAAAATGTTTTGTGTTCAGACACGCCTATATGTATAGCCTAATACAGTCATTTATTCTCAAATATCTTAAATGTACAGACATATCTCTGTTAGTATAGATTACTATAAAACCATTACGAAGCTGTATGTTAAAGATATTTGGAAAAAAAAAATATATATGTAAGGTTAAGGGTTAAAAAGTTATTGTCTCTCTCAAATTTTTTGTCTGTTTGTTCGTTTAGACAATTTTTATTAAAATATGTAATAAGGTTAATTGCTCTTGTTTCCAACAGAAAACAAATTGTTTCTGCTCGCAGCGGAGTCACGGATAAAAGTTTAATATAACAAAGTCACTGTCAGCTTTTGTTTGTTTCTTTCTTAGCTTTCTTTTAGACACATTTGATTATTTCTGGAAAGATTGTATATATAATGCATCCCAATTAAACTTGTTTATAGGTTGTGAAAATCAACGTTTTGTAGTCAAGACGAGAAAAAATATTATCTAGACACGCGGTAGCGAGTCAAACCAAGTTCATGTGAATTGGCGAGCAATACCGAATATTAGGTACATGAACAATTAGAAGCCACTTTTGACCCCCTCATAACTCAAAAACTACCTACTAAAGCAGTCATGGAAGAGCCCTATGTTCGATGGCTAGTTTCTACCAGCAAGCCAAATTTTTGGAAGAATAAAATAGGAACTATAGCTTTGGAACTTGCGAAGGCTATAATATAATTCGTTTATGAAAACTAGCCAAGTCAGACCTTAGGCTTCAATATATTATCCTAAGTTATAAAAAGAAATGATATATTTAGATATTTTTATATATATTTTTAGCATTTGACATGCTTAGCACTATACATTAAACACAAAGTGAAAAATGTGAAATCGAAAATAACAGTCAGGAGCAGGATTTGAACCTGCATCTTCTGGATACCTTCCAGATGCTTTACCAATTCAGCCATCCTGACAATTGCTCCTGACTGCTAATTTCGATAACTGAAAAATGAAAATACGTCCGACAGATGGCGCAGGCGTCACCCAAAGACGTTAAGTATGATGTGTAATAGAGAGTTTTTTTTGTTTAAAATGAAATATTTTCCCCATTAGCAAGTTACACTTCTACGCAGCTAGGATATATTGGTAGTATTCTACATATAAGCACAATAAATAAATGGAATAGTTTTGCAAGTCCGTGTTCCTGTGTGACCACAATATATTTCTATGTGTTTTTAAATGTAAACATAAAAAATAAAAGCCTCAAGCAGGATATCTCGTAAAATCTGCCCGTAACTGTCACTTTCTATTTCACAGTTTCACACTATGTATTCTAGTGCAACAAATTGTTAAAACTTACCTTGATTACGCAGAAAAAAGCAATAAGCCATGAAAGTGCGAGACAGCCAACTATGTGCCATTGAATTGTCCCCCAGTTCTCCCAGCTAGCGTCACCTCGGCCTAATACACGTTCACTGTAAATTATAAATAATTATCATTTTATCAGATTAAATTCTATCCACGACTTCGGCCACGTGGACTTCAAAATATAAATACACACACATATAGCTACACGCCCACGTATTCCCCGAAGGGGTAGGCAGAGGTGTATTATACACCCGTGATTCACCAGCTATGTTTCAGTCCCACGTAATAGGGGGCGAGACTATTGCCGTCTACAGGGCACATTTCCAAACTCCAGGCTGCTACTGAGAATTTTTCTTGTAACAAAAAATCTCAATAACACTGCCCGACCGAACGGGGATCGAACCTAAGACCTCATGATCAGCAGTCGTTTACACTACTGCTACATACCACCACTTTACATAATATTGATTATCTCTATGTAAAATTTGCTATCTTTTTTTTTTGTTGAGGCGGGAAAAATGGTCCTAACTGCACACCATATTACATTCCTTCAGTGGTAAAATTAGCTGTCCTACAGGTAACATAACATTTTCTGGGATAAAAGGTAGCCCATGTCTTTTTCTGGAGTCCCAACTATATTGTGTATGCAAAATTTTATGACAATTAATCTCAACTCAATAGTTACGGCATAAAAAGGGTAAAATACTCGCTTTCGCTTTTATAATATTAGTATAGATTGTCAAGTTAAAGGTATTGAGTTTTAACTCCAGTCTGTTTCAGTATGAATTTCTAGGCAGTCACATAAACTTGCATGTCTAAAGATTTTCTCTATGACTTGTAAAGGTCGACAACCCTCATTAGACCAGCCTAGTGGCCTATGGCTTGAGTCTCTATCGATCGAGAGGAGAGCCATCTACTATATTATGATGGGTTATAATATGTTTCATATTACCTAATGATATACCACAGCGACAGTATTAGTGGGCAATTAATATCATAAATAAATAAAATAAATATTCACGGACATTTTTTCACACAACGTCCTCTGGTCCCAAACTAAGCTTAACGCTTGTGCTATGGGTACCAGATTACGGATATAATACATATACTACTTTTTCTTTGTAAATATATACATATAATAGATAGAAAACACCCAGATGCAGTACAAATATCTGTGTTCATCACACAAATAATTGTACCGAGTGGGAATCGAACCTACGACCTCGTGCACGGAAGTCGGTTACACTACCGACTACGCCACGAGGCCCGTCATCATAGGCAGTTTTCTCTCTCAACCCATTACTGCAAGTTGAATTTTAATTCCAACTTAGTTTCAACTTAGACATTATTGTTGACTTAACTATAATAAATATTTACATAAATTAAACACAAAGTGAAAAATGTGAAATCGAAAATAACAGTCAGGAGCAGGATTTGAACCTGCATCTTCGCTCAGGCTGAATTGTTAAAGCATCTGGACGGTATCCAGAAGATGCAGGTTCAAATCCTGCTCCTGACTGTTATTTTCGATTTCACATTTTTCACTTTGTGTTTAATGTATAGTGCTAAGCATGTCAAATGCTAAAAATATATATAAAAATATCTAAATATTTACATAAAGTCAAATCACTATGAGTACTTGACTTATCGGGATTACAATAGATTTATTTAGATTATTAGATTTATTAGATAATTATCGAATAAACTACGTTTACGGAATCTATCGCGTTTACATGATTTTCATGGTCACGAGAGGGCTGTCCTCCTATATACAAATGTACTCTGTGATGGACTGTGCACTCATGACCATTAATGCTGTAAGGTATTCGAAAAGTCGGGATAGTATAAAATCAAAACAAAGCGGAAGATTCCGTACACGTATTTTTATTTCACAACGTGTAACATTCACGCGAATACCAAAAAGTATTAGATTATAATATTTTAACACAAAGTGTGAAAATGTGAAATCGAGAATAAGTCACGAGCAGGATGCTATTTTCGATTTCACATTTTCACACTTTGTGTTAATTTATATGGCTAAGCATGTCAAATAGTAAAAATATATATAAATATATCTCCATCCATGCATCATCCTTTTAACGTCCGTTGCTGGACATAGGCCTCCCCAAGAATGGGGGATAGTGCCGTAATCGCCACGCTTGGCAGGCGGGATGGCGATCGCAGTCGATGTTGTTAATACACGAGGGAGTGCTGCTGCCCGCACCCGCGGTAGTTCCTCAGTCGGCTCTTACGACTCCCATGCTCCCATGGGTGCAGAGGGGTGGGACAATTCTAAAGCCCCACAAGGCAAAAAATATTAAAAAATATTTATATATAATATTTCTAAATATTTTTTAATATTATTATGAAAAAAATTAGAACAAATGTTTTTTTGCTATACCAGTTCTTAATATTTGCATTTAAAATCCAAAGTGCCAATGACTAAGGGGGTGCCAGCAATACTACAGTTTACCCTACGTGGTTTTGTTATCCTGTACCTATCAAACAGTCCACCCAAAATAACAGATAAAGCAGGAACTCCATCCTCGATTGCATAAATATACTTAAAATAATAATTCTTTGGCAGTTTAATTACTGAACATTTTAAAAAAGTAAGTGAAATAGTTATACATTCAAACTTACATATAGGTAAATAGTAAAAAAAATACCTACATTTTTTTGTGTGAATGCTTTGGTTTATCGATAGGCCGTTAAGGATTAATTACATTAGTCAAGTAGCAACATAGTGGTGAACTTATCTGATTAATTATTTAGCTGTTAATACAATATCTTAATTTATCAAATTAAATACAAACGGTGATATCATGACATGAGTATGTATGTTAAAAGCAGTTTGTGCATTGTAGGTACTTGCTGATAACACAAGAAAATATATATTTTTTATTGCTTATGATGGCAGATGAGCCACGGTCCACCTGATGGTAAGTGGTAATCATCGCTCATGGACTCAACTATACCAAGAGTGTAGTTAAGGCGCTGTGTACCATTTCATTTCTCAGATGTGAAATGATAGAATAAACGGCTATCTTCTACTACAGCCAAAACACACTGACTTGCTTCATGACCGGTCACACGGGAGATGGTGGTACCGACCCGTTCGGGCCCGATAGCAAGTGAGTTCTCTCACTTAGTACACAGCCCTACCACCAGTCATATTCACACGAATACTGAATAGAATGAAATAAGTGTGAGTTGATTTTCAACTACACTGATGGTTTGAATTGGTATAAGCAAGATTACGTATAGTGTGATAATGATATCGACCATCTAGGGAAAAAATTTAACTAATGCAAGGTGGAAGAAATTGTAATAGGTCACTGGAACGACTCACAAATAAATTTTCAAATAAATTATAAGACCATTCCAAGGACATGTTACTGTATATAGATCAGGATGTTAGGCTGTAAAGGTGACGATTGAAACGAGAATACATGTTATTTAGATGATGGTGTTGAGATGGATGAGTGGAGTTTCATCAAAACCGGAACAAATTAGAAACGAGTATTAGAGCAAGTCCGAAAGTTGTATCCATAGTTGAAAAGCTGTGTGTTAGTGGGTGAGGGCCCCACACTACTCTGTTCGTTGCCCCGAACGACGGGGTGTGCGGTTAGGAACATTTTTTCCCGCCTTAACAAAAAAAACTTCTCCGGTCAAAGATAAGCTAGATGGACAGTGTGAGAGACGACACGAAAATGATAAAAGTATGTATGGATAAAAAGACGTGCCGTCCCAAATAAGTAGGATAAGCCCCCTGAGGCAGAATGTCATATTTCACGTGTCGACCGTATCGAGATCACTGTGATTGGTCGAGAAACCGACACATGATGTCACAATAATCCGTTGACCAATGACGGTAATCTGTCAACCAATCACAGTGATCACGATACGATCGACATGTGAGATATGAGATTCTGCCTAACCCCCAAGAACAAGTGAATAATGATGATGATTTAGTCTCAAGTTTTTAAATGAACACACTGACAGCACACTGTAGTGTAGTTTAGTAACAATCGTCATCTTTTCCTATCATTTTAGTTTCGGTAGATGTTCTACAATGGGGACCGTCTTTTCAAAACGGCCAATTTTAATTTTGGAAAAAAAATTCTGCCATAACTCCATATTGCCAATGATTTTCAGTGACATTATAGTGGTTTGTAATACCTCATTCCCCCTAGAAATTTATCAACGGAATATTCAGCGGCAAATAAATTTACTTCATAATGTGTTTCTCCGTTTAAACCATCTAAACGGTATAAAGAGGAACAAGTTATTTGTGAAAGTGGAAAAACTGAACTTTACTGCAAGCAGGATTCGAACCTGCGTCCCATCCAATCCCGGGAAGTGCTCTGGCTGCTAAGCTATTGCAGTCACCCAATGACGATTCCAAATCTCAATATCACATCCGTCTTTACGATTGGATGGGGCGCAGGTTCGAATCTGGCATTTTCCCGCCTAAACAAAAAAAATTAAAAAGGTTCGAATCTTGCAGTTAAGTTCCCTTTTTCCACTTTCACGAATAATTTGTTCTTTAAAGTAGCTGAACATGCCTAGTGCTAAAATACAGATCAAAATATTTAAAGAGTAAATAAGCCTTATTTAAAGTAGCATAAACGGGTCTTTTTTCGCGTATAAAATAGGTGAAATTATGAACTACCTTTTACCCGACGTTTCAACTGCGTTGCAGCAGCCGTGGTCACGGGACAACGCCTTTTTGAAAAGTGACTCCATAATTTATTGATCAACAAACCTAACAAACTTATGGGCGGTGTTCTACTGTTTAGGGAAATTTTTGCCGCCTTAACATAAAATAAACTATATGGTTGTCTGTGAAGTCGGTTTACGGACGATAATTTTACGTGATAATGTCATATATTTTCTGAGAGTTTGACAAGCAATGCATCGGTTGTCATAATTATAATTATTTTTCGGAACGTGATACTTTTTCGTGCGTGTAGCCGTCATCGATTTATAAGATATTATCACGGCAAACTGGTATTCCCAATGCGTTATTATACGAATTGAACAAATTATCAGAAATTAAAATGCCTTTTATGATGCGATTTTTTTTGTATTAAATCACAATTTATATAATGCGGGTACCAATAGATTTTCTTAAGATTCAAAGCTGGTCTACTAAAGTTTGAGAAATTAACGTTGTTATTTCAAAATATATAGTATTTCATCAATCAATCAATCGGAGCTTATACAATGTTTATTAGTAATGGGGATAGTATTTAATATATATATATATATATATAGTATTTAATATATATATATATATTAAATACTATATATGGATAGTATTTAATATATATATATATTAAATACTATATTACAACTATATGCATGATTAAGATATTCAATATATATAGTATTTAATATATATATATATTTTAATCATGCATATAGTTGTAAAATTTTGGGTGTAAGTATCTCAATATTTAACTGTATTCATTTCGTTTGGTATATTTGCTTTGTTAATAATTATTAAATATAAAATATTAAAAAATATTTAGTCTAAATATTATTTTTACAACTATATGCATGATTAAGATATTCAATATATATAGTATTTAATAATACTATCCCCATTACTAATAAACATTGTATAAGCTCCGATTGATTGATTGATGAAATACTATATATTTTGAAATAACAACGTTAATTTCTCAAACTTTAGTAGACCAGCTTTGAATCTTAAGAAAATCTATTGGTACCCGCATTATATAAATTGTGATTTAATACAAAAAAAATCGCATCATAAAAGGCATTTTAATTTCTGATAATTTGTTCAATTCGTATAATAACGCATTGGGAATACCAGTTTGCCGTGATAATATCTTATAAATCGATGACGGCTACACGCACGAAAAAGTATCACGTTCCGAAAAATAATTATTATTATGACAACCGATGCATTGCTTGTCAAACTCTCAGAAAATATATGACATTATCACGTAAAATTATCGTCCGTAAACCGACTTCACAGACAACCATATAGTTTATTTTATGTTAAGGCGGCAAAAATTTCCCTAAACAGTAGAACACCGCCCATAAGTTTGTTAGGTTTGTTGATCAATAAATTATGGAGTCACTTTTCAAAAAGGCTTATTTACTCTTTAAATATTTTGATCTGTATTTTAGCACTAGGCATGTTCAGCTACTTTAAAGAACAAATTATTCGTGAAAGTGGAAAAAGGGAACTTAACTGCAAGATTCGAACCTTTTTAATTTTTTTTGTTTAGGCGGGAAAATGCCAGATTCGAACCTGCGCCCCATCCAATCGTAAAGACGGATGTGATATTGAGATTTGGAATCGTCATTGGGTGACTGCAATAGCTTAGCAGCCAGAGCACTTCCCGGGATTGGATGGGACGCAGGTTCGAATCCTGCTTGCAGTAAAGTTCAGTTTTTCCACTTTCACAAATAACTTGTTCCTCTTTATACCGTTTAGATGGTTTAAACGGAGAAACACATTATGAAATAAATTTATTTGCCGCTGAATATTCCGTTGATAAATTTCTAGGGGGAATGAGGTATTACAAACCACTATAATGTCACTGAAAATCATTGGCAATATGGAGTTATGGCAGAATTTTTTTTCCAAAATTAAAATTGGCCGTTTTGAAAAGACGGTCCCCATTGTAGAACATCTACCGAAACTAAAATGATAGGAAAAGATGACGATTGTTACTAAACTACACTACAGTGTGCTGTCAGTGTGTTCATTTAAAAACTTGAGACTAAATCATCATCATTATTCACTTGTTCTTGGGGGTTAGGCAGAATCTCATATCTCACATGTCGATCGTATCGTGATCACTGTGATTGGTTGACAGATTACCGTCATTGGTCAACGGATTATTGTGACATCATGTGTCGGTTTCTCGACCAATCACAGTGATCTCGATACGGTCGACACGTGAAATATGACATTCTGCCTCAGGGGGCTTATCCTACTTATTTGGGACGGCATGTCTTTTTATCCATACATACTTTTATCATTTTCGTGTCGTCTCTCACACTGTCCATCTAGCTTATCTTTGACCGGAGAAGTTTTTTTTGTTAAGGCGGGAAAAAATGTTCCTAACCGCACACCCCGTCGTTCGGGGCAACGAACAGAGTAGTGTGGGGCCCTCACCCACTAACACACAGCTTTTCAACTATGGATACAACTTTCGGACTTGCTCTAATACTCGTTTCTAATTTGTTCCGGTTTTGATGAAACTCCACTCATCCATCTCAACACCATCATCTAAATAACATGTATTCTCGTTTCAATCGTCACCTTTACAGCCTAACATCCTGATCTATATACAGTAACATGTCCTTGGAATGGTCTTATAATTTATTTGAAAATTTATTTGTGAGTCGTTCCAGTGACCTATTACAATTTCTTCCACCTTGCATTAGTTAAATTTTTTCCCTAGATGGTCGATATCATTATCACACTATACGTAATCTTGCTTATACCAATTCAAACCATCAGTGTAGTTGAAAATCAACTCACACTTATTTCATTCTATTCAGTATTCGTGTGAATATGACTGGTGGTAGGGCTGTGTACTAAGTGAGAGAACTCACTTGCTATCGGGCCCGAACGGGTCGGTACCACCATCTCCCGTGTGACCGGTCATGAAGCAAGTCAGTGTGTTTTGGCTGTAGTAGAAGATAGCCGTTTATTCTATCATTTCACATCTGAGAAATGAAATGGTACACAGCGCCTTAACTACACTCTTGGTATAGTTGAGTCCATGAGCGATGATTACCACTTACCATCAGGTGGACCGTGGCTCATCTGCCATCATAAGCATAAAAAATATATATTTTCTTGTGTTATCAGCAAGTACCTACAATGCACAAACTGCTTTTAACATACATACTCATGTCATGATATCACCGTTTGTATTTAATTTGATAAATTAAGATATTGTATTAACAGCTAAATAATTAATCAGATAAGTTCACCACTATGTTGCTACTTGACTAATGTAATTAATCCTTAACGGCCTATCGATAAACCAAAGCATTCACACAAAAAAATTTAGGTATTTTTTTTACTATTTACCTATATGTAAGTTTGAATGTATAACTATTTCACTTACTTTTTTAAAATGTTCAGTAATTAAACTGCCAAAGAATTATTATTTTAAGTATATTTATGCAATCGAGGATGGAGTTCCTGCTTTATCTGTTATTTTGGGTGGACTGTTTGATAGGTACAGGATAACAAAACCACGTAGGGTAAACTGTAGTATTGCTGGCACCCCCTTAGTCATTGGCACTTTGGATTTTAAATGCAAATATTAAGAACTGGTATAGCAAAAAAACATTTGTTCTATTTTTTTTCATAATCTGCAATGGTAACTTTGTTTGCAGAAAAAAGTAGGCTTTATAATA